>CM053567.1:132641747-132696037 GCA_028646485.1 Cryptoprocta ferox | reverse complement strand
CTGTTAGACCTATGAGTGCGAACATATGGTATCTGTCCTTCTCCGCCTGACTTATTTCGCTGAGCATGACACCCTCGAGGTCCATCCACTTTGCTACAAATGGCCAGATTTCATTCTTTCTCATTGCCATGTAGTATTCCATTGTATAGATGAACCACATCTTCCTAATCCATTCATCCGTTGATGGACATTTAGGCTCCCTCCCTTTTTGAAAACTGGTTGTTTCACATCTCCGTAGCTCTGAAATCTAGATTAAGAACCAACAAAACCTGAAATGGCCTTACCAATCTTTCAGGGTTAGTATGGATTCCTAATATGGTGCCATAGGTTAAATGACCGGAAAATAGAGGGAACCACCGCCACAAACGTGGCAGACTTACAAAGGTATTTTTATGGTTTTGTCAGATGCCATTGTCTTGTTCAGAGTTAATAAAAGTATTCATTTTATGAACAAAAATTGTTTGATTATTTTATAGTCTAGAGATAATGAGAAGTTTTATTTTTATAGTTTACTGGGTTTCTTGGTTTGATATTTGTGAGTATCGGATACAATTATTAATGCAAGAAAGATATCAAAACCATGTGATTGAAGATACATTGTCCTTAGTCTCCATTTACTGGATTTAAAATGTTTAGGATTGTAGTTAGTTGCTAAAATGTATTAATTGGTACAAGAATAATAGTTTGGCTGATAGTAATTTATCTAAATCTCTTAAAATCTATATTTTCTAAGGAGATTACAATAGATTACAGTTCATTTTAGGAAGTCCTTAAGGTTAAATTTTGTCTCTGTAAGGTTTAAATTTTGATACAAAACCCTGAGACTAGAGATACTCATTTAGCAGTTTCATTTGGCCTGTAAAACCTTTTAAGTATTTTCTAAATAATGGAATCTTCTTCTTTGTCTTTTTTTCTCCCTTTAGTGAGGACTCTTGTGAAGATATGAGTTGTGAAGAGAGTCTCAGCAACTCTCCTTCCAGTGATCAAGAGTGCACTTTCTTTTTCAACTTCAAAGTGGCACAGACATTGTGCTTTCCATCTTAGAAATCTAATTGTTCTGTGTCAGAATTTAAAGTGGGTACAGGTTTCAAAGCAATAAATGAGGGAGTAGGTAGTTTTCTGGTCCATCCCCCATCTAGGCAGGAATTGCATAGACTGGAATACCTACCTTCTATTTATTATTCAGATCAGATCTGGCCTATTTTCATATTTAATCCTAAGCCATCAAATGGGTTAGTGCCTCGTAAACAATTAACAATGTTTCACACATTGGCACTTTATTTTTCTCATTGATCTTTAGCTACTTGGGGGAGGAGGGAAGGTGCTTACACCTTCAATTTACTACTTTTCAAGAAGATTTTTAAAGATGAATAGTGTAGCTTATCTTAAACTTTTTATAAAGCCTTCACGTGTCTTTCTTTAAACAGATTGGGAGCATAAAAGTGCTTCCTCAGCAGGGACATTGGATAATCCTTTAATGGTTTATCATAGATCTCCCGTACTCTCCATTCTCAGAACAGAGAATAATACTCTTAAATGTCAGACACCTTTTTTTGTTGCTTTGTTGTTGTTTTCTAAATGATCACTTACTCTCTGATGCAGACTCTATAAACTTAGGAATTATTAATAGTGACATTTCTGTGAAGTTCAGTATATAATGTGTTGAGGTTTCTGCTAAAGCAGAAATCATTGACAGGCTAGGTTTGTTAGATATTTGCATTTCTAATGCCTAAGTATTGTCAGACTATAGTATTATTTTAATGTTATTAAAACAGTCCATAATCTATTAGTTATGCCTACACCCGTATGAAAGCAGTGCAGGCAGTTGGAGAGAAGTAGGTAACTGTGGAATGGTAAATGTTGATCTTAGTAACATATTTCATTTTCTTGTATTAAAAAAAAGTCTGCATGATTATGTTTTATTCCCTTTGTAATTCACATTTCAAAAATATTGGTATTAGTATATGGGTGCCAAGACTGAACATGAAGTTAAAAAAAAAAAGTGTTTGTAGTATTCTAGTTTTAAGCATATGTGTGGTGGTACAGCCATGACTATAGGGATTTACAACTCTGTACACTTGAGATTTTGTACAGAGAATTTTTTTTAACTTTATAAATTGTATATGAAAATGTAAATCTTTTAAAATGTACATAAAAGTACTGTATTTTTTTACCTCGTGTGTGTGGTAGTTTAGTCATTGCATGTAAATATAATTTATTGTGTATTCTGTATTATAAATGATACAGTGATGACTTTTTAAATGATAAGTCAACATCCATTGGATGTTTTCTGAAGTGGATCTTTTTGAAGTAATGATAGATTACAACTCGAAATAAAAATATTAATGAATTATACTCTTTGTTTGCAATCTTATCTTAACTTTTTTTTGGTAAAAAGAAAAAGTGTTTGCTGTATTTCAGTGGGAAGGCTTGACTGAGGCTGGAGTGTCTCCAAGTCAAGCTCTTATCTGGTTACCAGAAGTCCTCTAGGTAATATTTCTTCATCATAGTTTGGCCCCCAGCCATGGAGATACTGAAAGCAAATCTGTCACTTGAGAATTGAGCTCTCTCTGGGGTGGACTTATATTAAACAAAAGAGTGATGTATTGACTTGAATGCCTATTATTTATAGTGAGAGGCAACAGGTATCAAGTACACCGGAATGCTCAGGTTCAGGAGATTGATACTTTCTGCAGACACGCAAAGAAGGTTGCTTGGCAGTAAACACAAGGAGTGTTACTATGACTGACCTTGCCAGCTCTGGTTCTTTGGACCTCTTTTTCCAAGACTTAAGCTTGCTTTGAAAGTCATGGGAGGGGGGTGGGGGTGGTGGTGGTGGTGGTGGTGGTGGTGATGTGTGTGTGTGTGTGTGTGTTTGGAGTGGTATATGTTACCCTTATAGTTAATTTTGTAGACCTTTGTTTTCTCTGGTTGGTTAGAAAATCAAATCTACTAATGTGGTTTTCATTTAATACTAATACCTCTTCTCCCTTAGAGATAGGGCATGTTTTCCTAACCCTTCTAGGGGTGACTCTTGGCTTGAGGATGACCCTCCCCTTAAGTAATTTGGGTAATAGACAATATATTCTGCTTTCAGATTTTGATTTGTTGAAACATAAAAGGTATTTGTGGCTTTCCAAATCTCGAAACCCTCTTCATTCATTCAGTTCCTCCAGGATTTTACTGCTTTGCTTACTAGATGCTCTTACTGTGAATCTGCACACATGGTTTCATCTGTTCCCCGTTCTGGTTTTCAGTATATTTGGTCTAGCCCTCTTTACTGAGCTCCCAGCTTTTTTTTCACCACTGGCCACCCCACTTGGAAGTTTTTGAATACTCCCAAACCTGCTATTCCTGTTTATCTTGGTGAATAGGTATCCCATCTATTCAAGTTAGAAACTTAAGTGATATCCACATCTCCTACCTCTTTACTGGTGGTTTCCATTTATCGTTTATATGATTTCATTTATACTGTATAGCTCTTAGCTCTACTGTCTCCTCTTTTCTGCCACTGGCTTGGTTGAACCCTGTACTTAACCCTCTACAGCAGGGTGGCTTCAAGATCTTAGTCATCTCCTAGGATGTGGCATGTATACTTTGTTGCTTCAGCTGCTGCATGTTGTATCACTGCCTGGTCCCTTGGTCTCCACCCATTTGGCCCTCAGGAAGAGAGATTGAACAAATACCATGTTTTAATTCCCTGTCACAGTCAGTTAATATTCAGGTCAACTATAGAGACACTGGTTGCAGAATTGCTCTCATGACAATTTTGATCTTTTTTTTTTTTTTTTTTGGTCAAAGATCTGACTTTTCCCTTCAATTCCTTTTATTTCAACACTCGGTT
The DNA here is from genome assembly GCA_028646485.1 of Cryptoprocta ferox. Lineage (NCBI taxonomy): Eukaryota > Metazoa > Chordata > Mammalia > Carnivora > Eupleridae > Cryptoprocta > Cryptoprocta ferox. Next base: position 132,692,193 of record CM053567.1, on the reverse strand, counting down.
CTAACATGATGTTCCCCCTCACCTCCTACCTTCCCCTGTGCTCATACAAATTGCCAGCTTATTTAGACAACCCATTTTTACCAGCTTCTAACATGGACGAAGACCATGTACTTTTCATTTGTCATTTTTGAACCAAGTTTTTCTAATATTACCAGAAATTGGTCAACAACCTACTGTTTTGTGTTTAGCAAATCAGGTTGTGTGGTAGATAGTTTCCTTATTGCTAAAGATTCTTCCCATCCCTATGCATACATGCTGCTCTTTCCCATCAAGAGGTGGAGTCTGTTCCCCTTGAATTTCAGCTGGCCTCGTGCCTGGTTTTGCTTACCAAAGTGCAGTGGAAGAAGTTTAGTGTATGTCCAATCCTAAGGCTTTAAGAAGACTGGCAGCTTCCCTTTTATCCTTGGAAGCCAGCTACCATGCTGCAAAGAAGCTCACGTTAGATTACTGAACGAGGAGAGGCTGGGTGGAGAGATGCTTCTTGAGGATGAGAGCTCATCTTGGATGTTGTAGTGCCAGCTAAGCTTCCAGCTGAATGCAGCTTGCACTGGTGTCCTCAGCTATAACACACAGAGCTGAGGAACCACTTAGCCCATCCCACTCAACCCACAGACTCATGAAAACAATGAATTCTTTTAAGCCACTAGGGTTTGGGGTGGGTTTGTTATACAGCAAGAGTTAATTGAGACAGGTTGCTTGTTATTTATTGCCCAATGGTGATTGAGTGGTGAGATTATAAGTATTTTTCTTTCTAATATTGCTTATCTGTAGTTTGTTTTTCCTTTAAAAATGGATTTGAATTATTAGTGTATTAACAGAATAAAGAATGAACTTCAAAAAACCCACACTGATTATATCCTCTCTTTGATTAAAATCCTTAATGGCTTCACATTGCTTCTTTGCATCAAGTTCAAACTCCTTACCAAGGTTTACAAGACCTTGCTTTATTTGATCCCTTGCTCCCTTCTCAGCCTCATCCCCCATGGCACCCACGTACACCTTTCCAGCCTAATTGCCTTTTTTTAAAAAAGTTTATTTGTGAGAGAGAGCATGGCAAGACAGAGGCAGAGAGGGAGAAAGAGAATCCCAAGCAGACTCTGCACTATCAATGCAGAGGCCAGTGCAGGGCTCGAACCCACAAATCGCAAGATCATGACCTGAGCTGAAGCTGGGCACTTAACCGACTGAGCCACCCAGATGCCCCAGCCTGATTGCCTTTTACTCCTATTCACTATGCTTTTGCTCACCTCAGTGAGTTCATGCAGGCTCATTCATCTGCCTGGAACACCTTTCCTGTCATCCTCATTTGGCAAACCCCTACCTTCCACATTCAGAGTCATGTCATTTATTCCCCAGATATTTGAATGCCTCTTATGTGCAAGGCACTACAATAAGAGCTTAAACCAAACACAATGCACAATGTCTCTTCCCTTGTGCAACTTAATGGTGAAACCAAACAATTCACAGCAAAGAATATAACTTTTAAAGGTTATGATAATATTTTCTTCCAAGAAATCTTTCTGGAACTCCTTTATTTTCCTCTTTTTCTCAGTATTACATGTTTCCATAAAACTATATTTTTCTTATCCTAGCAGTCAATACCCTGCTTGTCTGTCTCCCTTGTTTGCATACCTTACCTGTCTGATCTGGGAAGACAGGGGCTGTTTGTCTTTCTTATTTATTGTTGCATCCCCAACACCCAGCATAGTGTCTGACCCTCCTTCTCTTCTGGTTGTTACTCATAACAAGTAATTTTACTGGCCAATTGATATGTTTCAGGCACCCTACACAAATTATTTCATTTTTGCCATAATCTATTAGACAAGTACTGCTGTTGATCCCATTTTACAAGGAAAGAAGCTAAGGATTAGAGAAGTACTTTGACATAGATCTGATAAGTAGCAGGGCTGAAATTCAAACCAAGTCTGTCTGCCAAACCCTATGCTCTTTCTTAACCACAGTGTTAAACTACTATCCAAACATTGATGGCACTCATTAACAGTTGTTGAAGGAATGAAATAAAAGGTTTTTATAAAGAAAACCCTATCCATTATACCACTAAAATAAGTCACAGTCTTCTCTTCGACTTCTAAGTGCTCACACCCATTTAAAGAAAAAGTGGCTAAGATTTAGAGTTAAAACGTCTTTAATTGCCCAGGAGCCACAAGTGGTAATAGAAAAATTCAAGGCTGTATATTGGTAGAGAAGATGAAGTCCCTCAAAGGCTGGGGATTTTAATTTGCCCTGGAAACTTCTTTGTGCCCACCTGAGCCCTTCCCAGTGTGGGCCTTTCCCAATCCCTGATTCCTTTTTATGCTTAGGTTATAGTTTATATTTTATCATTATCTTGGGTTCCAAGGCCCACAGTCATTCAGTGTTAAAGGGGGTGGAACTTTGTATTAATAAAGGACTGTTTGGTTAAAGGCCTGCTTGCCCTTTGCTTGTCTTACTATTATCCAACATAACCAGCATCTCCCACTTATTCATTTACTGTTCTGGGATTTTTCCAATAATTATTTCATGTGTCTGTGGCTTATTCCTTTTTCTAACTTCTAAGCTTCTCTTGAGAAGAGACCATGTGTTATGCTTCCTTTTTATCCTTCATGGTGCCTAGTATAATGCTGGGTAAAACAGGTGTCAACATCTTCTACATGTATCACACGTGATGGTGCCTTTTCCATTCCTGATTGCAGTGATTCATAGTTTGTAGAGATGAACTTCCTTGCATGCAAAGATGAATTCACCCTCCCCAAAGTTAGGATTTCATGTCATTACGAGGCATGCAGGGGGCCATAGCCCACTGCTATAATTTGTACACCTTATTCATGAGTAAGATACAGTGATCGGAAACACAGGCTCTCTAATCAGACTGTCAAGATTTGATCCTGGTTTGGCCATTCAGTATGTGACCTGAGTGGCTGTTAACTAAAGTGTTTGTGCCTTAGTTTCTCTGTGTAAAGGGGTTAGTAACATTACTTACTTGTTTTGGATACATAAATGTGCTGCCTAGATGTTCCAGCTGTTGGGAGTGCTTTGGGCACAAAACCTTCAGCTAACAACCCTTTTGGGGTGACACACCCAGAGAACAGCCCCACCCAAGGTCATACCCTGCCTAGGAGAGCCCACATCTATGCCAGATTACGGTGAGAGGAGGCATAAAGGCTTGGCCACTTTGGTCCAACACAGGACAACCCAGATGGATCATTTTGGTCTCAGTGCTCCCAGTGGGGGTTGGCTGAAGTTGCTGTTGGGCCTGCATTGTGGCTCAATTCCCTATACCCTAACTTGCTTCCTTTCCCTCTCTGCCATGGATGTTGATTTCAAGGGTGCTTCCTAAGGAACATCCTGCACTGTAAACTTTGTCTAAGAGTCTGCTTCCTGGACATCACCACCAGCAACCCTGCCTGGTGGGGTTACTATGTGTATTGAATGACATGATGACACAAGATAAAGAATTTGAAACAGTGCCTGATATGCACCCAGTAAATATTGGCTATAATAATTGTTACTCTACTTTTCCCTTATCTTCTTACTTCCCTGCTAAGACTCAATTTATTCAACTATTATTGAGCTGCTATGATGTACTGACTTTTGCTCTAGGCACTGAGAATCCAAAAAGGAATCAAAACCCAGGTGTTATCATTGAGAAGCTCATACTCTAAAGGGAGAGGCAGACATATCAATTACTATACAACGTAAGAAGCACAATAATAGAAATATGTTAAAGGCACAGTGTAGCATCTTCTGGATAGAACTAAATGATTTCTGGATAATCGTTTGGTGTGATTTCAGTCATTCAGTGGAGGTCTTGATGGTCCATCCTCTTTCCTGTGCCCCTCACATCTCTGTTTCCCTCTAATGCATTCTGTCACTCTCACTTCTGGAAAATCTTTCCTTAACTAAAGATTTTGAGTCTGAGTAAATGCAAATATCTCCAGCAGAGTTTACACTGTAATGGGATTCAGAAACTATGGTTTGAGTACCTGTTCACTGTGAGTATAGTTTTGGGCAAGAAGCATGTCTTAGTTTGGGTACCTTAGAAAGCAGATACTGAGAAGAAGTCAGAAGGGCAGTAGGTTTGTTCAGGGGTGGTGCCTGTGAATGAGAAAGTGGGAGGAAGGTGGGTTGGCAGGGAGAGCCTGGGGCTGCGAGGCAGGTCTGACAAAGACTTACCCCAACCTGGGAGCTCCAGTTGCCCATTAGAACAGCCCCATGTTGGGTGTAAATGGCCAGGCTCAGCACCCCCAGTGCTCAGGCACTGGCTGGAGTCTGTTCTTGAAGAGCGTGGCTTGGTGCAGAGGTGGCTCCTGAAGGGTCTGCTGGCTACTGGCCTCCTCACAGGGGATGGCAGCTCCTTTCTGGGGGAAGATGAAAGTGGTGTGTCTTCAAGGTGCTACCTACCATCTCTGAACAAGTGTTTTAATCTGAAAAAGGGAGATACTGAGAACTGCAAAAATTCTTAGCAAGATCACTCCATTCAAACCCCTGCACTAAGAAACTTGAGCAAATTTTAGCAGGCTTTTAGCAGCTTACAGCTATGTCCCTGGGACAACCCCAGCCCCCATGGCTGGGAAGAGAATTTATGGTCTGTTCCAGCCAACACCTGACCTCCTTTTCCACAAGCCTTACTAAAACATGGTCTTAGCATTGTGAATCCTTTTTCTAACCCTTTGACATGTGACACTTGGGAGTGTCTTTCTCAAGTATCTGAAAACCTCTGCGATGTAATCATTAGGAAGGGTAGGGCTTCTGTTTCTCAGTGTCTTTGGGAGACTAGCATCCTAACTTCAAAAGCTGCTGGATAGAGGGCACACCTGGCTTAACCACATTTATAGTCACCAACTCTGTCATTTTTAAATTTTTTAAAATGTTTATTTATTTTTGAGAGAGAGAGAGAGAGAGAGAGAGAAACAGAGTGTGAGCAGGGGAGGTGCAGAGAGAGAGGGAGACACAGAATCTGAAGCAGGCTCCAGTCTCTGACCTGTCATCACAGAGCCCAACGTGGGGCTTGAACTCACGGACTGCGAGATCATGGCCCGAGCTGAAGTAGGATGCTCAACCCGACTGAGCCACCCAGGAGCTCCAACTCTGTCATTTTTTATTGAGCCTCTGCTTAGCTCTTTCTCTTCCTGATGTCTCTTTTCACTGCCTTAATTAGTGTCTAGTTTTGCTAATCTTTGACAATGCTAAGATCAGCCTTCCTACATCACAGTGCTGTGAGAACTGAATGACTTCATGGAGAAAATAGAAGTATTTTGTAAACTGGGAAGCTCTTTACAAATATAATGTGTCAGTGTAAAGGCTTTTCATATATTTTCCTGAGAGACAGTTTTAAAAATTACATCAAAAATATTTTTTCTATTAATAAATCTCCTTTCTAAAAATGTAAACAATATAAAGTGATAATACCTACAATGCTACCCTTCACAGATACTACTGTTAACAAAACGGTATTTATCATTTCATTCTTTTTATATAAGTATAAACGTAAAAACTTTTTAAAAGTTTTCTTAAGTTATTTATTATTTATTTTGAGAGAGAGAGAGAGAGAGAGAGAGAGAGAGAGAGAGAGAGAGAGAGAGAATGAGTCGGGAAGGGGTAGAGAGAGAGAGAGGGAGGGAGAATTCCAAGCAGGCTCCGCAGTGTCAGCACAGAGCCCGACACAGGGCTCAAACTCACGAACCGTGAGATCATGACCTGAGCCAAAATCAAGAGTTGGACACAATCGACTGAGCCACCAGGCACTTAGAAACTTTTTTAAAAATATAAATGGGATTCTACTCTATATACACTTCTATAACCCACTTTTCTCATTTAACAATGTGTCAGGGCTTAAGTCAGTGTCAATTGTATGGATCTCCTTCCTTATTTTTAATGGCTGTTGAATGTTTTATTGTATGTTATGTGACAATTTATTTAAGATCCCCTTCTAATGGGTGCTTATTTTGTTTCCAATTATTCAGTATTTTTAATCAAAGCAGCAGTAAACATTCATATATGTACATTTCTGCTTACCCATATAATAATTTCTTTAGGATACATTAAAAAAATTTTAAGTTTCTTTATTTTTAGTAATCTCTACACCCAATGTGGGGCTCAAACTCACAACCCCACGATCAAGAGTTGCATGCTCTTCCAACAAGCCAGCCATGTGCCTCTCTTTAGGATACATTTCTAGAAGTGAAATTCCTGGGTTTATTCTAAGGGAATGCACATTTAAACTTTTCATATTGTTGACCTGTTCTCTGAAAGGTTATATGGATTTATACTCCCATCAGTGAGCATGTCAGGACGTTTCCTTACTTCTGCATCAGAGGATTTTGATGGGGATGGGGTAGGGCGTCAGAAAGAACCAATGGGATCATTAGCTTCCTGAAGGGCTCAGAGGAAGGTGCTACTGTGGAAGGGATAAGGGAGGGGAGGTAAGCGTTGACCCTGAAAGCTGGGCTTAGAAAATAACCTGCTGCCTGCTTTCCATTTGGTCCCAGGTCCCAGCTTGCCTGCCATTGGGCAACACGCAAGCCAAGCCACCAGATTGCCAGGACTCCATTTTGTAGGAGGTGGCAGGCAAACAACTGTAGGGGCTCTCCCTCAGCCTGGGCAGGCAAAAGCCTTTCTGCCCAGCGTTGAAGAAAGCCCTGCCTGCAGCTATACCTGCCTGGCTCGAGCTCTTGTCCCATCTTGTACATGAAAGAGGAACAAGGTTGACGTGTCCCACAAAGGAAAGTTGATCAAAGGCTGGACAAGGTGCCAACTCTCAGAAGTAGTGCTGTGCCTGAACTTGGGACCTGGCCCCAGGAGCAGACATTTATCCCGGTTGCTCCAGGGAAAGCTTTCATGCTATTTTTGGGTGGGGTACCGGCAGCAGACAGAGGTGAGGATGACAGGGAGTCCCATTTTACCTGCTTCCATGCTTGTGCTATGCCGACTGCCAGGGTTCTTCCCTTTCCCTCTTTTTTTTTTTCTTATTAATTTTTCTTAAGTTGAAAAGATTCGGGTGTGGGGCACCTGGGTGGCTCAATCGATTAAGCGTCCGACTTTGGCTCTGGTTGGGATTTCACAGTTCGTGGGTTCGAGCCCCGCGTCGGGCTCTGTGCTGACAGCTCAGAGCCTGGAGCCTGCTTCAGATTCTGTTTCTCCCTCTCTCTCTGCCTATCCCCACTCATGCTCTGTTTCTCTCTGTCTCAATAATAAATAAACATTAGAAAAATTAAAAAAAAAAGATTCGAGTGTATAACTTTTATGGAAAAAAACTTAAAGTACAAATTTAAAGGTCACTCATCATGTATCCATTCTAATGCCATGAATGTTTTCAGGATAGATGTTACCTGCCAGCTGTTGTCTCAGGGGTTAGAATTTTTCACATAGGTTCAGAGAGCTGGTCCCTTTTTCATTAGCATCTTACACTGAGCGGCTTTAGGGCACAATGGCACAGCTGCTTAACAGCTGTTGCCTGGACTTAGGCCAGGAGTCCCATTCGAGGTTCAGTGACATAGTGCCTGTATACAGTTTCCAGGACTCTGAGATTTCAGAAACAGCCAGGGCCACTCAAGCAAGAAGTGAAATGGTCCTACAAGAGGTGCTTTTCCTTTGTCTGGGGAGCAGAGACAACTGTGTGCTTACCCATGGCCAGTCCCAGCATGACTCAGAAATGCTTTCCCTTCCTTTTTTGATGCTATTAGAAGAATATGAAAAAAGATGGCACAGAAAGATGCAGACCTAATCATCCATTTCCTCAAATCATTGGTACACACTACTGGTTTGTTTAAATCAAGGTTCTCTACTCTCGAAGGGCAAATAATTCACCATAATCACAGCCATGCAATCATGCTCAATAGTTATTTGTTAATTTATCAACTTGCAGAAGCTATAAAGGGCCCCAAAATGCAGAAGAGGGAAGCTGGGTAAACATTAAGGCCGTGCTTACGGTGACAGCAATTTTATGGGGTCACCAGAGTTCAAGGTCAGAATATCAGCTCTGCAGGCCCAGAGCTAGAGTCTAACACATGGAGTGCAAGGAAAGGAAATAATGGTACCAACTAATTAATTTATATTAGAAGGTTTCCCTTCCTTGGATGTAGAATGTTAATGCCTACCGTCGGAAACATGCCCTTCCTGCTAGCAGAATATTCAGGAAACTGAAATGGATCGAGAATAGTTTGGTTTGGTGTATCATCCCATGCAGACCTAATGGAATTTGATGCCTCTGCTTGTCTCCAAGCAGCTTTCTCCAGTTAATGTGATGGGACTTAGCTGTTTTTGTGTTTTGTGAAACTCTTCTCAGTCATTTGTTTCCATTGCTATATGGAGAGTTAATATCATATCATCCATTACATTTTGATCTGATTACATTACAGAAGACTAATTTCCTTACAGGAAATTTTTATCTTTTCTTGAAGTCCTGAGGGCCCCATTCAATTATTTCAAAACCTACTCTGCTGTCTCAGAAGTGTATTCGTATTAAGCCCTGGGAATTCAGTAGCATTATTTTTCCAGTAGACTTTATAATCTATTTGTGGAATTGTAATTTTAAAGATAGTTCAGGATTTCCATATACATCAAGGTTTTTTTTTTTAAAGTACTAAATATAGAAGATACAAAGACACACATATTGGTTTTCTTCCTTTGCTGCTCACCAAGACAGAAAAAAACAAAAGTTTCAGGAATAGGAAACACACAGGACTGACAGGAATGCAAAAAATCCTGTGGAGGGAGAAGGAGAGAAGGAAAGGAAACTGCAGATGACAGAAGATGAAAGAAAGTGGGGGTGCAGTGGGGATTAAAATATGGAAAAAGCAGAATTAGCTGTGGAAGCCAGTGAAGCCAGGCAAATTCAGTGTGGACAGCTGTTGGAAAGATCCTGGCTTGCGAGTAAAGAATCTTGGGTTTTAGTCCCATATCTGTCAAGCCGTCTGACCTAAGCAAGTTAATCTATTGGCCAGGAGGTAATTTTCCTCTTTATAAAATGAGGAGATTGGGCTAGGTGACTTCCTCAAGTCCACTTGTCGTTTGCCATTCTCATTCCAAAACTTGGAAGAAAATGCTACAGCAACTCAAGACTCTTGTTTTCTGGGAGAGCATTTCTCGAATCCTCGACTAGAGGACTATCATTATTTCTAGTTGTAATCTCTTTTAAGATTGCATCCAGTCTGTGATCCAGTCAAGTCTGTCTTGGGCTTTGTTAATTTGTACTTAGAAGGATAGAACTGATAAAGGATGATATAAATAATTATGGTGGGAAAATGGAATGATAAACATTAATAAGTGGGAAGAAGCACATTTAGAACAAATACAATCTGAAACCAAGACAAGGATAAATGCCTTAACACGGACATACTTGGGAGGGTGCCGCAAATGTGCCTGTACAGAAATAGTCACCAATTGGGCAGTTCCATTATTTTTCAAGCCCTGGTGAAAGAGAAGCCATCTCAGGCAGGCAGCTATCAGCAGAGGGGATCTAAAGGTGGCACCAGAGTAATAAGCAGCATAGATTGGTAGAAAATAAGCCACATCCATATTTAATATCCAGTGCATGTAGAGAGGCTTATTGCTCTGAAAACCTCTGAAGTTATCTCTCATAGAAGATGGAAAATTTAAATATTTAGGTGGCAGAAAAGCTCTGATGAGTGATTCACTCTTCTTTTGGTTTACATCTCATCTCTTCTGACTTTTTTTCTAGTTTTGTTTAACTTAAAAACAGCTTTTCTATGAGCTTCTTAGGAGAGTGCCTGTGTCTTCTTTGTTGTATGCTGAGCACCTGCTAGAGGGTCTATCACTTAGTAGCTGCTTAATAAATGAAGATTGAATGAACAAATAAACAAATGAAGCTACTTGAGGATTACTCAGAGAAAATTATGCTCTAGAACTGATGCTATTTTATTTTATTTTAAAGTTTATGGGGGGGGGATGCATGAGCAGGGGTCACAGGGAAAGAGGGAGAGAGAGAGAATCCCAAGCATGATCCGCTCTGTCACTGCAAAGCCCAATGCAGTGCTCTAACCCACAAACTGTGAAATCATGACCTGAGCCAAAGCCAAGAGTTGGACATTTAATCAACTGAGCCACCCAGGCAACCCTAGAACTGATACTATTTTAAGGACCTGCACCAACAATGTGGATAGAACTGGAGGGTATTATGCTAAGTGAAATAAGTCAGAGAAAGACAGATATCATATGTTTTCACTCATATATAGAAGTTGAAAAACTTAACAGAAGACCATGGGGGAAGGGAAGGGGAAAAATAATTTCAAATAGAGAGGGAGGCAAACCGTAAGAGACTCTTAAATACAGAGAACAAACTGAGGGTTAATGGCGGGGACGGGGGGGGGACAAAGCAGAGGAGAAAATGGGTGATGGGCATTGAGGAGGGACTTGTTGGGATGAGCACCGAGTGCTGAATGTAAGCAATGAATCATGGGAATCTACTCCCAAAACCAAGAGCACACTCTATATACTATATGTTAGCTAACTTGACAATAAATTATATTTAGAAAAAAATTAAATAGATACATACATAAATACATAAATTAACAAAGACCTGCACCAGAACCATGTAAGACGTAAAAGGGAGCAGCAGTGAGACTTCTTCAGAACATAGAGAATTGAAATTATAAAGTCAACACATAATGGAAGAGAGCAGATTTTTGAAGTGTTATCCTTAAAGCAATAACAAAACAAGCAAACAAATGAACAAAGGAGAAAATAGAATGTTTTCCAGGTCCCAAGGTGGGAAAAACAGGGCTTGGTTACAGCATTCCAAGAATCAACATTGCCAAGAAGCAAAAGCCAATAGAACAGGGATGATTTGAATGGAAACAGAAAAACAGAAGTCAGAGAATCAGTGACCAATTTTGCCAGTGTTCACCAGTACAGGCTGAGAGCATGGATGTCCTTTCTGAAACACAAGAGAGGAATGCCTACATTAGGAATATCCTCATGGAAAAAATGGATTAGAGTAGGCTAGTTTGTTCTGATCCTGTGTTCTCTTAGCACACAAATATTATTTGATTTCCATGGAGATGTCCTTATAGGGAACAATTCTGCTGACATAGTCCTTTGCTCTCAGTTCAGCTCCTGTAGAAAGCAGATGCTGAGATAGAGTTAGAAGTACAGAGATGTATTTGGGGAGCAATGACCATGAAAGATAAAGAAGGAGGAAACAGGACTGGGTGGGGAAAGTCTTCTGGCCATAATGCCGATCTGACACCTGTGAAAGGAAATGGGGAAGGAAGCAGAATTGTGCAGGGAGAGCTTCAGACTGTGATGTGGATCTGAACAAGTCTCTACCAGCTCAATTGAGATCTCTGGAACAAAGATGAGAGGAGTCTTGCATCAGGTGGACATGACCAGACCCTAGTACTCCCAGTTTGTACAGTACTGCCTGGGGCTACCCAGGAACAGTATGGCCTTGGCTCAAACATGAGGCTTATCCTGAAAGTACTGCAGCTAGAAGTTGTCAGCTAGCTGCCCTGTCAAAACTGAACCATGAGCTCTGTTGAAGAGAGGTCTGTGCAGCACACCCTCCACAGCTGCTACACTATCCAAGGACATTTCCAAATCTCTTTCAGTGCTGCCTCTAGTGGCTAGAGAGTTAGTTGCTTGCTTTCCCAGCCTCCCTGACCATTGGAATGACCATGAGACCCAGTTCTTGCCCATGGAACTTCTGGGAAGCTAACTGGGCTAAAAGACAAACAAAGCCTTATGAAAAAAGCATTTTACCTCTCCCCCAACCAGCTATTTGTTTTCTGATTTTGAATGCAGTACTGATGTCTAGGGTAGTAGCCATCTTGTAACCATGAGGCCATAAGCAAACATGAAAAACAATATAATTCCTTGGTGACACTGATGAGACTGCTTGCTCTTCTTGTTGAATAAACAATATATAATGTTCCTCTGCTTTAATTCATTTTTTTCCTGTTACTTGTAAGTGATATACTCATTGCCTGGTTCCCATGACTTATATAGAATTTGTAAAGTTCCCATATCATAGATCTTATTTTAAATTCTAGGTTGGCATTCTGTTTTACATATCAGTTTCTTCCTACTTTGGTTAGAGTGACTCCGTCCTTGTGAAATCAATATTCACTGAGTACACTGAGAACATTAGTTTTGAGGCCTGAAAAGGTAAAGACTAACCCTTGAGAAGAGTGATAATGTATATTCATTCAGCGTCCTTCCTTAATTTGACTTTCTCAATCTTAGCAAAGGGAAATGCCTTTATTAAAACCTTAGGACAAAGTAAGGTTATATGTCCTAGTCAGTAACAAATTTTAAAACATTAAAAACTTGAAATCTCTAACCTATTGGGTTGGTTTTTCTGTAGTGAAGAAATGAAGCAGAAAAGAAGACATGAGAGAGGATCTGTGACCTCAGTTGAGGGGGCACAGTCCATTGAAAGGAGGGAGCCAGGACCTCCAATTCCTTCCTCCCTCTGATCTTTGCAAGGGTTCCCTGTTGGCCCCACAGAAGCCAGAGAGCAGGAGAGCCCTGTTATACATCCCATCAATCCTATTTCCTGGGTCAAAAGCACAGTGGAGAAGAACTGAGAGTGGATCTGAATGATAAAGAGAAGATACCCAGTCCTTTCCTTTGTCCCCTTGCAAAGATGGTGCTCAACATCTTTAGGACTAAAATAAGGAAGAGAGAGATAAGGAAATCAAGTCTGGATCCTCTGCATAGGGGTGTGAGTTGTTCATCAAAAATTGAGAGATTGTGAAAACAAAGAGATAAAAATTTCAGGCTTTCAAGTAAGATTCAGTTTCGGTAGGCTCTCCAGGCAGGTGCAGAGGAGGGTGTTAGCAAATGTACCTTTGGCTGGTATCAAAGGGAAGAAGAGTTCTAATTCCAACTACTTAACTAGTTATTTCATCCATGAAATAAGGTAATGAAAAAATATATGGAAATGAATATTTGTGTTTAAAAAAAAAAGGAAAGTGGAAACAAGTAGGAAGAAGAGGTGGGGAGTGGGTGAGCACTTACTGAGGGAAGCAAAGTTTCCCAGAAACTTTCAGCTTATGACTCATTACCCAGAACTTTATCACATGGGTAGTAGGCACCCCTAGCTGTGAGACAGTCTAGAGAAGTACGTGTTTTTAACCTGGCACATTGATGCTCTGAACTAAGTCAGGTTTCTGGTAGAAGACACAAAGAGGAGTAAATATTGAGCAGGTAACTAGCAGTGTCTACTATCTTACAGAAAACTAAAACCCTCAGATCTGAAGGGATTTTTTTATCTCTAAACTCAAAGACGGAGCTGGGATTCAAATTCTGCTTTCTGACTCCAATGCAAATGCTTTTGCTGGGCTATGGAGTTGTAAGGGAAGGTTGATGCTGGCTTCTTACCTTAACATGTAGCATGAAAGAACTGCTACTTATTAGATCCTTATTAAATACTTATTAGAATCTGGTATTTATTAAAGGGCTGGTATTTATTCTATAGGTAATGGAGGCTTTGGACATACAAAAAGGAAAAACAATATTTTCAGGAGATCAGTTAATCTCATCTGGTGTCAGGAACACTGGACATTGGTCCCAGTTTTGCCACTGACTTATGACATAGATAAGTCACTTACTTTCCTATGTGACATTTTCTTACTGTCCCTGAAGTGAAAGTTTAACAATGCCATCTCAAAACTCATAGATGATATGAAATGTAATGATGATGTTAAATGTTTAATATCCATAGACAAAGTGTTTTAAGGAAAAGCCTAAGACATGTCTACCCAGCATTTCTGACCATAGTACTCATCAAAAACATTCCAGATAAAGGCAGAATATCATCCCTGTTGGACAAACAGTGGGATTAAGTATACCAAAATCTAAGTGCTTAGAAAACTGTTAGGAATATGAACCACAAAGAATAACAATGCTTCCTCTTCCTTTTCTTTTTTTTCGAAAGAACCCTTCTGCCTGTTTTGAGTTCCTGGATCTGAAGCAGGCCTATGGAGAGGAGAGGAGCTGCTGCAGAAGTCACTGTAGGGGACCTCTTCCAACATATGGGGTCCTGAGGAAACTGTGTGAGATTCCAAAGCTGCCACACAGTAGTCTCATTTCAAAGAGAAAATGTGAAAAAAAAAAAAAAACAACAACTGTGGCAGCTACTGAGGTATGCAAGACAGTAGGAATTGGAGCTAAAAATCAAGGGAGACTCATGATAACAGATCTGTAATATTTTAGAGATGGTGGCAACCCAGCTTCAAAAAACACCTTGATTTGTAGTTTTTTTTTTTAAAGGATATAAAAGCTCCCCTTTAAAATGCTGAAAATGAGTAAATATACTCATAGCTGTTGAGATGATCTACAAATACAGACTGGCTAAGTTTGAATGCTGAATTCTAAGTATCCACTTTGGGAAAGTTGTTTCATCTTTCCAATATATTTCCTCATCAGTGAAGCGGGGTAGTTGTAGACGCTCTCCTGGGTTACTCTGATTAGACAAGATAACCCACATAAAGCCCTTGGCACACAGTATGTCCTCCTTTAATTCTAACCCCGCTTAATCATCATGTACTGTAAAAGATAAGAAGTACCTAGCCATGGTTCCTACATTCTAGGGACCTAAGTCTTCTCACATGCCCTCCTCTCCTCTTGTGTGAAAGACACAAAGGAAGGAGGCAGATTAACAGAGGAAAATGCCCAGGTTTTGAGTCCTGCTCTATCTCCTCTAACACTGCTCTTCATTCAGTCACTTTACTTCTCTGAACCCCAGTTCTTTCTCTGGTTGACTAAGGAAATGTGTCTTTCTTCTTAGACCCTTGTCCGTGGCAGCCTGGTACCAATCTTGATGTAAATAAATTCCTTGACTAACTTCTACAAAAAACCCATTCACCGTGATCATATAATGATTTTGTAAAAATTCTTGCTGTGAGTTCATAATGACCACAGAAAGATACCTCATTGTACAGAGTGTCCACAATTTCACTTGGAAAATCTCCATTAGATTGATTTCTTCTCCTCTTTCTTCCCAGTTCTTTGCCATTGTCTTCCTCTTCCTCTTAAACTTGCCCCAAGAATGCATTCAATCCCATTCTCCTTCCCTTTTTCTCCTTTATCATCCAGAAAAAAGGGCTTCTTCTTCAAGAAATCTGGGTGCCAGCCTATTGCTCTCTTCTTTATAAGAACTGGCTTATCAACATATTTCTCTCTCTTTAGAAGCAATTCTCTCACCAGCTGCGGAAAAGATAATTTTTCTTTGATTATTACTCTTGAACTTCTTAACCTTTAGGATGCAGCCAATGATTCTGTTCTTGGAAAGGAACTGTTGAATAGTTTCCATTGGCTCTTCCAGATCTCCTCCCCACCCTGCTCTGTGCCTTGGGAAGTTGACCGTGTTGATTGCATCATGGGCTCCCTTGCCCTCTGGCGTCTGGTGGTTTTGGCCAGTGAGAAGCAATAGCAGGAGATAGGGGGATAGGAGGAGAGTGCCTTCAGGGCATTTACTCTTTCAGCTCCCATCATGACAGGTCACTTTAGGTTGGATGTATCCTCTACTGAAGGCCACTACTGAACTTACCTCCTGTCCACTGCTTTTCCCCTGCAGTGACTCTTTTGGGTTCTAGGAGGTACTCTCTCTCTCCTTGTATCTTCAGACTTAGAGATGGTCCCAGCTCTTGCTGTAGCTGGCCCCAGCATGCTTCATTTTTTCTTATGGTTTTCCTTTACCTTGTCTACACCTTTATAAATGGTGTCTTTATTAAACTCTTCTCAATCACACCATTTGAGTATGTCATTTATTCCTAGATAGAGCAACCTAGCCATTTACTCATCCCTTCATTCCCTCAAAAATCATGACTGAGTGACTATTTCAGGCCAGAAACTATTCTAGGGACTGGGTCATAAAGGTGAATAAGAAGACATGTTTTCCATGAGCTCAATTTTGGTGAAGGAAACAGACAAGTGAACAGATGATAACAACAGAGTTGTAACAAGAGGTTATAGCTTTTTTTTTTTTTTTTTTTAACTTTCAGAGAACATGGGGGAGGTTCTCAGCTTACATTGGGGAGTCTAATAGAGAAATGCTTTCTGAAAAAGACAAAACTTGTGTTGATCCATGAAGGATGAGTGGGAATTAGCCAGGGGGTAGGGAGGATAAAAAGAAAGAGGATGTAGTAGAGGATGGAACAGTAGGGGGGATATGCTAGACCGAGGACCAAAGGCGGCCAGAATAGAGATGGCACTTGAGTGATGGAAGACTGGATCAGTCAATAAATGAACCCACTCTCTCTCTCCCACATACTCTCTCTCTCCCTCCCTTCCTCCTTTTTGTTTTGTTTTTGTTTTTTACTGTGGCAAGAATTTTGTTTTTATTTCAATCATGATGTG
Organism: Cryptoprocta ferox; assembly: GCA_028646485.1. Taxonomy (NCBI): domain Eukaryota; kingdom Metazoa; phylum Chordata; class Mammalia; order Carnivora; family Eupleridae; genus Cryptoprocta; species Cryptoprocta ferox. The sequence continues at coordinate 132,675,873 of CM053567.1, read as the reverse complement.
GAGCCAGAGAAGGGTTTTCTTCTAGAAAGATCTCTCTGGATATAGTGTGGAGGATGGCCTAGAGGGTGGGACCTTGAAGATAGTGAAGACAGCAGGAAGGATAGAGAAAAGGAATAGGTGAGAACTAAGGGCTTAAGCTACAGTAGTAGAAGAATGGATGCTGACATAGCAGGACTCAAGAGGAAGTGTATATGGGTAAGCTTTTTACTACACTGGCAGCTGTTTTCTTATTTCAAATAGGGGACATAGAAATATAGGCATGACAAGGAACTGGAAAGTTCTAGGTCTGTTTACATTCTAAATTAGGCTTCTGAAGTTCAATATCATATGAATGCTGTAAAAGATCAAATACATATTATGGTATATCTGTATATGTTACACCATCACCTTTCTACAAATGATGAGTTATGGAGTAACAAATCAAGCTTCCAAAGGGCAGACCACCAACACAGAGAGTTCTTTCTTCTGGGCTTGTAGGGGTAGTGGCCACTTTCCACCACCTGTTCCTTGACTGCCTTTGTTCTTCAAAGAATAAGCACAGGATCCAAGCAGACATCAGAATGCACTGAGAGCAGCAATTAGTTCTAGTGAACAACCTATTGGAGTTAGTCCAGTTTAGAATGAGTTAGGAAAACTGAAACTAGAATTGTTCCTTGCACAAACCCTATTTCTCCTCCCTGTTTCCTCTTTCATCAGGTCAGGATTTGGTGGAGAGAAAGGAGATAAAAAGGTTGAGTAGGATTTGGAGTCTGTAGCAGTTTGCCTTGGTTCAAAAGTAACATAATTGAAATAAAAGCTGTTGAAAAAGAATTGGAGTGCTTTCCCTGCACCTCTTCTCTCTGTGCTGGTTCCTGTGGCTGAAAGATCCATTTTTGTCTTTATTTTCTTGTGTGTTTTAGGGATCTTTCATTGGAAAAAGGGATAATAGGGCCATGACAAGTTATTACTGGCTCTGCCCTTCAAATACACTTTCTTGACAACCTCAGCTGTATATCTTAGTGCTGAAGATCAGGGCCTTGGAATTTGAACAACTGAGGTTTAAATCCTGGCTCTGACTCTCACTAGTTCTGTAACTTGGAGGAAATTTGTTTAATCCCCTGAACCTGAATTTTCTCATTCATAAATGGGAATGTCAGGATTAATCTCATGGGAGTCAAGGGGTGAATTAAATGAGTCAAGGTATAAATTACCTGGCTCAGAGTAAGGACTCAAAGGGTGGTAACATTTGAACAGTAAATTAGAGATGGAGTTGTCAAATTAGGAGCCCAAGGTGGGCCTTAACTTTTGTGGTTGCCCTCTACTTAGGCTGGGAAGCAGTGGAAGCCATCAAGAATGTTGCCTCAGGCTTAGGTTGGCTTTCACCTGGAAGAAAGATGATTAACTGTGGAATGTTGGCTGCCTCCTCTGCAGTGAGGATTGTCATGGGTCTAGTTTTGAACTGGACTATCTGGTACTTGAGCTTTCTGTCCACAAAATCAACTGAGAAAACACTGGGATAAGCAATCAGGGAGGGTATTTTTCTAATTTGGTGAACTTTATTTTTACCATGTTATTCCATGACTTATAAAGGAACATTCTCACTGACTTTTGGTCCTGCAGAAACAAGTGCTACCACTCCATTGGCTCTTAGACATGAATTTGATATCATTTCCAATTCATACCTACATTATTTATATATTTCCAGTACCACAATAGAGCTGACCGTTTCCCTTTTATAAAGGTACCTGATTTTGGACCTCTCAGCATCCCATGTCCCCTTTCTTCTTCTTTCCTTTCTGATAACAGAAGAGGAAATGCAGTGTTCTGGCTAAAAGCAAAGATTCTAGAGCCAGACTGCTTGAGTTGGAATCAAGCTCCGTCGCTTATATGCTATGGTGTCTTGGGCCAATTATTCATTGTCCTGTGGCTCAGATTCCCCATAAAGATGAATGACAGGATTGTTATGAGGATTAAATGAGTCAATATGGATTGAATGTAGAACATATCTAGGTCATTGTAAGTGCTATATATGTGCCATGAACTATTCTAGATGCTTTTCATACATATTATTAATCAACCCTCACAATAATCTTATGAGTAAGCACTCTTTATTCTCATTTCACAGATGAAGCTTACAGAGGTTACTTAGTGTGAGAACATAGAGCTAGTAAGCAGAGAATTAAATCTATTAGAGAATTAAATGCAGGTTTGTCTGCCTACCTTTATAGTCCATGTTCCTAACTACTACTTACCCTGTCTCCTAGTAGGTAATGTGCTTTGTTTTTGGCTTTTAGGTGTTGTTTTAAAAACACATACTTTGCAAGCATATTTGGCAATTTTGATGCACCTGACTGCCTTAGAAGAGAATCTCCTCTCTCCTGACTACAGATACATGAACATTCAAGATGAAAATGGATGACTGGAATTGGCAAATTGCCAGAAAGCACTAGTAGCAATCACAGGCATAAATAAGTCAATTTGTTTCTAGTTGCCCATTGACTTATTGCCTTAGACTTATTGCCTTAGTTATACCCTAGCTCAATTCCAGCTGGCTTGTTAGCCTCTAGCCTTATCCCATCCTCCAAACAGCTTTGGGATTCATCTAGCTAAACACACGACTTCTCAAACTTTTGTTCTAAATTACCTCCAAAAATGGAAAAGTGCTTCTAGCAAGTCTAGAGGAGGCATAGTTTAAAGCAGTTTGCTATAAGCATAAGATTTCTTTGAAGACTTATGTTTTATCTTAAAAATTCATGTGGATTTTGCAATCATTTCTTTTTCTAATTTTTTCTTTCAAATAAATTTTTTATTTTTAAATTTTGTTTAATTTGTGTGTGTGTGTGTGTGTGTGTGTGCATGCGCGCAAAAAGGTGATTTTATTAAAGCACAGGGATAGGACCAGTGGGGCAGAAAGACCTGCACTGGGTTTGTGAGGACTGACTGATTATATACTACGGAGTTGGGGGAGGTAAAGGCAAAAGGGTGTTTTCCAACAGGACTTTCATATGCTAAAGAAGACTCATAAGACACTGGAGGCCTAGCTATTGTCAGGCTAAGATTGTTTTTTCCTCTAGTAAGACATTAACATTAAGATAGCAGGGAGTTCCTGGAGAAATGTTATACTCTGCCTGTCTCAAGTATTTGTCAATGGGATGCAGGTTATAAGGAAATTTAATTTTACCTACCATTTCCTTCTTGCCTTTGTTCCCTACATCATTATGGAGGGGAAGGTGATGTTGGGGCTCCAGGAAAATGAGTCTATAGGTTTCTGGAGATTAGGCTACTGATAAGATTGCCCTCCCCCCTTTTTTATAACTTACTAAGGCATTTGTAAACTGATGGAGACTCAGGTTCTGTATGACTGTGATCTCTATCAATTAACCATTGGTTTTTTCCTTTCCTTTGTTCTTGGGCAGCCAGGAGTGCCTGAAGAATGTCACACACATCCCACCTGGGGTGGGGGTGGGGGTGGAGGTTGTAGGGTGAAAGCTTTGCCCTCAGTTTGCCTTTGGCTCCCTCATCATTTCCCTCTGAATAGTTTTGACCCTTAAGTCTTTAAAGTTCTTGAAGGCAGAATGCCTCGTCTTCTGTAGTTTCTTCCTGCTGAGTAGGGGTGTAGAGATGTTCCTACCTTTCGGTCAATATTGGTCAGTTGGGGAATTTATGTATAGGAGTTGCCAAAGGCAGAGGCAGCCAGTCCAAGGTAGATAACTATAAATTGAATTTCCTTGAATAGAGAGGATTATTTATCAGCTGGAAATTATGGCAGTGAAGGAGTCTTGGCACTACACAGGGAGACACTGGAAAAGACAAAGTATGGTTAATATTATTATGGGAAGAAGCCCAATAAAAACAGCCTTTGATAGTTAATCAAAATTTTCCTCAAGTCCTTCATTGTCATTTGAAGAGAAATTTGAGGTATTCCACAGGTTCACAGGAATAAGAAGTCCTGTCAGTTGGCATGCTAGATTCCTATGAGGAAGGTACAGTTTAATTCTTGATATAGGAGTCCATGTGGAATGTCCTTCTAATTTTACTGCAGTGGGACATAATATGACCCAGTAGGGGCCCTTCCAATTTGGGGTTAAATCCTCTGCTGTATTAGAAGTTCAATTCTTTAAATAAACCAGGTCTCGTGGGTTTCTTTGGGATGGGTTTCAGTAACTGTCAGATCAGGTTTAGGGAGATATGGTTTGTATATCCATTTAGAAATTTATGAATAGAGCACTAAGAGCACTATAGTCTTTCCCTATTGATAGGTTTATAGGGAGAAAGGGTTTTTTGGAAGAAGATTGGAAACCTTAGTTTGGAGAGCCACAGCCAAATGTTTGAGGAAACCAGAAAAATTAGGATCTAAATAGTATTAAAATTTAATATCTACAGAGATGGGTTACTGAAACATAATTTTCCTCTACAATTACCCTCATTTTCAGAGGTGGCCAAATCAAGACTAATTCATTCGTAAAACAAGTCCATTTTGAAGAAATCTGGCTTAATTATTTACATAAGCTTATCAAGAATAGCAATTGACCATATAAATCTTTCAAAATTTGCTTTGCTGGAACTTTTCATAAGGAATCTAGATTGAACATTTAGTAGCCTCTCCAGGCCAGAAGCCAAGCCAAATACTTGCTATCAGACATGTCTGCAATACCTGTAGATTTGGGTGAATTTCTCTTCACAATGTCTCCAGGATGTCCTGAGGTCCCTGCACCTGACAGGAAATGACCTTTACTCACCTGGTAAGGCTGCTAGAAACTCTGTAAGCAAAGTATCAGGCCAATATTTCTAAGGGCCTTTATTGGCTCCAATCTTCATAAAATAACCTTAGTTTCTTAAAGCTGTCTGGTCATGTTTGCGTCTATGTATGTCACTCTCAAATAGGACATTCCAGTTAAAGCCTTGGTAAAATAACCAGTATTTCCAATAGTGTCCTGGGACACTGGGGAACTCTGAAGTGGGCTGTCCAAGGGGGTGTTCTTTGCTCCTAGACACCTCAAATAAATATTTTATTTATGAAGAGTTTTAGATTTACAAAATAGTTGCAGGGACAGTAATGAAAGCTCCCTATTCCCTTTACCCAGTTTCCCCTAATGTTAACATCTTATATAATCATGGTACATCTGCCAAAACTAAAAGATCAACATATATATATATATATATATATATATATATATACACACATACACACACACACATTATATGAACTAAACTCCAAACTTTATTTGGATTTCACCAAATTTTCTACTAACTTTTTTCTGTTTCAGGATTCCATGTGATACCCTCTTAGTCTCTTCTGGTCTGTGACAGTTTCTCAGTGTTTCCTTATTTTTCATGGCCTTGATTGGCTGTTTTAAAGAGTGCTAGTCAGGATTATATAAGATGTCCCTCAATTTGTTTTTGTCTAATGTTTTTCTCATGATCATATTGGGGTTATAGGTTTTGAGGAAGAATATCATAGGGATGAAGTGCTCTTCTCATTATATCAAAGGGTACTTAATAGCAACATGACTTCTCTCTGGTGATGTTAACCTGGATCACTTGGTTAAGGTATTGTTTGCCAGGTTTCTTCACTATAAATTATTTAAGTTTTAATTTAAGTTATAGTTAACATATGGTATAATATTAGTTTCAGGTGTATGTAAAATTGTTATTTTTCCCTTTCCTACTCTGTTCTATAGATACCTGAGTCACTAAGCCCAGCCCATACTCAAAGGGAGGGAAATTAAACTCCACTTCCTAGACTAGGAAGTAGGGACATATATTATTTCATTTTTTAATGTTTTTTTTATTATTTATTTTTGAGAGACAGAAAGACAGTATGAGCAGGGGAGGGTCAGAGAGAGAGAGAGAGAGAGAAAAGCATAGAATCTGAAGACAGGCTAGTTGTCAGCACAGAGCCTGACGTGGGGTTCGAAGCCACAAACTGTCAGATCATGACCTGAGCGCCCCTATTTGTCTCTCTTCCTCTATTAATTACTTATTTTTGAGAGAGAGAGAGGAGGAGAGAGGGGGAGAGAGGGGGAGAGAGGGGAGAACTGCCTTTTTAAAATAGGAAGCCTCCAGCTAAAGTTCTCTGGCAACCTAGCATCTAGAGGCCTATTTTTCCACCAGCTGGAAATCACGGGCCAATGGTAGGCCAGCAGTAGCTCCTAGGTGTTCTTATTGGTCTGTACCCAAGAAGAGGGCGGGGCTTTGAGTAGAAAAAGGAGGAAGTTGGGCAGTGGCTGTTTGTCCTGCTGCTCCGGGTTAGGCTGTGTTGGTCAGTGAGTGAAGTAGTTTGTGGTTTTACAGGCATACGGGTAGCTGAGAAGTTCTCTGAAGGTTAGGAGGGAGTGAGTGGAAAGAGCCAAACTTCTCGTTGGATCCCCAGGGAAATTTGGGGTAGCTTACTTTAGAAGTGAAGGATGAATGAAGAAAAAGACGGATATCTAAGCAAACAGATTGAGGAACTAGAAACCAGTCATTTGCAGGCCGAAAATATCTCTTAGGATGTTATGGTCACTTCCTGAAGTCATTTCATCAGTCATGTCTTCCTCGAAATACAGAAAGAGGAGACACTTTTATAATTATTGGGAGTCCTGGGCGGGGAAAATTTTAAACAACTCTGAACCTTGAACTTTGAGTTTCTTTCTCTCATGCTCAAACCTTATTGAGAAGTCACCTGCTTTTAACTTACTTCTGTTTAACCTCCAGCTTAGAAGATACTTCAGCAAATCACTCTTCCAACTAATTTATTGCAGTTGTGTAAGTCTTAAAAGTACATAATTTTAGAGCTTCTATGCTTAAGGCAGATTCAGTAATTTAGCTTTCCTCATAAAAATTTCCTAGATACTTCTTTCTAGCTTTCAATTGAAGTCCTAAAGTCTCTATTGGAAACTCCTGTCTAGAGTAATAGCAGAAAGTGAGGAAAAACTATCTCTTCGCTACTTTAGAGACTAAAAGTTAGATCAGCTTGGGTGAAAACTGTAGGAGGAAAACGTAGAGTACTTTAGAATTACATTTCTTTGGGGGAAGGAAGTGTCTTTAGTGATAGGTAAGTGAAGAACTAAAGCGAACTTCAAGCACGTGTCTTCTCAGCTCTCTTACCAGGGAGTTAAGGTTTTTAACCACAGTCGTTTTGAAAGCCGTTGTCTGACCTGAAAATGATACAAAACCTGTGGCCTGAAACTTACCTACTTGGATGTGGAGCTGGGGAGGCGGAATGCACCACCTCTCCTTAAGCTCTTCATTTAATGTCAGAATTGCTTACCTGAGAGCACCCCTCTGAGGAGGAATGGATAGGAGCCTTTGCAGTTGAAATAGTAAGGAAATTTGACTTAAATGCTTACCCAGAGCACCATGAGGATTGTGAAGGTTCCTTGAGCTTATTAAAACGTCACAGAAAGGGGATAATGTGGCATCTCTAAAACTGATCGAGAGCATCCTATGTAATTATGTGGACTATGATGATTTCCCAAGTGCTACCTAGCAAACTGTAGTCTGTGTCAACTGTATAAACAAAGCTGTCTCCTGTAAAAAAAAAAAAAAAAAAAATCACACTATACCTAAACTATCCTAGGTCTACCTGCTTTCAGAAAAATCTGGAAAATTGGAGAAAAAGTAGGATACACAACTTTGTCTACCCTCATCCCCATCAGTGGGGAATTAATTTTGTTAATGTACTTCTGACGGAAGCAGGGCTCAAGAGCAAAGATCTTACCTTGTAGATAATGCGCTCAAGACATGTATAGTTCTAGGGCTGGCAATTTGCTTGACGCAGAATTACTTGGCAGATAAGATCTGGGATCTTGAGTCCCAGCTTTTCCAAAAGACCCTGCTAGTTAATGGTTATAACTAGAGCTGGGGTAGGGATGGGGGGTACTCCAGCAGGATGAAGCCCAGGGATAGCAGTGAATGGCTTTGCTTCTCCATGGCTGCATAACACCAAAAACCAATATTCTCATTACTTCTCCTGTAGAGTTCTCACCTGTAATTGTCTTTACTGATGGCAAAATTTTTCTGCTTCCAGTAATTCCAGAAGCTGGTATACTAGTGAGTTAACTGGAACGAAGAATTCAGTTAAACTTAAGTGAATTCTAAGATAAAGGGCATGGTCTATTTTCTCTACTAGCCCCCTTTCCATGTCTGTAAATTTCATTAACTGTAAAAGTGAAAGGAGAGGCACCTGTGGCCCAGTCTGTTAAGGGTCTGACTTTGGCTCAGGTCATGATCTCAACAGTTTGTGGGTTCAAGCCCCGTGTCAGGCTCTGTGCTGACAGCTCAGCCTAGAGCCTACTTCAGTTCTGTCTCCCTCTCTCTGCTCCTCCCCCACTCATGCTCTATCTCTCAAAAAAAAAAATTAAAATGAAAAACGAAAGGAAAAATAAACCACATACATAACTTCACTTCAAGTCTACAAAATACCTCAATGTACTACTGGACAAAATGCTCACTTCCCAATAGAAAACTAAAGACCCTGAAAAGTTTGCTTTTCTCCTTTAAAAATGCAGAGCAAAACAATTGACATCTACAGTTTGCCTATTTAAAGGACTCCACTGCAGCTGAGCCCCATAAAACTGGTGTCTGTATATTGGGGTTACTGTATAGGCTTCTGGGGCCACATGGCTCTAGATAGCAAACTAGGGTATAATGAAGGGTTGGGAGACAGTCTCGTAAGTAAGACCATAATTGGAGAGTGGGGAGAAGAGGTTGAATAACACCAAGCTTCTTAAATGTCAAACTTCTAGAACAAAACCTGGAGCAGTGCAGTGTTCTCCTCTGCCAAAGGGAATTTGGCCATGCTTTAGGACTTTTCATTTCGTATAGATACCTCTGAGATGAGGCCTGATGTGCATTCTGTCTGCTTTCTGACCACTGGGCTCAGTTCAACCCAAACTTAAGTTTTCTCTTGCAACTTGTCTGGAATTCAGCTCTTGTGACTCCAACCCTGATAAGCCCTGAGGGTGGCATTAATAGAAATTCTTCATCTATGGCAAGGTCATTTTGCATTCAACTCATTACTTGGTTTTCTGCTTAGTATCCAGTGTTTACCTAGAGCTGCTTAACACCAGAGTTCAGTTCTACTTTCCCAGGAAACTGGTTGTTTTGCTTAGCTTATTTCTTAGTACTAAATCTTAGTGTCCTTAGTCAAAGACCATTTCATTATCTTAATTGTAATCAGCCACTCAGACAAGTACTGAGCAAGAAGAGTAGGAAAGCAATCAAAGGTGAGAAAATTCATGATAGAAATTGTAAGGAAGTAAGCTAAAATCTGTGCAGTTTCTCAGAAGGGTTTTGTTAAAGGTAGGACTGTGAATATCAAGACCTCCTCACACCGTAAATCTTAAATGTAGGTGATGCATTATTGGCTATCCTTTTCTTAAAATGTATTGTCAGATTGGCTAACAGTGTGTAAAGTGTGCTCTTGGTTTTTGGGGTAGATTCCCATGGTTTGGCGGTTTGCCTATCCTAATTCAAGCCAGTAGCTTTTGAACCTGTGCGTGTGTGCGCTTGCGCGCAATCTTGGTACATAACCAAAAACCTGCTCTAGAAACAGGAGAAATGTACTCTTTGACCAGCCTATTGCCCCAGTGGGGGCCAGAGAATAGCCAAGATACTAGGGAACATAGTTTGTAAGTGTTTAAATGTGATACTTAATACTTGTTGAAGAAAATACTGACACATTGGTTAAAAATAAAAAAAGTCCCCATTAAAGAGGACACTTCAAGTTTGAAATGGTGATTACAGCATTAACTTCTCAATTCTCCGGGTGCTTCTGGGGAAACTCCGTATCTTTAGGCCTAATCTCATTTCTTCTATGGCAAACTTATGTTTAAGTAGAAAGGAACTCACGCTGGGTCTTTAGCTTCTGTGATGTCTGTTTCAGTGTTGTCAAGTCTGAGGTCTTATTGAAGTAGAGATGGAATTGTAGAAAAGGCTCACTGGGAAGTTTCAACCTTCACTGTGGTTCTGAATCCCTTGAGGCATAAAGCAGTTTGCTTACATAACAGTCCTTTCACAGACCTGATTCTGTTTTAACTCCAAAAGCTGACCTTTTTTCCTCCAAGGGAAAAAATCTTGAAGCCTGGAGGTGTGAGGGTGGTGGTGATGAGCAGAGGTGATCCAAGTCCGTTTTCCCTTCCCCCACCTCCCAAACCCTAGCCATGGTCAGGCGACTGGTAACTACAGCAAGTGACTGGGAGCATATAAGTCTTCTCTAAAGCTTCTGTGTTATGTGAGACTGGTCTGAAGACAACTAGATTCAACAGCCCTGTGCTGAGCACACTCGGAGGCCTTGCCCTCTAGGAATGTACAGCACAACTTAAACACCAACACCTAGCTCTGGCCGAAGGTGCTTAATTGCAACACAAGTCTCCAAGGAAAAGGGTGAGGGGGAAGGCTGGCTGGGAATCAGAAATGACTTGCATATCTGGCTGTTACTCTTCAAAGTAACTTAAAGTGTTGGAGTAGACTTCTCCTTCGGCCTAAATTTTCATTACAGTAAAAACCATAAAGCCCTTGTTTGTGCCTGGATTAGACACCATATTTCAATCTTACTCAACTAGGTAATAGAAAGGGCTTTTGAAGAACCTAAGTATGGAGTGAAGGGAATGAAGCTTCATTGCAGTAGCAGGAAGGCCTTGACGCCGCATTGACGACAAAATGCGGTCTTGCTTCCCCAGTGGAATGGCCTGGTGGAAGCAAGGCCAAGTTTTGAGCTGACGGGGAAGCTTGGAAAAGCCCAGGATGGTTTTTCGTCTGTGCTACTGCTGGTGAGGTTTCTAGAAGCAGTTCAGAGAATTCTTTGAGAGATGTTTACACTAGGTGTGATCAACTAAAGGACAAGCAATCATTGTCAAAAGATACCTGACTTAACATTTTTGTTTTCACCTCTGAGGTTTAGAAGTCCCAGGTAGATGGGATGTGGTATAAATAGAACAATCTTGTGATCTTGTCTATTTCTCTGAAATCAAGTTCTCCTATCAGAGAACCCTCAACTTCTGAAATACCATTTGTGGAAATCTAGATGACAAGGTTGTTGGCACATAGTCTCCTATAAATTCTTTATAAGACATTAGGATGGTGCTATCCAAGAGATGGTGTGAAACACAAGTACAAATGACCTTCTATAATCCTAATAACTCCATTAAATGAAACTCAATTTTAACTCAATAGATGAAATCTATTTCAACATGTAATACAAAAACAAAAGGCTTATATTTGGGGACTCCCTGTAGTTGGTATGCATTTTAAACTTACAGTGTATCTCAATCCAGACTATGCATTTCAATTGCTCAATAGCTAGTGGCTATCCTGTGGGAATAGATAAAAGGTAACATTGGGTGGGGGGGGGGCTTACTAGTCCTCTTAAACTTCACTTCCCATATGTTTTAGATGTTGGTCCAAGATTACTTGTGTAGAAAGTACTTTCACTATTGCTGCCAGTTGAGTTCAAACCTTTCAAGAGGGAAATTCCCAAGAATCAGAACATTGGAACAATCTAAACTATCTAAACTATTTACTTGGACTTTGTCAGAATGATTGCCTTTGTGTTTAATACCATCCTATATCAGCAATATGGCCATCTTCCACACCCCTAGTAATCACTTTTATTGTTGGCAAACTTTGTCCTGGAATCTTCATGCCATGTGTACCCAAAGCACATAGTCCAAAGCTTAGCTTACTAACTCCTGTCTGTTTTAAATTACAGGAAACTGGAAAAATACCACATGTAGCTCTTATCTTTTGAGTATTTTCCAATTGGAGTTAGTGATATCTTAAAGATCAAGTACTCAGGCATTTAATATCTAACCAGAGCCTCACTCATTACCACCTCCCCCCTCCAAAATGCATCCAGAATTTCTTCATTGTGGGAGAAACTACCTCTTATTGTTGAATTCCTCTCCAGTTAGGCCAAGTGCTCTTCGGTGATAGACTGTTACCAAAACCAACTGAAGTATAGACTTTGATAGGGGACTTAATAGGACTGGAGATGATGTGTCCGTATAAGGACCAGTGTAAGTGGGTATCAAACGGAATTAAACTTTTCAGAGTAGCCGGGAATCCTCCTTATAACCCAACTCCTTACTCAACACTTTCTAGGTAAACTAATTAAGCCTGGATTGGAATTTAGAACTGGGGTAGTCCCAACCCCATACCCCGCCCCAGATGTTTGCATTCATTGGAGGTATCTAAATTTGCCAAGGGGAAGTTGTTGTGTTGGGAGCAGGAAGGTGAAGAGAAAGGGGTCTCTTAGACCTGTGTCAAAAAGCTGTGGTGAGGCTGAGCCCCAGGTTCAAGTTGGGCAGCTGTAGGGTCAAGGTGTCTGATGTAGTACGGAAGCGAAACAATAGCCTCACTAAAGAACCATAGTTTTGTTCTCCCATGATGAAAAGAAGAGCACACATATCCCTTTGGCACATCTTAGAAGGTAGGTTGGGCAGTTGACATAAGTAAGGCCAGAGCAGAACCGAAAAGAACTTTTTCATGAGGCTGAGGTCCAGAAATATTAAAGGGTACTTGGGGAGGTCTTGATACTGTGGGTGGTAGGCATAAGCCAACAAAGTGGATTTTTATATCATGCTTTTATAGTCCAAAAAGGCTAAAACATGAGCAATCAGGGGTTCCTGTTTAGAGGCATACCACCTCAAATAGTACACAATGCAAAGCTTTGTGAGATACTTGGCTATAGAATAGAAGCAGAGTCAGTATCTTTATTGTCTGTGCTAATTAAGGAAATACTTCATAATTGGTAAAAGCGATCTACTTGCTAAGATGGCAAGTCCCTCAGTGATTCTAGTCACCAGCAGCCCCAAAGTTGCGGAATAGGAGCCTAGGAGCAGTGTCAGTGTGGATGTTAATAACCCAGGTGGCACTATTGAGATCCATGGGGTAATTGAGCTTGCATGCGGAGCATCTGCCTGATTCTCAGGAACTTCCCAGCATGGCAGTGGTAGGAGAAGGATGCTTGTGGTATCGTCAGGTCTTGAGTTAGACTTTAAAATCTAGACCTCCTGTTGATGGCTAGCATGCGGATACATGCCTTGTCACATCTTGGGTGCAGACCACCCAGCCACCTGAGCTGCAATAAATCTCCAGAGGCCTAATGATCAAGTCAATGGAGAAGTCATCTGGAGGTACTAGCTTTTTTTGTGTTAAATCCTAGCTGGGGTAAGTCATAGCTGGGGGCGGGGAGCATCACTCAGCTGGGAGCTATACTATAAATCACTTTGAATGACTTGGAGTTACTAAGATGTTTTTGAATAACTTAATGCTTGGCACTGCGATATATCACTGGGTTAGTTGCTAAATATCCTGAATATCATACCTACTTAAGAATTCTACTTTAAGCCTATAGGTGTGTTACCCCTTTATATATTTTAGGGAGCTGGGATCCCATTTACCTTGTCACATGTTGATAACCCTGAGCTTCCTGAGCTTTCTCCTCACTGCTGAATCTCTCTGGATTGTTTTTTGATAGTAAGGATAATGAAGAGTCTCAAAAAGTACTGTCTGTGGCTTTGGCTCTGTTTTTAAATTATGTATAATAAATTATGTATAATACTTAAAGCATTTTATAGGAGTTCTTAACCAGTTAGCTTATATAACGGGCTGGGCCAACTTGTAGTAGGAGCCAGTAATAATGCAAGAGTGGCTTCCTTCACCTTGTGGGCCACTAGAAATGAGGCTTTGTAGAGACAACTCTCCTTCATGGTAACTGAAAAGCTGCTACAACCTAAAATGCCTTGTCAAGTTACCTTAACCTGCTTTTACTGGCAGTTACTTCTTTAAAGGCAGTGCTTGCTTTGTTTTGAAAACAAGTAAAATTCATATCTCCTAGAAGTGGCCCTGTCCCCTCTACCCAGTCTTAAGATAGACTTCAGTATTTTTCCCAAGCTAGGTTTTGTTCCCTACTCCAGCAATAAACATTTGTCTAAAAAGTCTGCAAATGCCAATCAGTATTAGCTAATGTAACATGATTACTCTGAAAGACAAAATTCAAGAGACTGGTGACAGATATGATTTAGGGTGAAGGTAATTCTTACACATTTACTCTTATGTAACTGCCCTTGACTATGGGAACAGAACCAGTTTCTTTTACTTTGGGATTCTCTTGCTTGCTCTCAATAAACTTAGGCAGCCTCCTTGGTGCCAGACATGGGGCTCAATCTCCCCAACAGATCATGACCTGAGCCGAAGTCAAGAGTCAGACGCTTAACCAACTGAGCCACCCAGGTGCCACCAGAACTAGTCTTCCTATAAATGCCTAATCACAATAGAGGACACAGGCATAGGGAAACTGACCAATATCTGACTTGGCTGAACATTTAATAGGCTGAAGGAAACTTAACCTGTATTGCCAGATGTCAAATAACAAGTTTGTCACCTTAGGTAATGCCAACAGATGAAGTCCAGTCAATGTTTCCCTATCCAAAGAATCCACAAAACAGGTGTAAATGGCTAATGACCTTATCTAGTTAGTGTCCTCATAGATACTTTACAAGCATGATTCATAGGGTTTTTTCTTAAAGTTTACAGACCTGAAAGCTTGGAATTTGTATTACAGGGTTTGTTTTCATTTATGATGTGATCCTAAATGAATTGCCTGAATCTTTGCAACTTGTTTGGTAGCTAGCCTGTCCCTATCACTAACAACTTGAACTAATAGAACCACCTGTCTAGAAGGGGAGTTTGGAAGTTTTCTAGAGTGCTACCTATGGCATACCTTCCCTTTCTCCACCCATCCTCCTTGTTCGTTGGAATTGGGTATATCTTAGAATCCTTATTTGAAAGGTTCCTCTACCTCTGTCAGGGATGAGGAAGATTTATCAGATCAATAGATGAAACAGACAGGAGGACTAAATGCCATGGGCACCTCAATCTAGGCAATGTTGATGTTTAGAAGAACACCTGAGAGGTTTGGAGTGAGGAAGCCAGGCTTATCTCTATTCAGTATACTTCATAGTGAATCCTTCATTGAATGCAGCATCTGTTTCATACTACGTTTACTACGTTGTGATCCATAACTGAAAATTATACTGCTTTTGTGGCTAATTTAAAGCAGATGTTTAAAACACCCTGTACCCATGACATAGGGCCCCTTTTGAGTTTAGTATTCTCCTGGTTCCATTCTCGTATCTCCATACTATTTATACTCTTGCCTGACTTTATACCGTTTTTGGCCCACCTCATATGTTCATTCTAGTCCCTATCTTTAATCCATTTTACCATTTTGCTTTTAAACTTGAGTGGCTATTGATGGTTCTAGTTCCACCTTTTCCTTTTCAGTCCTAAATATAAATGTTCAGTGCTCAAATATGTAGAACCAGGTCATGGTTATGTGAACAGATCAGGATTATAAGTCTGTAATACATGTATGGATATCTACAAGGAATAAATAGTAGCAACAGGAGCTAAGACTTAATGCTATGAATGCTTTTACATATATTGGTCTATGTATTTCTTTAGAAATTACTGCAGAGTGGCTCCATTTCACTGGGGCGGGGAGAACCTGCAACCCACAGTACAAGTTATTCTCTCAGTCTCTCAACCTGGGAAACTGTTTTATTTTGGGTTAGGTGTTTTTATCTATACAATTAAACTGCCCTTACAATGACTTGCTATAATATACCAATAGAACAAACATTTCATCAATGCTTCGTCATAGTTAAGGGTTAAGTAGCCTATAAATAGCAAATAAAATCTCTAAAATAAGCCTAAACTACACATAATCAGGTGAATGTCACTCCTATCTTGCTTAGCAGGAAGCTAGTCATTGTAAGGGAATAGTCACTTCCTGTATCACAAAGTCCTATTTGCTTACCTGTTTCCCTGCTACATGGACTCAAACGTCAACCCTGGGTAATACCATTACGTGAATAGAAGCTCTTGTTGTGGCACCATGACTGGTTAAACGTCATGAGCTTAGTCATGTACACATTTGCATCAGACTAAATAACAAGTAGACATAAATGGTAGAAATCTATCCTAATCACTTGGCACATACCTTGCTGTCTTTTCCCTCTCCTGTGGCTTCACTGTAACAGATCTCTCTGGGCTGCTTTAATAAACTTAAATCATTTAAGGGCTGCTGCTTAATACATAGATGCACTTAATTCTCCTTAATAGTAAACTCTAGATTGACTTAACAATCTGTCTGATTCAGCGAAGCAATCAGTACCTGTCACCTTGATAAACCAGAACTGATGTAGAAATCTTCCACTGAGGTGTTAAGATAGTCCATTTCTACTTCTGACTTACCGGAGAACACGTGCAGGTACTGGCCCACTGCCAGTTAAATGAAACTCAACTACTCAGTCCTAAGTAGCCATCAACTTTGATAGATGATGCTCAGAGGCTAAATGCCCAAAGTCTCCCTTGTAAAAGGTACTGGGATTTGAACCCTAGGTATGGTCCAAAGCCAGATAATAGTTTTCTTATATGCAGAGGTGTTAGAATGGTTATGGAAATGCTTCCTTCAGCCCCCAACTCACCTCACTGTCAGTTGCTTCTACTCTCTCATGAATGGGTGGTAAACACTTTGCACTTTGTTTCCCCAAACACCTAACCTAGTTATTTCACTCGCCTTGTCTTCTCTCCAATTTGGCTGTTCAATTCTTCACACTTTAGTCCTATTAAGACTGTATTTCTTCATGGGGATCTCCAGACCTTCATGACCCCTTCACTTTATCTCCATGTTCCAGCTGCTCCCTTTATTTCCTTGTTGTCTCTTTCCCAAGTAACAATCTTGGAGGTTCTACTTGCTATGCCTTTCTGATAAACCTAATCCTGCATGATTCTAAATGTCTACTTTCTCCTTATACTGCAAAGGTAGAGCTCTGAATTAATAAAGATTGAGGTAGATCATGCCTCTAAACAGTTTGAATTCTCCCAACTGCCAATTATTGCAGTAGGAAGGAGGGGGAGAAGAAAAGAATTAGGGAGGGTTGTTAGGCAATCTTAGGCTTAGAATCTCCTCGCACTCCCTCCTCCACCGCAAGGGGAAAAAAAAGGTAATTTTCGTTTAATTATAATAGAAGTTTCCCCTTGCCTCCAGAGACTACAAACAAGTTGATAAAACATGGCATTAATAACAACAAATCAATGCAGCATGAGAATTGAAACTTGTGTATTAGTCTTTATTCTCACCAATTCTTGTGTGTTAAATTCCCCAACTTAAGTTGCTGCCATATTCTAAGATGGGTTCCACCCACTGACTTCCTGTCCTTTCTGGATCTGTCTCTGGTATCAGACTGTTGGAAGCTAAGTCCTGGGTCTGTCCCTAGCAGCAAGGACACTAGCGAGGGAACTCTTGGCGGCCGGCAAGACTCACGTGGAAAGACTCCTAAGTGATTCAAAGGATCAGGCTTCCGTAAAATGAGAGTTCAACAACTATGTTGAATGACTTGTCCTGAGAGGGCTTGGGTGACCGTTTGTAACCAGCTCAGCAGATAGCCATGGGTCACCTGTTCTCTGGAAGATTGTATGAAATCGAGAACAAGTGCCTTATTTGTTGAATGTGTTGAAAACACCTTTTCAGCTAGCAGCTATGCCACTGTGGTAAAGAATTCCTTCTTTAAAAGTGTAGTCTCCAATTTTCCAGGCAAATTAGCAAAAGCAGTGTCACAACTTAGTCAAGCTTTCCTTTTTCTATGGTTGCTAAGTGCCCTCTGTTGGAAGATGTGTTAAAAGCTCTAGTTGGTGGTTGTGCCCTGTATGCTTAAATAGGAAAGCTCCACAAACATGAGGGCATGGGGTTAGTCTCCATTGGTTCTCTCACCGTGGCATTTGCTTTGATACATACTTGCTACAGTCTTCATGGTTTGAACATTTACTGGTCTGGGTCTTTTATTCCAGAGTAATGCTTTTGAGTTGGTATCAGTATGTCTAAATATCATCCCTTCATTTCTCCCCCTAAAAGCTAATTGCTTTGTCCTTATTTGCTGAAGAATTTTGAAAATGGGGGAGCTGGATGTTTGGGCTGGCTGGGGGTCCTGAAAACTGGCTTCTGATTTTGGGGGAAAAAAACCTTTTCCCCTAATAATACCTTCCTATTTTTTGGTACAAGCTTTTGAACCTGGGCCTGATGGGATGCTAGGAGTAAAATGGTTAACTTTCTGGCAGTAATAACTTATCAAATAAGTTATAAGACTGAGATGTCCCAGACTGTGCAACTCAATCCTATCAGGTATAGGATCAATTGGTTTCTAATCTGTCATCGGCCAACACTTCGTAAAATAGTGAATTATCAGAATCTGAATTCTATTAAAATAGACGTAGAATTACATTTTGACTCATCAAAACAAAAGGAGGAGAAAGAGACTTCACATTGATTCTTTAAAGTGACTAAAAGAATAAGATACATAAATGTTGACTTAAAGTGGAATACAATTGCACTAAATGTGCAGAATGTATACTTGGATTAGTACTTCAAGTGTTCAGTTTTTAGTGTAACAGGGTGGAGGTCCTTTCTTTATCGAATATAGGTTGGATTCACAGCAATGCTACTCAAAATAACATAACTAAAATAACATAACTAAACCACTGTGTTTTAATAACTTTAATAGGGGGACATAAAGAATTAAGTTGATCAGAGTGGAAGTCTTTGAAACTATTACAGCAGGTGCAGGAGATAACTTAGCCAAAATAAATGAAGTGATGCTGTATTTGAACTCCTCTTCAACTTCATCCTGTAAAGCTATGGATATCTTTATCAGACAAAGGGATTTTGGATCTGAATTTCCTATGCCTGGATCTCTCGATGGAAAACAAAATTCAAGATGTTCTAATTCAAAAGGTGCTTGATTACTTAGCAGACTTGCAATATCCAGAATACCTACTTCGTTGATTTTTCAAATTACGTAACATCTAATGATTCATTCTTTCAGGAGTCTAACTTTTGTCTTTTTCTTACCTGTAACTGCATACCCATTTTTTCTTCAATTGGGAGCTTTTAGAGGCTGTTGGCACAGTTTGGAGACCAGGGAGAATGTGGTTGGGCCCCTAATCTGCTCATCCACTTTGATTCTTCTGTCAGCTAGATTATCTCAGAACACCCTTGGGGGAAGATAGGTTGTGAATAAATGATATTAACTATTAAATACAGCTTTTGTAGTCTTATGTGGCTGAGGAACTAAAACTTGAGATAAACCCTAAAAGTGCTAGAGAACTGAAGTTGCCAGGATTTCAGCATGGAAAGAGTCAAGTGACTAAATCCTAGATAGCTACAGTTGGGATGCCATGCCTATAAATTCCCTCGAATGACTGTGCCAAAGGGTAGCTTAAAGAACTTTAGCCACCTCCTCATCTCTCACGATCCCCCAATCTGTCCTGTTTCTTAGCAGTGTAATTGGTTCTTGCTTGATAAGTAAACATGGTTTCAAGCCATAAATACACAGGCTATCATTTCCTAAACCCATCCTATATAAGATTTCTGCTTTTCCATGGAAGAGTCGGGTTTGAAGTAAGGGGACATAATCTAGCTTTTTTTAGAACAGACTTGGCACCCTGGTCTGGGCTAGAGTTCTAGATATTTCATCTTCTGGCTGTGTAGCCTGTTGGCAAGTTAGCTACCCTCACCAATCCTCAGTTGTGTGGTTAGACATAGATGCTAGGGCTGTTGGGCTTAAATGAGGTATACAGAAGGTGTTTTGCATAGCATGAGGAACACGGTTGATCATTCCTAAGGTTGAGGCAGTTATTTTTTGTCCTGATACAGGACTGCGTAAAATATTCTTTGACAGTAAAGGGAATGGAAGTCAGAGTGGCTAAAATCCAGAGCCTGTACAGAAGTGGGTATTTATAACAGGCTGCTTACAAAACTGGAGCACTAAGTCCCAAAGCAGGGTATTATAGCATAACACATTCTAATCACTTTCAGTAATGGCTCATGTGGAAAGTACTTAGCTGGATGAAGGTGCTCATGGCTGAAGGTCCTAGTTTTCCTGAGGAATGAGAGATTTGTATCATATACCTAGCAAAATAACCCACTCTGACTCACTAGGAAGCTCTGTTCATGGGTACTCACTGTTCAGTTTGGAGAAAATGTCCCTGAAGACCTCTCTAGAAAAACAGTTCAACTACATTCTGCACACTGGGGAAAATTTGAAGTCATTTTTAAACATCATTGCTAGCAGACAGGCAAAAGGTAGGCAAGAAAGATGACAGACTTGGCTTAATGTCTAGAATGTCCCATCTTTACAGGTGAAGTCTCTTAGCTCTTTCTAATCCAGGCTCTAGAGCCAGTTCTACTTAAGGCATAATAGGCCAGCAGTGGTCACTTAGCATTAAGTCAGGTCTGTTACTGGTCCCTGCTAATCTTGACAAACCTCAGTGACTCTTTACTTGTCCTTTCCATTTTCTAAGCTCCCATGTTAAACCCTAGTCCTAAGAACTGAATCTCTACTTAGATCTTCAAGTCTTCCTGGACCAAAGCAATATACTATGCAATCTACCAAGAAGCAGTAGCTATCCCTGAGGCAAATCTTCCTGTGTAGTGTCCATGTCCTGACTAATGCTGGTACAGCTTGTTCTCCCAATGAATTCTACCTAGAATCAGTTCTGACCTAGGTAGTTTGCTTCTTCTGAAATTCAGTTTGATCTATAGAATAAGTATAAGCATGGGATTCTCAACTACTCAAAACAGGACTTATGGGATTTTTCATGAGACTGGTCAGGGAAAGAAGGTAAATGGAAACATAATAAAACTGTCTAGACCTTACAATGTACCACTTCAATATAATAACAGAATCATGTCTTCATGATTTTTACCTTAGAGGTCTTTGATCAAACAGTGGGTAGGAGTTGTAACTGAGAGGCATGCCCAGACATAGGCTCTGGGGCCTTCCCCATGCCTGCCTGTACAAGAACAGCTATGATGGTATCTTTTCTATATTGGGTTTTCTCTAAATTGTCACTTGACGGGTTTCAACATTGCAGTTTGGAAGAAATGCACACAATTATGATCAACATCAAAATTGACACCTGAGGCTAAGCTGGTCAAAATTCCCTAAGTCGTCCTAGTGAAGGTTTGCCTTGGGTTCAGAACTGGGGCTAGGAAAGGGACATGAAATTGGGTCCTGTTAGGGAAGGTCATGGAAAAGATACGACTGCCAGTTTACCTGTGAACTTGACTCAGCAGTTAGAGGCTCCACACCCCCTCCCTGCCCTTGGAATATAGATTCCAATTTTCCACATTCCTGCTCCGAGGCTGTTCCAAGGACATAACCTTGAGATAAGTGTGGTATTGAACAGCTACATGGTAGGCTTTAACTAGGGACACTTAAGTATATCTATAAACTTTGAAGATTTGGTGATGAATGGATCCCTGCATCCACTCGTCTTGCTGCCGAAGACCAGTCTATGTAAGTTCCCTTTGCTTACTAAAACTGCTACCAACCAAATTGGAATGCCATGCCTCTTTCTTTGGTCTTTTGTTGCCCTTCACATATAACTTCAAGCTGTACCCTGGAAACCCTGGAGAGGGTTGGAAAACAAAAGATCTGTCTCTAGCAAGCTCATGAAAGGCAAGGAGCTGAGGGCTGCCTGAACAAACTTTTGTCCCCTAGCTTTTAGGGGGAAAGGATAGGGCTCCTAAACTAACTGGGAAGGGGAACAGTGAAATGCCAGAGACATGGGAGTTGGCGAGGATTGAGGCAGTGGCCCCTGGCTTGAATGGTGCCAGAAGATAATGGAGAATTGAGGGGTAGGCAGCGGAAGGGCAGGAAGAAGCCTAGTTTGTATGTACTTGGCCATGTATTTCTTGCAGTGCTGATTGAGCTATCGTTGCATCTTTAAATGCCGTGAGATAACCAAATTCTACTGTAGGCATGACTTTGGAATAATATTGAGTAGGTTTATATTAAAGGAAAGGAAATGGAGTTGGGGTTATATAGTGTGATTAAGTGTTTCTAACATTGGATTACCTTACCAGTAATTGTTGATCACATGAAAAATTCATACCTTATGAATTTTTTTTTGCAATGTTTTATAAGAGGCAGCCATTGGTTCCTCAAATATAAGACAAATTCAAGGGTGGGGGGAAACCCAGTAAGGTTACCACGTTGACAATTAGTCCATTCAAAACAAAGGAAATCCGTCTTGGTGGACATAACCCATCTATAAGGTTCTCATCTGTAGCTAATTTTTAAAGTGGTGTAAAACCTTTGTTGGGAGTTGGCAAGTATGAGAAAAAGGCTTAGGGTTTGCTTGTTTTAGAGATTGCTAGACAAGGCTGAGTGCTTTAAACTCAAGGTCTTTTGTGGGTGGGTAATGTCAGTTTTCTTCCCCAGTATCCATTGGGATGTACCTATAAGAGATTCCTTGGAGTGGGAAGTAGAGTTGGACAAGAGTTGGAAAACACCTTAAAATTCTTGGTGTCTAGTTCACTCAGTTGGTAGAGCATGTGACTCTTGATTTTGGGGTTGTAGGATTGAGCTCCATGTCATGTATAGAGCTTACTTAAAAATCTTAAAAGAAATTCTGGCAGTGCCTGGGTGGCTCAGTTAAGTGTCCGACTCTTGATTTCGGCTCCAGTCATATCATGGTTCATGAGATCAAGCCCCACATTGGACTTCGTGCTGATAGCATGGAGCCTGCTTGGGATTCTCTACCTTTCTCTACCACTCCCTTGCTCATGTGCATCTGTGTCCTCTCTCTGTCTCTCTCTCTCTTTCTTAAGAAAAAAAAAAAAAACTTAAATCCTGGCTCATGGGGTGGTGATTTTGCATCTGAAATAGAATTTCCATTCTCATTGTAATATTAGGGACCTTTCTAGTTTCTGCTTCCTTCCCTGTCCCCTCACTCAGTTTTATTCAAGGGAAGAGAAGGAATTGGGTTGAGACTGGGAACAACTGATGAGGCACACATAGCTGAACACTTTAGCTATGAGCAGTCCACCCTCCTGAATTTGTGTGGAAAAGCTGCCCATCAAGCAAGATTTCTCTACCTTATGGTAGAAGGTTCATTATGCCTTGAAGTTCAGGGGGACTTCCAAACTTGGTTCTGATTTGGTATAACTAAAAAAGGAGTTGGATTCTGCGATTCTTGAGTCTAGTTTTCAACAGGTTCTGAACAATCTGGGGAAAGTAAGACAAATGAAACTTCAGATACCAACCCAGGATCTGAATTACTGTGCTGTCCTGATAAGCCTAGAGAGTCACATCAGTTACATAGTGGTGCTGGTCTATCCATGGCTCCACACCAGTATGCAGAAGGATTGAGATCAGAGAAGGGATTTCAAGTCTCTCAGGAGTTTTCAACAGTGTGTGGACCAGTAGAGTATCCAGGCCAGGCTCTTTCCTCCATGGTAGTGGTGGAGCTGGGGATACCACTACTCTAGGCAGTTATTATAAAAATTGGGTCAAAAAAAATTGGGTCAGATGAACCTGGAACTCAGCCAAGTCTTATTACATAAGTAAATTTAATGGTCTTGGGCAATGGAGCTGGTCAGGTTCTTTCAATGTGCTCTATCATACATATTCTGGATAAGAATTTCTTCCTAGATAGGCCAGTTTGAGCACAAACCTTGGGCTTTCCAGGATAGACAAATATCTAAGTCTAATCTGGGAGAACAGGCTGTGTTATCTCTTGGGTCTGGTCTGATGAGACAGTTTTGGTGTTCAACAGTTTCATGTGCTTTGGTACAAGTTGAAGATGGTGTTCACAGCTCTTCTCCATACTATATTGAATTCTTAATCTGTCAGCAGAAAATTCATGATAGCAGAGTTCATATTAGGGATTTGGAGAAAAGACCCTCACTAAGGTCTTAGAGACTTAGATTTCTGTCGTAAGAGGTAATGTCAGATGTGGTGGGTTAAATTGAGAGCAGAAGTCTCTTAGAAATAATTCTGTGGCTAAACCTGAGCAGGAGAGATTAGAATGCCAAGATTTGAACCAATTGGTGAAGACTCTTACATCTTGGAAGAAGTGGTAAGGGTTGAGGGTCAAGAGAAACCTTCTAGAACCAACTTTGAGAAGTTTTTGACCAGAGCTAGTACCTCTTCTGAGGTGGTGGTGGTGGGGTTGGGAGAGTTTAATTGTCCTGAGAGGCTGCTTTATTCTGCCAGAGGTAGTTCATTTGCTAGATACCATGACTTTTTTCAGGTCTATGGGTTAGAGATTTTTAAAGTCTCCATGTTAAGGGGATAGGAGATCCCAGGTTCTATGGGTATAGAAGTTGCTATAAAAAGGATAACAGCTATGGATGTGTTTCAGGAAATGGTATGTGAATTTGCTTAAGTATAGGTTGTGGCCAAAGTGGCTTGTTTAAGGTAGGAGGGCCAAAGTATCCCTTGGATTCTATTCCTCTCATGACATGTTAGGAGAGCACTGAATGCAGGCTTAGAGGGCATGCATGCACAGGCAGGCAGCCCTAGCAGGAAGAGAAACTTCAACTGCTGTATCATTTTGGGTCTTGGAGTTAAAACCTAAGACTTTATGGGCATAATGTCTGGGGGTGGGGGTGGGGGTGGGAGTGATGAGAGAACCAGGCAAAATCTTCCTGCTTTATTGTAATGCCTGGAATGAGGAAGAAAGGAAGAATAGGAAAAGTATGAGACTGCAATATAGTTCTGTATCCAGTCTCTGCCAGCCTAAGGTGGAGCTTCAATGCAAAGATGGCCAAGTAGGGTCTTGGAGTGGGCAGAGACAGTGAGGCCTTAATATTACATCATATTCAGTCTTTGGCTAATTGCTCCTTGGGAAGAGTGCGTCCTAGGCTTGAATGCTGTAGTAGATCCTGAAGCACTGCAGCTGGAAGCGGTCAGCTGACTCAAATGTTTATAGCTGTTCTAATTTTCCTTTAGGACAGAATCTGCATGTTCCCTTGGCTGCAATGGCCCAACACTTGCGCCCCACAGACACACTTCTCTGAACTCATTTAGGGAGAAACTCTTTCATGGTTTCTATGGGCCCCTCTTCCTGATAAGAGTTTGATAAGAGTTTCATAAGAGTGATTACTGGGAAGAACTACATTTGTCACTGCTGTAATTACTTTCCAGGCTGTATTAGTGCTTATTTCTCTTCTCCACTTGCCATTCTAAATTTTCCTTCCCTCAGGTATCACCTCTACAGGTTATTGTGGCAGAGACTGAATCCTTCATCCCTGAAGGATCTGTGGTCATAGAAACCATTATCCTGAGTTCAGGGTTCTCCTATTTATTCAGTTACAATTGGGCAAAGGTATGTGGTAAAGTATCCAGTTAGATCACTTCAGTTCCATAGACCTTCTTCCTTCTCACTGGAATAGGCTTACCACCCATTGGTGATCAAGGTCAATTACTCTTGCTAAAATGGTGACCCTTTTTATGGGTTGGTTCCTAGGCACAAAGAATCAAAAGTACCGTGGTAGCAGATTATAGCTTGTAGTTCAATGAAACCCATTCTGGGTCCTTTGGTAAGACTTCATCCCTTTTTGTGGACAATAATCTAACCCTGCAGAGCCAAGAGCTGCAGGGATGAGAATCACAACATCCCCCAGTGGGTCAGTAGGAGATGGTGTGGGTCACTCCCTTGGTTCTCATACTCGGGTAGTTATCTTACTGGGCATGCAGCACCATATAGGTCTTTCCTACTCTGTGCATATACTAATTCATAGAGGATGACACCCCCGTATATAGTGTTGCTTTGGAGTTGGTAATCATGCTTTCAGCAGAACATAAACACTGAGGTCAGGAACTTCTGGGTGGTACGATATGAAGTGACCTGTGGATCCCATGGTTGTGGATCCATCTCAGTCTTTGCTTTGAATTGAATCCTTTGGTTCTAAGCTATGACAAATACAATTTTTTTGTGGATTTCATGACCCTTTTGGAGAGCATTACAACTTGAGGCTTGCAGGCTGAGAAGGAAAACCCATGCTTGGAAATAAACATCTTGCTGTGAGAAGCAACTTCTGGCCTTAGGATGGAAGATTCTCAATAGTTGCCACAAACTAGCATCTTGGTCCACAAGTAATATTTCCTATTTGGGGCCGCAGTGTTGATCTGTTGCTGGCATGTTGGACATCCATAGGAAGTTGTAGCTCAGTTGGCTCTGGTAAGAGCAAGCATATGATGTTGGTCCTTTGTGGCTGCTTTATTCATGTATCTGTGACAAAGACTGGCTAATATCAGGTGGCAGTCATATCTACTTGGATATTCAGTACATCTTCTGGGGTGGATCCTTTTTGGTGGGGCTTAACATGGGATAAAAATCTTCCTACTTCATGCCCAGCACCAGAGGTCCATCAGTATTTCTCCATGGATATCTCCTTGCTTGATATTTCGATCTTTCTAGGCTGATGACCAGAAAGCTAGGCCATAGCCCATAGCCTGTGTGTTAATGTATATTCTCCCCTCCGGTCCCTTTTCCTTCATACAAAGTGGAGGACAAGATATGCTCTTTGAAACCTCACCTATTGAGAATTGGGGCTAATTCTTGACTGAACTTGAAGTAGTCTTGATATTCTCTAGTATCCAGTTTATTTATAGGCTGGAATATAGAATTAAATGGAGACAGAAGAACCACCAACTTTTTTGCCTGACTCCTAAATACTGCATGAGGGTGACCAAGGTTAGCACTTTATTTTTCACTTAACATTTTGGGTGTGGTAGGACCAGTTTCAGAAACTCATAACTTGTGTTATCTTATGATTGCCCTTACTTAGCATGCCAAGGACCCAGTTTAGGGGTTAATCCAAATGCAAAGTGAGTTATATCCATTATATACTCAGACAGTGGTAGTAACCTCTGAACGCGTCTTCAGATTTAGTGCATTATTGATCAGCCAATCTTTGATCAGAACTCCATTTATTAACTGACCCCCATATGTCTGTACTTTAACATGCAGTCATGATCCTTTTGGTCTCCAGATATCAATGTCAGCTCAGATCTTAAATCCAATAGTGCTCAAATTCTCTATAATCTAGTGTACGTTAAAGTGAATAAATGACTGTAAGAACATTTGCCTCCCCAGCTGCTCTGATCCCCCTAGCTATACCTCTAGAGCTCCTGGTACTAGAACTCCTGCTTCTGTGGGCATTGAAACTATGACTAACATTGTATATATAAACCACATCTTGATCCATTCATCAGTTGATGGACATTTAGGCTCTTTCCATGATTTGGCTAATACTAGATGGCCATGAGAAAGAATGAAATCTGGCCATTTGTCGCAAAGTGGATGGACCTCGAGGGTGTCATGCTAAGCGAAATAAGTCAGGCAGAGAAGGACAGATACCATAGGTTTTCACTCATAGGTCTAACAGGAGAAACCTAACAGGACCATGGGGAGAGGAAGGGGGGAAAAAGAGTTAGGGAGAGGGAGGGAGACAAATCATGAGAGACTCTTGAATACTGAGAACAAACTGAGGGCTGAGGGGGAAAGGGGAAGGGAGGTGATGGTCATGGAGAAGGGCACTTGGGAAGAGCACTGGGTGTTATATAGAAACCAACTTGACAATAAACCATAAAAAAAACTATACTAACACGAATAAAGCCTGATTACATCTTTTGAATAAAGCAACCTCAAGGGAAAGATAGAACCGTAGAATGAGTATAGTGGGATGACAATAGAACTTCTTAATACTATATAAAAAGCACAAAATTCCATCATAGGAGGGCCAAAGAGCCCCAAAATAAGTCTTGTAGAAGTATTGTTTACCATGTGAAAAGGTAGAGGTTGAGAACCAAGTGCCTTCAATGTAGACAAGCCAAGATTATGGAGAACCTCAAATTTGGGATTGCCAGTATCAAGCTGGAGAAGGGAGCATGTCTTAAGACCTGAATGTTAACACTTACTTAAAAGGTAAGACGTCTGGTCTTTAGGCAAGAGTATCATGGTCAGCCTTGAATCTTCATTATAGCAACATTCAAGTAGAAAAACCGATTTTTGGAACTAAGATGTATGTTACAAGAGTGGTTGGTAATAGACATCAAGACTAGATTATAGGTTTCTGCTATGGGCACTCCCGAATAGATCCAAAAAAAATCTAGCTTTTGATGGGTAGCTCCAATTGTGATATTACTTGGTGTCTTATTTTCAAGACTATCAGGGCCCAATAGTAAGTCATTATCTGTGTCTCAAATAGAGCATAATTCTCTGCCATAGAAGATGTGGCCTTACCCTAGAATCTTAGGCATCTACATTCTAATTTGCTTACTAGGGTTTCCCAGAGACTTATAGAGCATCTTTATGCATCACAAATACCTTTAGAACCACTGGATTTGGTAGATCAAGGCAGATCTAGGGCACCTTGTACTACAGCCTGGATGTCTGTTTTTCCATAGGTATGCAATAAACCATAGCACTTCTTAAGGCATGGACTGTTTTCTCAGTATGAACCTACTGTAGGGTTCTTGTTTCTTGAAGAAAACTCTAATGTCCCATTATTTCTTGAGGATGTTTCTTTTCAGCACTGGCTGCCTCAAGGTACCTGATTCCACTATGCCAGATTGAGGGATGTAAATGTGGTTCAATTTCAGTGGGCTTAATGACAATGGAGATGACTTTTTGGTAGGTGCTTACTCTAGCATGTTCATGGGTGACATATCCATGTTCAATTACTGATCACATAGAATCCTGTAACAGCTTCCAAGGAAATGAGACCCCATGCCCAGTGCCCCATTCCTGGAGTGGCAGGAATAACCAGAGACTATACATGGGGTTGGAAGCTCTTGGGGGTTGAAACCATCTAGATTCCTGCCGGGGAGGGGGGGGGGAGGGCAGAATCCAGACCCAGAGTGCCAGAGAGAGGTAAGGCTGAAAATTAGAGCAGGTACACGTAACTGTGTCTGGCAAAATGTCTAAGAAAAACACAAATGTCCATCATGGGAGGAGGCGTTTAAGATTTAATCTTTTAGGCACTTAAGATTTAAATCCTCTCAGAGGTTCCTTTAAATACCACAATATAGCTAAGTAGTACACCATGACCCTAGAGTTCCCCTGGAACTTTGGGGCAACTGACTAAACCAGATTTCACATATGTGTTTAGGCTTGGCCAATAACAAATATGGACCTCCCCTGGCCATCTGTATTATATTCTTACTGTCACTGGTTTCCCTTCCTCATGTCACTCAGTCTGCCGTCAGGAACTCCCATCAGCTTTTGACCAGCTCTACCCTTCAACTAAGATTTCCTAGGATATTAACATACCTAAACACACAGCTCATGAAATTTTATAGGGGAGTGCTTGAGCTTTAGCTCCTTATAATAGAGGTGGGAGACGGACTTAGTAACTTTTTAAGCTCACTAACAATGGTTCTGAAGTTCACACTTCAATCTAGTGTTTGTGGACACTATAAGCCTTCTTAAAGAAATGCCTTGTGTTCAGTTAGAACTTGTCATTGTTAATAGCTAATGTGGTAGAAAGGCCTGGAAATGTAGTGAAGACTTAGGCAGCTAAATTAAATCTTACTCAAGGTCCTGCCATCATCTTGCACTACTTTAATACTTATTTGGATGACCCAACCAGCTTATGTTTCTTAAACTGAAATTTGAGGTTAAACATTAATATTATGTGTGGGGGCTCTCCTGTGCATTTTAGAATGTTAAACGACTCTAGCCGCCTCTATACATTAGATGTTAGTAGCACCCTCTCTCCCCAGCTGACAACCCAAAATATCTGTAGGCATTGCCAAATGTGCCCTGGGAGGCAAAACTTAATTATTGCCCTGCATCTTTCTGCCTTCCATACCCTTTGCAAGTCTGGAAAGACTAGGTTTGATTTCAAATACACAAATCAATGTTCTACTTTTATCTAAACAGTGACAGTTTTAGATGGTGTCCTCATTCCCCAAACTCCTGTGTTTCGGGCTCTGACGTCTAGATCTTAAGCCTTCCTCAATCCCTTCATTCTGGCCCTACTCACTTGCCCTTCTTGGATCTTTGTCTATGAACCTCGAGATACTTTCATTAACTCCTTTCTACATACATCTTTGTCCTGGTATTTCATCCTGGACTCTGATAAAGTAGAAGATGAGTACTTCAAATCTGGTTGTGACATCTAAGCCAACAGTATCTTTTGTTACTGCCTCTCTAGGCTGTGACCTGCCTAGTTTCTCCCTGCTCTACATTGATAAACATGCCACACCAGGGACTCAGCTCTAAGCAAAGAGTAGACCTACCAGACCACATCCTGTCTAGTCAATGCTTTTAGCTATCACTGTGGAAACATGCTGTAGAGTGGAAATGTCTCAGTGGGACTGCTGTTTCCAGCCTCTCCCAGAGAGGAAAAGTTACTTTCATAGTATAGGGGAACCTCTTCTGAGCTTCCCTTTAAAAGGTGAGGTCAGGCTTCCTTAGATCCCAACCAGGCATTGTCAGGATTGGAATCTTTTGGTTCTGCTAACTGAGATTTATCACAAATGGATAGTCTCTTCCCCTGTGTTGCTGGCAGAGGATTTTTCCAGGTTATATGGGGCACCTGATAATGCTGACTTTCATTCAGTAGACCTTTTCTTGCCAGGGTAAATGAGTTCTAAACTTTGTCTAGGGAGCAAGGCTTATGTTTGCCCTAAATTCCTCTAACCTGTAAAGCTCTGGCAGGCTAGTGAGATGGTTCTGGTGATAGGTTTATTCCAGAATGAAGATAGGGATAACTGTTAGCCCTTCATACCCTGTTTTAGATTATACTAAGCATAGTGCAGCAGGTCCTAGTTTAGGAAACTGCTGAAGGAAAGACCATCTCTGTGGTTTTGGAGGTATACAGCTATCCCA
Source organism: Cryptoprocta ferox (assembly GCA_028646485.1). Classification (NCBI taxonomy): domain Eukaryota; kingdom Metazoa; phylum Chordata; class Mammalia; order Carnivora; family Eupleridae; genus Cryptoprocta; species Cryptoprocta ferox. The sequence goes on along the minus strand of CM053567.1, from coordinate 132,645,219 downwards.
CAATGCCACAGTGGAGTGGGTTAAGATGAGTACAAGAATGATAGGGTTCCATTTCCCAAATGGCTTGGCTGTGTCAAGAGTTAAGGGGGAAGAGTACTTAAATCCTTCATGATCATGAAGTGGTAAGTTCCCTGAACTCTCAAAGTAAGTGTTCACCACCTTGAGGTGAGGCTGCTCTCCGCTAGCATTATGGGCTATGGTGCTCCATGAACAGGTTTCATGACTGTCAGGTAGAATCCAGTGAGGAAAGTAAATATCAATAGTTAGCAATATCAGAGGTGTAAAAAGCTGAAAGAACAGGGATCAGTAAGATCACCTCTTAAACATTCCCTAGTACTTGCAAAATTCTCTAACACCTTTGCCACACCTAAAATGCCACATGAGCAGTATCTTAACTAAATGGCCTGCATAACCTTATTAAAAATTAGGGGAAACATCCAGAGAAGAGTAAGGTGAATGCTACCCATGACCAAAATCCAGGAAGCTACACGTCATCAATATTTGCCTAACACAAGCACAGAAATACTGCTAAAACCAAGACTATGGCCAGGACATCCTTCTAAGTGCCTTAGTGGGAAATTCTACTTAATATACTAGCTTGCTCTAATACTTTGCTCTAATATCCAGTGCTTAACTTTGCCTCAGGACACTGCCTTTACCATTATTCACTCTTTAGATAACATTTGGATGGGATTCTGAAACCACCAGCTGGTCGGATTTTTTTTTTTCTTTCAGGATCCTTGTGGGGAAAAATGGCCTACTTTTTACACTATTTGCATAATTTCTGCCAACCATATTTACAGGGAGAACTGAGGAATCCGCAAATCTACTAAATACCTAACATGTAAGCCTTCCCTTATTAAAAAAGGTGACTTCCTGAATTGGGACATACAAAGTTGGAGTTATGTCTCAGAACATGCAAGTAGACTAAGCTGGACCTGCTGCAAAGCCTTTTTTCCTCTAGGCCTCGGCAAATTGAAGTAGCCCATCTAATTGTGGTGTGTGTTGCCTCTAAAAGCAGAAGGGATCAGCTTAGCATTGCTCCTCTTAGCAGGCCATGCTCAGGGGCTCAGTAACAAGGAACCCATTTAAAACAAAACTTTAAAAAAAAATCTCTATGCCTAATATGGGGCTCGAATTCACGACCCCGTGATCAAGAGGCACGTGTTCTACCCACTGAGCCAGCAGGTGCCCCAAGGAACCCTTCATTTTAACTATTAGAGTTCTCAATTGAGTATTACCAGGATATGCACATACAGCAGCTCCATCTGGCCCTGCACCCTGGGATTCAAGTCTTACCCCTCTCATCATCCTCTTCTCATGAGCAATCTAGACTGCCAATGCTGGCTTTTCATAATCTTGATTTGTGCCTTTTGGTTCTTGGTGTAAGCCAGACTCTGGCCTATAAGACAAGGTGAAGCTGAGGCCAACTGTTTTCAGAACTAGCTGTGTGTTGTCTATTCTTCACTAGAATCTGATTTTCGTTGAAACCGTTGGTGCTTCAAGTCCCTGGAGGCAATGAAAATGGTCTCACAACAGTTTCTGGTAGGAAAGTGAGTGAGATGGCCTGGAGAAGCACATCATAAGTCTATTAATGTTTTTGTGTTCCAGGTGGTTCACAAGTGTCTTATCCAGATTCAAATCAGCTGTGTTTCAAGCTTGGCCTATGTGATAAAGTCGTTAGGTGCCAGCACAGAGCTATTAGTCTACACATGCTAAATCTTTAATGGCTGTGAAATTAGCAGTATATTTAACTTAATCTCAATGTTTAGTGCTTAGTTGCTAAAACGTTGAAATGAAGAGCCCTAAACTTCTTAAGGCTTGTGGCAGATGACTTAAGAGGCAATTCATAGAATAAAGGGTCTGTCTAAAGGAGAAGTGGCTGAAGGGTGAATGACTTGTTCAAGGTCAATTATGTACAGAAGTGAAAAAATGCATTCAGTACTTTGTCCCATTTTGCCCACTCTTCAGTTGATAGAGTTAATGCTTCCAATTTATTCCCATAATTGTCCCTAACAAATTAAGATGACTATACATGACTATATGGTAACTTATGGGCTATCTCATGGTTGTCAATGACAATTTTGAATAAATACCTTAGTCTGGGTTTCTCTAAAAGCAGATGGAGACAAAGATTTAAGATTTAAGTGCTTTATTTGGGAGGTAACAAGTGAAGGAGTAGGGAAAGTGAGACTGTAGATTTAGTGAAGCCAGTATGGGCACCCAAATAAAAACCTAACACCTACAATAACTGCTACAGGCAACTAGGGACTAGGGAACCATGAAATAAAAGGTTTAGAATTATTCTTCATAGGTATGGGAAAGCTAAATTATCACCCAATTACTATTTCCTGCTGTTTACTGGTTGGCTCTTAGCAGGTTTTTCCAGTAAGTGGGTTGAGAAATCTCACATAGTGCCAGAGAAAACCCTTGGGTAGAAGATAAAAAATGGGGGTGTCTGAGGTAGGAAGGTGATGGCAGGTGCTGGAAATACATAATTCAGCTGCAGGAAAACTCAAAGTCATGGAGACATGGGGTGAATGAAGTAGAAAAGTTGATCACCTATGCCCTGCCTTGCTTTTGAGTACATGGAGTTACTGATGTGTCAGGGTGGTTATGGGCCACAATCCCTAAAATTAGAGTTGGTTGTAAGTTCTATTCTGTGCTTCCACAGTTGGGCTCAGGGATGTAACTGACACTTCTATCAATCATAACTTCTCTCACACTTGGCTAATATTTCTGCTGGACTAGATTTCTAGTCCAGTAGAATAACTCACTTCTCTATACCTCTGAAATCTGAGCCCCTGGTTACCTTGACTGTCAGGCCATAGTTGCTGCAACTTGCCCATTTTCACTGAGCACCTAGACCTCCTACTGTGATTCCCTTAAGTTCTATACATACTAATTTGTCACAGCTTAGTAACAGCTGCCCAAACTCATGATGGTCGGGACTTAGGACCCTCATCAATAAACCAAACCCTTACCTTCCCACCTGGGCTACTGGCTGGTGCCCAAAATAACCAAAAAGGAACCTAGCTCTGAGTTTATTGGAACCAGCTCTTCTATAAGCTAGGTCTCTCTAGCCCCTTACAGAAGACTACATACAATCTCTTAGAGCCTCAAGTATCACTTTCTCCTGTGGATCATTGGGAGTGTTGGTGAGAGGAGTTATGTAATTTCTACCACTTTGTCACCAATATATAGAACACATGGGCCTAAGAACAAGGCACCATATAGTAGCCATTTGCTCCTGTTATAGAGGGTATTCGAGAGGACAGTGTCACAGATACATAGTCTATTACTAAGTTGGCAACTTGAACCTTTAGGAAGGCATTCTTCTTCTTTTTTTTTTTTTTTAACTTTATAGTTTACTGTCAGGTTAGTTTCCATATAACACCCAGTGCTCTTCCCCACAAGTGACCTCCACCAAGACCATCACCCCGCTTTACCTTTTCCCCTTCCCCTTCCCCCC
>CM053567.1:132603450-132641247 GCA_028646485.1 Cryptoprocta ferox | reverse complement strand
TGCAAACGATTTCTGTACGTTGATTTTGTACCCTGCGACTTTGCTGAATTCATGGATCAGTTCTAGTAGGCTTCTGGTGGAGTCGATCGGGTTTTCCATGTAGAGTATCATGTCGTCTGCGAAAAGTGAAAGTTTGACTTCTTAGGAAGGCATTCTTAAAAACTGTTTCTAAGATCAGCTTCTTAGTGATGTGGTGTAGATTTAAGGACCAGTGGATAATATGTGTCCATTGTCTCACCTCCTTACCCAACTGTAAACGGAGTCCTTTATCAGAGGTGTTGTTCAGGGTTCCTGATTAGTGCTGCCTCTACACTAGTTACTGTCACTGATACGACACATCTGCAGATTTTGTGCCTATATCGTTGAGTAGATCCACATACTTCTTATCTGAACTTCTCCCTGATCTTAGTTATTGAATATTCCTTCAGGCACCCAACCAACTCTTCTTCCTCTCCATCCCCAAAATGCATAGGTTTGAGCTAAATGTAAGGAATTGGTGCAGAGGAGGTAGGTCCAGGGCAACTAGACTGCCTGTTTCTGCTTGATTTCTGGATCTGTTGGAGTCCAATCACATGTGTACCACTTATCTCTCCCAACACTGTTTCTTGGTCATGTGTCAAGTTCAGGATAATAACCCATAATCTGAACCTACTGCAGAGCTCTTCCTTATTTAGGGCCCCATTTAAGACTGGGAGTTTCCCAAGTCAGGTTTATTCCAGAGAAGCAGAACCAGTCAAGTGTGTGTGTGTGTGTGTGTGTGTGTGTGTGCATGTGCATGTGAAATGCATGTGTGTAAAGTATATGTACATAATGACATTTATATAGATATACAACTGTGGGTGTCTTGCTAAAAAAGTCTGAAATCAGTAGGGAAGGCAGTCAAGATGAAAAGATCATGGACAGGCTACAGGCTGAATCTAATGGGTTTACACCAAAACTAGTGTCCATAGACACTCAGGAATGGAAAATCATGATCAAGATGGAATCCATGGCACAGATGAAACACTGTCCACAGGTTTCTTCTCTCTTCAGAAAATCACAGCCCTGATCTTAAGGTGATGCAACTGATAACAAGGCTCATGAGATTGTCTAAAATAATCTCACTTTAAGTCAACTGGTGATGAGCTTTAATTAAACCTACAAAATACCTTTTTAGCAACATTTAGTGTCTGAAAGTGGGGACTGGCCTATTCATGTCAACACACCAAAAAAGACATCACAGCTGATAAATGGGTTGGAGTAGAATTTTAGTTTAGTTTTGAGAGTGAGTGAACAGGAGAGAGGGATAGGAAGAGAGAATCCTAAGCAGACTCCATGCTTAACACCCACCCTGACATGGGGCTCCATCCCACGACCCTGACATCACGACCTCAGCTTAAATCAGAAGTAAGATGCTTAACTGAGCCACCCGGGTGCTCCTAGAGTAGTATTTCTAAAGGAAAACATAACCTTAAATGTGGTAATTAGATCTGCAAACGAATCTACTTTGAGTTTTGAAGAGATTTTGTGAAAAGACCTAATATTCATTTAAAGCTGAAGAGGTTTAGCTGGCCAATATTTGGAAACCCTGCATTAGCAGGCTTTTCACTGATCTTATCACATCTACAAATAGCACATTTTAAGTATTAATGTAAATATACAAACATAATAAACTTACACAACTTAAGTTCATATTACTTACATGAACCAATACTATGCAAATAACTTCTGATGGACATTTTTCTTTAATTTTTATTTAAAAGAATTTTCTAACGTTTATTTTTGAGAGCGAGAGAGAGCAAGAAACAGAATCCAAAGAAGGCTCCAGGATTTAGGCTCTGAGCTGTCACCACAGAGCCTGATGTGGGGCCCAAATGCATGGACCATGAGTTCATGACCTGAGCCAAAGTGAGAATGTCTAACCAACTGGGCCACCCAGGTGTTCCTGATCTGACATTTTTCTCATGAGTTGCATTATCAAATTGGTAAATGCTATCTACAGTGATCTAAATTAGAGCTGTCTGTGGCACTGTGAGACTGCTTCTGGGGTACTGTGGGCTGGGGAGTGAGGGAAATGTCCACTGAGGGTAGCACTCTGGCTTATTAAACTATTTTTTTGGTTATGAAATGTGGTCATGATGGTGGTGATGGTAAGGGTTGTAATTATGAAGCTTCTCATTGCCAAATGAGCCATCAGTTTGGTTTTGCTGGGAAGTAGAGAGGCAGTGGAGGTAGTCATTCTTTAGAAAAGTTCAGCTCAACATGCCTCTCCCTGTATGCCAGTTGCTTGGTAGGAATCAAGTCCTAACAGAAATAAGATAGGACTTTCCTATTGTTGGTGTAGCAAATTACCCACAAAGTAGTTTAAAATAGCAGATACCTTAAAATTTGGGAAGTTGGATCTGAAACCAGTCTCACTAGACTAATTTGGAGGCTTAGACACAGCTGCAGACTCAACTAGAAGTTCTAGACTGGAGATTAAATCCACTTTCTTGAGTTCTCCAGCTATGATAGGCTCCCCTTATACCTATGATACGTTCATGATCCCCTTCTAAAATCAGTGATAGCTAGTTGAGCCTTTCTTTTTTTTGTTTTTGAAGCGGGGAGGGGCAGATTATTGTCTCTCCCTGAGGGAGCTGTCAGCACAGCAAAGACCATGAGACTATGACCGGAGCCAAAGTTGAAGCTTAACCAACTGAGCCATCCAGACGCCCCGAGCTGAGCCTTTCTTACATTGCACCATCCTGGTACTGACTCTCCTGCCTCCATTTTCCATATTTAAAGACCCTTAAGATTTTACTGGTCCTCCTGGGATAATCTGGTTTTCATGGTAAAATGATTAACAATCTTAATTCCATTTGCAGTCTTTTCCCCTTGACACACAACCATAGTATATGCACAGGTTCTAGGAGTTAGGATGTAGACTTGGGCATTGTGGCTCTACCTATTACAAAAAGGTAAGAGAAGCAATCCCCACCTGGAATGGGGTATGTGTTCTGAAAGGAGTCATGTGAATACAGTCTACAATGTCGGTGCTGCCCAACATATGGGAATAAAGGGTAAACACTTGCACCATGGCAAGAACTCCAAAGGCCCTAAGTGATCACTGGATATGGAGACTGAAGGAAACAAGACAGAGAACCAGGTCTGTGGTGATTCTTGGGAAAAAGATCATGTTCTTCAGCTTTCACTTGGACCTGTGAGTTTTTCTTGAGGTTTGCATAAGCTGCTGAGGTCTTCTACCACTTGGCAACAACCTGAGGTGCGTAGACTTGGTATTTTCTACCACTTGTGTTCAGATAAAACAATAGGGCTTGGTAATAGGTGTGCTCTTATTCCTCCCCTGTGGCCTGACCATTGTTTCCCTATAGCTTTGTGTTCTTCAGCATTAATGTCCTTGTGAATTCTGGATGGTTTCTCTACTTTAGACTTGTCTGTCTTTGACTTTCAGATCCCTGGGTATTCACTGGTACAACAGGGCTGATCAACAATGGCTGTGAATATCTATCCAGAAAGCCTCTCATTTATCATTTTTATACTAACATGGTGTGGGGGTTGGTAGAGGGAAGCCAAAATGCCTGTGTGATCCCTATCAGTCCTAGAACTCCCTTCTTTTAATCCTTAAAAATTTTAAGGTGTAGGACGTAATGATATGTTAAATACAGTGAAATGATCAGTCATGCTTATTAATAGAACTTTGTGATAAAAACAAGAAGACCTTAATGCAGTCTTAGCAAATTTCCAGGATTCAATACAGTATTAAAATATAGTTGCTATGATGTACAATATCTTTAGAATTTCTCCTACAGAACTGCAACTTGGAACTCGTTAACCAACATTCCCCCACTTCCCTCACCTGACTGTCCTTGGTAATCACTGTTAAATGTAAAATGCATTAAAAAAAAAAGTTTTAGGTTCTAAATACAAGTGAGCTAGTAAAGGTTTTTTCCTTTCCCCATCTAACCCAGAACTCATCTTGTAGCATCACTAATACAGAGGGATGATGAACTGGCAGACAACTAGGACTTTGGATCCTCATGGCAGGAAGTGCTTGTAAGAAGGAACTAAAAATGACAACATAAGTCTCTATGGAATTGTCCTGATTGTTGTAGGAGGCTCTCTTGCATGGTAATTTCACAAAAGATGGATTGGTCCCTTGTCTTTACTGGAGTGTTGCACTGGAGAGGATTGTCTGGTACCGTTGACCTGCTTGTTAGGGTGACTTCCATGGAGAGATGGGTCATTAGTGATAATGTATATTCATCTTAGAATATCCATACTCAGCTATTCTTAAAAATGTAAAACAGGACTTGGCTTTCCTCCTCAAAGGTTATTAGTAGTTACTCCATAGGTTGTCTTTCTTTTTGTTTTTGTTTGTGTTTTTGTTTTGTTTTGTTTTGTTTTGTTTTTTTTTGGAAACGTTCTCCAGTCTGCTTCCCTGTTGAGTTGTTAAAGATGGCTTCTCATGATCTTTGCTCTTTTCCAGACAGCAGAAAGGAAACAAAGTGGCAGGCCTACAGCTTTCTAAAGGCATTGGCTGGCATTTGCCCTTAATTTTTGTTCACATAACTAGATACTAGACAAGGAGATGTTGTCACAGCTAGCTGAAAGGTTGGTCATGTAGTCTTAGCTGGGAGATTTTATGCAGTTACTAAAAGGAGGAACATATTGGGTAACCAGGAATAGGTTGTACCACTCTGTATTTAAATAAGTCCTCCCCAGATTTGGAATCCAACTGAAATATATTCTGTAACCAGATAGTTCACCTTCTCAGATTTCTCAGTGAGGTGGGCTGATCATGTCTAACACCTATAAGGTTACCTAACTGGCCTAGAGCAAAGTCCAACTTTCAGTGTAGTAGTTAGACACCTGCTGCTGTCAGGTTCAAGTGGAGTTCTACCACAGCAGAACCTCCTCTTGGAACATGAAGAATGTATGGGCCTGTGGAGTACCTGTCCCATTAGTGTTTGTACAGGTCCTGGCCCTTGAGCTGATGTCATATTTGGCACTTCACTGGCATTCAGGGAAAGCAATGGTGTGTGGCCTGGATGAGGCATAGTAGCAAAACTCTCTGAATTCTGTTTTTCATTGTAAAGATGTAAACAAACTTGGGCATGAGGTTATTAAGTAGTCCTGGTGGGGAGTGAAGGAAGTATCTGGAAATCCCTCTTACTTTGTACCATAGGCCTTCTGATAGATCCCTCGAGTCCATGGTGTGGGTTTTGTACTTGAATGCATAATTCTTAGGCATATATTATGGAAATGCAGCTGTGCTTGACTGTTCCTGTTGGGCCAGGTGTTTGGGGTCAGCTGAAACAAAGTATGGATGATAACATTAACAGCTAGATCATTCTGATCCAGGGCTTTATGGGCAGGCATTCCAAAGCTGATCTTAGAGTGGAAGAGAAGGGAGTATGTTGTGCCTTGTGCTGGCCTAGTCCCAGCACACCAGAGTCTACTACCATTGGTCTCTAGGTAGTTGTGGTGCTTGTGGTCCTTTTTCCTTGAAGAAATAGTTAATAGGAGCAGGGATATATTTGCCCTAGGACAAGAGTTGGATCCTACTACTTTGAGCCTGGGCCTTTTAAAATTAGGTTCTGTGGTGCCTAGATGGCTCAGTCGGTAAAGCATCTGACTTCAGCTCAGGTCATGATCTCGCAATTTGTGGGTTCAAGCCCCGCATCAGGTTTTGTGCTGACAGCTCAGAGCCTGGAGCCTGCTTCTGATACTGTGTCTCCCACTCTCTGCCTCTACCCCACTCACGCTCTGTCTCTCTCATTCTCAAAAATGAATAAATGTTAAATTTTTAAAAAATTATGTTAAGGACCTCTATAGTACTCCTTATTGGTTGGCTAACCCACACCTTTTTTGGTCTGGCTTCAACAAAGAGACTATGAAAACTATATTGCTACATGTAGCTTTTAAGAAGAGCTGAGAAACTGAGAGTTACTGAGACACACAAGTCTACTGGAGGGCTTCTGGGAAAGCTATTTCTAGTTGATTAAAAATCTAATAAGAACTAAAGCCTCTTCTATATTTGTGCCTGCAATCTCCATGTGATATCTGGAGCTTATTACACTTTGTTCCTGAATTACAAGCATGCTGGCAAGTCAATGTTCTAAAGATGATAGAGTGAATGGAAAAAGCCTGGGTTCGCAGAGACCCCACTGAGCAACAGAACTGTTCATAACAATTTGTCTTCAGACTTGATGTATGTGGAAAACTACCTTTGAGCTCTTGAAGCCAAACTGGCATTCTGTGTGAAACCAAGTTTGTTAACTGAAACCATTGTGGATGAAACAAAGTGTTTTAAACTTTCCCTTACTTCACTTCTACCAAAGAAGATTGTGTGAAGTCCCAAAGGAAAAGAGGAACAAGGTAGTTGCCTGCTTTAATGCCATAAAACAGCTTTAAAAATGGCCAGGAGAGTCACTCATAAGAGGCAAAAGAGACAAAAGCTTACCATGCCTAAATCTGTCCTATGCTAAGGTGGACAAAAATTTTACATCTTTTTTCTAACTAAAGTAATCTCATTTCTTCACTGCCAGTTAAATGTCCATTATTTGAGTCACTTTAGGATTAAGGCTATTTTCAGGTAAAATTTAAGTAACTAAGATTTAATTCCTGGTGAGTTAGGGTTCTCTAAAATGCAGATCCTGAGAAAAGGATCTGGGAGGAAGTAATGTATTGGGAGGTGCTACCAGGAAACTGAATTAGGGAATTAAGAAAGAGAAGGTAGGTACACCAGCAACTACATTAGCGAGTAGGTAACCACTTAGGCAACTTGGGCCAATTCTGCTCAGAACCTTCTAGTGGGATAGTTCTGAGGAATGACCTTTGAAGACTGTCAAGGGGAGGATGTCCAATCCTGCCCCTCACTGGCTGAGGGTTTTTACTGGGGGACTCACTCCCAGTACTCCTGGCAAACATGGTCCTGTGGCAAAACTTGGGTGGAGACACAGAGGAAGCCTATACAACTGTTGACAGGTGACTTTGGGTGCCCTGCAAAATTAAGAGTTGGGTATATACTCAGTCTACCTCTCAAATATTTGGATCCAATTTTGCCCCATGTTGAATTTATTTGGGTATCGTTTTGAATCACTTAAGAAGCTTAAAGCGTGACAATCTACTGTACCCACACTGTAACTAGTCCTTAAATTCTAATATACATCCTTTACCTATTCTGGATACCCTTATGCTTCTACCGGTAGTTTGGATCAGGATGTTTTGCCAGTAGGTTGCCCAGAATGAGCGGTCTAGACATCTAGTTACCTTGTTCATATGAGGTCATCGTTGCAACAATAACTGTAATATGTTCCACCCATGGTGACATTAAGGCACCCAATCTCACAGGTTTAGACATAAGCTCCCCACTTCATAGCCTGCTTTTCATGATGCTCAGAGTCATTGACCTGACATATCAGTAACTCTACTCTTTGTCTATTGGCTTACTGGTATGGGATGCCTAGCATCACCAATTGTTAGTTTAGGTCCTCCGTAAGCCATTCCATATATCCTGGGCGTCAGAAACGCTAATCTGCAGGACCCAGATTTGTAGGGAAATAAGGCATCCAACTACAAGTGGGTATTACTACTTCCTGTTGGTTATAGGTAAGATATTGTAGCTCCTGGGGACAAAATACACGATTATATCTTCATCTTAAAGTGTAACATGATGGATGTGACACCGGGGATATCTAAGGGTTGATTTGAATCTAGCTGAAACATAACCAATTACCTCGAGACACAGAAGCACTAAGACATGGGATAATAAGCAGTTAATGTGTAAGTGAAGGCTTTTGAGTTCACATGGTTCCAGTACAGTCACACCTGAGGGGGGTTATCAGGTATCTACCTGAGAAACTCAGACTAACTTATCTAGTTTGAGGCTTACCTTGTCTGCACCATCTGATTGGGTGGTCACCTTTGTCCTTGAGGCCTTTCACCTTCAGGAAGTAGTTCTACAGAAATCAGAGATGAACATATTTGTGGTTTAAAGAGCCCAGGGTATTTGGATCTAGCAGAGCCAAGATCAGATGTTTGTCCCGGTATTCAGGATGTGACACTATTCATTCTGGGAAGAGGATGCAGTTGATACTCAGCAACTTCAGAATAACTTTGGTGCCTTTTATCACTTTATTCTGTCTGGTCCCAGAGAAAGTGGTTTCATATCTTAAGGCCATATATCCTTGTGGTTAAAATAGCCCAGTAGAGGTTTGCTCAGATGTCAACTGACCAGGTGGTTGGCAGCAGCATCTGTGTGGATGGAACTACCCTGGAGTATATGAAAGTTTATGGTGAGAGGCAGGTGCTATCTATAAAGATCTAGGTGGGTCAGGGACTTGTCAGGAGTGTGGAGTGTTAGGTTGGGCTTCCTAGAAGCAGACTCTAAGATGAGAATTTGAGGGCACACAACCAAGTAAAACTCCATAGGGTAGTAGAGAGAGGATGGGCAAGAGGAGGTTAAGCAAAGGTGTGATACCAAGTAGAGTCTTAACAGATGATAAATAGGTCAATATGGCAGAACCTCTGAAGATAGTGTAGGTCATATCTCAGTTCCAATCAAAGGAAAGGGAAAAATATTCCTACCATTTCACTCATCCCTCTTGGATTAAAGCTTGTCCAAGACCAGTTCCATGTCCTTGGGCCCTCTTCAGATGGCCCCTCTCCCTGCCCTCCCACCACCCAACAAAGACTGGCTTTTGGCAGTCAAATAACCAGGAACTATAATGCCTAAAACTAGGAGAGGCTCTGAGGTATAAGTTGAGCACTGACAGCTTCTGATAAACAGTTTTCCTGAAGCTTGGAGCTAGAAAAAGAACCCTTAGTTTGCTGATCCCAAACACTACTAAATCAAGAAGTAGATAACCAAAGCTGGAAGTGCCCTGAGTTGTGGATTTAAAATAAGACCAAATGAGAACTAGATTTTGATTAGGCTTTCCACAAAAGAACACGAGGTTTGTGTAGATATAAGGAAGTGCTCTCAGGAGAAATCCATGAAGGAGTGGGAAGATAGACTATAGACATTGGCAAGTAAGCCAAGGAAGAATCTCTAGCAAAATTCTGTGTACTGTATTATCCACATGGATCACACAGGGAAGCACTAAACTACAAATCAGACTTGGTGAGTTGGACTTTAATATCATATATCTGACATTTATTAAAATGCCTTTATTAAGGTGGGAAAGCATAAACTTCTGGACACAACTGGATCTTTGGGTGTACAGGCAAAACAGATCCAATAATCCAAGGATGGTATTTTAGAACAGAGGCAGAAGCTGGCTCTGGAAGTCCCATGATAGCCAAGTTGAGGAGTTACAGAAATGATACAAAGAAATTTGAGGGGATTATAAGCATGGTTTTAACATGTTTCATTTGATTGTGTGGTTAGAGGAAGAAAAGGACAAAGAATAGGTGGGAAATAAGGCCTAAAGGTATTGCATTGATTTCACATAGCATGTAAAAAAGTATTCTGGAAATGTGACCCCTAATTTTGTGTATGCTTGCCTTTGGGCTTAACTGTAAGAAAAATATCTCCAAGTTTTGTGAAGTACTTTATTCTTAAACTTAGCATCTTCTGGAATCCTCCAAAATTTGAATCAGTGGCAGGATGAGCAGTTACCAGAGGGGAGCCCACTGGCAGGGTGCTACCTGGAGGCTGAGGTAGGTCATTATGGAGAAGTAAGCACCAGACTAGTATAGAAACATTGCTGCTTGTTTTTTTTTTTTTTTTTTTTTTTTTTTTTTTTTTTTACTATCTACTGTATATTCTAGCATTGCCTCCTGGCAGGGACAAAAATCTCAATATTGGCATCTCACGAATTATTTTGCTTCTGCAGGTGATTCTTTACTGGATTGTAAGGAAGGGCCTTCTGGAGCAGAATTCTGAGTCCTATTAACAATCTTGTAGACTCACTCATGAAAGTTCTTTAAGAAAATCTTTGGGTCACATTTTCTTTCCTTGATAATCACACTTGTATGTGGTCTCTGGCTTAGTGTCTTACTGTTGAAGTTACAAGTGACTTGGTCTGTTGGCAAAAATGCCCAGAGAATTTTGTCGACTTTGAAGTTGAATTTGCCCATGCATTTACCATGATGAGTATACTTCTGCCTGGGAACGTTGATGCTAATGGGAAGAATGAAGATGACAGATTCCTCAATATGGGAACCTTCCATCCTTCCATGAAAGGGACTGGCAGAAGAAACAAAGGGAATATAATGGACACAATATTAAATATGCACATTTTTTGTATGTAGGTATATTGTAATTTTTATAAATGGTAGTCAGATGTGATGTACCAGGTAAAAGAAACTGCTCTAAACAGAACTTTAATGTGGTGACAAAATGTGGGAGAAGCACTGCATAGTTATAAGATTAGGTCTCAGGCTTTCCACAAGCCTATGAAGTGGGACTATGAACTCCACAAGTGTTCTATTAGTTGTTTACCTCCTCCTGTAGGTGGGACAAATGGCTAGAGTAGGCTGAAATTGGGTATTTCACTTCCAAGTAAGTTAAGCTCTGATATTACCTGAGCAGGTTAGGCTCTGGTGTACTACTTACCCTTAAAGACTTTAAGAACAGAGCCCTCTGGCACATTTTAAATCCTTCCTACTCCTCTGCTGCTGCCAGAAACAGAAAGGGATTTGTCTCATATTACTGTGGAACTCAGAACTCTTGGAGGTAAATCTGTTTTAGGGTTGCAGTCATCCCTATGACTGAGGGCTGTGGAGTTTTAAAATCTCAGACTTGTCTACTCTGAACTTCTAGAAACTGATCATATACAGTTTAGGTTTTCCTCCTTCTCGTTCCCTCTGCAGTTCTCAAAAAAAGTCTCTGTTCTAATAAGCCAGGACTCCCTGTATTTACTTAATGTCTCTTCAATCTAGGGGGCAGTAGTTTGCCCTGTATTTCTCCCTCTTATAGATCTAAACAGAGTTGACTTTCTTTGTTTTAATTTCCACTTATTAGGACAGAGTGACTTCCAAGCATATACATGCGGAAGTAGAAATGGGAAGTCTCCTCTTCACCCATCTTGAATACCACCTGCTTGCCCTCTATAACCAAAGCAGTCTGAGATCTGGGTCCTCAGAGGAAATGAAACCTGCCACAGAAAGAATGTAAGGAGGCAATAATTACATTTCCTTTAAAACATGTGATTTTTTTTTTTAAAGTATCAAAAGTTAATCTGGGCTCAGAATTGTCTGTTATGATCTGGGACTAAATGTTCTTGCTCTCTCTGGTGATGGACCTAAGATAAGCAGAGTTTGTGGGGAAAAGTAAAGTAGTTCAGATTTGAAGGCACATCCACATTGTGTGTAAAATTTGCGATTGTTAAGTAAGGTGGCTCGCTCTTGAAGTAGGTTAGAGAATTCTAGACATCATCCTCACAGGATAGTGTGGGCATGGGACAGGATTCTGCCTGGTGGTTCAGGAGAAGTTCTTCCCTGTTCCTGGTGACAACAGGGTCTGAATCCTGTGAAACTCTAGGTTCTGATCTCGGTGCTTCCAAGAAGATTTCTTGGTCCTAGTGAGGGATGGGAGAATGGAGGAGTCCATGGCTATGAGCTGTATCTGTCCAGTGGTTTCCTTTTATTTCTGCCTGAGCTACTGCTGCTTGTCAGCCATTGTGTGTAGTAGTGACCCTTATTTCTACTACTGAGATCCTCTTGGTTTGGACATAGATCTACAGATAATAGAGCAGGGAATGAAATGCAATTGCTAGCATCTCCATTGATCTCAGGTCTCAGACTCTTCCTAGTTACTCCCATAACCTCGATATTTCTTTATCCCAACATTTGAGTTACTGGGCTAGGTTGGGATGGGTTGGATTGGGCATAAGGCAGAGACTTGGTGAGAATTTAGAATCTAGGACTGCAAGACTCTATTAGAGCCAGTATTTGAAGCTGTAGGTTTGGGGGATGTATATAGGACTTAGTGATCACTAGGGTATTGACCCAAGATTGGGATGAAACTGGTGACTTCATATGTGGAATCAAATGTCAAGACAAAATGATGTATAGGAACTTGTTGAAGAGGACACTGATGAGGGGAAAAGGAGCCTCAGGAGGCAGGAGAGAACCTTCATCCTGCAGGTAGGGAAGGAAGGAAGGTTGGTATAAAGCCTCAGACTTGAATTCCTAGAAGAGGTTTGAATAGACTTACAGGAAGACTTTTACTAAAAATTCTTTGAAAGAGCAGTCCTGTGTCTTGTAGCAATGGGCTTGCCTTAGTCTCTTTGTCAGGCGGGCATGAGCTGGGCAGTTAAGAGCTCACTCAGATATCCTGTGGTGGACAGTTTAATTATTTCTATTATGGGAGCTCTTTGGTGTGGATGTGGGTCTACAAACAAAGGAACAGAGTATGAAACATAAGAAACCTAGAAAGTGGGTAAGGAGATCTCTGTCACCAAAAGATGGTTGAGAACTCACTTATATTGGAGGCTAGATAAGGATCCTCTGTTAGCTCCAGATCCCGGAGGGGGATGGTGGGGATGGTGGGGATGGTGGGGATGGTGGGGATGGTGGGGATGGTGGGGATGGTGGGGATGGTGGGGATGGTGGGGATGGTGGGGATGGTGGGGATGGTGGGGATGGTGGGGATGGTGGGGATGGTGGTGGAAGTAATCAGCTGGTTCAATGGTTCTTGATCTCAGCTGCACTTGGAATTGATAAGCTTAACCAATTACCCAAATGCCTGAATTTCATGTGTCTTAGGTTTAGACTCAAATCATTGAAAAGTGGTCAAGTGGTTTTCTATCTGGAATAGAAAAGAAATGTGATACAATCACTGTTTTGCCCTGGTTGTTTTGGAGAATCTGTTAACTGGCAGTCATTCAGGTAGAGACAGTCTCAAGTAGAATACCCATAATAACTTGGACTATACCCACAATTTCATTAGCTGTCTAAGGAACTGTTGCTTAAGTATAATACCCCTATCTCAAATCCTCAGAAATAGTCTTTAAAGCTAAACTTCAAGGTTTTGAGTAAGCATGCTAATATCGGATGGCTATCTAGACTTTTTTTGCCTCCTTTTAATTAGGAAGGTCATCTTGACAGATCTCAAGGGGTAATAACTAATGTCAAAGCTAGACCTGGGGTTTTCATAGTAGCAACTCCTCAGTAGAAGTTGTGAACTCCGAAAGCTAGTTTTTCTACTCTGGGCTTAGGTATTACAGAAAAGACTTAGATCGTTTAACGCTTATTCCCACATTTTCAGCCAAACATACTCCTGACTTTCTTCGAAGGAATAATTTCTTCATTTACCCCTATCCTTGGTCATTCTGTTATAGATCAGACTTAAGCTCACCAGGATATTCCATTTCCCTACCCACATATACAGGAGTACAGTGACTAGTTTGGGGATAGGCATGCTATCAGCCATTAAAACACAAGGAGATATTGTTGAAAGGGAGAAACTCAGTTTCCAGAAAAAATGTATAGAAGAAATACGACAAAAGTAACAAGGTAGAGCACTTGGTATCATAAGGGGAGACCTTAGAATTTCCTAGAAGGTAGAGCCTCTTTAAACCAATTTCACTTGAAGATAAAAATTTAGATGTGTCAGTTTTGCCAGTGTATTTCTTATAAACAGTTATGGCTTGGGTTTACCATCATTTACAACCAAAAGAATCTTTAATTGTTACATCCCAATGGAATATCTCTGAAAGGTGGGTATTAAAGTAAACTGATTTGCTACATTTGCAACGTTAAAGCCAACTTGGTAGTTATTAAATCTGAGGAGTTAGAAGGGTGACTAAAAGGGCTTTCAGATAACTTAAAATGGGGTTGGAGTGGGAATGAGTTTACTAAAGAGAGTTGGAAAGGCCATGCCAAGGCCAATATAAAATAGAAAGAAGCCTATATCCATATGGCTTTTCTACTATAATTGAGTTTACCAGCATAAGTGCTACGAAAGGTGGTGCTTTCAAGTAGTATGTCGTGAGTAATGGATGTCAAGAAAGGAAACTACTACCACTTTGGGAACTTCTGTCTAGAAGTGATTAAAGTTTGCAAGGAAGGAAGAAACTTAAAGTGAAATGAAAACTGCTTGCCAAACACAGGATTAGCAGAGTGTAATGGTTAACACCAACCCTAGTGCTAACATTGGTAATAATCACCCAAGGTTTCCTGCATCCAGTGAGCCTCCAATCCAAAAGAACCTAGATAATAGATTATCATGTCATCTGCAAAGAGTGAAGGTTGGACTTCTTTGCTGATTTGGATGCCTTTTATTTCTTGTCTGCTTGTTGAGGCTAGGACTTCCAGTACTACGTTAAATAATCGTGAGAGTGGACAACCCTGTAGTGTTCCTGATTGTAGAAGAAAAGCTGTTTTTCCCCATTGAAGATATTAGCTGTGGGTCTTTCATATATGGCCTGACCCTTTATCCTTTGTTGAAGGTTTTAATCAAGAATGGATGCTGTGCTTTGTCAAATACTTCTGCCTCTACTGAGAGGATCATATGGCTCTTTTATTAATGTGGTATGTCACATTGATTTATGAATATTGAACCACTCTTGCAGTCCAGGAATAAATCCCACTTGAGTGCGATAAATTATTCCTTTAATGTACTGTTGAAAATACGACTTGCTAGTACGTGGGGAATTTTTGCATCCATGTTCATCAGGGATATTGGCCTGTAATTCTCCTTTTCAGTGGGGTCTTTGTCTGTTTTGGGAATCAAGGTAACACTGGCCTCAAAAAATGAGTTTGGAAGTCATCTTTCCATCTCTATATCTTGGAACGGTTTGAGAATAGGTATTAACTCTTCATTAAATGTCAGTAGAATTTCCCTAGGAAGCCATCTGGCTCTGGACTTCTGTTTGCTGGGAAATTTTTGATGACTACTTCAATTTCTTTGCTGGTGATGGTTATGCTCAAGTTTTCTATTCCTGTTTCAGTTTTGGTAGTTTGTTTCTAGGAATTTCTCCATTTCTTCCAGATTACCCAATGTGTTGGCATGTAGTTTTTTCATGATCTCTCATAATTGTATTTCTATGGTATTGATTGTGATTGCTTTCAGTCACAATTTTATTTGGGTCCTTTCTCTTTTTGATAAGTCTGGCTAGGAGATAAGTCTGGCTAGGAGTTTATCTATTTTAGTCTTTCAAAGACCCAGCTCCTGGTGTCATTGATCTGTTCTACTGTGGGTTTTGTTTGTTTCTATAGGACTTATTCTCTAATCTTTATGTCCCTTCTTCTGCTACCTTTAGGCTTAATTTGTTCTTCTAGCTTCTTTTAAGTGTAAGGTTAGGTTTTGTATTTTAGATTTTTCTTATTTGAGGTAGACCTGTACTGCTATATACTTCCCTCTTATGACCACTTTTTCTGCATCCCAAAGGTTTTAGATCATTGTTTTCATTATCCTTTGTTTCCAAGTATTTTATTTTATTCTTTAATTGTCTGGCTGAACCATTCTTTAGTAGGATGTACTTTAACCTCCCTCATGTATTTGTGGTCTTCCCAAGTTTTTTTTTTTCTTGTGGTGGACTTCAAGTTTCACAGCATTGTGGTTAGAAAATACACATGGTATGATCTCCATCTTTTGTTTGAGGCCTGATTTGTGACCTAGTATGTGATCTATTCTGCAGGTTGTCCCATGTGCACTCAAAGAATGTGTATTCCACTTGCAGATGAAATGTTCTGAATATATCTGAAGTCCATCTAGTCCAATGTGTCACTCAAAGCCATTGTTTCTGTTGATTTGCTGCTTAGGTCTGTCCATTGCTGTAAGTGGGGTGTTAATGTCCCCTACTATTATTGTACTAACAATGCATTCCTTTGTTTTCTATATTTGGGTGCTCTCAACTTGGGGAAATGAAAACAATAGTTAGATCCTCTTGTTGGATTATGATATAGTGCCCTCCTTCATCTCTTGTTAGTCTTTGGTTGAAAATCTAGTTTGTCTGATAGAAGTATGGCTACTCCGGCTTCCCTTTGACATTCGTTTGTATGATAAATGTTCTTCATCACCTTACTTTCAATCTGCAAGTGTTTTTGGGTCTAAAATGAGTTTCTTGTAGGCAGCATACAGGAGGGTTTAGTTTTTATTGATTTGGACACCCTGTCTTTTGATTGGAGCATTTAGTCCATTTACAATTAGAGTAATTATTGATATGAATTTAGTGCCATTTTATTTATGAAGATTTTTTAAAAGTCTTTGTTGATAGAGAAACAGAACATGAGTGGGGGAGGGGCAGAGAGAAAGGGAGACAGAGAATCTGAAGCAGGTTCCAGGCTCTGAGCTGTCAGCACAGAGCCCAATGTGGGGCTCGAACCCACAAACCATGAGATCATGACCTGAGCCGAAGTCGGAGGCTTAACTGACTGAGCCACCTAGGTGCCCCTGTTTATGGAGATTTTATCTTTTCATGTTGCTTTTAGTCTTCTTTCCCACTTAGAGTCTTTTCCTATTTCTTCCAGGACTGGTTTAGTGGTCATGTACTCCTTTAGTTTTTGTTTGGAAAATTTACAAAAATTTTTAAGTTCATTTTGAGAGAGAAAGCCCTAGTGGGGGTAGGGGTGGAGAGAGTTCCAAGCAACATCTGTGCTGTCCAGGCAGAGCCCTACATGGGGCTCAAACTAATGAGCCTTGAGATCATGACCTGAGCCAAGATCAAGATTCCGGTGCTTAACTGAGCCAGTCAGGTACCCCTGTTTGGGGAAACTCTATCTCTCCTATTCTGAATGATAGTCTTGATGGATAGAATATTCTTGGCTGCATTTTCCCCCATTCAGCACATTGAATATATCCTGCCAATCCCTGGCCTGTCAAGTTTTTGTAGAGAGATCAGCTGCGAACTTTGTCTTCCCTTGTAAGTTAGAGACTACTTTGGTCTTGCTGCTTTTAGGATTTTTTAAAAAATATTTTGAAATTTTAACTATGATATATCTTGGTGTTGGCCTGCTTTAGTTGATTTTGATAAGAGTTCTCTGTGCTTCCTGGATTTGAATGTCTGTGTGCTTCCCCAGATAGGGACGTTTTCAGCTATAATTTCCTCTGATAAACCTTCTGACCTTCACCAGGGAAAAAAGGACCGCTATGATGCAAATGTTACTATACCTTATGGAGTTACTGAGTTCCCTAAGTCTACATTCATGATCTAGTATTTTTTTCGGCGTCATTATTTTCCGTATTTTTATCTTCTATACCCCTTGTTCACTGCTTCTATACTCGTGGTCACCCCATCCTGTTGGTTTTAAATCTTGATTATTGCATTTTTCATTTTGGCATGACTAGTTTTTAGGTCTTTCATCTCTGGTAAGGGACTCCTCAACGTCTTCTATGCTTTGCTCAAACCCAAATAATATGTTTATGATACTCTAAATTCTGGATCAGGCATATCACTTATATATCTGTTCTGGTTAGATCTGTGGATGTGACCTTTTCTTTTTCTTTTATTTTGGGATGAATTTCTCCATCTTGAAATTTTGTGTAGGTCTCTGTTGTCTTCTGTCTGTTAGGAAAGCCTGTTAGGTTTCCTGCTTCTGAGAGCAATGGCTTTACAAGGAAGAGATCATTTACAGTTCCTGGTGCTCTCTAGGAAGTGTTTCTGTAGTATGCTATGTTCACTCTGCTACTGTTTTGGTTGTTCTTTCCCTCAGGTCAGTCCTCTACAGAGTTCTCCCTGGAGAACACCCACCCTACTCCCTGGAGAGGGACATTCATGCCTGACACTGTTCAGGAAGCCCTCCCAGAGAAGCAATCTCCCCTCCTGTATTCCAGGCATCCCCCGGATCCCTGCCTTCACCCTGTGTGTGTTCTGGCCATCTGTCCTTTTGGTAGTGCAGTGCACCTGTGTTTTATCCCGAGGAGGCTGGCTGAGTTTTAAAACTCCAAACTTTTAGGGAACTGGCATGGCATGAACCCATGCTGGTCCTCTATGGAAGGGTCTTGCTGTGCTGGGACTGATGAGGGTTTGTACTAGAAGGAAAGTCACACCAAAGTGCAGGTGTATGGAGTTTGGAGTAAAGCGTAGCAAAGAGCCAGTATCTAGGTTAGTCATGCTCAGCAGGTGTCCCTATGCCAATGCTGAGAGGTGGGGGGAGGGAAATAGTGCCTGCTAGCTCTTTTGTCCCTAGAGAGGCAATGCCACTTCTGCCAAATGTACTCCATGAAGGGAGGGCTCCACTTCTCCCCATACATCCCAGGGACTCCTCAGATTATGCTGCCTGCTCCAGGGCTATCTAGCCTTCTCCACCAGAGCACTCCACTCACAAGGCTCCACACTGGCCAAGCCATGGACCTCTAAAACTCCATCTTTGAGGCTCACTGACTTTAAAAACTCAGGAGAATCAGCCCCACTGACTGGTTTTCCCAGTCAATGGCTTTGGGGACATGTTTTCCTTGTGTGATCCCTTGTGCGTTCCTCTTTGGCTGGTGTGCTTGCTGGCTGTCTAGCTCTATGTTGGTCTCCTCCTCTCTCCTCCAAGGCTTCCTCTCTCTTTCTCCCCTTCCTTCCCTTCCTTGCTCATGACCAGGGCTCCCTCTCCTCTGCAGCACCCACAATTGATTTCTCCCACAAATCCTGTCTCCATACCTCCCAGCTTTGATGATGTGGCCTCTTCTCTCCCCCTAGTTTGTGATGTTTGTTCTTTCAGTCCTCAGATAAATTTCTTGAGTATTCAGAACAATTCCAGTCTGACTCACTGAAGGGAACAGAAGAAATGTTCAGTAGGAAGTGGCTTAGACTGGTGCAATACCAAGTGCCTTGGCAAAATCAAGGGCAAATAACCGCCCTCCTCAGAGGAGTCCAAGTCTCCCACAGCAAATGGGACTTCCCAATATTCCTGTTGTGCTTAGGTGGATATAATACATGGGAAATTTGGCTTTTTAATGACTGTCACAGTCTGCCTCTTGTGCTGACAGATCTTATCTACCCAGGTCCACAGAGCAGCAACGTCATGATTCTTGCAGGTTACAGAGGGAAGACAGAAAGGATATAGGTGGGATAAAATATAGCTCTCCTTGCTGGAGTTGATCTTGGATTATAACTGGTAACCCATCCTCTCCTTCCTCCACTCTCCACTGTAAATGCTCTTCATACTTGGCTCTCACCTCATCTGCAGTTTCGATTATCTCGGTAGTGTGACCCAAACTGTCCTCTTAAGGACGCTGAATCTTTACTGTTCATACCTTTCCAAGCTTGGGCTGCTGAAGTATCAATTATAATGGGGCAAGTAAGGAAATATGAGGAGATAACCACATGGATAGCATGGTTTCAATGTACATTCATTTTTTAAATACTTATTTTTGAGAGACATTGAACTGGGGAGGGGCAGAGAGAGAGAGAACCCCAAGCAGGGTCTGTGCTGTCAGCATGGAGCCTGATGCAGGGTTTGATCCCACAAACTGAGACCAGGACCTGAGCCAAAACAATAGATGCTTAACTGCCTGAGCTACCCAGGAACCCCTCAATATGCATTCTTATCTGCTCCCATCATGTCAGAATAGCCCAATTTTCTGCTGATTAATTATCCCTACAACTGTGACTCATGAAATGACTCAGTAGATGATTGGGAGTGAGGGAGGATGGGACTACTTTTTATCCCTTGGTTTTTGCACCCATGTGATCTTTCTCAGTAGGGACAAAATAACCTACAGATGATTCCTTTTTAATGGACAGACTGCATGCTGTTAGAAGGTATCAACAACTTACAGCATGTTAACTGAGTTAGTATGTCTGCTATGCTTTCTGAATGCTTTCAGTTTTCTAAGAGGCTAACTGCTTTGGAAAAGTTGTATGTTGTCATAGGAACAGTGGATCCATGATCAGAGGGCCCATTCACTATGGCTTCTGTGAAGTGAATCCATTGGTCAGGTGCTTCATTCTGGTATCCAGGCCTATGGGTGGAACATGGTAGAAGTGACTGAGTAGTACTGTTTGAGGCTCTGTGGGCAGGAAAGACAACCTATACCAAGATTATGTATCTATTCCTAGTAAGCTGAACTTTTAAAAAAAAAATTTAGAATGGAAGGGGTTTAATATAGTGGGGGTAGTCAACTTCTATCAAGTGGCAATTTGGTTTACTTAACAAATAGTGCCATATAGGGGATTCTACAGTTTTCTCGACAGGTTGTGCATTCAGAGGCAACAGGATCTAGATTGTCTAAAAACTGGCATTCCATGTAGTTAGGCATGTATATAGTCTTCATCTCTGCAACCATGGCTATAGTACTTATGCATTGGCTGAAGAAGACTGGCTATAAATGGCAGAACAACTTTGTCCAGTTTTTCAGTCTTTGGTTAGGACTTGTGGGTATTAACATGTGATATGAAAATCTGCATATTTAATATATCAATATGCCTTGTCCTAGAACCTCATCCCTTTCTGATTTTCCAGTCCTTTTACATATAGACCCCATCTTGATGGCTAGGCAATTGGCCACTGCCAAGGGAGCGGTATATATTCTCATCTTGGGCCACTTGTCATTTCACTTAGCTCCAGGTGCTAGATTACAAAATCAACTATCAATTGCTGTTCCCTAAATAGAGGGTTTAATCAGAATATAACCAAGATGCTTTGGAATTGAACATAGTCTTTAGCATTTGGAACATAACTTTGTTTCTTTCCTAATCCTAAAACCATGTCAGTGCTGACAGAAGTTCTTAAACACTTGAAGAATCTGGGCTATAGTTGAAGAATAAAACTGCCTTTGCTGTCCACTCCCTTCCAACTAGGAGTAGGAGATACTTGATTACTGGATAGTAAAGTAAGAAAATTTTTGAAGTATAGTTGTGATTCACTTGCAAAAGTAGAAAGTAAAAACAAAAATCACAGACACACACACACACACACACACACACACACACAAACTGTCTTGGGGTTGCAGGTCCTGGTGAGCACTAGCTAGGCCTGATGGCAGACCCCATGCACATGCAGGTTAGGGAATGAAGACTGGGTGGTATCTGTCAGTTTGGGGCAGAAGGTATTTTGACGATAGTAGTGATAGGTTTTTGTTTGTTCTTCCTAGTTGGTACACCCTGATTTCAAGCCATGTTTTATTTGGAAAAAATGTTGAGTTACCTGTTACTGTCCTTCAGAATGCGACGGAAGTTTATAGTAATAAACTTACATAAAAAATCTAATGCCTTCTTACAGAATCTCTGTACTGAGTTTAATATAAGGCTGACATTTCCCATTTCCTAACAGATGAACTTTCCAAGGCTAGAAGACTACTGTAAGAGGTATATACAACTATATCTAAGCTGAAATGACATGATTTACCTACCTTCCAAGTCTCCTGGGTCAATGTGCCAAACTGTATCCAGAGTTGGGAACTTCCAGGTGACTAGGAAAATACAGGATCAGTCAGGCCTATGATTTGATTGGAGGAACCTGGCCCCACACAGCTTCAGTAGACCACCTGGATGTGCACGGGGAGCAGCTATCAAGCCACTATTGTCAGATGGAGTAGCATATTACTGATCTGACCTGTATTGTTTGTTTTTGTTTTCTTTTATAGTTCACTGTCAAGTTGGTTTCCATATAACACCCAGTGCTCATCCCAACAAGTGCCCTCCTCTACGCCCATCACCCATTCTCCCCTCTTCCCCACCCCCATTAACCCTCAGTTTGTTCTCCGTATTTAAGTCTCTTATGATTTGCCTCCCTCCCTCTCCTTAACTATTTTTTCCTCTTCCCCACCCCCATGGTCCTCTGTTAAGTTTCTCCTGTTCCACATAGGAGTGAAAACATATGGTATCTGTCCTTCTCCGCCTGACGCATTTCGCTTAGCATAACACCCTCGAGTTCCATCCACGTTGCTACAAATGGCCAGATTTCATTCTTTCTCATTGCCATGTAGCATTCCATTGTATAGATAAACCACATCTTCTTGATCCATTCATCAGTTGATGGGTATTTGGGCTGTTTCCATGATTTGGCTATTGTTGAATGTGCTGCTATGAATATTGGGGTACACGTGCCCTTTTGCATCAGCACTCCTGTATCCCTTGGGTAAATCCCCAGCAGTGCTATTGCTGGGTCATAGGGGAGTTCTATCGATAATTTTTTGAGGAACCTCCACACTGTTTTCCAGAGCGGCTGCACCAGTTTACATTCCCACCAACAGTGTAGGAGGGTACCCGTTTCTCCACATCCTCGCCAGCATCTATAGTCTCCTGATTTGTTCATTTTAGTCAATGACTGGCATGAGGTGGTATCTCAGTGTGGTTTTGATTTGTATTTCCCTGATGATGAGTGATGCTGAGCATCGTTTCATGTGTCTGTTGGCCATCTGGATGTCCTCTTTGGAGAAGTGTCTATTCATGTCTTCTGCCCATTTGTTCACTGGATTACTCATTTTTAAGGTGTGGAGTTTGGTGAGTTCCTTGTAGATTTTGGATACTAGTCCTTTATCCAATATGTCATTTGCAACTATCTTTTCCCATTCCATTGGTTGCCTTTTAGTTTTGTTCATGGTTTCCTTTGGTGTGCAGAGGTTTTTATCTTGATGAGGTCCCAATAGTTCATTTTTGCTCTGGATTCCCTTGCCTTTGGAGATGTGTCAAAGTAAGAAATTGCTGTGGCTGAGGTCAAGGAGGTTGTTTCCTGCTTTCTCCTCTAGGGTTTTGATGGTTTCCTGTGATCTGACCTGTTTCTTACTTAAAAAGCAAAGTCATCAACTTTTACGTAGTGGGTTGCTGAAGACTTAGCCTTGGTTGCATATCTTTCAGTCCTGGGTAGGAAGGTTGTCAGTTTGTCTCCAGAAGTAGATTTCATTTTCACACTCAGATCAATAAGGGATGCTCTGTATTTATAACAAATCTTCCGTCAAAGGTTTGCTTTTCATGTGATGTCACTCAGAGACCAATCTTCTACCTGACAGAAATCTGTATTCCATATGAAGGCAAGTTTGTACTTAAAAGCTAGACAGCATTTCTATAGACCTTCACCTGACTCCTTTGACCAGAGAATCAAAACAGAGTATTTGAGTGGATCTTTTATGAGAGGGATGTTTTAGGATTCTAGAAACAGGTTTGTGACTTGCTAGGACATTGTTAAGGTACCGTAAGATGTTCTATGTCTTCTAAGATATGGGTGGTCTCAAGGTTATCTCTCATCCTGTGTGGAAGTGCATGTGGAGAATCAGGCAAGACCCAAGAGTGAACTGCCCTGTAAATATACTAGGGCTTAGTTAGTGTTCTGCTAAGGAGACATCAGCCCTTGTTTATGTATTGGAGCTCTGTGTTCTGAGACTCCCAGGTGAGTTAGAACCTCAGTTGAGCTGTCCTTGAGATGGCTTTCTGTGTAGAAAGAACTAGCAGTGATGGAATAGATGTATACCTGGGATAGCCCTTAGGACCATTACTGGATGGAGGCAGTTTTTGGCAAAGAATGAGTTCTGCCATGTCAACTTTGGGAAGAAGGGTGAAGGCAGAGATGGATTGTTTGCTCAGTTGGTAGACCCTGACTTCATGCCCTATTCATTTTGTGACAAAGTTAGGAGTCATCTGTCATTGTTGCCTTTCAGGAGATAAAAATCAGTAACAAATTGATGTCAAAGGTAGAATGCTCTTTGACAGAATTCCTGTATTGAGATTAGTATGAAGGTTGGTATTCACAATTTCCTAGCAGATGAGCATTCCAAAGCTAAGAATAACTGTTAGAGGTACATATAACATATTGGCCTTTCTACACTCTCAAGTTAGTGTGCCAAACTGTATCTAGAGTTGGAAATTTCCAGGTCACAGACAGCACTAGGATTCTGATGGAGGGACCTGGGTCCACTCAAATGCACTAGGCACCTGTGTGTGCGCAAGGGTGCTGCTGTCAAGCCAGTTCTGGTGTTACAGGTTATGGAGTGGCACGGTGATAGTACTATATAGCATATATTTCAAACTAGGGTAAAACCAGCTGTATTGTGGGTTAGGCTGAAGACAGCCTTGGTTACAGATCTTTGGTAGAAACGTTGCCTTTTGCCTTTTAAGGGAAGGATTTGAAGCAATAGTTCATCTACACATGCAGATAAATAAGGGTCTCCTCTGTACTTCCATAGGAACTTCCATGAGAAGACCCACCTTCCCTGTGGGTGGAAACGTACCTTCTCCCAGTGGACAGAAAGAATCAAGCCTGGAATTCCATGTGAAAGCAAGTCTGCATTAAGTAGCTGGTTAGTTCCGTAGACCTCATCACCTGGTTTATTTGAATAGATGGACCAAAAAACAAGTTAGAGCATTTGAGGTGGTCTTTCTCTGTGGGTGAGTGCTTGTGGCCCTCAAAAACAATGAGGGTGACCTGGGGGACAGACATGCTAGAAACGGAGTTGGGCATTTTGCATAGGTGGTGGCAGCACTCAATCATACACAGAGCTCTGAGTTGGAGCCTCAGATGGGCTCTTTGAGAGGGAACCAGCAATGTTGACGGCATCAGCAGTGATTGATCATCATGAATACCTTGAGTCAATAGCGTTGTATGGAGGCAGTTTGGATGTAGAATGGGTTAAATTAAAACAGTTCTGCTTCTTAGAAAGAGGACTTCAGTGGGGAGGAAAGTGGACTTTGAAGGCTAAAGCAGAGCAGAGTGCCTCAGAGAAACGAAAGTTAGCTCTAGTCATGTATCAATGACACACCACACTTTGAGTGGATTGGTCTCAGTAGCAGAGGATAATGTTTTCAAAAGTACCTGTGCTTGAGCAGTATGGTTCCTTTTCTACAAACACACTTTCACATTTTCTGTGCAAAGAGAAAAATGCTTGCTCAGGAGGAGTAAGTGTATGGCTAAGTGTGCCTTCTATGGGTTCACCTTTCAGGATATTTTAGGGCGTACAACTCTTCCCTAAACATAGGAGCTTTTCTAGAACCCTAGGGCTCATTTAATTTTCCTCGAGTGGGGATAAAGAACAAAACACTTCAAATTAAGCAACATAAACATGTAAGATGTAGACCTTGTGGGAAACAGAAGATAGTAGCTGGTCACCATCCACCCCTGTACCTATGTGCAGCTGGATTTGCTGGTGTGCACCCACAGGTTCTTTGGTGCATTTTCCATTTGCATAGTGACTCTTGAGCAAAAATATTTACCAATGATAACAAACTACAAATGGTGAATTCAGATCACCATTGAACTTTGGTTCAAGAAATCTGAATTTCTGGCTCATCTAAAAAAGCTGAAAAATAAGATACAGAACAATTTTGCTAGTGTTACATCAGTCAAGGCAGTCTTCACAATCCTATGATATCTTGGGGATATGGTCTGCATGTTCCCACATCTGGATATTTATGGAGAAGCTTCTCCTCAATCAGTTCAGTGTTGGGCTAGGTGTAAAACTCAGTTCTCTGACTTAGTTTAGCAAAAAATATTTTTGAGAGGAAGTGAGTGAGGGGCAGAGAGGGAGGTAGAGAGAATCCCATGAGAGGCAGAGGGAAACCAAGAGAAGCGTGGCTTGTGCTCATCCATTGCGAGATCATGACTTGAGCTGAAGTCAGATGCTTAACCAACTGAGCCACAGAGGCACTCCAGTTGAGCAAATTTTAGACGCCAATAAACCTACATGCATGGAGAATACATCTATTCCTCCCCCCCTTCCTCACGTCTCATGGAGGATGTAGCAGTACAGGGTTTCAATTTCTTTGACCTCCTTCTGATGACCTCCCTGGCATTACAGTCCATGTACCTTATCCAGACCGTTGATGGCCCTTAGTAGGGTAGTGCTCTCCCCTAACTCTGGGAGGAAGAATTTGGAAAACACAGCATGTTCTTGTGATTCCTGAACTATACAGATATCTTCATTTGAGAAAGTTTAGAATTGAGAAGGACTTTGTCATAATGATCAGACAACCTGGGAAAGGAAGAATAGAATCCTGTTTGTCTTAGGCCTTTTTTGCCTAGTTATGTATGTTGTGTTGTTTGGAGTCAGATACTGACGTGGAGTTTGGCATGAAGATCCCTTATTGGAGATGAAATTCTGTAAAAGGGATTGGAGAGGAAGCAGGATTGGGAAGTGGTTGGAACTAACTGCAGTGTAGGCACAACAATGCCTCACACAGGCCCATAGGAGCATCAGCCTTTGTATGGCCCACCAGAATTATTCCATGGTGTCCTGAGATGGCTGGCCTTTGTACACTCTCTGCAGTCAGAAAGAAGGTGTGGGCTGTCAGAGGAAAGGCAAACCATGGAGGAGGTTCCAGCAGCTGGAGCAAAAAGCTCTTCCTTTAAGTGAATTTGGGAAGGATAACACCAGGTCATCCATATCCAGTGACTTTCTGAACTTGACTGTCCTTTCTAGTCTCTGGCCTGCTATATACATGGATATGGTTTTCATAAGTACCCTCCAGAAGGCTTGTGCCTTTCCTAAAGAGCCTCCAAAATGGAATCTGAGCTTCAGTTACTGGAGACTGAGGTGAGACAGAAGATATAAGTGGGGTGAGAGTTCTATCCTAAGTAGAATGTGAAAGTGTGCAGAAGGCAGCTATTCCTTCAACTTTCTTCTTTATTCCTAGAAACTAAGGTGGGAGAATCCGGTTGGTAGGAGTCTAACTCTGAGGGCCATTTAAGAACACATAATAGGTATGGTCTACATGTCTCACATGTCAGCTCTGTAACTTGTACAAAATTAAATAGTTCGGAATACTATTTTCTATGTCCTAGATGGTTTAGACCACACGGGAGACTTCTTTTTCTCTGCCTAGGTCAAATGGTTTGAGGTCCCAAGATCTTGGCAGAATGCAGTCTACGATGGTTATCCCCTACATTCCCTGATTGATAAAAGTCAGTATTTGGTCTAGTACCTTGACAGGAGTTTTTCAGACTACTCGTCTAGATCCTCTGGTTGGAATATTCTTCAGGCTATAACAGGTTTACACCAGTGGTCTTAGAGGCATGTGTGGGAGACGAGTCCAAAATGGCTCTATCCATGAGGGGCCAGGACTAGAACCCTTTGGTAATCATGAAGCAAGCAAAGTCTTTAACTTAGCATGTGCTTTCAGCAAAGATAAGAGGAAGAAGAGCCTTTAAGGTCTCCTGTTGTATGCAAAAGGCCTAGTGTAAGTATTGGGTCATGACATGTGATGTGAGCCATGTGTAGGTACCAGTGATCTCTTATGGGAAGATCCCCTAAGCAGAATTAATGATTCACTATAATAGCAGCCTCATGACACAGAAATCTGCCCTGTTTATAACGACACTTAAAGTGCTGTGGTATTCTAGGAAATTGTGTTAATGACAGTTGACCATATCTTGAGTGGTGCCAGCCCATATCTTTTCTCATTGTTTTTCCTGATTTCTATTAACTTTCCCTGTAATCCATCAGTAAGATAAAGCCCAGTTGGAACTGGACAGAATAGTTTCCTTAATCAACTAGGAAATCTTGGCATTGTCCTTGGAAAATGGGATTGTGGGGATTGTAGGAATAATGGTCTTCCAGGGAACAGACCAGAATGACCAAGTAGGAGGCATTCCAGTCCTTGCTAGAGCATCCGCAGCCTGAGTTGGACATCCTCTGTACTACTGTAGATTGTACTCCTGATATTTGGGATTTGTTCTTTTCCCAGGCCTAGGCCCGAGGGCAGCGATGTCTGACAGTGATAATGTGAGCCACATAATAAAAACTCCAATGTCCATACTAAATAAGTGAAACTAAATTTAGTTACCTTTGCATTCAAATCTGTTACCCACTCTTGTTGTAATTATGATCTTTATTTAGAATCTTGTGCCCTAGGTACCAATCTCTGCCTACTGATAGATTGCCCCATAGTCTTGTTGAAGAGCATCTCACCTACCCAGCCTTCCTAAAACTTTCTAATTTTTAATGAACTAGGTAAAAGTTCAAAAAGGCACAGTGACTCTAAATGACCCATTTTCAGTGGCTTACATGTTTGTTGACTGAGAAAACGTAGCATTCATTTCAGATTGGCCTCCAGAGTTGACAATTGGTATTATACCACTTGGTTAAAGAAAAAAAGTGGGGGTTCAGAGTGTTTTAGAGTTGGCAGCAGGGATTCAATCATGATAGCATCCAGTATCCTCGCCACAGTGAGGATATCCGTTACATTCAGAGATGTGGAGGCCATTAATCCGCACTGAGCAGGAGTTGTAATCAATGGAAGTGAGTGGTTGGTGTGGCAGGTAGGAAAGGTCATGAACAGAACTGCTGGGTTAATCTTGGTGAATGATGGGGTTTATATACTAGGAAAGGGCATAATGAAGGGGATCTGGTCTCTGTGCAGAGACAGCTATTTTCAAGTGAAACCACTGGATGAGGGTGACTCCTATAGGGGGAGAGATTTGCTCTATAGTACTTGATTGAAAGAAGTGTGACGTTAATGTCTATTGGTTAATTTGTCAACACAGGATTCTGTTCCCCAGTTCCCAAACTCCTAATGTCACTGGGTTGTCTTTGCTGGATGATTTCTCAAAGTTGAGGGAATTAACCTTACTCTCATAGCAGTACATGGTATAGGCTTTGAACGGATGTCCTTGAGTTTGAGAGACTGTATGAATCTGATCTCCTGCGTATCTGGGAGACCATTTTAAGGACTTAGAGTGAAAGGGTCTAATGTAAGTAGGCTTCGCAATGGTTTTTAATAACTTCTCTTATGGCATTAACAATAGGAGTGCATGTCTTGTAACTTAAAGTAGCTTTCTCAAATCTTGGCTTTCTCTCAATTTGAAATGAGAGCATAATTTTGCTTGTGAATGGAGTACAACTTTACATGCTTCATGGGTACTTGTTAAAAGTTAACTAGTGCAGGACTTCTACTCCTTTTCTTTTTGTTATTTTTGTTCATTTTTGAGACAGAGTCAGAGCAAGGAAGGGGCAGAGTGGGAGAGAGAATTCCAAGAAGGCTCAGGTGGTCAGCACAGAGCCTGATTTGGGACTTGGACACATAAACCATGAGATCATGACCTGAGCTGACACCAAGAGTCAGATGCTTAACCAACTGAGCCACCTAGGCATCCCTTTCACTCCTTACCTTCACCAAAAATGTTTTAAGGTTTTTGAATATTAGGGATATTAGAAATCAGTATATAATGTACTTTTAGTACAACTGGTTTGCATAGATCTACAACTTATTCTTGTATAGTTTCTTGTATTTGGAATTTTTTAATGTTCATCATGGTCATAAATTACTCACTGAAAAAATTTAGTCTCTTTTCTATCCTTTCCCCCAAGCAACCCATTTTCCCTCTTTAGAAGGTATTATCTTTATTTCCTCCAGATACTCTATGCATATACTTAAATTTCCAAGCTGAATTATACTATAGACAGTTTTGTGCAAAACCCCTTAAAAACTCAAAGGAGTCTCCTTTCACTAAAATAAGCATTGGCAG
Source organism: Cryptoprocta ferox (assembly GCA_028646485.1). NCBI lineage: Eukaryota > Metazoa > Chordata > Mammalia > Carnivora > Eupleridae > Cryptoprocta > Cryptoprocta ferox. The sequence goes on along the minus strand of CM053567.1, from coordinate 132,611,994 downwards.
GCCTGCATTCCTTCCTGGAGGATCTATATGCAATTCAATCTGTTTTCTTCTCCAGTTATACTGGCTACCTGTATTCCTTGACTCAAGGCCCTCTTTAATCTTCCAAACCAGTGATGGCTAGTTGAGTCTTCACATCTCTTAACTCTGACAGTAGCTCTTCTGCCTCCCTCTTCCACATTAAAGACCCCCCCCATGATTACATTATCCAATTGTGATCATCAAGGGTAATTTTCCAATTTGATGGTTAGCTGATTAGCAGCCTTAAGTCTATCTGCAATTGTAATCCCCCTTTCCATGTAACCTAACCTATTCATAGTTTCTAGGTGTTAAGATGTGGACATCTTTGGGAGCCTTAATCTGTGTACCACAGATGGAGATGGGAAGAAATCTCCACCTGAAAAGGGGCAGGTGCTCATGAAAGGAGTCATTGAGTGTGGTCCACTATCTTGATACTACCATGGGATATATGATAGGCACTCCCACAATAGACATGGCTTCTAAAGACACTGAGTGCTCATTGGCTATGGAGACTGAAAGAGACAGATCTGAAAACCAGTATGTCTGTGCTTGCTCTTAGAAAAAGGTCATGGTTTCTCTGGACGTTTACTTTGTGTGTTCTTCTTGGTATCTATAAACTACTGAGCTCTTATGTTTGGTTGCAACTTGAGGTGCCATTAAACTTGGTACTTTCTAGCACTTGTGTCTAGTTGCAGAACAGTGAGAATTAAGGACAGGTGCTTAGGTTATTCCCCTGTGGCCTGACCATGTGTGTCTCCTTAGGTTTGTGTACTTTGGCATTGATGTCTTTATGGGTTCTTAGATTCTCATTACAGTATTAATTTTGTCTTAAGTTTTGCTGTTCAAATTATTTCTTGTCTATATAAAGAATCTAAAAGACTAGTCACTTAGATTTGAGAGGCTAAGTGTAGACAGGACAGACTTAAATGCTTTTCATATTAGAGTGAAAAAGTTAAATAGCTTTGATTTCTACCCAAACTGAATGCTACCCTTTAGCTCCAGTTAAATATGCCAATCATTAAGTCCTTTCTGGGTTAAGACTTAGTTGACTGATTTTCCTCAAAATTGAGATTCATTATTGCTTAGTTTGGGTTCTCCAAAAAGCAACCCTGAGACAAAGATTTAGATGCAATTAAATTACTAGGAAGCTGATTCCAGGTAACATAATGGAGTTAGGTCTTTACTTTTTAACTTCCCTAAATCACTAAAAATACATTAAGTGAGCATTGCGGGCAATTTGAACCAAGTTTGCAAAGGGACTCTCTCAGATAATTGAGACGAACAATCTAGGCAGGCTTCAAAAGGTCTGGCCATCTTACTCCTGTTCTCAGTGGCTGAGAGTCCCTTGGAGAACAACTTTTTGGCACCCTTGGCCTGCCCTACACACAAGCATAGCTTTGTGGCAGAACACATGGACACAAAGAAAGCCACTGACATGTGAAACAGTGTAGGCTTCCTCTGGATGATCTCAACAAATGGAGCAAACACTAGCTCCTCTTGCCTATGTATGGCTTACACATTTGGAAGCACTTCTGTGCCATATTGACTTCATTGTCTTGACTGGTTGCCATATTAAAAAAATCAACCATTATAAAAACCATATGATCATTTCAATAGATAAAGAAAAAGCACTTGACAAAGTACAGCACTTGACAAAGTACAGCATCTATTCATAAACTCAACAATGCAGGTTTAGAGGGAATGTACATAAACATAATAAAATGCCATATGTGAAAAACTCATAGAGGAAAACTCAGTTTTTCAGTTATATTAGCTAAGATCAGAAACAAGGATGTCCACTCTTACGACTCTTATGCCATAGCTAGGACTTCCAGTACTATGTTGAAATCAGATAAGAAAAATAAAAATCACCCAAATTGGTAAGGAAGAAGGAAAATGGTCACTATTTACGGATGACATGATATGATATATCAAACTCCAAAGACTCTACCAAACTACAAATACTTAATTCAAAGTTATACAGAAATCTGTTGCATTTCTATACACTAATGAAGTGGCAGAAACAAATTTAAAGCATCCCATTTACAATTCCACCAAAAAGAATAAAATATTAAGACATAAACTTAACCAAGGGGGTAAAATACCTATACTCCAAAAACTATAAGACAGTAAAAGAAATGGATGACACAAAGGGAAAGATACTTCATGTTCATGGACTGAACTGATATTGGTAGAATGTCCATACTACCCAAAACCACCTACAAATTTAATACAATCCCTATCAACATACAGATAGTACTTTTCACAGAATTAGAACAAATAATTATAGAATTCACAAGAAACCATAAAGACTGAGTAGCCAATGCAATACTGAGAAAGAACAAAGCTGGGGCTATGACAATCCCAGATTGCAAGATAAACTAATCTGTGGTAATCAAAATAGTATGGCGTTGGCACAAAAATAGACATAGATCAGAACAGAAGAGAGCCCAGGAATAAACCCAGAGTATTTGGCCAATTAATACATGACAAAGGAGACAAGAATATACATGGAGAAAAGGTAGTCTCTTCAACAAATAGTGCTGGGAAAATTGGACCACTTATACACAAAAATAAACTCACATTTAGATTTTTAATCCATTTTAAGACCTGAAACCATAAAACTCCTAGAAGAAAACATAAGCAGTAATCTTGGACCCCATCCATAGAAACATTTTCCTAGATAGGTCTCCTCAGATCAGAGAAACAAAAGTGAAATTAAACTTGGGATTGCACTAAAATAAAAAAGCCTTCACACAGTGAAGGAAACCAACAAAACAAAGACAACCTACTGAGTGGGAGAAGGTATTTGCAAATGAAATAGCTGGTAAGGGATTAATATCCAAGATATAAAGATCTTATACAACCTAACACCAAAAGAAATAACCCAATTAAAGGGCAGAGGACCTGAATAGACATTTTCCAAAGACGTAAAGAAGACCATCAGGCACATGAAAAGATGTTCAACATCACTATCAGGGAAATGCATATCAAAACCACAATGAGATATACACCTTACACCTGTCAGAATGGCTAAAATAAAGAAAGTGTTGATGAGGATGTGGAGAAAAACCTTTATGTACTGCAGGTGGGAATGTAAATTGGTGCAGCCACTGAATATGGAGGATACAAAAAATTTTTTAAATCACCATATGATTCAGTAATTCCACCACTGGGTATTTACCCAAAGAAAATAAACACTAATTCAAAAAAATACATATGTTTATTGCAGCACTATTTAGAATAGTCAAGATATGGAAGCAACCTAAATGACCATCCATAGACAAATGGATAAAAGATGTGGTCTATATATGCAATGGAATATTACACAGCCATAACAAATGAGCTTTTGCTATTTGCAACAACATGGATGGACCTAGAGGGTATAATGAGTGAAATAAATCAGTCAGAAAAAGACCATATGACCTCAGTCATGTGTAATTCAAGAAACAAAGTGAGACACACACGCAAATACAAAAACAGAATGTTGGTTGTCAGAGGGGAGGTGGATGGGGAATGGATGAAATGGGTAAGGAGATTGAGAACTCTCTCTCTATATATACCACATTGTCTTTATCCATACACATACCTACAGGAGTATTACTCAGCCAACAAAAAGAATGAAATCTTGTCATTTGCAACAACATAGCTGGAACTAGAGTGTATTGTGCTAAGCGAAGTCTGTCAGAGAAAGACAGATATCCTATGATTTCACTCGCGTTTGAGAAACAAAACAGGTAAACATAGGTGAAGGGAAGGAAAGATAAGATAAAAACGGAGGGAGGCAAAACCATAACAGACTCCTAACTATAGAGAGCAAACAACGTTGCTGGGTGGGGGGCAGGAGAATGGGCTAAATGGGTGATGGACATTATGGAGGGTAGTTGTTGGATGAGCACTGGGTATTATATGCAACTGATGAATCGCTAAATTCTACCCCTGAAACAAATACTACACCATATGTTACCTAAGTTGAATTTAAATAAGATCTTGAAATAAACAGTGCACTGATCTAGATGAGCAGTGAATAATGTATAGAATTGAATCATATTGTATATCTGAAACTAATGTTATACTTGAGTTAAAAAAAACAATAGGTTTTACACTCCTCACCTTATTTTGTTTCTTTGTAACAACCATTATGCCCACAGCTGCAGCAAATCCCTAGAATGCAGTAGGTATTAATCATCTCCCTTTTTAGCTATTCTAGATCCCTCTTTATCTTCTGCCAGTTCTTCTGCTGATCTAGATGATTTACTCATAGGGAGACCCAGTTACATATCCCTGAAGATCTGAGCACATAGTTACCTTACTCTAGTCAGGTGATGGTTGCTGCGGTAAGTGTACCTGTCACCACAGAATGTCATTAAGAAGTACCCAGTCAACCTCCTACGTTTAGACACAGTATTCCATTTTTCAGGAGAAACCTATTTCTTCGCGACACTCAGGCTCAGTGATCCCTGCCATATTAGTAACTTCCCATTTGCCTACCAGTTAAAGGCATGAAATGCTTAGCATGACTATTGTCTTAGGTTCTCTGGAATATATTCTGCATTTCCTGGTGGAAGTCTTTCTCTCTGGGGACCACTAATCATGCCAGGCCTAAAGTGGTGAGAACAGAAAGTACCCCATCTCCAATCTGACTGTAAGGTGCTTGTTGACAGGAATCATACTACTTCTCTCTTGGTTGTGATTATAGTGTTGTATCTCTTCAGGGACAGAAAATGCTAAATCTAGGCTTTCTTCAACTTTAAGTTGGATATGATATGATATAAGGGATATTTAAGAGTTGATTTGAAATCAAATGAAACATTTCACCAATGAACATGAGGCAAAAGCCCTAGGATCCTGGCTAACAGCCCCAAACAGAAACGACCGTATTCAAGTCGGCTAAGCTCAGGTGGCTCCAGTTGTACTTGAGGTTGAGTTTCTCAGAAGGTGCCTCCCTGCTAGTCTGGGGCTCCTCTTGTAGCCTTTGGGGTCAGGAAGTTCACTCATCTTCAGGCCTCTTTCTACCTTCAGGAAGTTCTGCAGGAAATTACAAGGATGCTCATATTCATGGTTTTCAGAGCCCAAAGATGTTGATCCAGTAGGGCCAGGTTCAGACGTTTGTCCATATATATATTTATTCTGGGAAGAGGGATGCAGTTGATGGTCTCATGTAGCAACTTCAGGATTACTTGGGTTCCCAAAGAACCCAAGTTCTTAAGAAAGTGGTTCATGCCCTCTAGGGCAACATCCTTGTCAAACTGTACAACCCCTGTAGGTGGTGGGGAGAGGGTGCTCTGATGCAAATTGACCAGGTGGTTGACAGCATCATCTGTATGGCTGAAACTACCTTGGAGCACATGGAAGTTTGTGGTGAGAGGCGGGTGCTCTCTATGAAAGAATTAGCTAAGGGGCTGTGGGTATGGGGTGTGTGCATTGGGTAAGACGAGAATTTGTGAGTGATCAGTACTTAAAGCCCAGTAAAATTCCATGGGGTAGTAGAGAAATAGGATGGGCAAGAGGGGGCAAGCCAAGGGCATTATGTCAAGCAGAATCCAATGGATGGGAAACAAAGGTCTTAATGACAGGGGATGTCTGCAGGCAGTATATGTTGTACCTTAATTCTTTCCATAAAGGGAAGAGTATTTAATCCCTCTTACCCCATTCATCATTGGTTAAAATACGTCACAATGGGGACTAAATTCCCAGGCTCTTTGAGTTCTTCACACACACACCCCACCAATCCACAACAAAGGCACAGCCATTGGCTGTTAGCAATCAAATCACCAGAAACTACTGTGCCAAACATGGAAGAGGGATCGCAGAAGAGGTGGGTTGAGCAGGGACAGACCTAGATAGATGACATCCTGAAATCTGGAGCTAGGAAAGGTAAGCCTCACCCCAGTCTGTTCTTCCAAACACTGTTGAATCAAGAGGTAGATACACAAAACTAGAAGTGTTATGAGTTGTCATGAGATCAAGTCTGTTTAGTTTGGTTCTCTAGAAACAGACCATGAGAGACTTCTATGAAAGTAAGGAAGTATTCCTAGGGGAAACCAGTGAAGGAATAAAGAGGGAGACAGGTGTTGGTAGGCAGCTAAGTAAGGTGGTAAAATCCTGTGCACTGTATTCTTCATCTAGATCTCAAAGCAGGTGGGGAGGAAGCACTAGACTATAAGGGAGTTGTGAGCTGGGCTTCCACCCTCCTGTAATTTCCAGTGATTAGTACTGTCTGACCTTGTTTGGAGAAGTGTAAACTCTCTGGCATTCTGGCTCTTTGGGTGTGCAGGCAAAACAAGTCCAATAATTCAAGGGCAGTACTCCAAAAGAGTTGCAGGTGCTGATGTTTGAAGACACATGGTATCCAGGGTTGAGGGGATACAAAGAAAAGTTTAAAAGGATTTTGAGGGGATATAGGTATGGCCTCCACATGGTTCATCAATGATTTTGTGGCTAGAAGGTGAAAATACAAAACAGGTGGCAAGTGAGATTCTTTAGTCTATTCCTTTGACCTTTGCTGCAATTCTATCATAACCCCTTGTGACTTACAGGCTGGCCGTTGGGCTTTATCACAGAACAGGTTCTGTCAAGTGTTTTAGAGTCCTTGCTCTCTATTTCAAGGCCTAAGTAAGATTTTTGGAAGATGGTGGTATGGGAATTTGTAAGAGTTAGTAAGACTTCCAAAACAGCCTGTATTTGTAGAGTTTTGCATTTTAAATCATGATACTCTTCATCATCTATAATCTGCAGCCTTTGGCAATAGGGTCTATTTATGTAGGTTCATGTGCCTCTTTCTTTAGTTTTAATCTCCTTAGCATGTGTTCAGAATGTTTCTTTGGGCGAGCAGTCAGTAAGTCTTCTAGAAACACAAAGAATAAAAGTTCTGAATATAGGGCTCTGTGTTTGTTGGGAGTTTTTTGATTATTGATTCAATTTTTTTATTACTAATTAGTATGTTCAGATTTTCTATTCCTGATCCAGTTTTGGAAGCCTGTACGTTTCTAGGAATTTGTCCCTTTCTTCTTTGTTCTCCAACTTGAACTGCTGGAGATTTCTGTACCTGGGTTCTAGCTTTGTTTCTATTCCAGTTAAGAGCAGGTTGGAGCAGCACATTTATTTAATGAATGAAAAAAAATCGCATGTTAATATAAGTGTCACAGGACGAGTGTCTGGGGTAGAGGGAGATGAGAGGAAGTTTACTGGGGAATTCTGGGGTAAACACCTGTGAAAGGGAAGCGGGATTGGACAGAGGGAGAAGTTGAATTGCAATACAGATCAGACCAAAGCCTGAGCCACCCCTGTGGGGAGTTATCAGTCTGGAATGATCCTTGACGCTACCTGAGTCGGAATGAGAGGCCTGGGTTTATATTCTCTGGTTGGTAAATCATTAGATGCCAGCCACCATGGAAGGGGGTGTGACCTTAGATGAGCAGGCTCTCTTCAGCTGATCTAAGGCCTGAAGGAGCAGATAGTTTGAGGGCTCAATGTCCATGGCTTTCCCAGTGGCTGGGAGAATAAGTCCTTTATTCCTGAAAAATGGGAAACAGGTGCTATATCACAGCTTGTAACATATCATTAAACGCTATACAGCAATAAAAACAAAATACATATCCATACCTAAGAGGAATGACCCTTATACAGATGACAAAAGGTTACCTATGATGCCTTAAAAAAGAAGCTCATAGGACTAGGAGAACAGGTTGTTGTGTAAATACAGATCTCTCCTGGTGCTTTGATTGTTCAAGTGTGAAGTCTGCCCATCTTGGAGGCTCTGAAATTCTAGCACTTCACTGGGCCAAAAGCTGTTTGCTTTGACACGAGGGGAATAAATGTTCTTGTTTTGACCAGACAACTGGCTAATTGTCCAGAGGGTACCCCATCCACGAATGGTTCAGCTTTTGCCAGGGAAGCTGCCTAGAGTCTCAGCTAGGTCATATTGGTATAGGAACACACCTAGTTTCATGATATATACTGTACTTTCCTAGCACTGGTTCCTGGCACAGATATTAGTCTATATATTGGTGTCTCACCAGTTATTTTTGGTTGTTCCGAAGCTTGTTTTCTAGTGGATTCCAAAGTAAGGAATTGTTGGAGCAGTATTCTGAGTCTTATGTTACCAGCTTGTCCACTTATTCTTAAAAGTTGTGAGTGAGAGTTTTTTTTTTTGTTTTTGTTTTTTTTGTTTTTTTTTTTTTTTTTTGGTAAAATCTTTGGGTTATATTTTCTTGATGATGATAAAATTTTCAACACTGTCTTCTGGTTTAGTGTTGCTATTGAATGTATGTATGACTTGGTAGTGTGCTTAAATGCCCAGAGATTTTTGGTCTACTTTGAAGTCCAATGTGCTAATGCATTAGCCATTATGGGTAGATTTTTATTGTCAGTTGAGGAATCCGTGTCCTCTTTGTTCTGCCCAAGTGTGGGAACCACCCATTCAGGGGATCAGTAGAAGAAACAAAGAAGACCCAAGTTAAATATAATGAACTTACTACAAAAAGTAATGTCTTTTCATCTGCCATTTTGCTTTTGGTATGCCTT
>CM053567.1:132560079-132602950 GCA_028646485.1 Cryptoprocta ferox | reverse complement strand
TCTCTCTCTCTCTCTCTCTCTCTCTTCCTTTTGTCTCTTTTCTTTTTTCTGTTCTCTTTCTGTGTTCTTTTTCTGTTCTTTTTTCTTTTCATGATAGCCAGACATGTACCAGGTAAAAGGAATTACTGTAAAGAGACCTTATGTATTATGGGGAGGTCTGGGAGGAATGGCCCATTACCATATGATTAAGGCTCAGGCTCTCTGTGACTTAAGCCTTGGGACCATGAACTTCACAGGTATTTGTAGTTGTTTTTTTCCCTGTACAGGTAGGAGAAATGCCTAGAATAGGGTGCAATTGGGTATATCCCTTTCAGATCAATTGGGTTCTTATAAACCTCAGAGGTTATGTTTGGTGTACTAGTTTCCCCTTACAGGGAGGCCTTGTTTAGAAGAATGATGTGTTTTGGCATGTTTTTATTGGTTCCTCTTCTGTTTCTGCTAAACATAAGCGTGGATTTTCTTAGATTCTTATTGGAGAAACCTAATCAAGTTCCTTCCGGTAAACCTTATATTATGGACAGGATTTCCGGACTTTTTAAATCTCAGACTTGTCTGCACTAAACTTCCCAAATTGGTCATGTACAATTCAGGATTTCCTCCTCTGTGCTAGTTCCCCCTTGAGTCTCTATGATTGTAAGCAGGGACTTCTTGTGTTCACCTGTCTCTCCAATCTATGGGGAACAGTTTGCCCTGTCTTTTCCTTTCTCTTATGCATCCAGGAAGAATTTTAAAGTCTGTTCAGTATTTTATTTGTTGGGACAGAGTGGCAGCCTCTAAGCTCCCTACATGGTGGCAGCAGAAACCAGGAATCTCTTTGGCTGCTGGTTTGAGTACCACCTCCCCAGGCTTTATTAGGAAAACAGATCCAGGTACCTCAGAGGAAATTAACCTTTTATGTACAAGGAATGTGAAGAATGAAAACAATAGATCTCTTTTAAAACGCTTGCTTTTGCATATGAGAAGCTTTTCTGGAAAGAGCTTTAGAACATGATAGAACTAAGTGTTCTCGTTTGCTCTGGTGAGGGACCTGAGAGGAAGACCAGATTTTGTGGAAAAAGTTAAGAACTCTATTTTGAAGGCACACCCACATTGCGTGTAAAATTTGTGACTGCTATGTGACAGGAGGAGCTCTTTTTTGGAAGCAGCTTAGAGAAAGTCTCAGACATCACCACGTTATGGGCATCGGTGGGATGTGATTCTGCCTCATGGTCTGGGAGAAGTTCTTCTCTGTCCCTGGTGTCAACAGGGTCGGAGGCCTCAGTGCAACACTAAGTTCTGCCCTCAGAGGGTTCAGAGGAGATTCCATGGTATCAGTGAGAGGTAGAAACATGGAGGCAGAGTCTCTGGCTATGAGCTATATCTGTTTTGCAGTTCCCTTTATTTGTAATACTCTTGCCAGCCCTTGTATGTAGTCCTGACCCTCCTATTACTGGGATCTTCTTGGTGTGGACTTAGAACTACAGATACTAGAACATGGCATGAAATGCAAGAAGCCTAGGATTGTGTTGTAGACAACTGGATCCTCAAAAGATGGTTGAAAACCCACTTATAACTGAAGAAGAGTTTGAATCTTCAAGGTAACTCCTTATCCCATGGGGTAGAGCTAACCAGATGGTTTAATGATTCCTAATCTTAGCTGCACTTGGAATTGAGAAACCTTACCAATTACCTATGTGCCTGAGTTCAGTGTATTATGTTTCAACTAAACAAGTTTTGTAAAACTGGCCAAATGGCTTGATGTTTAAATGGGGAAGCTTGTCAGAAAAGCAATGAAATCACTATTTTGCCTTAAACGTACTGTGGGTTTTGTTAATTGGTAGTCTTTGGGACTGTGTGAGGGAGAGCACCCATAGTAACTACTGTGATATACTTACAATTTTCTTAGCAAAGTAGCTGTTGCTCAAGTATCAAGTATCATTTGGAGCTTTGTTGCTCCAAAGTCATCTCAGAAATATCTTCCAACTGAATTTGGTGTTGAGTAGGTACCAATATTAGCTATACCAAATATTAGCTAAATTTTTATTGTCCCCTCACCCTTATTCAAGATGGCCAACTGACAGGTCTCAAGGAACAATAAGTAATGTCAAAGATGGGCCTGGAATTTTCAGAGTTGCAATTCTGAGGCAGAGTTAATTTACCCATTCAGGTCAATATGGGATGTTCTTTATTAATATGAAGTCTTCCTTTTACATGCTATAACTTAGGGACCAATCTTATCCCGGCAGGCAAAAGAATCAGGCCCAGAATTCCATGTGAAGACAAGTCTGCATTTAGTAGCAGAATAGTTTTTCTGTAGATACCCTCACCTGGCTTATTTGACTAGATGGCTCAGAAACAGGATCAGCCAGCTGAGCTGGTTTCCTCTGTAAGCAAAATGGTATTGGAGTCTAGAAATAGGTTTCTGAGTCCATAGGACATTTCTATGAACTGGTTCTCTAAAACCTATGGCTTCTAAGATGTGGGTGTTCTGAGTATTTCTAGCTTGGCTAGAAGTACATATGGGGTTATTAGACCAGGCCCAAGAGTGAACTGTGGTGCAGACATGCTGGGATTATGTTCAATGTTTTGGCCAGGAGATGACAGCACTCAATCTTATAGTGGAACTCCATGTTCCACACCTTGGGTGAGGTGGAGCCTCAGATGGCCTGTTTTTGAGATGGCCTCTGTGTACAAGGAACCAGCAGTGATTGACTAGGTGGTCCTAAGGGAGATCCTGGGTATACAGTCCTAGGTGGAGTCAGTTTTTGGTAAAGAGAATTAAGTGAAAAGGAAGATGAATCTGCAGATATTGTAAAACAAAGCTCTTTAGCAGAAAGAATAAACAGACTCTTCAGGCTAAAGCAGAACAGAGTGCTGCAGAAAAACAAGTAAGTTCTCATTGTATATCAGTGACACACACCTAGATGAGTGGATTCTGTTATAGTAGTAGAGGCTATCACATTTTGAAAGCACCGTGCTTGAGCAGCATGGTTCCTTTTCTACAAATATACTTGCGCAGTTTTCTTTTGTGCATAGAGAAAGTGGGTCACCAGAAGCAGTAAGTAAATCTTCCATGGGTTCATTTTTTCAGGATTTTTATCACCTACATCTCGTATCTGAACATAGGAGCTTTCCTAGGCCACTAAGGTTCACCTAATTTTCCTCCTCAGGTGGGAATAAGGCACAAGGCACTGTGAATTAAACAACATGACCATGAGGTGTGGACCTTGTGGGGGGAGAAAGGAGAGAAGACCGCAGCCTGTCACCATTCACTCCTGCACCAGTGTGCAGTTGGATTTGCTGGTGTGCACCCACAGGTTCTTTAGCGTATTTTCAATTTGCATAGTGACTCCTGTGTAGAAAGACTATGTCAATCATAATAAATTACAAATGGTAAATAAGATTGCAAGGAGTATCTCTGAATGTTGGTTGAAATAATTCTGAAGTTTCAGCTTTTCCTGAGATGCTGGGAAATTATGAGATAGAACACCAAGGGAATTGTATTAGCCAAGGCAGTTCTTATAACCATTTCCAATTTTTACCACTTTGGGGCTGGTCTGCATTTTATGACTTCCATAAGTTATAGGTTAACATAAGAAAATCAGCATGGGTATTGAACTAGGTAAAAAAAAAAACAAAAAATCTCAATTCTGACTTGGTCTAACATATTTCACATTAAATTTATATGTGCAGAGAATGCATCTGCATTTTTCAGGTGTCATGGAAGTTGTAGCACTAGTGTTTAAATTTATCTGAGCATTCCAGTGGTGGAAACATGGATGTCTGGTATCTCAACTTCTAAATGGTGGCTGTGTTGAGATATTCCCTGGAATTACAGAACATGTGGGGCCTGTTCTTGATCTTTATTTGAACCAATGGCCTTTAGTGGGCGGTGTTTTTCTCTGACTTTAGGATGTAGAACAGATTTAACTTCTTATACGTTTGTGTTTGGCTGGATAAATGACAGACACCCAGAATTCCCAGCTGAGGAGCTAACACTAGGTAGGAAACCAGGCTTAGATGATAAAAATTATTAGAATTAGGGCCATAAAGAGTAATAAGAATTTGCATATAACCTGAAACTATGAGTATGGAACCCACATCATGTCCTAGAGGTACCAGAACTATGCTGAACTGAGAGGATTTAGAATTGAGAAGGGTTATGTTGTGATATTGAAAAGGCAACCCAGACATGAAAGAGTGGAATCATGTTCCTTCATGCTCCTTCCTTTTGCTTAATTTGAAGGTTGGGTTTTTGGGAATTTAGATACTGAGGTGGAGTTTGGCATGAAGATCCCTCTTTGGATAAAATTCTATCAAGGAATGGGAAAGGATGCAAGATTGGGAAGTGGTTGCAGTTAACTGCAGTGTAGACACAATGTTTTTCTGGGCCCCAGAAGCACTGACATGTGTTGATCCATCAAAATTGCTACATGGTGGCCTGAGATGGCTGGCCATGGTATGTTCTCTGCAATCAGTAACTGCAAGTAGGCTTCCAGGGGAATGGCATGGCCTTTCATGGCATAACAGATGAATTCTAAAGACAGTGGGTGCTCATCAGCTATGAGGACAGAAGGGAAAGATCTGAGCATTAGCAGGTTGTGGTTCCTTTTGGAAAAGGACAACTTTTTCCTCAAATCATCCTTTACTGTGACCTGTGAGCTCTTCTTGGGGTTTTCTTTTTTTTTTTTTTTAATTAACTTCATAGTTTATTGTCAGGTTGGTTTCCATATAACACCCAGTGCTCTTGCTGCTTTGCTCTTCTAATGCCTGGTTACAGCTTGAGGTGCTGTTAGGCTTAGTACTTTCTACCATTTGTCCAATACAGAACAATAGAACTTAAGGACTGGTACTTAGATTACTCCCCTTTAACATGACTGTGTTTCTCTCTTTAGCATTGTGTATTTCAGCATTTACATCTTTGTGGATTAAGTGGTTTCTCCTTAGATCATATTTTTCTTTTGAGCTTCTGTGTTCAGATTGCCTTTTTATATTTAATGGAGCTGCAAGACTGGTCACTTACTTACATATTTGAGGCAAAAAGCAGTTAGAAATGCTTCTCTTCTAAAAGTAGAAAAATATAACATTCTGATTTCTCTATCTGAAACCGACCCTTAAGTCCCATGAATCACATATGAATTAATGTTTTTTTAGAGTAAAATCAGCCAATTCAGGTTAATTCCTCCTTATTTTGAGTTCTCCAAATAACTACCCTGAGACAACAACTTGGGTAGAAGTAAATTACTGAGAGTGATTTCAAAAAGCATAGGGAGGGAGTTAGGAAAGGCAGGTAAACCAGTAAAAACAGACTAGTGAATAGGTGACTGTGGGCAACTTGGGTTAATTCTACTGAGGAACTTTGGTGGGAAATTTTTGAGAAATGATTTAGGTAGACCCCCAGAAGTCAGGCCACCCAGTACTTCCTTTCCTGGATGGGGGTTCTTCTGGGACACTCCCAGGACTCACACAAGTAAATATGATCCTATGTAGGAGAACACAGACAGGAATCAGTTGGCATGTGGAGCTGTCTGTAGATGATCTCTGGGTGGTCTGAGCAAAAAAGAGCTCAGTCTACCACTCAACATTTGGATCCACTTGTGCCCATATTGAGTTAAATTGTTTTGTTTTGGCTGGTCACCATCTTGACAATTTTTTTAATGTTTATTTTGAGAGAGAGTACATGCATGTAAGTTGGGAAGGGGCAGAGAAAGAGAGTGAAGGTATCCCAGGCAGACTCTCTGCTTGTCAGTGCTAGACCCCAACGTGGGGCTTGATGCCAGGAACTGTGAGATCATGACCTGAGTTGAAATCAAGAGTTGGATGCTTAACCAATTGAGATACCCAGGTGCCCCTGAAGATTGAATTTTTACAAAGAAACTTATAATAACATGATCATATGACAAGCTACTGTCCCCGTAGTTGCAACAAGTGCCTAGGCAGTAATCGATATTCATCTTTTGGGTTCAACTTTAACCTCTGCCAGTATTTCTACTGATTTAGTTGCTGGCTCAGTAAAGACACCCAGGCCTATATCCATGAAGGCTCAGGTCATGGATGCTGCAGTCAAAGTGTACTTGTCACTACTGTGTTTCTAAAAGGCATTCAACCCCACAAGTATAAACATAGTCCCCATTTCTTAGGAGAAACCTATTTCCTTCATGATGCTAAATGTCAATGATACCTGCCATAACAGTAACTCTTTATTTCCCTGCTGGCCTATAGGCAAGAGATTCCTTAGAGTGACTAGTTGTAGCTTTAGGTCCCATGGAACCCATTCTATATATCCTGATGGAAGTATTCCACCAGGGACGTAAGAACCACTAAATCTGCAGGGCCTGAAGTTGTAGGGACAAGAAGTAGCCATCACCAAGTGGATCTTAGGGTGTAATGGTGTCAGGAACCGTTCTACTTTTGCCCTTTGGTTATGGATACAGTGTTGTATATCTTAGGGACAAAATACTAATAATGGATATTTCATCAACCTAGAATAAATTGATGGATATTTTATGATAGTGGGTATATTTAAGGGCTGATTTGAAACTAGCTGAAACATATCCCTAATGAGCATGTGGCAAAAGCTTTAGGATCAAGGACGATAATCAGCTTAACATGAGAGAGCTCAGATGGTTGAACTTGGATGGCCCCAGTCATACTTGAGGTTGAGCTTCTCAGAAAGGTAACTCCCAGCTAACCAGGGGCTCATCTTGTCTGCACTGTTTAGTCAGAAAGTCACTGATATTAAGGACTTTGACCTCCTTCAGGAGGTGGTTCTGCAGGAAATCACAAGGATAGGCATATTCATACTTTCCAGAGCTTGGGATATGTGGCTCCAGTAGGGTCAGTGTCTAATCTTTTTCCATGGCATGTATAACGTGCCCCCATTGATTCTGGGGGGAAGGTGCAGCAGATGAACTCATTTAGCAACTTTAGGATTCCTTTGGCCCTTCAACTTTTTTTCTGCCAGATCAGAAAAAGAATGGTTTATTCCTTCTAGGGCCACTTCCTTGTGGTCAAAATAGAAGCTTTGTAGGTGGTAGTTAAAGGGTGCCTAAATGCAGAGACCAGGTGATTGGTAGCATCCTCTTGGGTGGATAGAACTACATTGGAGTACCTACAAGTCTGTGCTGACAGGCAGGTGCTATCTGAAAGACTGGGCTAGTGGCTGGCCAGGAGTTTGAAGTATTTGTTAGGTTCAGTTCTCTAGAAGCAGACCCTAAGATAAGAATTTGTGAGTGATCAGGACTTACAACTAAAAAAATTCCATAGGATAGTAAAGTAGTAGGACAGGCAAGAGAAGGCAGAACAAGGGCATGATATGGAGAAGAGTCCAGTGAATGGCAAACATGGGTCAATATGGCAGATTACCTGTGGGGACAGTATAAGTTGTAGTTCAGTTGGATCAATCTAGGGCAAGAGAATGAAAGAATTATCTTCTTACCCCATCTGTCATTAGCTGAAGCCTGCTGGTGGGGGAGGGGATATAAATGCCAGGTCCTTTGAGCTCTATAGGTAGCACCCCCAGCCAAGACATAGTGCTGACTGTTAGCAGCCAAGTCACAAGGAGCTATTATGCCAAATGTGGGAGAGACATTTAAGGAGATATGGCTGAACACTGACAGCCTCTGATACAGGGCTTCCCTGAAGCTTGGAGCTAGAAGAAGAAAACACCTCCCTTAGTCTCTTCATTCTGAACACTATGCAGGCTCCCTATGACTGATTCCCTCTGAAGTTTTTAAATTTGTTTTCTCTGCACTCAACTTCCAGGAAATTGTCAAATAGTGTTTTGGTTTTCTTTCCCTCTGTTGGTTCCCATGTGGTTGTCCTTGAGTCTTTGCACTGTAAGCTGGGATCCCTGTATCCACCTGTCTCTCAAATCCAGGGAGAGCAGTTTGCCCATGTCATTTTTATAAAGACAAAGCAGTGCTTTGAAAACAATATGTTATGAATAATACAAGTCTAGAAATTTTACAAAGCTACCACCACTTCTGGAACCTCTGTCTAGAGATGACTAAACTTAAAGCAAGGATTGGCTGAGTGATAGTTCATAACACCAGCCCTTAGGGTAGCATTAGTAATATAGTAACCCAGGTATCCACCAGCTTCGATCCAATGAGCCTGTAATTCAAAGGAACTGATCTGAGTCATGGCATCATTGGTCAGTCTGGGTTCCTCTAGCCCTATAAATTTTGGGTGCTTGATTTTTCAGCTTCTTGGAGCAGGATGATGTTGAATGGGGTGTCAAAGGTATATGGGTAGATCTGGGATAGTGATGATTTTATCTGGGTCAATAATAGAATGAAATGGTATATGGTATAACATAAGACAAGAAGAGAAGAACCCAAAATAATTTTCCCCAAGCAAATATGAGGTGGAAACTTACATAGTTCCCAAGCCTTCTAATGTTTACATTTGACTACCTTTTGAAAGGAGTATCCATATATCTCAGGAATCCCATAATTGTGGTATAAAGTTAATATCCATAGCATTGAGATAATTCAGGATCTGTACCTAGCCACTCCTCTGTCTTCTGAATAAGGTAGCTTTAGGGTGTCTACAGATATATACAAGCTTACTTTTTTATTTGAATGGATTAGGGTGCTTAAATTTTTATCAGAGACCCAAAAGCTTTACACAGTTAGTCACTATCCCTCTGAGATGCAGCTGCCAAAATGGAGTTAATCTTCAAGAATTTTTTTGTGGTGGGAGAAAGATCTGTGAAGGAAATCTGGAGGGAGCTAGCTGGAGGATTCTTGGGAGAGCGATCAACTGCAATGCAAGTCTAACTGGGTGCAGGAAAGAGAAGGAATATATATTGGGTAGTGGTGCCTTAGACTGCGGTGCAATACTAAGTAACTTAATAAGGCCAAAGGCAAGTAATAGACCAGAAATCACCCTTCAGAAGAGTCCAAGTCTCCCAAGAATAGGACTTCTTCAATATTCCTGTTGCATTCAGTCACTGGTTGGAATCTACCTACGTAGAGGGTGGAATTTTAATGGACACCAGTCTTCCCTTTGTGCTGGCACATCTCCTCCTCTACCTGGGTCTTCAGAGAAACTCTATGGTTTCCAAAGGCCTCTATTCCAGAGGAAAAAAGTCAGAGGTTATAAGTAAATTGAAGAACCACTCACCTTGCTGGAGTTTACTTTGAGTCACAACCAATAACAATTCTTGTCCTTTCTCCACTCTTGACTCTGAATTCTCTTCACCCTTGGCTATCACCTCACCTGAAGTTTGACTCACCTGATGGTGTGACCCAAATCATCATCTTAAGGAATCTGAACCTAATATACCCTTTTCATGCTTGGGCTGCTGGATGTATCTGGGTTAAATGGAACATGGAAGGAAATATGAAGAGATAGTTAAATGGGTTTCATAAGCATTTTTACTTACTCCCATCATATAAATGTAGCCCAACCTTCTCTTGCTGACCAGAGTCCATTTATCCCTGCAACTATGATGACTCACAAAATGCCTCAATAGTTCACTTGCAATGATGAATTGTGGGATAGTCCTAGGTTTTACCTCCTGATTCTTGGATCTAAGGAATCTTCTTACTAGGGGTACAATACCATATAGATGTCTCTTTAATGTAAAGACTGCATTATGAAGGGAGGCATCGTAAACTTACAGCATGCCAACTGAGCTAGTGCTTCTGCTATGCTATCTGAAGGCTCTTGCTTCTATAAGAAAGGCTAGTTGCTTTTGCGTGGTGTTACATGTTTTGGGTTAGATCAGTGGACCTCATGATCATGGGCTCACTCTGCACATTTTCTGTAAGTGTTCTATTGGTTAGGTGCTTTGATTAGTATTCTGTGCCCATGCACGGAACACTGCAGAAGCCCCCAGAGTGGTATGATTTGAGGCTCTGCAAACAGGAAGGATAAACCCATACTAAGATTAGGTATCTGTTCCTGGGATGTTGAGTTTCTGGCTCTTCTAAAATGGAAAGGGCTTTATATAGTCAATATAATTAACTTGCTATCAAGGGGTCTCCTTTACAAATAGTGCTATAGTGGATATTCATTACTCCTCTTTGTTAACAGTTGGAGCATTCAGAGACAACAGTAGATTGCCTCTGGAGTATGACACTCCATGTAGTTGGGCACCTATGTAGCCTCCATGCCTACTGAAAACCATTTGCTTATTGGATGATGAGGTCTGTGTGCTGTCATATGGCAGAGACATTTTGTCTATTTGGCCAGTCCATGCTTTTGTGGTGGATATTTTGTAGTAAGTGTAACAGGAGATATGACAATAGGCATAGCTTGTATATCCGTATGTCCGTTCTTAGATCTCCTTGTCTAATTTTCCAGTCCTTTTCTATCCAGATTCTTACTAGATGGCCAGGATGTTGGCCTCTGTCCAGGAATCAGTATATATTTTCTTTTTCTTTAACTTGGCTTGCAGTGCAACAGCTGGAGCTGTCAGTCAACTATTCTTCCCTAAGTAGGTAGTTCCAAAGGCATATTTCAAACATATGTGATATGCTCACAATCATAGAACATATCTGAGATGCTCTGATATTGAAATTAGTGTTTAGCTACCATTTGTTACATAATTCTGTCTCTTCCCTATTGTCAAACGACTGTTAGTAATGCTGATGGTTTTCTTATGCCTGAAGAATTTACACATGCTATTTAAGGACATCACTGCCTTTGGTACCTGGGCCACTATGACAAGGGTTGTGAGATCTTTTGATTACTGGATATTCAGAAAGTTACTGAAATAAAATTGTTACTCTCATTTACTGGCAAAAGTTGCAAGACACAAGCTGCCCCTAGAGTATTGCAGAACTTGATCAGTAATAGTTCTGTGCAATGGCAGATCCCATGTCCCATGCAGGTTAGGGAATGAGGACTGAGTGATATCTGTCAGTTTGGGGCAGGGTAGGTGTTGATTATTTCTTGTCCAGTTGGTATACCTTGACATCTAGCCCTGGTTAATTTGTAAACAAGTGTGGAGAGAGTCACCTGTCATTGTTCTTGTCTTTCAGAATAGGATGGAAATCAGTGGTGAAAAATTATGTCAAAGGTCTAATGTTCTCTTCTATGACTCTCTGTAAGCTAACTGTGAGGGCTTATCTTCCACATTTCCTAATATGTGAGAATTCTAAGACTAAGAAAAACTGAGAGGTCAGTAAAAACATGTCTGAACTTAGTGGACATATAATGTACCTGCCCTTCTAGCCTCATGAATCAGTGTGTCAAACCGTATCCAGAATTGGGAACTCTGTGCCTTGGAAATCCTAGATCACAGGCAGGCCTATGATACTGAGTGATGGAGGAGCCTGGGCCCATTTATGTGCACTTAGCACTTGGACATCCACAGGGGAGCTGCTATCAAGCCACTTCTGATGTTACAGGTTACAGAGTGGCATATTATTGGTGCTACTGCTGTGGTAAAGCCATACTTTTAAAGTAAAATTCAAACTAAGCAATTGTTTGTGAGTCAGGCTGAGAACTTAGGCTTGAATACAGATCCTAAGGAGAAGATCATAGGATCTTTGGTAGAAATGTTGCCTTTCATTTTTCAATTTGTTTTTGGGGGGAGACATGGGGAAATAAGAATTGATCTACCAGGCAGCTTAATAAGTGTATGCTCTGTATTTACATGAATTTTTTCTTAAGAAGTCTTCCTTCTACCTACTGTCACTCTGGAAACAACCTTACTTTTGCTGGCAGCAAGAATCAACCCTGGAATTCTATGTGAAGGCAAATATGGACTTAATACCTGGATAGTTCTTCTATCCAGGAACTCACTTGGCTTCTTTGACTAGAAAGGTCAAAAAACAGGATAGGCCATTTAAGCTGGTCTTCCTCTGTGAGTATAGTGCTTGTGAAGTCCAGAAATGATGAAATTTGAGTCCATAAGTCATTGTTATTAACAGTTTTCTAAGATCTATGCCTTCTAAGATGTGGGAGTTCCTGAAGTCTTCTCCTATCCTAGCTGGAGTGCAAGCAGAGAATCAGATGAGGCCTAAGAGTGAAGTGTGGGGTAAATATATCAGGGCTGAATTCAGTATTTTGGCCAGGAGATGGCAGCACGCAATCATACAGCGGAGCTCCATGTTCCTTGAGACCATCTCAGGCAAGCTTGGAGCCTCGGCTTGGCTGTTTCTGAAATGGTTTCTGTGTAGAAGGAGCCAGCAGTGATTGACTAGTTGGTCATAAGGGAGATCTCACTATATAGCCCTGGATGAAGGCAGTTTTTGGTAAGGAGAATGAATGAAAAGGAAAAGGGGATCTCTGCAGATGACGCAAAACAAAAAGCTATACAGAAAGAAAGGGGACCTAAATAGACTTTGAAGGCTAAAACAAAGCAGATTGTCCCCGAGAAGCAAGAGTTAGCTCTTGCCATGTATCACTGACACACATAGATGAGTAGATTGTGTCACAGTAGCAGAGGATATCACATTCACAAAAAGTACCTGTGCTTGAACAGCATGGTTCCTTTTCTACAAATACACTTGCACATTTTTCTCTTGTGTATAGAGAAAATGGGTAACCAGAAGCAGTAACTCTATGGCTAAATGTGTCTTTTTTTTATAGGTTCATTTTTCAGAATGTTTTATCACCTACATCTCTTCCGTGAACATAGGAGATTTTCTAGGCTACTAGGGCTCATCTAATTTTCCTCCTCAGGTGGGAATGATAAGGGACAAAGCACTGTAAAGTAAACAACATAACATGAGGTGTGGACCTTGTTGGGGGGGGGGATCAGAGAAGACAGCAGCTCCTCACCAGTCACCTCTGCAGCCATGTACAGTTGCATTTGCTGGTGTGCACCCACAGGTTCTTTACTGCATTTTCAATTTGTATAGTGACTCCTAGGTCAATACATTTTGCCAATAATAACAAAAAAATTACAAGTGGTGAATTCAGGGGCACCTGGGTGGCTCAGTCAGTTAACCATCCGACTTCAGCTCAGGTCATGATGTCACTTCAGCTCAGGTCATGACCTCACTTCAGCTCAGGTCATGACCTCACTTCAGCTCAGGTCATGATCTCATGGCTGGTGGTTCAAGCCCTGCGCCGGGCTCTGTGCTGAAAGCTCAGAGCCTGGAGTCTGCTTCCGATCCTGTGCCTCTCTCTCTTTCTGCCCCTCTCCCACTTGTGCTCTTGCTCTCTCTCACTCTCTCTCTCTCTCTCTCTCTCTCTCTCTCTCTCTCTCAAAAATAAACATTAAAAAAAAACCAAATGGTAAATTCTGATTGCTAGGAATATTTCTATTGAGATTTGTTGAAAATTTTTTGTGAATTTTCAGCTCTTCCAGAAAAGCTGCAGAATTATAAGATGGAATACTGGTTAAAGGACTCTGTCTGTATTAGTCAAGGTAGTTTTTATATAGTCCTGAATGATTTTTACTGGGACTAGGATTTGTGACCACCTATAGAAATTACAGATAAACCTCTTCAGATAATTTGGCTTGGTGTTGGACTAGGTGTAAAACCCAGTTCTCTCACTTGGTCTAGTGTGTTTTATAGACACTACTAAATTTACACGAGCAGTGAATGTATTCATTTTTTTTCAAGTAGCCCTGGAAAATGTAACAGTAAAGTACAGAGTGTCAATTTCTGAGTATGTCAGTGGTGAGAATATGGATATTTGGTAACTCACCTTGCTCTACTAGTGGTACTGTGTTGGGATCCTCCTTGACATTACAGAACATATGGAGCCAGTTCTTGAATTCTATCCAGACCATCAATGGCCCTTAGTGAACTGTCCTCTCCCCTAACTTTAAGAGAAAGAACAATTTTCTCTCTTTAGACATTTGTATGTGTAGGCTGGATAGGTGAGAAACACACAGAATCCCAAGGTGAGTTACTAACATGAAGTAGGAAACCATGCCAGAAAATAACATTATTGGAATCTAAGGCTATAATATCTGTAAGAATTGGCATGTAACCAGGAACCAGAGGAGTCTGGAAATCATGACATATCCTAGAGATACCAGGTCTGTGCCAGTCTCTTGAATTAGAGGTTAGAGTTGAATAACTTTGTAACAATCATAGATACTTAGACAAGACAGAGTGGAATCATGTTCTTCTTGGTCCCTGTTGCCTAGTGTTACGGGTTCAGTTTTTCAGAATTAAATATTGAGGTGGGAGTTTATTATGAAGAACCCTGTAAAAGGAATGGAAAAGGGAGCAGGATTGGGAAGCAGTTGCAGTTAAACTGCAGCATAGACACAACAGTGTCTGGCCATGCCCCAGGAACATTGACAAGTATATGGCCCGTCAGAGTTGCTCCATGGTATCCTGAAATGGCAGCCTTTTTATGACTTCTGTAGTCAGTAATTGGTTATAGGCCCTGAGGGGAAGGGTGTGGCCTTGCAGCAGAAACAAACTCTTTGGAGGTGACACATGACAGTGCTCCCAGCAGCTGGAGTGACAAACCCTTTCTTGTGGGGAGAATGGTGTCTTTCCTAGCCCTCCATATCCAGTGCCTTCATGAACTTGACAGTCTCTTCTAGTGTCTTGCCTTCGATAGATAGATAGATAGATAGATAGATAGATAGATAGATAGATAGATGTGCTCAGCATAGGTTTCCTCCTGAGGGCCATTGCCTTTCCTATAGAACCCTCCACCCCCAAGTGGAATCTGATCTTAATTACGAGATGCTTGGCAAGTAAGGCAAAAGCCAAGGAGACTAGAATTAGTTGTAGTCTAAGGAGGATGTGAAAGTTTTTTGGAGGGCAACTATTCTTTCAACTTTCTTTCATCCTACCTAGAATCTAGTTTGTAGGAATCTAACTCTTCAGAACATTTTAAAGCATGTATGCTAGGACTAGTCTGTATGTCTCTTATCCTACAAAATAGGATAGTTCAACACGTTTTCCAAGTGTCAGATCAATTGGACTCAGTGCAAGACTTGTTTTCCTTGACTTGGTTCAAAGGTCCTAGGACCTTTGGCAGAAGGCAATCTGCAATGGTTACCTCCTGTATTTATCACTTTGAAGAGCCTCTCCAGTAAAGAAAAGTCCAGAATTTGTCCCAGTGCCTGAACAGGAGCTTCTTAGGCCACTTGTCCAGTCCTCAGGTTGGAGTATCATCTAGGCCATAGCAGACTTGTGCTGGTGTTTCTTATAGGCACAAGGGAAAGAGAAATCCAAACTGGCTCTACCTGTGAAGGGCCAGAACATTGTTTGCCTCATGATTATTTAAGTCATAAACTTTGAGCCTGAGGTTTCAGCAAAAGAGAAGACCCATAAAGACTCCTATTGTCTGGAATAATTGTCCTATTGTAAGCATGGGGCCTAACAGGGGCCATGTGGGCAGGGTATAGGTACTAGTGATCTCTTATGGGAGGATCTCGTAGGTGAAGCCAATCATTATCAATAGTAGCAGCCTCATGAACATGGAAATCTGCTCTTAATCCGTAGTGACACTGTTAAAAGGCTGGCAAGCTGTGTATTAATGCAATGTAAAAAAAGCAGTTCCTGGCCCATATCCTGAGTAGTGCCAGCCAATAACTTTATCCACACAATTCCTTACTCTCGATTACCTAACTCTCCTTGTAGTCCATCCACAGGATAGGCCTATTTAAACCCAAATAGAATGATTGCCTTAATATGCTTATAAATCTTGGCGTTGTTTTTTGAAAATGGAATTGGAGGGAAGTGGGAATAATACAGAGTGCCTTTCGGGAGCAGAGCACATGCCAGGGCCTTCCTGGAGCATCCAAGCCTGAATTTTTCTACCACTATAGATATTAACCTCCTGATACTTGGGAATTGTTTTCAGCACAGGGAACTACCTCTTAATTGCCCCAAGGGCAGCTCTGTCCAATAGAGATAATTTGAGCCATATGCTGTTTTAAATAATTTTGTAGGCACAATAAAAATACGTGGATGAAATTTAAAAAATTAGTTGTATTTAGACTTACATTCAAGTCTCAACTACTCCCACTTGGTAGTTGTAATTGTGATTTTCATTTAGAAACTTGCGGCCTTTAATTCCTTGTGTACTAAGGGAACTGCCACATAGGCATTCTGAAGATCAGCTGATAAACTGCCATGCCTTCCTAAAATGTTCCAGCTTTTAGAGAACTTGGTAAATGTTCTAAAAGACACCGTAAAATCCAAGCACACCTACTTTTCAGTGGCTAGAGGGTTTTGGCCCAGAAGAGGTAGCATTCATCGAGATTGAGAGTTGATCATTGTAAATTCTTATGCCACTGAGTTGAGGATGGATAGTGACTGTCTAGAGAAAATGTTTGAGGTGGCAGCAGAGGCTGGGTCAGCTGTATTTCTACAAAATAGAATCAAGGTACAAACACTGTTTCATACCTTAGCACACCAAAAATAATTTCTATTTTTTTTAACATACCGTATAGATATTTCCTTATCAGCGCACATAAACTTGTGTATCTCACTTTGGATTTCCCAAAAACAGAACTTGATATCAGGGGTTTAGTAACTTTTCCATGGTGGATTCTATAGAGTTGATAATGTGTTATAGAAAGTAGTATGGTCCTTGGCAAAGCTCATTTGTCAAAATTATCTAGCCTGTTGGCACATGTGGTTCACATCTATATAAAAATTTCTAGTGCAATTTGAAGTTTTCCTTTTTTTGCCTCTATTTTTTTGTTACTCTTGAAAGTTTTCAACTTTTTTTTTTGTTTCAGGAGTAGAATTTAGTGATTCTTCACTTACATATAACACCCAGTGCTCATCCCAAGTGCCCTCCTGAATGCCCATCGCCCATTTGGCCCATCCCCCCACCCAACACCCCTCCAGTAACCCTGTTCTGTCTCTAAGAGTCTCTTAGGGTTTACCTCCATGTGTGTGTGTGTGTGTGTGTGTGTGTGTGTGTGTGTTTCTTAATGTTTGTCTATTTTTGCGAGAGGGAGACCGAGCGTGAGTGGGGAAGGGGAAGAGAGCTAGGGAGACACAGAATCCGAAGCAGGCTCTAGGCTCTGAGATGACAGCACAGAGCCCAACGCTTGGCTTGAACTCACAAACTGAGATCATGACCTGAGCTGAAGTTGGATGCTTAACTGACTGAACCACCCAGGTGTTCCTACCTCCCTCTGTTTTTATCTTATTTTCCTTCCCTTCCTCTATGTTCATCTGTTGTATTTCTTAAATTCCACATATGAGTGAAATCATATGGTATTTGTCTTTCTTGGACTTTGCTTAGCCTAATATATGTTCCATCCACATTGTTGCAAATGGCAAAATTTCATTCTTTATCACTGCGTAATATCTCATTGTGTGTGTGTGTGTGTGTGTGTGTACACACACACCACATCTTTATCCACTCATCAATTGATGGACATTTGGGCTCTTTCCATAATTTAGCCATTGATAGTGTTGCTATAAACATTGGGGTGCATGTGCCCCTTTGAGTCAGTACTCTGGTATCCTTTGGATAAATACCTAGTAATGCAATTGCTGGGTCATTGGGTAGTTCTATTTTTAATTTTTTTGAGGAAGCTCCATACTGTTTTCCAGAGTGGCTGCACCAGTTTCCATTCCCACCAACAGTGCAAAAGTGTTTTCCTTTCTCTACATCCTCACCAGCATTTGTCATTGCCTGAGTTGTTAATTATAGTTATTCTGACAGGTATGAGGTGGCACCTCAGTGTGGTTTTGATTTGTATTTTCCTGATGATGAGCAATGTTGAGCACCTTTTCATGTGTCTGTCAGCTATCTGGATGTCTTCTCTGGAAAAGTCTGTTCATGTCTATTGCCCATTTCTTCACTGGATTATTTGCTTTTTTGGGTGTTGAGTTTAAGTTCTTCATGGACTTTGGATGCTCACCCTTTTTCTGATCGGTAATTTGTGAATATGTTCTCCTATTCCCTTGGTTACCTTTTAGTTTTGTTGACTGTTGTGCAGAAGCATTTTATCTTGATGAGTTCCCATTAGTTCATTTTTGTTTTCGTTTACCTTGTTTCCAGAAACATGTCTAATAAGAAGTTGCTGAGGCCAAGGTCAAAGAGGTTGTTGCCTGTTTTCTCCTCTAGGTCTTTCATCCATTTTGAGTTTATTTTTGTGTATGGTATAAGTGGTCCAGGTTCATTTTTCTGCATGTTGCTGTCCAGTTTTCCCAACACCATTTGCTAAAGAAACTATCTTTTTTCCATTGGATATTCTTTCCTGCTTTGTCAAAGATTAATTGGCCATACATTTGTGGGTCCATTTCTGGGTTCTTTATTTGGTTCCATTGGAATATGTTTGGTTTTGGTCCAGTACCATACTGTTTTGATGATTACAGCTTTGTAATACAGCCTGAAGTCTGGAATTGTGATGCTTCCAGCTTTGGTTTTATTTTTTCAACATTTCTTTGACTATTTGGGTTCTTCTCTGGTTTCATTTAGGTTTTCCTTTCTTGTACACTGTCACAACAAGAAGAGTTTGGCTCACTGGAGTAGTTACTTCTATAGGAGTAGATCTTGGTTCCATCTGTCCAGATCTAGCCCTTCAGAGTTAATCAGGAGCTCCAATGTTGTTAAGACAAGTTCAGTCTCATGTCTGAAATTAGACTTGCTTGGGCATCTGCCTAAATGTCCAAAAGCTTAAACTTCTAACTCTTGTAATCCTGTGGTAGAAATGAAAATGATGATACACCTGATTAAGTCAATTATCTAGATAAGGTATTATAACCAACCAGTTTTGAAATTTATAAAAACTGTTAAATAAGAAACATCACTTGTAGATAAACTAAAGGTAGAACAATTCAGAAATCTTTTATAACCGTAATTTCAGTTTGGAACCATGGATGTGGTGAATATTTGGATGTAAATGGATCTGAGTTGGGATCTCACCTTTTATTTAACTGTTCTGTGACTTTGAGGGATTTTTCTTTCCTAATCTATCAAGCATTATACCTAATCTACATGATAGTTACAAGGAGCAGAAGAATGTATGAGAGAGCACTTCAAATTTGATGAACTGCATGTGACTTTTGAACAATGTGGGGGGATATGGATGACCACTGCCTGTGTAAAACTCCCTGCAAAATTTAACTACTAATAGCCTACTATTGACTGGAAGACTTACTAATAACACCAACACTCAATTAACACATATTTTATATGTTACATAACATACTGTATGCTTAAGTAAGCTAGAGAAAAGAAAATGTTACTAAGAAAATAATAAAGAGAAAATACATTTGAAGCACTGTATTGTGCTTCAAATACTAAAAAAAAATTATGTATTAGTGGACCTGTGCCATTCAAACCCATATTGTTCAAGGGTCGACTGTACATTCACTTCTCAATAAATGGAATGCTTTTAAAGGAAAAATGGCAGAAAAATCACACCTTTTATAGACCAAAACTTGCTAGATTCATTCAATTAATTGGGGGTTCTCTCAACTCTGTGGTTGAACAAAATAGATCTCAAAGTGAAGCAGGTCTCTATTACATGGTAGAAGATCTTAAATAACTGATGGTCTCAAACCACTCACTTTCTTATACCACAGCATGTGTATTCTGTCACTGGCACCCTATAATGAAATAATAGTGGTAAAAGCCACCACCTCTTTCTTTTGGTTCAAGGCTAAATCCAGACACAGAACTATGCAACCAGATGTATGCATAAAGGCTACTTGAGTGAGCCAAGTAAAATAAGGGGAAGTGGAAAATGAGAGCAAATATTGCAAAATGTAATCATTCAGTAATATCAGTTAATGCCAGACTACAGTGATTCAAAATGTGCCCTTTTCATTGGCAACCTTATTTAAAATAAAAGTAAAACTGCTTCCTTTCCCATTACACCCTTCACTTTACATCCTGGGTTGTTGTTTTTTTTTTTTCCTTTATAGTACTTATCCTTACCTGAAAGTCTCCCACATTAGAGTGCAAACTCCATGAGGGTAGGGATTTGGTGTTTATTGGTGTATTTCTCAGTGTCTACAATCACACTTGCCTAAAACCCAGTAGAGCTTGATATATTGATTATTGGATGCATTGGGCTGGTAGACTATTACACAGAATATTAGTACATCTTTTTTGTCATTGTCTAGAAAAGGAACTTTTGTCCTTCCGAGAATTCTTTACCTACGTTCCCTAGAAAATAGATCCTGAGACAAAACTTAGGCATGTTGTTTATTGGGGAAGATGTGTGTGACTTGAGGGCAGCAAGAATGAGGGGATTAAATTGGGGAAGGAGAAGAAGGAACCATATACAAGGTGTTAGGTGACTTGAGTTTATCATAGTTTTATAAGAATACATGTAGCTGCTTGTGTAATGCAGGCTGAATGAAAACAAAACATTTTGTGGAGTGGAGTATATTTAAAACTTCCAATGAAAAGTACAGCAGAGAGGATATAGTCAATAAGATGGTAATGTTTGACAGTGACTACACTTACCATGGTAAGCACAAAGTTAAAAGTAATTCTGATTGTAATGGTGGACTACTCAATTTCTCCTTAATTTTCCAATTTAAGTTATAAACATAAGCCTCTATAAATCTAATAACCTTAAAATTTATTTCTGGTGAATTGAAACTTGTTAAAATTAGGTAATGATTTAGATCAAGTGTTAATCTTGTCTTGATTTTTAACAGTATAGTAGCTATTTTGTTAATACATTACTATTTTTCCATCTTTTTACTTTAAAAGTAACATACTTAAATCATCAGGTATTATATCTGAATATCAAATACAAGCATTTAAAGAATCTAGGCCAGGTGTTCTCTTCTCAATTCTCTGGCTAGAATTATTAGAAATCTCAAGGGTCAACTTAACATTGTATTTTGTACTTTTTGTTCTGCTTCTTTGATCTAACTCTGGTTTCCCTGAGTTTCAGAAAAAGCAAAAAGGTGCTATGTTACCAAACTGGCCATGTTCTCATCTATCACATGGGATCTCTTTCATAGCTTGGATTTTCTTGAAGTCATTGCTTAGATGCACTTTTGGGTTCAAGTGATGTCCACCTGTGAAAGGAAGGGAAAGGAAGCAGGGTAGGCAGAGAGAAATGGAAATGTGATGCAGGCCAAAGCATTGACCAATAGGATGGGGTGCTCTGGAGTTAAAATTGCTCATTAGTGTCCTATGTCAGGCTTCAATGGGTAGACACCAAATGCAGACTGCCCTGGGAGGGTGTGACTTAGGCAAATGAGTTCTCTCCCACTGTGGCTTATAGGCTGTCTGCTAATAGTACTTCTCCGGCTTAGAATCAAGCCCTTTCCTGAAGGGGTCTCTGGATGGAGAATCTCCATGTCTACCACAATGTCTGTTTCCAAAGTATGGTGGTTTCTGGTCTGGAGGAATAGAGGGTGACAATCTGCTGGCTTCCACGTACCTCTCATTTCCTATTGGCATCAAATCCTCTGCACTTTCAGGTTGTCACTTGGCCTATACAGGTACCTGCTGGAAAAGCTATATCTCTTTCTCCATGGTGCCTGGTGTTCTGCCCAAGTCCACAAGTGGTAAGCGAAGCTGTAGCCTCTGAGTCTTATCAGGTTGGGCTTGGATCCCTGTGACTCCTGCTATGGCAGGTGCTATGGACACAGGGTCAGAGTCCAGCCTTCTATCTAGGGGAATCATAGATGGCTGGTAAAGCAGGAGATGAGATGATGGAGTGACAGTTGGGGCTCTCCATTGACCATACAGTGAATCACCAAGAGGCAGGTAGGACTGAGAAAATTTAGTAAGTATATAAATTTGGTCTCTGTGAAATGTAACTTCTACTGTCTTGAAAGTTCACAGGACAAGGTTTAGGTAAAATGGACAATAGTGGCCACAGCTGATGTTGTTCTAGGCCACTTCTAACAAACAAAAATAAACTTGAATAGTCTTTTCAATGTTAGCACATTCTAACAATGAAAACTCCTTTTACTTTCATATTAAATATTATAAGTGGGGATAATTATATTAGCATAACATTTGAGAATAACTACAACTATAGTAAGGCAAATGACTGCTTATTTTCCATCTCTAAAAACGTCACTAGGTGGGTGTCTGAGTGGCTCAGTCGGTTGAGCGTCTGACTTTGGCTCAGGTCATGATCTCATGGTCAGTGAGTTCAAGCCCCACATCAGTCTCTGTGCTGACAGTCCAGAGCCTGGAGCCTGCTTTGGATTCTGTGTCTCCCTCTCTCTCCGCCCCTCCCCTACTTGTGCTCTGTTTCTCAAAAATATTAAAAAAAATAAAAATGTCACTAGGATAGAAGGCACGTTGACTACAGTAAAGTCTAATGAATTAGAATAAGCAGTGAGAAAAACAAAGCAGTATGAGAGTAAAGGTCTCTAATGTTAGCTCTTTATGGTCACAAATTCTATAAAGACAGATTACTTGGAAAATCATCCCCCTCCCTACCGAAGAACTGCCTTAATATACTGTGACACTCAAAACTGGCTGCAGGAATTAATCCGCTTTAGTTGGGTCAAATTTCAGTGAATGCTATGTGATTGTTCAATAGTGGATCTTCACTACCAAAAATCCCAGGACAAAAAACATGGAGGGAAAAGAATTTTATTTTATGTTTCTTTCCTACATTTTATTTCTTTTATAGTTTATGGGAAAAGAATTTTAAATGATTTCTCATCATGAAAATGTCAGAAACCTTGATGTAGAGCAAGCTTTAGGAATTTTTCCAGTTATCTCTTCTTAGCTTGATGCATCAAAACTGAACTTTTCCATGTGGACTCTGAACTGTATATGCCAGACAGATCAATTGGATGCAAACTGTTGGGAGAAACAATTCTCTCTCAGAGCTCATTGCTAATCAGTTATGGGCCTTGAGTGTTCCTATACATGTTTCTTGGGTATTCCAAGAATGCAAAGCCCTGATCATTTTTGACATGGGCCAATTCTCAGGGTTGTGTTTTCAGTGAGCAACTCCGAAGTATGAGATAATGTTATCCCTCCAGGGAAAAAGAACAGGTTTATTTACTGCTTCTATAAAATGGTGGGTTTCCCAAGTTAAGTGTTCCTTGCCTGCAATGCAAATCTTCTGTCTGTAACATCTACCTAGATCCTGCCATATCTTTGTCATGGGAATTAGAGAAGTGTAGGGACATGAAACCAAAATGCTCATGTTGCTTGTTTTGCTCTTAGTATAATATCCATGGTTTCTCACCTAGGAGTCTTTTGTCTCTTGTAAGCACTCATGAAAATAGTAACAAGCCACCTTATTAGCTTGCAAGTAAAGTAGAATTCTGGAACCTAACACAAACCCTCCTGAATTTAGAGAAATGTGATGTCCAGAAGGGAATAGGCAATATATCATAGAATAAAGGTGACATGAGAAAGTGGCATAGGTGGAATAATGTGAGAAACTGATCTGACATTGGAAAAGGGAATGTTTCTCACAGAAATGAAATGAAAATTGTACAAAAATGAATCTTGGGTTCTATAAGCCTTGTGCTTTGTGAAAGGGGAATTCTATGGATGTTTCTTGGCTTTAAGTTCAGTGGTAGGGAATCCTCAAATCAAGAGAGGGTTACTTTCAACTCTAGATTTGTGGTGACCTCAGAAGTCTGGATAGAATTTGTTATAGAAGTCCTTGAACTTTAGACATTAGTTCCCAAAAAGGTTCTTGAACTTTTGGGAATTGGAAAAGGTAGCAATGGGTTTCTGTAAGCTATTTAAGTTCTGTAAGCTAAGTATTTGAATTTACTTGTTACTTGTCAAAAAAAAGCTACGCAAGAAAATGAGTAGTACATTTAGCCATTTTAAAATACTAAATGTACTACTCATTTTCTTGCGTAGCTTTTTTGACAAATAACAAGTAAATTCAAATACCAAGTTTCTCTGTTTTTGATTGGGATGTTATTACTTAACAGATGTGAGAATACTGATTCTCTTGATCAAGAATTCTGTTTGGGAATAAAAAGTTTGTCTCTTCTGACTGTAATGTTTAAATGTTAATGGCGAATATATGCTTGGTGTCTAAAAGGATAGTGAATAAATAATATAAGGAGTCCCTGAATTGTGGGGAACTTTTGCTTTGGAATTAATCTGGCAGTGTGATTTGACATGCCTGATCTGAGCTTGATTTCACTTTGCTTTTATTTTGGGCAAGGCTAGTGCAGCTTCGTGAGTAATCAGAGCTTTTGGTCTCTCTAGTAATTACAATATATCCTGGTGTTGGCCTACTGTTATTGATTTTGATAGGAGTTCTCTGTGTCTCCTGGATCTAGATGTCTGTTTCCTTCCCCAGATTAGGGTAGTTTCAAGCTATTGTTTTCCTGCAATAAATGTTCTGCCCTCTTTTCTCTCTCTCTCCTTCTGGGACTCCTAGAATATGAATGTTAATACATTTGATGGAGTCACTGAGGTCCCTAAGTCTGTCCTTGTGTTGCATAATTCTTCTTTCTCTTTTATTCAGCTTCATTGCTTCCCATTACTT
This sequence comes from Cryptoprocta ferox, assembly GCA_028646485.1. Classification (NCBI taxonomy): domain Eukaryota; kingdom Metazoa; phylum Chordata; class Mammalia; order Carnivora; family Eupleridae; genus Cryptoprocta; species Cryptoprocta ferox. Next base: position 132,578,661 of record CM053567.1, on the reverse strand, counting down.
TGTCTTCTAGGTCATTAATTTGTTCCTCTGCTTCTTTCAGTCTGCTGTTCATTGCATTGTGTTCCTAATCTTGTACTCTTTGTCTCTGATTCTTCTTTTTTTTTTTTGTCTGATTCTTTTTAACTTTTATGGTAAGGTCTCCCTGATGTTGTCTTTTCTCAAGCCCAGTGAGTATCCTTATGATTATTACTTGAAATTCTGTATCAGGCATGTTACTTACATCTGTTTTGCTTAGGTCTCTGGCTATGGCCTTATTTTCTTTGATTGGTTATAAATTCCTCTGCCTCATTTTGGCTAAATCTGTCTCCTTCTGTATTAGAAAAGCCAGTTATGTCTGCTGCTCCTGAAAGTAATGGCCTTATGAAGAAGAGCATATGTAGTGCTCAGGGCCTGGCATTTTAGGGAGTGCCTCCAGTGTGTGCTGGGTATGCTCTACTGTTGTTGTTTTTTTTTTTTTGTTTTGTTTTGTTTTGTTTTGTTTTTTTTTTTGGCTGTTGTATCCTTCAGGCCAGTTGTCTGCAAATGCTCTCCTTGCCTGTTGTGGGCAGTGTTTGGTTGCTGGCCTGAATGTGGTGAATTTTAACCAGATGTGTTCTGGTCTGCTTGTGAAATGAGACCTGACACCAGCTCCAGCAGAACTGAGGCCTTTTAGAACTCTCTGCTTGGAAGACATGATATGGTCAGATTGATGCTGATCATCTGGGGGAGGGGTGTGCTATGTGGAACTGAGGCAAGCATGACTGAGAAGGGAAGTCCCACCAGAGTGCAGCAGGGTGGGGCTTGGTGTAAGCAAGTTAGGCAGCCAGGTTCCCACATGTGCTGCTCAATGTTTATGCTGAGGGATGAAGGAAAGAAATAGTGCTGACAAGCTCCTTTGTTTCCAGAGAGGTGTCTTCTTGAACACTGCCTCTCAGGACCACATTCTAAGAAGAGCAAATACTCTCTGCACTTTGTGCCCTGGGTATTCTTCAGATGGCTGTTTCCATGCTGAGTGCCCCTGGTTTGTTTGCCTGTCTTCTAAGAGCAGCACAGTGCTCTCCAGGCTCTATCCCAGCCAAGCCTGCTGACCTTTAAAACTCAAGGCTTTAAGCCCTTCTGGCTGCAAGAACTTAGGAACTTGAACTCTTCTCATTTTCCAAGCCAATGGTCATGGGGAAATGTTCTACTTGTGCATTTCCCTATACGTTCCTTTCTCCCTTCTCTGGTGACCATGGCTCCCTCCCCTTGGCAATAGCCAGGATCCATTTCTTGCCTAAACCATGTCTCTGTACTCTTTACCTTCTTGGATGTGGCCTCTTCTCTCTTTAGCTGTGTAGTTTTTTGTTTCTCTTCAGGCAATTTCTGGGGTATCTAGGATGATTGGATAGTTACCTAGTTGTATTTGTGGGATGAGGTAAGTCTGCTTTCTTCCTCCCTCTAAATTATTGATATGCATTTATTGACATTTTGTTACATTTATAGTTGTTTTTGTACTTTTCTCTGTTCCTTTCTTTTCCTCTCTTGTGGTTTGATGACTTTGTGTTACATTTGGATTCCTTTCTCTACTTTTTGTGTATCTATTAAAGTTTTTGATTCGTGGTTACCATTGGCTTTATATATAACATATGTGTATAGCAGTCTATACTAACTTGATAGTTTAATTTTGAACTATTCTAAAAGGACTAAATTTTTACTATCTTCATGTTTATATATCATGTTTCACACCTTTTTATTTTGTGTATCCTTTGACTAATTTTTCTAGACAGAATTGATTTTTTATTACTTTTGTATTTTAACTTCCATATCAGCTTTATATGATCTATTACATTTAGTATAAGGTTTCTCTTACTTGTGAGTATTTTTTCCTTTTATAATTTCTTTTTGTTATAGCCTTTTCTTTCCATTTAAGGAATTTGCTTTAAAATTTCTTGTAAATCTGGCTTAACTCCTTTAACTTCAGGGAACTCTTTATTTCACCTTTAATTCTGAATGATAACCTTGCCAGGTAGAGCATTCTTGGTTGTAGGTATTTACCTTTGAGCACTTTGAAATGATCATGCCCTACTCCCTTCTGGCCTGCGAAGTTCTGAAAATTCAGCTGATAGCCTCATAGAATTTCCCTTGTATGTAATTGTTTTATCATTCTGCTTTTAAAGTTCTCTATCACTTTTTGCTACTTTAATCTTGGTGTGGATTTCCTTTGGTTTATCTTGTTAGGGTTGATATGTGCTTTCTGGACCTGGATGTTTCCTTCCCCAAATTAGGAAGTTTTCAGTAGTTGCTATTTCTTCAAATAAGTTTTCTGCCCTCATTGCTCTCTTCTGGGATCTTTATAGTGTGAATATTACTATGCTTGATGATGACACCGAGTTCCCTTCACCTATTTTCATTTTTCATTCTTTTTTACTTTTCAACTTATTGTTTTCCATTACCCTGCCTTCCAGGTATCTGATCTGGTCTTCTGCACCCACTAATCTGCTGATGATTCCCTTCAGTGTATTTTTTCATTTCACCTATTGAATTCTTCATCTGACTGGTTATTTTATATTTTCTTTGTTGAAGTTATGAGTTCATTCACTCTTAAGTTCAAGTATCTTTATGACAATTACTTTGAACTCTTTTGCAAGCATTTTGCTTATATTCATTTCATTTAGTTCTTTTTCCTTAATTTTGTCTTGTACTTTTACTTAGGTCCTATTTCTGTCATGTCATTTTGTCCATATGTTTGTTTCTATGTATTCAGTAGGTCAGCTGTGTCTCCTGGCCTTGAAAGTAGTGACATTATTTAGAAGAGGTCCTGTGGGATCTATAGTACATTCTTCCCCATGGTCCCCAGAACCAGGCAGTCTAGGAGTGTCTCCTTTGTGGGCTCTGTGCACCCTCCTGTTGTGGTTGAGTTGCAAATGCTTTGGGAATCCAGGTGGTTTGGGATGGCCCTCAGCCCTGGTGGCTGAAATTACTTGATTTGCCTGTTTTGGGCACACTGGATTGGGTTAGCTCTCCACTCTGTTGAAAGGCTTGGCTGCAGCCACCATGGGCTCACCAGTGAGTGAGCATGCAGCTTAGCTGTCTGCAATTATTTTTTGCCACAGGCTCAGGCCCACTTGAAGGGCAGGTTTTGCTCCCTGCACAGTCAGCTAAGAGACTTGGCTATAGGAATGGCAGATGCACTGTAGTTTAGGGTTTTCTCCCATCCATTCTCACCTCCAGCAGTCACTTTGGAGGAATGCTTGCTGAAGCAGGTATGTTGGGTAGGGTTGGTCTGTAAGGGAACACTGGGACACACAGTGCTAGTAAGGTAGATGGAGAGGCAGTAGCCTCATTGGTGGTCCCAACTGCTACACTGGAATTCACCAACACATTCAAAACAAAGAATTCTTTGCAGCACTGGGATAACTGCCACACCATTAGCTGGCAATCCTTTTCTGGCTACGCATTTCAGTTTCTCAAGTTCTTGTTTTACCAGTAGGACCCATGTAAGTTGTTTTCTGAAGCTTGACCTATTTTCCTTTAGTAATTAACTATTAGTATTCTACTGAACTGGGAAGAAAGTTTCACTACATACATAAAGCACTAGCCCTCTTTCTTACCCTATCTCACTTCTTGCCAGCAGCAACCTAATAATTATCAAATCTCTGACAATAAACTGATATTTTGAGAAGGATATGCTCATTCTTGTCTTTCCATTTTTCAAACTAGTTAATATTTACAGTCTTCAGGCAAGAAGTTCATGCCCAGGGTGTAGTGTGAAGGGAAGGGTACCCTTTGGTAAAAGGCGAAAGATTTATACGATCTGAAGAGAAACCAGAGTATAGGGAAGAGTACCCTTTGGGAATGGCAGAAATAAAGAAAGTTTGAATCTAAGCCAGCAGTCTCAGGAGATGCTGGTGCTACTGCTTCTGCTGGTTAATGTTTTCATGTACCTTTAAGAAGGACTTTCCACCACACCAAATATATAGCTATTCCTTCCATTCTTTACCAAGTTTTGGTGTTGCATTACTAATGGACTCTGAGTTTGATGACTATGTTGGGTCTGGAAAATGGACAGAGTAGCTGACATTAGTGTTTTATTTCCCTGATCTTGATAATTTTTTATAAGTCCAGCAATACTCTCATTGGCTGTCTGTGTATTTCATCCTTATTAACACTGTGGTTTATTAGCCATTGCCGGAGATCCTGTGGGTCAGGGCCTTGATCATCACTGTAGCTCTGCTGCTTCTCATAGTAATTACATCTACCTTGCCTCTGCCAATTAAATGCTGACTTATGGCTGCTGCTATTCTAGGACCCTATGTTATCCTCTGACAGAAAGCCCAGTGCTATAATAGTGCTCCCTTTTATCAACATTTTGGCCTTCAAAGGACAGCCAACACTAAATTTCTCAAAGATTTCTGTGCTTCCCTTGCTACCACAATTCTTATTGCTTCAGTGAAGGGTGTATCTTGCAGGTTTTCCTGGGGAATATAATTGTATGGTGGATTCCCCAGGATTGTGTAATAAATCCCTTTTAGCTTACCTAAATCTTAACCTTTTGACTATTTCCTCAGTATTCAGTCTACAGTAAATAAGGTGGGAATACCAGAAAAATTTTGGCAATCTTTTTTCATGCTTATGTGGTACCAATCTTAATGCCCTGTTAGGATGATTGATTTTTGATGGGATATCCACATTCCCCTTTAAGTAATCATTGTCCCCAGCTACTAGGGGTGTTGTCCGTATAGTCCCCAGCTATTTGCTCTTTCAAAATTTGCCTCACTTGCAGAGACACTTTGCTCAAAGACATGCTCTTCCAATCTAATGATTGATTAGAGTAGAAGTATACAAGTCCAGCCATTTTCATCTACCTTGGGACAACTCTAATGAGTCGTACATCCTCCAGAATTCTCTATGGAATTGGGTAAAGTTTTTTTTCATGTCTCAATTGCAGTTTGACTTTTCCCTCTGACCAACTCTACTACCTACCCCTCCCTTACATACATGTTTATTTTTAATAAACACAAAAGTTTTACTCAACATCTGTCTGGAGAACCCAACATAAGACAGTTGGTACCAGGGGTGGTCAAAGAAAGCAGGCAATAATATGGTATACTCAGGCTGGATTTAGGATGGGTTATTTAGGTCGGCCATTTTTAGTAGATGGAGCACAGGCAGCCCTGCCAGAAGATAGTGCTCCACTTGTTAAATGGCTTTTCTGGTGGCGAATTAAGATGGTGTACTGGTAGAGGGAAATGCATAAGCTGATACTTCTCAAACATACTATGTGTTGTATCGGGGAAATAGTCTTTATTCCTATTTTGGCTAAGACCCATTGACAATGGAGATCCAGAGTGTCATCATGGCTCTCCTGCTAGAGTAGGGACATAGTAGGGCCAGGTTATGAATATAGTCCTAGCCAAAGGTCAGTTTATTATGGGTCATTTTTGTCTCTGGACCAGCCCAATAGTCATGTCCCTGGTCCCTGCATATACTAGATATCAGTTGTCATTTCGAGCACCCCCCTCATTGAGTTCTTAGCCTTCTCCACCTATAGGCCAGCTTAAAGATGCTGGAATTCTTTCCAAAGAAAAGATGGTGATGTAAGTGCCACTGTTAAGATTATAAATGATGTAGGGTTGGTGGTTCCCATAACTCCATTTAATTCACAAGTCTGGCCCCTTCAGAGCTCACGTGAATCCTGCAGGGTGATAGTGGACAATTGTAAACTCAGCTAAGTACTAGTCTCAACTGTAACCACGGTTCTAGATGTAGTATCTTTGCTAGAGAAGATTAATATAGACTTAAGTGTGTAATATGCAGCTGTTGATTTGGTAAATACATTTTTTTCTATTCTGATTAGAAAAGAACATCAGACAGTTGGCATTCATATGCAATATAAAACGTTATTCAGGAACAGTTTTGTCTTTGGGCTATGTTATCTCTCCTGTTTGATAATATGGTATGATGAAATTTGGAACACATGATCATCCCACAGAATATTACACTGATCTATTATATTAATAACATCATGAATAATTAGGACAAGCGAGAGATGGCTAGGATGCTGGAGGCCTTGGTAAAACACATATACAGCATATGTTGAGACAGAAACACTATGAAGATTTAGGGACCTACTCCTTCAGTGAAGTTTTTGGGATCCAGTCAATATTTAGGTATGTTCCAGGACATCTTTTCAATATAAACAGCTGTTTCTTGAATCTCCTACTGTGGAGAAAGAAGCCCAAAACTTGATAGCCTTCTTCATGTTCTAGAGTTACAACCTTCCAAACCTAGGAATACAGGTCTAACCTTAAACTACTATTCTATGTTCCATCCAAGTTCACAATTGCATCTCTTAGTAACTGTGATGCTACAGTGCGCTAGGGTTATCACCCTGCTTTCCACCAAAAAGAGCCCTTTTTGCTGTTTGGCTAGCAAATGATTTAATTTTGGAATCCTTTCCTAAATACCTCCTTTCTAAGATCATTTCTGGAACCAATTGCCTTAGTTTGGGTAGCTCTAGAAATAGAACCTGAGGCAAGTTTTTAAGTACTAGTGGTTTGTTGGCTACCTTCCATTCCTTGTCTAAATCTCCCATCCCTGACTGGTATATCCTTTACTTAAAAAATAGAGTACATTATGAAGTTTGTTGCTCTGAGAATGATTGAAGCTTAATTCTGCTGGGGAAGCTCTGGGTTCCAGAATGGACACATGACTGAGAATCATCCCAACTCGGGCCAAGGGATCTGAGATCTCTAATACACTGTTTCCCATCATTCATTGGGGATTATTTAAAGGGGGTATTGATTTTCTGATATTTTTGGCCTGCCACAACTACTTTGATCCTGAGAACTCTTTAGGTAAAGAAATGCAAGCTGATATGCACAGAATTGGCAAGAGGGAGGTGACATGGGTGGGCACCAACAGCATATGCTATAGTAAGCTTGACCGAACTATTTACATATATTATTGTGTTGAGTAATTTTAGCTAATTTACTTCCATTTACTGCAGTTTTATTTCCTTCTTGCCTCCAATTGGGTAAGTCAAACTTTCTTTTGCTAGTTTTGGTAGTCATACATTCTATTCTTATGTAGTCGTTAAACCTACATTTTTATGGCTAATAACAAGTGTCCTTCCCCAAATAGAGGTGAAGTCTTATTAAAGATTCTTTTTTGGTCTATCTTTACTCCATCATGCCCTCCCATCACCCTGATCCAATTCATATGCAGTGTTATTGTCTTGAATTTTGGTTCTGAGTTGGTAATGCAATACTGTTCAGTGCTCGTTTTTCTTTACACAAAACTTCGAAAATGAAACAAGCATGAGGTTGATTGCCAGGGAATATTTAGAGAGATGGCAGGACAAGGGGGAACAAATAGAGCTGACAGCTCCTGTCATTGTTCAATGTCACCAGTTCATACCTTGTCCATCCTTGTCCATACCTTGTGGGGAAAGGTTAACCCTAGAGGAAGAGCAGAGTAGAATATGACTTGGAGCAAGAGCGTGGCTGGAAATTTGGTGGATCTAGCTCTGGAGTCAGTCGACATGTGGCAGGTTATTGTACTTCTCCCAGGAAAGGCAGAAGGAATACTTGCAAAGGATTGCAACCATGGATCCAATCAAACAAAAAGACTTCTGTACTTCAGCACTAACTTCTACTCTTGATTCTCCACTTGAGCTAAAATAAGAAGAGGGAAGAAGTATGAACTTCAACTTACTACCAAAGGTGAGTCCTTACATATCACCTCCTTCCCTACCCTAACCTTAATTTGACCCAATTGTATGAGTTTAGGACTGGACTCCAATCACTTTCAGTTATTACAAAAAGTTTGGGACCATCCATGGAAAGATATTGAACACAGCATGATTGTTACTTTATTCCCTGAACACAATTTCCTATTTTGTACTCCAGAGTTCAAACAAGTTCAGTAAACTGGCTACAAATGACTATAGTGTATTTCTTTGTTCATCCTCTGCAACAACTTCAATACTCCACTTGTCATGTCTCCTGTTCAATTACCATATCCCTTCTCCTTCCTCTCACCCTTGTATAACACTTAACTACATCTGATTCTTTTCTTTTTACCTTTAATCTCAGGATAGCTTGGGATCAAGGCTAACTTTTCTAGTGTTCTTAACATCTCCCACCTAACACTTGACCCCTCCAGTTATGCATTCTCTTCAGGTCTTCACTCCCACTGGTTCTTAGCCCATAAGTAAGCCTGTCTCTCATCTTAGAGTACCACCCTTGATCTCCTGCTGTTCTTTAGCCCTTGGGTTTGTTTTTTTTTGTTTTTTTTTTTTTTTTTTTTTTTTTTTTTTTTTTTTTTTTTTTTTTTGCCTCCTTTCTGATCCAAACTCCAAAGTGGTATAGTGGTATAGTGATTTCTCTATTTCCTTTCCTTTCTATTTCTCATCCTCTATAATCTGACTCCATACCATACCACAAATTATAGACCTTCAACTTACCCAAACACAAACGAATGTATTTAATTATGGAAGTTTAAAAAAAAACCCTCCCTATTATTCCTCTATGATGATAACTTTTATATGCTAACCTAGCTAGGCTACAGTCTTCAGTTATTCAAAGACTAATGTAGGTGTTGTTAGAAAGGTAATTTATAGATGTTATTAAGTCCTTAATTCATTATTTAGGATAATGTTCCTTACTTAACATCAATGTTAAGTGAGCCTAATTCTATTAGTTAAAAGGTCTTAAAAGCAGACTGGAGGTTTCTCTGAAGTAATTCTACTCATCAACAGAAGTTTCAGCTGTGCTTGAGTTCCATTCAGCACTTCCTGAAAGCCTTTCCTTATGGATTTTGAACTTGCCTGGCCAGCTTCTGCAATGGGAAACCAGCACCGTTGGATGCTTGTAATCAAATACATATAGAAGGCAAGGTTCTGGATGATCATGTATTTGCTACTGTAACACATTTATGTCAAATTAGGAAGTGATAATGGGATTGTCTAGATGCTCCTGACTGTCCTGGAGAAGTGAAAACCATGAGCTCAGGGCTTCAAATTCCTAGCTAAAGCTCTGTATAGAAACCCTGAAAACTTTCATATCTGTCCTTAAAGAAACCTTTGTCTGCTGAAGTTACAGGCCCAAAACTTCTGAAAACTAAACCCAGAGTCTCAACCTATGAAGGACTGAATCTCAATACAAATTGAATTCCCAATCTTATATCTTCTGTTACAGTGAGTCCATCAATAAGGAATGAAATCTTGAATATTGGAATGGAGACATTTGGGAAGACCCCAAAAAACTGGGGATATCAAACCCCTAAATTCTGCTGAGTCTTCTTGCCAGTAGAAATTGCCTTGCCTGAGTATGTTAACATTTTTTTTTGCTTAAAATATTTGCCTTGATAGGCAGCGATGATTCTCCTCATGGCCTGGCCCTGCTACCTCCCTTGGTTTCTAAATTTAGAAACAAACTATACTCAAGTTTTAGAAACTCCAAAAGGGTAAGGTAAAAATGTGACCCATGAGAAGGTATACTACACTCAAACATAACTGCATGATTTTTTTTTCCAATTCCTACTCTAAGGAGTATGCAGGAATGGATCTCAAGTGTGGGATGGTGATGGAAAGAATATAAAGTTGGATCAGGCTGAATCTATTGATAAGGGGCTAAGCCTGAATTCTGGATTCCGTGTTTTTAGCTTAAGGGCCTAGAAAGAGTCTAACATTTTGTCTGAAACAGACTGAAAGGTGGCTTATACTAAATGAAGTTGAAATGCCAGAATTGCCTTGTTGTACTATATGGTATCCAAAGGCTTGTGGGAAATGGAATATTAGATTTATAATGTAGGACCTTCTCACTCACCCCAAGAGGATCCAGAGGACATGATTTTCATGACAATTTGAGAGCATCATTGAAGAGTTCTGTGGTCAATCTGCTCCATAAATCAAAGTACAGTGGGAACTGCTACCATACAACTGGTATCTTGAAATGCAATGGGGGATAATGAGATCATGGAATGGTAGGAACTATGTGGCAACACTTAGTCACCAAATACAAGGTGAGAATAGCTACCATAGTAGACAATAGAGCCAAAACAGTAATTAGAATAGTCTGACTTGCAGAGATATGTGATGTTGATTAGTTGATCATGATGTCTCTAGCAAAGAAACGGGCAGTCTAGTAAATTTTTGATCTGTAAAAGTGGAAAGTCTACTAAAGGGTAAAGTCAAACTTAAATTTCAAATACACAAAAGTAATGGGCTCTCAATTCCCAAGTTTGAGCCAATTTACAGACCAAGAATTTCATGAATGAAGGGGAGTCTTGGTCCCTTTGAGAAATCACCTTGCTATACTGTCAAAATTGAATGCTCTTAATCTTTTCCCTTGCATTCCCTGAATAGACCACAGTGACATTTTGGGTAGGAATTAGTGTGTCAGTTTAGAACCAGTGTCTAATAATTCCTGGAAGTCTCTTTTCCCCCAATCCATATGGGAAATAGCCATAGGTCCCTCAGTCACAGTAGGGGCTTATAAAAGTAATATAATGGGATTTTAGCTAAAGTACATCCCACGGTAGGTCCAGTAAGTTCCAAACTCATCCTGTGGTTATTCTCTCAGTTCTAGAATGTGTAACAGGAATAGATCTACTCATCAATGGGCAAAATCCCCACATTGATTCCCTGACCTGTAAAGTGAGTGTTTTTATAGTAGGAAAGGCCAAGTGGAAGCAACTAGAATTGCTTTTACCTACAAAAATAGTAAACCAAAAGCAATACCACCTTCTGGAGATAAGTTCCACTATTAGGACTTGAAAGATGCAGGGATGGTGACTTCTACCATGTCCCTAGTCAGCTTTACTATTTGACTCGTGCAGAAAACAGATGGATCTTGGAGAATGGCAGGCCAGAATTGTTACAAACTTAGGTGATGACCCAAATTGAGCCAATGTTATAGATGTGATTTCACTGTTTGAGCATGTCCACTTGTGCCAAGTCAATAACTGTATATTAGGTACATGCATTTCACTCTATACCTGTTAGTAAAAAACACTAGAAGCAGTTTTCTTTCAGGTAATGAGGCCAGTGATACACTTTCTCTGTTCTCCCTTAAGTTCTCACTATGTCATAACTTAGTCTGGAGGGACTTTGATCATCTTTGTCTTTAGACCTCTTGGTGGTTCATTACATTAATGATAAGCTGATTGAATCTGGTGATCAGGAAGTAGTAATTACTGCAGACATATTGGTAACAACATTTGCATATTAGAGGGTAGGATATAAATGCTACCAAAATTTAAGAGCCTTTCACTTAAGTGAAATTTCTAAGAGTCCTGTGATATGGGTATGTGAGATTGTATTTTAAGGTGTAAAAGTGTTGCATCTGGCCTTCCTACCGCCAAAAAAGAGGTACAGTGTTTAATGGGCCTTTTAGATTCTGGTGGCAATGTATGTATTCTTCATTGGCACATGCTACTCCAGTCATTTACCAAGTAACCTGAAAAGGTGCTAGCTTTGAGGGGTACCCAGAACAAGAGAACCTTGTTCCATGGAAACGTCTCTGTTACTTGTCATGTGATCCAGCAGATGTAATGGTGCTTGAAGTGTCCTTGTCAGATAGAGATCTTAGTTGGAGCCTTTGGCAGGCCCGTAGTTGAATCACAGCACAGACACTGAGGATTTTGGAGTGGAGCTCTACCATCCTCTGTGGGTAGTTAATATCATTCTGAGAAATAGCTCTTTATCAGCTACTGGACCCTAGAAGAGACTGAATGAATAACCATGTGCCAAGAAGTTACTGTATGACCTAAGCTCCCCCTCATAAACTAGTGTTGTCTGACCCATCAAACCATGAAATTGGGAATGCACAGCAACACTCCGTTAACAAGTAGCGGTGGTACAAGCAAGATAGACTTAAGCAGACCCTGAAGGAACAATTAGCCTGAGGAATTGGTTTAAATATACAGAGCTCCCACTCCTGCTATATGACCTTTTTTCTCCCACTCATATCTACAGTTTCATGTATATTTTAGTTGACTGAAGACAAAATTCAGGCCTGGTTGACAGGTTGTTCTGCATGGTATGCAGTCACCAAAAGTGGACAGCTGCAGAATTACAGCCCCTTTCTGTACATTTTCAAAGGATAGTAGTGAAGGAAAATACTCCCAGTGGGCAGAACTTTATTTTTTTTTCAAATTCATTTTTTAAAAAATTTATTTAAATTCAAGTTAGTTAACATACAGTGTAGTATTAGCTCCAGGAGTAGAACCTAGTGATTCATCACTTACATATAACACCCAGTGTTCATCCCAACAAGTGCTCATTGCCCATTTAGCCCATCCCTGCACCCACCTCCCTGCCAGCAACCCTCAGATTGTTCTTTGTATTTAAGAGTCTCTTATGGTTTGCTTCCCTCTGTTTTTCTTATTTTCCTTCCTTTCCCCTATGTTCATTGGTTTTGTTTCTTAAATTCCACATAGAAGTAAAATCATATGATATTTATCTTTCTGATTTATTTCACTTAGCATAGTACATTCTAGTTCCATCCATGTTATTGCAAATGCAAGATTTCATTCCTTTTGATTGTCGAGTAATATTCCATTGTGTATATATACCACAAATTTATCCATTCATCAGTTGATGGACATTTGGGTTCTTTCCATAATTTGGCTATTGATAGTGCTGCTGTAAACATTGGGGTGCAATGTACCCCTTCAAAACAGCACTCCTATATCCTTTTGGATAAATACAAGGTAGTGCAATTACTGGGTCTAGGTTCTATTTTTAACTTTTTGAGGAAACTGTTATTCCAGAGTGGCTATACCAATTTATATTACCACCAACAGTGCAAAAGTCTTCCTCTTTTTCACATCTTAGCCAACATCTGTTGTTTCCTGAGTTGTTCTTTTCAACCATTCTGACAGGAATGAGGTGGTTTTGATTTGTATTTCTCTGGTGATGAGTGATGTTGAACATCTTTCCATATCTAGTGGGCAGAACTTAAACAGTGTACCTGGGTCTTCACGTTGCATGGAAGGAGAAATATCCAGATGTAAGCTGGATCATATGGTAGTTCTAGTTTTAATTTTTTGACGATCTCCATACTGTCTTTCATAGTGACTACACCAATTTACATTCTCACCAATAGTGCACCAGAGTGCATTTTTCCACATCCTCACCAATACATTATCTCTTCTCTTTGTGATGACATCCCATTGTGGTTTTGATTCACATTACTGATTAGTGCTGTCCAGCATCTTTTCATGTATGAGTTGGCCACTTGGAAAAAATGGAAAAATCTTTTTATAAAAAATGTCTTTGGAAAAAATGTCTATTATGAAAATGTCCATTCAGTTCCTCTGCCGATTTATTCAGATTTCTTTTTTGCTATTGAGTAGTATGTATTCTTTATATATTGAGATATTAATCCTTATTGGATATATGATTTACAAATATTTTCTTTCAATAGGTAGCCTTTTAATGATTTTTTTTTGTTGTTGTTGTGCAGAAGATATCTAGTGTGATGTAGTACTTCTTGTTGAGTTTTTGCTTTGGTTGCTTGTGCTTTTCTTGTCCTATCCAAAATCAGTTGGATTGCCAAGACCAGTGTCAAGGAGTGCTTTTTCCCTATGTTTCTTCTAAGATTTTTATGGTTTCAGGTCTTAAATTCAAGTCTTCAATCCATTTGAAGCTAATTTTTGTGAGTGGTGTTTTGGATCCAATTTCATTCTTATGCACATGGTTATTTAAATAGTTTTCCCAACAAAATTTGCTGAAGAGACCATCCTTTCCCCCATTAAGTGTTCGTGGATTCCTTGTCAAACATTAGTTGATCATATATGCAAGATTCATTTCCAGGCTCTCCATTATGTTCCATTTGTTTGTGTCTTTTCATGCCAGTGCCATACTGTTTGGATTACTATAGCTTTGTAATATAGTTTGAAATCAGCAAGTGTGTTGTCCCTGGCTTTGTTCTTTTTTTTCTCAGAATTACTGTCTACTTAGAGTCTTTGGAGTTCCATGCAAACTATAGGATTATTTTTACTATTTCTTTGAAAAAAGCCATTGAAATTTTGATAGGAGTTGCATTGAATCTATAGATAGATTTAGGTAATATGGACATTGTAATAACAAATTTTTTGGTCCATGAATATGGGTTATCTTTCCATTTGGGTCTTCAATTTCTTTGTCTTGTAGTTTTCAGTGTACAGATCTTTTACCTACTAGGTTAAATTTATTTCTAAGTTTTTATGCTTTTGTGAAAAGAATTTCATTTTTCAAATGTTTTTCTATTAGACTATAGAACTACAACTATCTTCCATATGTTAACTTTGTATCCTGCAGCCTTAATGAATTGTTAGGTTCCAGCAGCTTTTTGGTGAAGTGTAGGATTTTTCTATATATATGATCATATTATTATAGTCAAAGATAATTTTACTTTTCCAATTTGGATGACTTATTTCTTAAAAGTGAAGTATAATTAACAGTGTTTTATAAGTTTCAGGTGTACAACATATTCAACAATTGTATAAATTACACAATGTTTACTAAAGTGCAGTCATTGTCACTATATAGGTTATTACAATATTATTGGCTATGTTTCTTATATTGTACTTATCATCTCTGCAAGTATTTGTTTTATAAATGGAAGTTGTATCTCTTAATACCCTTTTTGTATTTCACACATTACCCCAACCCCTTCCCCTCTGACAACAACCAATTTGTTCTCTGTATTTAAGGGTCCTTTTTTTTTGTTTTATTCATTTGCTTTGTTTTTTAGATTCCACATAGAAGTAAGATCATAAGGTATTTGTCTTTCTCTTTTTGGCTTATTCCACTTAGCATGAAACCCTCAAAGTCCATCCATATTGTTGCAAATGGCAAGATCTCATCCTTTTTTATGAGTAATAGTTCATCATAATATATACATCATATCTTTATTCATCTATTGATGAACACAAGTTGCTTCCAAATCTTGGCTATTGTGAATAATGCTGCAAAACACAGGGGTGCATATCTTTTTGAATTTGTGTTTTCATTTTCTTTTGGTGAATACCCAGTAGTGGTATTAAGGATCATATGGTGGTTTTGTTTGTTTGCTTTTTAGGAATCTCCATACCATCTTCCACAGTGGCTGCAACAATTTGCATTCTCACTAACAGTACATGAGGGATCCTTTTTCTCCACATCCTCAGTTATACTTGTTACTTCGTTCTTTCTTCTTTCTTTCCTTATATGAGCCTTTCTGACTGGTAGGAGGTAGTATCTCATTGTGGTTTTGATTTCCATTTTCCTGATGATTAGCGGTGTTGAGTATCTTTTCATGTGTCTGTTGGCCATAAAAAAAAATGGTTCTCCACCCAATTTTTAACCAGATTGTTTTTGTTGTTAGTTTTTTGGTGTTGAATTGTATAAATTCTATGTATATTCTGGATATCAGCCTCTTATCGGATTTATCATTTGCAAATACCCTGTCCTTTATACTGGGCTACCTTTTGTTTGTTGGTTTCTTTCACTGTGCAAAAGCTTTATATTTTGGTGTAGTCCAGTAGTTTATTTTTGCTTTTGTTTCCTTTGCCTGAGGAGACAAAAAAAGTTGATATCCATTTTCCTTAGTTCGGGATGACATTTGTACATCATCTTGCTTGACGGTCTTTGGAATGTTCACATCTATGTGGGTTCCCTGTATGTATACCTATTAAATCTTATTTTCTCCTGTTTAAAAAAAAAAAAAGTTGATATAGCCAATGTAAAAAAAAAAAAAATCCTGTTTTGTTCTAGGAGTTTTATGGTTTCAGGTCCCACCTTTAAGTTTTAATCTATTTTGAGTTTATTTCACGTAATATAAAGTGGTTCAGTTTCATTATTTGGCATGTATCTGTCCATTTTTCCCAGCACCACTTATTGAAGAATGTCTTTCCCCGTAGAATATTCTTGTTTCCTCTGTCGTATGTTAATTGACCATATAATTGGGAACTTATTTCTGCACTCTGTCCTGTTCATTGATTTGTGTCTGTTTTTGTGCTAGTACCATACAGTTTTAATTGCCATAACTTTGTAGTACATCTTGAAATAGATTATAATACCTCCACCTTTTTCTTTGCTTTGGCTATTCAAGGTCTTTTGTGGTTTCCTACAAATTTTAGTGTTATTTGTTATAGTTCTATGGAAAATGCTATTAGTATTTTGATAGGGATTGTATTAAGTCTGTAGATTGCTTTGGGTAGTATGGACATCTAAACAATATTAAATCTACCAATCCATGAGCACAGTATGTCTTTCCATTTGGTGTCCTATTCTATTTCTTTCATCAATGTCTTAAAATTATTCAGAGGGTAGGTCTTTAACCTCCTTAACAAAGCTCAATTTATTCCTAGATATTTTATTCTTGTGCAATTGTAAATGGGATTGTTTTCTTAATTTATCTTTCTGAGGGGTGCCTGGGTGACTCAGTTAAGCATCTGACTTCAGCTCCTGGTTCATGAGTTCAAGCCCCACACTGGGCTCTGTGCTGACAGCTCAGAGCCTGGAGCCTGCTTCGGATTCTGCGCCTCCCTCTTTCTCTGCCCCCCTCCCCCATTCACACCCTGTCTCTCTCCTCTTTCTCTCTAAACAAACATTTTTAAAAAAATAAAAATAAAGTAGTAACCTTGTGTAGAAGTGGTCTTGTGGTGTTCTACAGTGCAATGCCCCCTGGTTACCAGAACCAGGTCCTCCAGGGGTGTTCCTTCATGTGCTGTGTGCACCCTCTTGTTATCGCTAAGCCATGACTGCTGTGGGTGCTCTGGTTGAGGAGGCTGGCATTCAGTCCAGCCAGGTTCAACAACTCACTTTGCCTGCTGTGGGAACAGTCAGCAGGGTTTATACCCTACAGTACTGAGAGGACTGGCTGTAACAATGGTGGGCTCTTTGGCTGGCAGGCGTGGCACTCAGTTTTGCTGTCTGCGATTATCTTCTACCATAGCTGCAGGCACAACAAATGGCAAAGCTTGGTTGTCCCTGTGCAGACAACCAAGAGGCTTGGGTGCAGAAACTGCGGGTATGTGGGGTTATCTCCTCCTATCTCCAGGGCAGTAATGATTTTTGGAATAGTGGTGGTCCCAGCTTAGGCCACCTGCCAGGTGTTTGGGGCAGGAGCTGCCTTGGAGCCATGTTTGCTGAGCCCGGAACATTGGGTGGGGCAGATCTGAAGGGGAATGCCAGGGCTGGACACATAGTGCTATCTAGGCTGGGGGAGAGCAAGAAAAATGGCATCTACCCATACTTTATTCCTGGACAAATCTATAGATTATTGTCCCTACAGCATGTGTTTTAAGATTACTCAATTTCATGTATGTCCCAGATGCTTTTGACACAGCTGTTTCTGTGCTGTAACTAGGACTCAGTTATTGAAGTTACTGGCTCTTCAACGGTGGTGACTCAGCTTCCTGTTGCCTTCTGAATTTCTTGGAGTTAAGCCCTGCTTATTTTTAAAGCTCCTGAGTTAAGTTCCATTGATTGTCATTTCATGTTATGAGGGCTTGTCTTCTAGCATGGGTCCCCAAGGCTGGGTGTGCTAGGTGTGGGATCTGATTCCCTTGCTCCTCCATGCTTGGGTGGCTCTCCTGTTTGTGGTTAACTGGACATGGGGCTTGGTTCCTGATGGCATCTCCACCCCTCCTATCCTTATAGATGTGGCCTGCTCTCCACAAATACCTGTGGAAAATCTCTTGTGCCAGTTTTGAGGTTTTGTTTTTTTTGTTTTTTGTTTTTTTAGAGTTGGTTGCATAGATGGTAAGTATTGCCTTAGTGTGTCCATGGGACAAGGTGAGCTTGGGATTCTCCTACTCCACCATCTTCCCCAGTTCTCCCCACAATCAGATTTGTTATTGATCTGTAGGTGTTCTTTACATATTTTGAATATTAATTCCTTATCAGATACATGATTTGCAAATATCTTCTCCCATCTAGTAGATTGACTTTATTGTGCTGATGGCTTCTTTCACTGTAAAAGATTTTTGGTTTGATATCATCCCATTTGTTTATTTTTACTTTTGTTGCCATTGCTTTGGAGTCAGCTCTGTCAAGAGCAACATCAAGGAGTTTATTGCCTATTTTTTCCTTTATGAGTTTTAGCTTTATTTAAGTCCTTAATCCATTTTGATTTGTGATTGTATAAGCTGGTGATCTAGTTTTACTCTTTTCCATGTAGCTGTTCAGTCTTTCCAACACTATTTATCGAAGAGACTATCCTTTCTCCATTTTATGTTCTTGCCTTATTTGTTGTAAATTAATTGGCCATAAATGCTTGAGTTTTCTCCTAGGCTTTGCATCCTTTTTTTTTTTTTTTTAAGACAATTTATTGCCAAATTGGTTTCCATACAACACCCAGTGCTCATCCCAATAAGTCCCCTCCTCAATGCCCATCACCCACTTTCCCCTCTCTCCCATCCCCCATCAACCCTCAGTTTGTTCTCAGTATTTAAGAGTCTCTTGTGGTTTGCCTCCCTCCCTCTGTAACTTTTTTCCCCCTTCCCCATTCCCATGGTCTCCTGTTAAGTTTCTCAAGATCCATATATGAGTGAAAACATTGTGAGATCTATCTTTCTCTTACTAAGTTATTTCACTTAGCATAATACCCTCAAGTTCCATCCACATTGCACAAATGGCCAGATTTCATT
>CM053567.1:132471044-132559579 GCA_028646485.1 Cryptoprocta ferox | reverse complement strand
GAGGAAAAAGAGTTAGGGAGAGGGAGGGAGACAAAACACGAGAGACTCTTGAATCCTGAAAACAAACTGAGGGGGGAAGGGGAAGGGGAAAAGGTAAAGGGGGGTGATGGTCTTGGTGGAGGTCACTTGTGGGGAAGAGCACTGGGTGTTATATGGAAACCAACCTGACAATAAACTATAAAGTTTAAAATAAAAAAAATAAATAAATTGAACTGTAAAAATAAAAAAATAAATAAAACTATAGGACACTGATGAAAGAAATTGAAGACACAAACAAATGGAAAAATATTCCATGCTCATGGATTGGAAGAATTCGTATTGTTAAAATGCCCATACTACCCAAAGCAATCCACACATTCAATGAAACCCCTATCAAAATACCTATGGCATTTGTCACATAACTAGAATAATTCTATAATTTGTATGGAATCACAAAAGACCCCAAATAGCTAAAGCAATCTTGATAAGGAAAAACAAACCTGAAGGTATCACAGTCCCTGTGTGTGTGTGTGTACTAATCAGAACAGTATGATACTGGCGTACCAGAAAATAGACACACAGATCAATGGAACAGAACAGACAGCTCAGCATTAAAGCCATATTTATGTGACCAGTTAATCTTTGACAAAGGAGGCAAGAACATACAATGGGGAGAAGATAGTGTCTTCAATAAATAGTGCTTGGAAAACTGGATAGCTGTGTGCAATAGAATGAAAATGGAAAATTTTCTTATACCATATACAAAAATACATTCAAAATGGGTTAAAGATTCGAACATAAGACCAGAAACCATAAAACTCCTAGAAGAAAACATAGGCAGTATGGACATTGGTCTGAGCAATACTTTTTGGATCTCTCTTCAGGCAAGGGCAACCAAAGCAAAAATAGACAAATCAGACAACATCAAACTAGAAGGCTTTTATATGGAACAGGAAAACACCAACAAAATGGAAATGAATGGAAGAAGACATTTGCAAACAATATAATTTATAAAGGGTTCATATCCAAAATATATAAAAATTTCATACAACTCAGTATCAAAACACCAAACAATCCAATTAAAAAATGGGCAGAAGACCTGAAAGAACTTATTCTAAAGGGGATATCCATTTGAATCAAATGGCCAATGGACACATGAAAAGACGCTCAACATCACTAATCATCAAGGAAGTGTAAATCACAATCATAATGAGAGATCACCTCATGTCTGTTAGAATGGCTCTTATCAAAAAGGCAAGAAATAACAAACCTTGGTGAGAATGTAGAGAAAGGAAACCTCTTGAACTGTTGATAAAAATGCGAAATGGTGTAGCCAGTACGTAATATAGCATGTGTGTGCCTCAAAAAATTAAAAAAATTAACTACTATGCAATTCACCCATTCTACTTCTGGGTATTCATCTGAAGAAAATGAACACTAATTTAAAGATATATGCATCCCTATGTTCAATGCAGAAATTTTTTCTTTTAGATGAGAGAAAGAGAGAGAGAGAGAGAGAGAGAGAGAGAGAGAGTAGGTGCACAAGTTGGGGAGGTACAGAGGGAGTGGGAGAGAATCTTAAGCAGGCTCCATGCCCAGCGTAGAGCCTGATGTGGGTCTTGATCTCATAACCATGAGGTCATGACCTGAGCCAAAATCAAGAAGAGTTCAATGTTTAACTGACTGAGCAACCCAGGCACCCTTCAATGCAGTATTATACAACAGAAAAAAATTGAAGCAATGTTTTTTGATAAACGGAGAAAAGATGGTGCATACATGCACATGTATGGGTGTGCGCATGCATACATGAGCACACACACACACAAGAATATTATTCAGCCATAAAAAAGAATGAAATTGTTATTCGTGACAACATAGATGGACCTAGAGGGTATTATACTAAGTGAAATAAAGAGAGACAACCACCATACAATTTCATTTATATGTGGAATCTACAAAAATAAAACAGGAACATTTATAGATACAGAGAACAATCTGGTAGTTGCCAGAGGGGAGGGGTGGGTGGGGTGGACACAAAGGGAAAGGATTTAAAAGGTACATACATCTAGGGGTGCCTTCTAGGGTGGCTCAGTCAGTTAAGCATCTGACTTTGGCTCAGGCGGTTTGTGAATTTGAGCCCTGTGTTAGGCTCTGTGCTGACAACTCAGAGCCTGGAGCC
Organism: Cryptoprocta ferox; assembly: GCA_028646485.1. Lineage (NCBI taxonomy): Eukaryota > Metazoa > Chordata > Mammalia > Carnivora > Eupleridae > Cryptoprocta > Cryptoprocta ferox. Next base: position 132,557,421 of record CM053567.1, on the reverse strand, counting down.
TGCTTCGGATTCTGTGTCTCCCTCTTTCTCTGCCCCTTCCCCACCGTACTCTGTCTCTCTCAAAAATAAACAAGCATTAAAAAAAATTTTAAAGCATGCATACTTCTACCTATACAATAAATAGAACATAGGGATATAATATGGAGCATAGGAAATATAGTCAGTAATATGTAACAACTTTATTTGGTGACAGACCATAGTCAGATTTACCACTGATTACTTTGTAATGTATATAAATGTTGAAGCACTGTGTTGTACACCTAAAGCTAATGTAACATTGTATGACAACTATACTTCAATATAAAAATATTTAAAATATATAAATTGTGAACTAATACATTTACTCATTTACTGCCCTGAAAATGGTACTCAATTTTGTAATTATTAAATTCCAAATTTTGAAACTTGCTGAAAATTTTCACCTTGTAATGAGCTTTCCTCTAACCATAAAATTTAAATGTAGTAGTGGGTAACAGAAAGTTCTTTAGAGATTAAAGAAAATACTGTTGTAGCAGCTCCTCATAAGGGGAAATTAGCCCTTAAGAAATGTATTTTTACGTAATCGAATTTATAACCTCTTGCTGAATTTGCTCCTTTTGTTAGCTAGATTTGTTATGGAGGTTAGATGCCCCATGTATTCTCAATACATGTGAAAGCCAATTTTACAGGCACTTATGTATGTATGTATATACATGTTTATTTTTGAGAGAGAGAGACAGACTGTGAGTGGGAGGAGGTGCAGAAAGATAGGGAGACACAGAATCCAAAGCAGGCTCCAGGTTCTGAGCACAGAGCCCCATGCAGGGCTTGAACCCATGAACTGTGAGATCATGACCTGAGTAGAAGTTGTATGCTTACCCGACTAAGCCACCCAGACACCCCTACTGGTGTTTATTATGACAGAAACAGCTTAAACTTATATCAAGCAGCTGTAGTGACCAGTTTACAAATCAGGAGGCAACATCCAATTCACAGCTTTCTGATTACAAGCAGCTTCCTTGGCAACTCAATTCTATATATGGCTTGGAGGTTCATACATGGAAGAAACAGACTCTAGAGTAAGCTTTCATCGATTCTATAAACCATTTCACGCACATTAAGTCCCTTTTTGTTTTGAGGAGCAGGAGTAGGCTGTATTGTCTGTACTTGAAGTCTGATGTCTGTACTTGAAGTCTGAATGGATACATACTGTTATTATTGGACTGACAACATGCCACTTTCTTTTCATTTTCATTTCCTAAACTCCAAAATGTTGCTATAGTGAAAGTGTTTAACTTCCCTAATACTGATGACCATACTGGAGTTTGAGGGAATGCCCTATGAATCGTAACTGTTCTTCACAGAAATTCAGAACTGACTGGGACACAGAGCTAGAAATTGGTAATGCGGAGATCAAAAGACTTTTTTAAAAAAAACAGAAAAAGCTGTCAGGAGAAAAGTAATTTAGAATTTTGGTCAAAAAGACTTGTAAATAATGCACTCAAAATTAAATGTACTCAACACAGTGCTGGACACTGGCAGGTGTCCCCAGCAAGTTCCAGCCCTGAAAAATTTATGGCATGGCAGAATGGAACAGATAAGAACATGTCTTCTCCTTATAGATGGGAACATTAGGGAGAGAGAGAGAGAGAGAGAGAGAGAGAGAGAGAGAGAGAGGAGAGGAGCTGAAGCGTCTGCCACATCCTTCCCCAAATCTCATCAATCACCAGAGTGGAATCTGCACCCATCCAGTCAGGAGGACGAGCTTCTACTTTTCAGGTGAGTGTTCCCTCTACCTTCCAAACTGTACTTCTCATAACTTCCTTTAGTCATCTCAACCGTTTTTTCAAGTTTTCTTACATGGCTTTTTTTTTTTTTTTTTTGGTCCTCTGAATTATTTTCCTGGGAACAAAAACAATGAATTGTCTAAACTATTCCAGTTTTATAAAAATAAATTTTCAGTCCTGATCAATGGTAGGTATAGTGGGTGGTGTCCTGTACCATACAGACATTTCTTCAGGAGTGAAATGTTTTTTTCTTCACTGCTGGGTGCTTAGCTATAAGTCTTCACATCTTGCCTAAGAGAGGCATCTTGCCTGAGGACACAGCCCCTTCCCAAGACAGTCCACATTCAATGTTTGAGGATTGATTATCCTCATTGAAGCCTCTGCTTTCTTTACCCAACTCAGAACAACAGTAAGGGATCCTCTCAGCTTCAGAGATTCCTGTGGGATCTGGCAAGGTCTGTTTAAAGTGCATGGTATAGTCGAGCTTCCCTTATGCTGCATCCTGCTTTCATCCATCCTTTCCACATATGTTCAATTTAAAAGTATGGGTACCTGGTGGGCTCAGTCAGTAGAACATGTGACTCCTTTGATAGTTAGCATTGACTTTCTTGGATCATTCTTGGCACTAAGATGGGACTCTGAAACTAAATTGTCACCAGTTAGCTGGCAATGAGGACCCTGTAGTAAATGAATAATGTCCCCTAAAATTCATGTCTACCCAAAACCTCAAGATGTGATACTCTTTGGAAATAGGGTTTCTGTATATGTAATTAGTTAAGCATCAAGACGAGATTATCCTGGAGTAGGGTGAGCCCTAAATTCAATAACTGGTGTCTTTATAAGAAGAGGAGACAGATGCACAGAGGAAAAGCCCATGTGAAGCTGGAGGCAGAGATTTGAGTGATACTGCCACAATCCAAGGAACTTTAGGAACTACCAGAAATTGGAAGAAGCAAGGAAGGATTCTTTTATAAAGCCTTCAGAATGAGTATGGCTGGGCTGATACCTTGATTTTCAACATCTAGCCTCCATAATTATGAAAGAATAAATTTCTGTAATTTTAGGCCACCCAGTTTGTGGTAGTTTGTTATGACACCCTAGGAAACTAGTACAGACCCCATTACTGATGGTAGGCAGAGTACTGATAACTCCTGGCACAAGGCTAAATTATTAAGACTAAAATTGTTAAAATGTTCACTGCTGGTGAACTAGAAGGAAATGAACAAACAGGTGTACCATACCAGGCATTTCAAAAATATGGGAAATGCAACATAACTACAGTGGAATGAGGTTACTCTTGCTAAGGACAATTGGCATTTTGGAAAAATAACAAAGAGTTGAGAGTGTTTAATCAGTAATTAATAGCTGAGTGTGAAAGCCGGAGACCTTCTTGATAGCATATCAAGAGGCTCTTATCTCCTTCAGCTAGAGGGCAGAGGACCAGGCCCTGGACTTAATCATAAGAGTAGCAGAGCTGTTGGGGTGCTTGGAGGAGCTCAGTCAGTCAATTAAGTGTCCAACTTCGGCTCAGGTCATGGTATTGCGGTTTGTGGGTTCCAGCACCATGTTGGGCTCTGTGCTGACAGTTTGGAGCCTGGAGCTTGCTTCAGATTCTATGTCTCCCTCTTTCTCTGTCTCTGCCCCTCCACTGTTTGTGCTCTGTCTCTCTCTTCCTCCATCCCCAAAATAAATGTTTAAATTTTTTTTTTTACAGAGACAGAGCAGGAGTACCTGAGCTGTTAGCACAGAGCCCAACGTGGGGCTTGAACTTGTGAACCATATGATCATGACCTGAGCTGAGGTCAAGAGTCAGATGCTTAACTGACTGAGCCACCCAGGTGCCCCTAAAAAAAAAAGTAGCAGACCTACAAAGTAGGTTTAATTCTCAACGATGTTCAATTCTCAGCAAAGCAAATGCAGTATGCCAACATCTGGTTGGGACAGAATGGGGTCACTCAAATCCTCAGATCCCTGATCCAGCCTTCCCTATTAAAGATTAGTGGTCTCCTTGTTCATGACAATGCAGAACCCCTCACCGCTGCCACCATATCTACACTCAGTCAATAACTGGATTTCAATCACAACATAACCCAGCTGGGGATGTGCTAGGCTGATTACAGAGGAAAGGGACTCTACCCCAAAGGAGCTGTGGAGTTTTTTGGGTGAAAAAGTTGACATGGGGAGTTTATGCAAGCCTCAATGGGAGAATCATGATGCAGACTGCCAGGGTTCTGAAGCAAGGTCGTTTGCAGCAGAGAATTATACACTATTTGTGAAACAGCTTCTGACTTACTATTGGGCCTTGTTGCAGATGAAGCATCTGAACATGGTGTACCAAGTGACTTTGAAGCCAGTATAACCCTTCATAAATTGGGTTAAATCAGAATCCACAAATTTAGATTGGGTGGTCTCAGTAATAATCTTTCATTAGATGGAATGGTACATCCAGAGTGAAGCATGAGCAAGGCTGGAGGACAAAACAGCAAAGCAGATAGCCCAGACCTCCAGGTCATTTATCACTGTTGCACTTGTGTGTTTCCTCAGGTCATATGTAAGGCAGCATTGGGGTACCTCCTAGCTAGATGATGAAATGGAACTTCTGAAAGCTTCCAGCTGACCTAAACTGCTCCACAGAAAGGCATTGAGGAGACATTGTTTACCAAAGCAGTGAGTAATACACTGATGAGAGAGGCATTAACATCATTAAACAGTTCAGTGGTATCTGCCTTTTCTAGGCCAGAGCTACTGAGAGCAAAGAGAATGATCAGATTCTGAAACTGTAGAGGCAAGTGACAGTGCATAACCATTAGAAGCCAAGTGGACACAATCATTATAATCAGCAGCGAGATCAGAATGGCAGCCAGAGGGTGGCAATCTTGTTCAAAGAGATCGGAACCATGAAGTGACATGGGTCCATTTTATCAATGACATTATGGTAATCTGACTAGATGAGCAAAAAGTAGCTAATATTTTGGAGGCCTTGGTAAGGCACATGCATATGGATGAGGGTAAGAGATAAACTCTGAAAACTCAAAGGTTTACTGCATCAATAAAAAATTTTAGGGTTTCAGTGGTATTGGATACTCCAGCATGTCCACTTCCCTTAGCTTCTATGTTCCTTCCTCTACCAAAAAGCAACTTGGACTTTTTTCACTTCACTGGGTATTGCCCACCACCTTTCCTAGGCTTCTAATTGCCATCTCAGCAAAGAGTGTGCTCCATCCCCTGGGGTCCTTGCCAGTATATTGAGAGAGCACCCTGAAATCAACGAATTCTTGGTATCCCAGGCTTCTGTTATACCCCCACTCTTGATTAGATATCCTCGAAATCCAAACCCAAGTGTATTCTCCTGACCCCTGATGGTATGTGCTAGCTACTTCTTGCAATGGATGAATACTTTTCCCTTCTCTTATCAGGCCTAACACACCCCCAGTTGGGTTATGCTGAGATTTAAGTCTAGTTACCATCCTAGAAACCAGGAAAGGAAATGGGTATAGCTCCACAGTAATGTGGGGAGAAGCTGTTGTCTTATGGAGGAGAGACTCCGGTAGCATCTTCCAGCACAGGGAAAGTTCTAGCTCTCCCTAGGGATGTGGGCTACCTCTGCAAACTCATAGGGTGTTATAGAGCCAACATCTTCAGGGGTATCCATCCATATATCCAGATGCCATCTGTTAAAGTTCCAGGTTTTCCCCACTAGGGCCTTGATCTTTGTTTAACAAAAATACCTTGGCTGAGCATTCCAGTGTCTCTGGAGTTCTGTGATAGTAACAACTTAGGTTTGAGATTGTTGTTTAGTTATACCTGCCCTTGCTGCAGAAGCTCAAGGCCTCTTTGTAAGTGACCACAAAGGCCCTGTGAATCACATTTACCCAGAAACTGCTTGTTAATGACCCAGTCTCCCCTTCACCTGCTGCAGGGCATCAGTGCAACTCTGAAATCATCAACTCTGCTATCTTTGTAGGTTTTCTCCCACTGTATTTTCAAAGCCTGCATCATTGCACTTGTAGCATTCCCTTCCAGCAGGGCATTTTTCAAGCTTCCTTTGGTGAAATCTTTATCAATTAAGTCAGCATCTTGTGACAGATTCTATCCATGCTCAATCTACCAAGTATGGGATCCTCTTTACCTATTAGGCAGTGGATAAGCACATTCCAAATCCCCCCATTATCATATTTTCCTCAGATGAATCATGGTATCACGTGAGAAGCAGATGCCAAGATAGAAAGGATTAAAAATGTAAAAAGTATATTAGAGAAAATACGTATGAAATGGAGAGGGAGCCAGGTGATGCATGTCTACTGTAATGCATGTCTAACCTCTGATGGAAAAAAGTAAGGTCATGTGAAAGCTTCTTAGACTGGGTGTAATTCTGGGAAAAGTTTGGCAAAATCATCACAGAGTCCTTGAGCTACTTTGCTTCCCTGCTTGTCCTGCTAGAGTGACCAGTGTGAGGAAGACCAAGGGTTATTTGTCCCAGATAGTAAGAACAAGATGACAGCTCCACTATTGATTTTGCTTTGGAGGAATTCCAATTCCATACCCATGTATATTTTGAGAGCAAATTAACTTGGTTGTCAATTCATTAGATAGTGGGGGATTGCTTTTAATCATCATCTGGCATATCTTTAAATCTAGTGGCTTGTTTCGGATTTAATCAAACAATAAGAAAATGTTGATAAAATTACATCCCAAGTTATTGTTTTATGTTACAAACTTGAGATATTAGAGTGATTCCAGATAAACTAAAGTTGAACAGCATTCTTTTGAATGAACTCTATGAATCAAATGTATTTTATAATTATTGTTTATTTGATTATTAAGCCCTAAGGGTAAGTTTAAGATTTTAATTTTCTGGGAAATGTATGCCAAAGCCTGACAGCAGGAAGATTGCTATAAAACACAAAGGATATCTAAATGATGGTGCTAATACAAATGACTAGTTCATAAATAATATTTATATGATTTTATAGGCTGGTTGCCAATAATTATGTTAGTTACTCCTGCTAAGGAAGTATCTCATTCCAAGATACTAAAGTTAGACCTTACTGCAGAAAAAATTCATAAATCTCATCATAAATTTATAGGATTTTAATAAAAACTCATTAATCAAATTGTATAGACATGTGGAATGAAGACACCCTCTGGTAGGGGCAGGTCATGGCGGTCAAGACTATGAAGGAGATTGATAATGTTTATTCTTGTGTTAGAATTTATTTACTATGTCAGTGTAACAAATTTAAAAATTATGAGTGAAATAAAAGTTATAAATCATAGTATAGTCATAATTTTGAAATCACATAGTATTTGGATACTATGATATACTGACTGTAAGAAGTATTAACAGATTTACATATGAACATATTTACATACTATGGGTTCCATTCTCTTAAGACCCTGACCCTTTATAGGATGACAACCTGACCTTAGCCAACATAGAGAGACCCAGATTTGGGAAAATATATCAAAGTACCACTATCACCACAAGACTACACTATAGTAATCTACACCATGAGTCCTGGGAATTGGGAAAAGTCATTTCCACGTTAGTTCCAGGGTAAGAAATAACAGGTATTTTGGGACTAGGGAGAGTGAGGAGGCTCAGCATAGTTTTGCTCGTGGGGGTGAATTCCATGTAGAGACAGACAGTAGTGAAAGGGAATACCCAATCTCCTCTTTGTGCAACCATGTCATTGTAGACCCACTCCTTTCTGAGAAGCTGGGATTCAGGATGGCAGCTTCTAGGGTGAACCTCCAAACTCAAGGGGGCAGGTCTACATTCTAGTCCTGCTACTCAGTGGCAAAGCCGACATTTTGGAGGCGTAGTTATAAGTCTTGTCTTCCTGAATTTGAGAGAGGGACATCAATGAGGGTTACTACTAGAAAGAGCTGTGTGAGCTCATCAGGATCAGTAACAGAGAGAGCCAGGTAAGAAGGTTGGAGTAGGAAAATCTGAGATAGTCATTCCAGGGTACATGTGAAATTTTTACCTTTGCAAATAGCTGGAAATCAATGTCTCCTTCCTACCCTATTTGAAAACAAAACAAAACAAAACAAAACAAAACAACCCTGTGAGGTTTACTTTGGCCTTTAAAGGAAGTGTAACAATAGCTACAAGCTAGGGACCTCAGTGGATTACCCTGTAGATGTTTAGCATCTAAGTTTAGCAACATCAGAGGCTGGCAGAAAAGCTTCATCAAAAATAATCAATGCTGGCCACTTAATTCAGAAGCCCCCTGTCTGCGTGGCTGTTAGTTAAGAGTCTAACTCAGTTTTGGCTCAAGTTATGATCTCATGGTTTGTGAGTTTGAGCCCAGCATCAGGCTCCACACTGACAGTGCAGAGCCTTCTTGAGCTTCTTTCTCTTTCTCTCTGCCCCTCTCTTGCGAATTCTCTCTCAAAATAAATAAATAAACTTTAAAATTTTAGAAAAAACTGAAGCCCCATGGACTGAGATTTCATTCTGGGTAGGCTGGCGTAGGATGTTTTAGTCTCCTGGGTCTGGGATCTCCGCCCCTATCTAGGAAACAATTCCATCAGCTCTAGATGAGCTATGTCTTCCCAGTGGAGCCTGAATCTCTGACCTTTGAATATGGCTCTAAGTTTCTGTTAGGCAAAGTACCAGAAAAGACAGTTACTATACTCTTATCAACTGAGAAAAAATTATGCTGTTGCTCAAGGGATGTAAAGCCTTTCCTAGCAGCCAACTTTGTCAGAAAATTTTCATGAGGGGCTTTCTAGAGCAAAAGCTGAAGAGTGTAGTGGGCAATGTCTTCCATATTCCTAGAACAAAGAGCATAGTGGATTTCACTAGGATGTTTTCTTTTTTTTTATAGCATTCCTTGATGAAAGCTGAAGGCATAACACCAAAACATAGAACAGCAAATTTGATTGTGTGTGAGTCCAAGAAATGATTGTCCAAGTATTTGGGGGTCCTGTTCAATCTGAGTATGGAATGTGGAATAACAAGCATTGTATGTGTTTTATGACCTCAAATCAGTTCTTCTCAAACATCAGTTAGCCTTTGGAAAGAGGCATCAGACGATTTGAAATTAATCTCTATTAAGGATTTAGAATTCTTTTTTTGCCTGTCCAAACTTAATCCAATATTTTAAAAAATCAAATGAGCATGGATTAAAGTTAATATCCAACATTATGGTAATGAAGCAACTTAACCAAGGCTTCTGATCCAGATAAAGTTCCATCTTTCTTTTGTTTGAGGGTAAACTTGAAAGTCCACAGAGGCAAAATAGATGTTTTTAATGTCCTAAGTCTACTGAATACCCAGTTATAAGCTGGGGCCAAGTTGCTACACATTAGATGTGTGGCTACACATTAGATATTAGGCTACAGGCTCTTTTTACGTACTTTTAGAAACCTACCTCTGGCAGTTTCTTTCAACCCCTGAAGGCCTGCCTGGTTTCAGGGCCTATACTTGCAGTATTGTATCTGGTATCAGGCCAGAGGAGCAGATTGTTCTCTTTTGTAATCCTGAAGGAATTCCTAAAGCAAAGCTGGCTATTTCATAGGCCCTGGCAAATATTGCAGGTAAGAGCTAGCTGCATCCAAGAAGCTCCTGTGTGCCATTAGGATCTGGGGATGAGGAATGGGAGAGGATACAATCTACAGGGTTAGCTGGTTTAGAACTTAGACTATAAGCTCCTTAGCTTTGATAGAAATGTTGAATACATCAGTTGAGAAAGTAGGCTCTTTATGTCTGCTGGAGTTTATACACCAAACAGATTAGTAACTCAACAGGAGATTTTTATATTTATAGGGAGCAATCCATCAGAAATCTAACTCCAGGGGTGCTTGGGTGGCTCAGTCAGTTAAGCATCCAACTTCAGCTATGTCATGATCTCATGGTTTGTGAGTTTGAGCCCTGCATCAGGCTCTGTGCCGACAGCTCAGCGCCTGCAGCCTGCTTCAGATTCTGTGTCTACCTCTTTCTCTGCCCCTTCCCCACTCATGCTCTCTCTCGAAAATGAATAAACGTTTAAAAAACTTAAAAAACTCTGTAGGGATAGATGGATCACACCTCAAGATCATAAAAACCATATATGAAAGACCCACCACTAATATCATCCTCAATGGAGAAAAACTGAGAGTTTTCCCCCTAAGGTCAGGAACAAGAGAGGGATGTCCGCTCTTACCACTGCTATAGTATTGGAAGCCTTAGCCTCAGCAATCAGACAACACAAAGAAATAAAAGGAATCCAAATCGGCCAGAAGGAGGTCAAACTTTCACTCTTCACAGATGACATGATACTCCAAATGGAAAACCCAAAAGATTCCACCAAAAAATTGCTAGAACTGATCCATGAATTCAGCAAAGTCACAGGATACAAAATCAATGCACAGAAATTGGTTGCATTCCTATATATGAATAATGAAGCAACAGAAAGAGAAATGAAGGAATCAATCCCATTTACAATTGCACAAAAAACCATAAAATTCATAGGAATAAATCTAACCAAAGAGGTGAAAAACCTATACACTGAAAACTATAGAAAGCTTTTGAAAGAAATTGAAGAAGACCTTAAAAAATGGAAAAATATTCCATGCTCCTGGATAGGAAGAACAAATATTGTTAAAATGTCAATATTACCCAAAACAATCTACACATTCAATGCAATCCCTATCAAAATAACACCAGCATTCTTCAAAGAGCTAGAACAAACAATCCCAAAATTTGTATGGAACCAGAAAAGACCCAGAAAAGCCAAAGCAATCTTGAAAAAGAAAACCAAAGCTGGAGGCATCACAATCCCAGACTTCAAGCTGCACTACAAAGCTGTAATCATCAAGACAGTATGGAACTGGCACAAAAACAGATACTCAGATCAATGGAACAGAATAGAGAACCCAGAAATGGACCCACAAATGTATGGCCAACTAATCTTTGACAAAGAAGGAAAAAATATCCAATAGAATAAAGACAGTCTCTTCAGCAAGTGGTACTGGGAAAACTGGACAGCAACATGCAGAAAAATGAACCTGGACCACTTTCTTACACCATACACAAAAATAAACTCAAAATGGATAAGATAGGAAGCCATCAAGATCCTCTAGGAGAAATCAGGCAAAAACCTCTTTGACCTCGGCCGCAGCACTTCTTAGTCAACATGTCTCTGGAGGCAAGGGAAACAAAAGTAAAAATGAACTATTGGGACCTCATCAAGTTAAAAAGCTTCCGCACAGTGAAGGAAACAATCAACAAACCAAAAGACAATCGACGGAATGGGAGATATTTGCAAATGACATATCAGATAAAGGGTTGGTATCCACAATCTATAGAGAACTTATCAAACTCAACACCCAAAAACCAAATAATCCAGTGAAGAATGGTCAAAAGACATGAATAGACACTTCTCCAAAGAAGATATCCACATGGCCAACTGACACATGAAAAAATGCTTAACATCATTCATCATCAGGGGAATACAAATAAAAACCACAATGAGATAGCACCTCACACCTGTCAGAATGGCTAACATTAACAACTCAGGCAACAACAGATGTTGGTGAGGATGTGGAGAAAGAGGATCACTTTTTCACTGCTGGTGGGAATGCAAACTAGTGCAGCCACTCTGGAAAACAGTATGGAGATTCCTCAAAAAATTAAAAATAGAACTACCCTACAACCCAGGAATTGCATTACTATTTATCCAAGGGTTACAGGTGTTCTGTTTCGATGGGGCATATGCACCCCAATGTTTATAGCAGCGCTATCGAAAATAGCCAAAGTATGGAAAGAGCCCAGATGTCTATCGATGGATGAATGGATAAGGAAGATCTGATATATATATACAATGGAGTGTTACTTGGCAATCATAAAGAATGAAATCTTGCCATTTGCAACTACGTGGATGGAACTAGAGGGTATTATGCTAAGTGAAATTAGTCAGAAAAAGACAAACATCATATGACTTCACTCATATGAGGACTGTAAGATACAAAACAGATGAATATAAGGGAAGGGAAGCAAAAATAATATAAGAACAGGGAGGGGGACAAAACAGAGACCCTTAAATATAGAGAACAAACAGGGATTGTGGGAGGGCGGATGAGCTAAATGGATAAGGGGCATTAAGGAGTCTACTATGTTGTACCATATGATAACTAACTTGGATGTAAATTAAAAAATAAATAAATTGTTAATAAAAAATAGAAATAAGCATTAAAATATGTAGGAAATAAAAAAAAAAGAAAACTGCTAAGAGAGTAGATCTTGAAATTTCTCATACAAGAAGGAAACTTTTGCAACTTTGTGTAAGGACAACTGGTAGCTAGACTTATTATGATAATCACTTTACAATGTATACAAATATAGAATCATTATGTTGTACACCTGAAACTAATATAATGTTATATGTCAATTACATTTCAATAAAGGAATCTTTAAGAATGAAAAAAAAAAGAAACCTAACTTCAGAAGCTACTGTATAGAAACCCAACTTAACTTGGTTACTAAGTAACTGCTTAGAAGTCCGTGTGAAGACAAGTATGCACCCCAAATTAAGACATAACTTTTCAAGATCTCTCTTAGATGACTCATTTGAACAGCTAGGTTGAAGACAAAATAATGAAGTCCAGGATCTAGAGTTGATTTTCCTCTGTGGAGAAGATAGATGTATTTGTACTCTGAGAGAGGTATAGTCTTTAGATGAGTCTACAGGGAAATGCTAGCAATTAATTCTCTAAGTTCTATGCCATATAAGATGTGAGGGGAGGGGAGGGGGCCAGCCAGGAGTATCTCTCCAATCCTGACTAGCAGTATAGATTCATATCATACACAATAAAGCCCAAGGGTGAACTGCTGAGGCAGATCAGCTGGGACCAAGTTCAGTGCTTTGACCAGGAGATGGCAGTGTCACAGTGTCTAATCATACTGCAGAGCTCAATGAACCCTGAGGCATCTTAGCTAGATGGAGCTATAACTGAATAGCTTCTGAGAGGCCTTTCTGGGAAGAAATTACCAGCAGTGACTGACTTAAGCAGTATTAGAAGGACATCTGAGTTCTACAACTGTGGGTAAAAGTAGTTCTTGGGAGGAGAATGGCTAAACTAACTGATTTAATCAGAGGCTGATTAGCAGAAAGAGAACCCCAACAAGGGGAAGAGATGCTAAAAGTCTAAAGCAGAGCAAAGACAAACCAGTGAAGAGCAAGAGTCGGACCATAGGTGTAGGTCTCAGAAGAGTTCCAATCCCAGAGACGCCAGAGAAAAAGGACTCGTTCTATCAGCAGAAGAATTGTGGAGACTGCATTTCGAAGCACTATTGTTCTAGTGCTCATGGCTCTGTTGACCCATCCTCCTTCACTAAGCAAATATTACTTCTAATATGTACTGAACTAGTATAGCAGGAAGCAGGTGACTGAGACAGATAGTACCTGCTCTCTTTGATCTCTGTTTTCTGGTTAAGGCACCTGACATCTTTTGGCTATCTTGGGAGCAGTGTTCTTCACAATGGTTCATGATCCCACCTATGTTGGTCCCTCCTCTTTGGAGGCTGCTCTCTTGCAGCCTCCAAAAGAATGATGGTCCCTGATTTATATGCACTGCTTTGGAGTCTACTAGAATGGAAATGGTGGTGATAGGGATAGGGCCTTTAGGAGATAATCGATACTATGTGCCACAGAAAGAAAATAACCTGTCAGTATTATCATAGCAACTTCAGCTCTAAAATATAAAGCCAATGAACTTCGGTGATGCCTAGAAGCTAAAATATCTAAGAAAATAACTTAGTAGAATAGTGGTTTATACTTACAAAACAGTGGTCTTAAATACTCATTACATATACTTTTACTTATTAAAAACTAATACTTTATAGCCTTGGGTTTAAGCTACTTTGTCTTATGGTCATACTAATACGCTACTGATGCTAATACTTACTTGAGATACTTTTTCATACTTATTAAAAAGTTTTAATATAATTACATATGGTAATCAGTGACTTACTTGGGCCTATTCTATTAGTGATGACTTCATAGGGAGCATATGAGTAAATTAATTGCCCAAGATAATTTGGTTTGGAATCCCAAGGCTCCTACTTTAGTCTAGTGAACTTTGTTCATGATAAAATCTAGTTTATGTAAGCAGAAATTGCACCTATATACTCTTTTAGGTCCCATAGTTTCACATATTAAGGTGTACAAGTTTTGAACATTAGTAAATCTTCTGGAGCACTCATGATAAGATACCTGATGGTGATCAGGGAACCAAGGTAAACAGACCTGCTCTGTCACATCCATGCACAACCTTGCTCAGGGGGATGGGGCCAGAGAAATTGGTGCTCCATCTCCCCCACCATCTTGGTGGTTCTGAAACAAGAATCCTTCTAGACATCCAACTGCAGAATATGAATCATTTTTTTAAAAACTGCATTTATTTATTCTGAGAGAGACAGTGACAGCGCAAGCAGGGGAGGGGCAGAGAGAGGAGACAGAGAATCCCAATAAGGCTCTGCACTGATGGAGAGCCTGACACAGGGCTCATACCCACAAAACTATGAGATGATGACCTGAGCACAAACCAAGAGTCTGATGCTCAACCAACTGAGCCATCCAGGTACCTCTGAATATGAATCATTTTAAAAGCCTGTCCAAAATATCGCAATGCCCATCATGGGCACTGTTTTCTCCTAATGTCAGGAAGCAAGGCCAATGTTAGTTTTCTTAGACATTTGTGTTTTAGAGCCAGATGGATGACAGAGAAACAGAAAAGCCCCGGGGGGAGAAGCCAACACCAGGCAGGGAGCCAGACTATGGGACACAATAATCAGCCCCAAGGATATAAGACACTTTTCAGTGGTCATGGAATGAGTATTGAGAAGGGTCTTTGGTGGTAACCTCAGAAAGCCCTATGGTGGGGCCAGATCTGGGTAAAACATGCTATCAAGCGTCTTAAATTTAGTGGCAACCCTTGTGTGCACACACCATTGTGCTTTGTTTAAATAGAATGGCTATAATCCAAAGGAATGACTTATTTTGAGTTTGGGTCAAATGGGCCATAGCATTCTCCAAATGCCCATGGTGTATCCCCTCAGCCACCTATGGTTTCATTCACACCTGTAGGGAATATTTATATCTCATTCCTACTAGTGTGTTCTCCAGGTTCACATTGGACCTCTTCTGATGAGCTTGGCATTTGCTAATCCAAGGCTTTTTGTTTGTGCAGACTTTAATACTGCATCTCACCTTAGCTTTTTCACCTATCCCTTATCCTCCCCTATCTCAAGTTTCCCCTTTCCCACTCCCTGCTTCCTGGATATGGACACTTTATTTAGGAGGTAATTCTAAGACCTTATCTCAGGCTCTGCTTTTAGGAAAACCCAAACTAAGATACAGGCACTAGGTTCAGAAGATTTGGGTCACTCAGAATAAAAAACCTATAATTCAAAAAACTGAGTGAGGGAAAAGTACATCATAAGCTATAGAGCCACAGTAAGTTACCATTCAGTAGTGAAAGAAGAGACCAGAAGTGAAGATAATTCTTGACCTGACAGAACATACATTTCATGTTTTAAGTTTCCTTCATTAGTGAAGAAATAGAAAAGTTCATCTCTAACATGCTTTGCACATTTTGTGCTATTTGAGCCTTGGTAGGAGTCCTCAGTTGGTAGTCTTTTTCCAATCTTTCTTTTTAATCTTGTAGGAGCCAATGAATCCTGTTGGCTTTGGTATTCTGTACCAAAGAATTCTGTCTTTGGTACTCTCTAGAACTGGTCTTTCTCATTCTTTAAAAAGGCAACTTTCACCTCAGTTGTAAGGGAGATTTAAGGTTATCTGGTGATTCTGATTAAGAGACTGAGGGAGACTACTTAAGAAACTGGCATCCTGTGCAGAGGGTTCCAGTTCAAGATGGTGACAAAGGAAGCTCCTGAACTCACTTCTTCCTATGGACACACTGAATCTACAGCTGCACACAGAAGAATTTCCCCTGAAAGAAATCCAGGGGAGAAAAAAAAAAAAAACCAAATGAGTAGGACAGGCTGAGACATACTTTCACCATATACCCTCCCCTGGTATGCTGCCATAAAATGGTACAGTAACTCCCAACTCCCAGCTTCTCCCTGAGGAGTGAAGAATTTGGACCCGTCATTTAGTGCCCCAACTTTTAAAATTTCCCCCCAACACCTAGCTCTGAAGGCCAATGGGACTTGTATCCACAAGATCCACCAAACTATAAAAAGCAAAGAATTGGCCCTTAACAGACTCGTGAGGACTCCTCATGGCTATCCCTCCAGCGTTCAGCACAGAGGCAGAAGTCAGAAATGCCCATCTCACAGTCCTTTGACTGAAAAGAGGCCTATTTGCGTACCTAAAAAGCTGCAGCCTGAGACCCAGGCTCTTAATATAGCATGCAACTAGAAGTGACTACTATTCCTCCAAGAGACCAGGGAGGCTGTCTCTGGAGCCAACTCCATATTCTCCCTCTGTTGCTATAAGTCATTTGTATCTCCCTGAAAGGAGCTTGTGCACATGTCTGGAAACCAGCTTTTGTGGCTGCTGCCCGAAGAATGCACCCTTGATCCACATAGCCTTGGTAGCCAGGGCTTATATTTGCAGGTCTCATAGGACTGGAGTCAATAATCAGTTGTTGCTTCTGTTTTTTGGTTTTCTGGGGTTGTTGTTTTTTTGTTTGTTTTTTTTGAGAGAGAGAGAGAGAGGAGGTAGAGGCAGAGGGAAAGAGAATCATAAGTAGGCTCTATGTCCAGCATGGAGCCTGATGTAGGCCTCAATCTCATGACCTGAGATGATGACATGATCATGACCTGAGCTGAAATCAAAGAGTCAGACATTTAATTGACTGAGTTACCCAGGAGCCTCAAGAATAAGTTATCTCTTCAGGGCTCAGTAAAGAAGGAGCTGGCAGAAACACCTAACTCCCATATTTCTTTGAAAGTGGCCTATGGGCATACTTTCGTAGCTGCTGCCTGAGGGTCTGGTTTCCAATCAGCCAGCATCTAGGTGCTGACTGAGAGTCTCCTCTTGGGGAAACTAACAGGTCTCAGTATACCCTCAACTAATGGGAAACACTAAGAAAAGAAAGTGGCTTTGAGTCACAACTGTTTGAAACATAACCAAGAAGTAAGTCTGATGGGAAGCCACTCCTGTGTGAATCCACTCCTTCAAGACTGAGAGAAGTAGATATTTTATCTTATTTGTAGAAACTAACACATATAGTCAAGAAAAAAGAAGAAACAGAAATATACTTCAAACAAAATAAGATAAAACTCAAGGAATAGATCTTAATAAAATGGAGATAACTGATTTACCTGATAAAGGGTGCAAAATAGTGATCATAAAGATACCAAGGTGAAGAGAATAATGCATGAACAAAGATGAATTTCAACAGAGCTAGAAAATATAAGAAAGTACCAAACAGAAATCACAGAGTTGATGAATACAATAACTTAACTAAAAAAATCAATACAGGGGTTTAACAGCAAACTAGATAAAATGGAAGAAAGGATGAGAAAACTCAAAAATAGGGCAGAAGAATTCATCCAATCAGAGCAACAATAAGAAAAAAGAATAAAAGGGGGAAGATAGTATAAGGGATTTATGGAACAGCATTAAGCAGACCAACATTCATGTTACAGGAGTCCTAAAAGGAGAGAGAGAGAGAGAAAGGAACAGAAAACTTACTTGAAGATAAATGGCTAAACTTCCCTAACCTAGAGAAGAAAACAGACATCCAGATCCAGGAAGCCCAGAGAGTTTTAAATAAGATGAATATGAAGAGACACACACCAAGAAACATAATTAAAGTGACAAAAGTTAAGAGAAGGAGAGAATCTTAACAATAGCAAGGAAAGAAAATAATTTGTTACCTAAAAGGAAACTCCCATAAGACTTTCAGCAGATTTTTCAACAGAAACTTTGCAGGCCAAAATGGAGTAGCATGGTATATTCAAAGTGCTGAAAGGAAAAAAAATTGCCCATACTTTACCTGATGAAATTGTCCTTCATAATTGAAGGAGAGACAGTTTTCCAGACAAACAAAAGCCGAAAAAGTTTATCACCACTAAACCAGACTTATGAGAAATATTAAGGGACTTCTTTGAATTGAAATGAAAGGGCACTATTAGTAACAGGAAAACATATAAAAGTATAAATCTCAATGTAAATGTAAATATATAGTTAAATTCAGAATACTTTAACGTTGTAATGGTGGGGGTAAGATCTAGATGCTATAGATCTAGCATAAAGATTAAAACACAATAGTAAAAATAACTATAGCCACAATAATTTGTTAATAGATACTCAAGGAAAAAAATATGTAAATTACATCATCAAAGGGTGGTGAGGGAGAGGGGAAAGTGGGTGATGGACACTGAGGAGGGCACTTGTTGGGATGAGCACTGAGTGTTATATGGAAACAAATTTGACAATAAATTATATTTAAAAAAATAAAATATAACACTCACTTAAAACTCCCTAAAAAATTATGTCATCAAAAACATAAAATGTGATGGGAAGGAAAGAAAAAAAGAGAGTATGCATTTTACTTTAGTATGCATTTGAACTTAAGTTGTTATCAGCTTAAAATTGATTGTTATAGATGTAAGATGCTTTATATAAACCTTTGGTAACCATAAGCAAAAACCTATAGTAAATACACAAAAGGTAAAAAGAAATAAATCTAAGCACACCACAACAGAAAATCACCAAATTACATAGAAAGAGACAAAAAGAAGGAACAAAAGCATTATAAATAACCATAAACAATTAACAAAATACAATAGTATTTTACAATACTAAGTAATACAATAGTAAGTAATACAATAGTAAGTCCATATCTATCCATAAGTATTTTAAATGTAAATGGAATAAATTCTCCAATCAAAAGACATAAAGTAGCTGAATGGACAAGAAAAAGATACAACTATGCTACCTACAAGAGACTTGCTTCAAATTTAAGAACACACAAAGACTGAAAAGTAATAGAAAAAGGTATTCCATGCTAATGGAAACCAAAAGAAAGCAGGGGTAGCTATATTTATTATGTCAGACAAAATAGATGTTATGACAAAGAAGGTCATTATATAATGATAAGGGAGTCAATCCAACAAGAGAATAAAAAATTTATATTTATGCATCCAACATAGGAATATTTACATATATAAAGAAACATTAATGAGCCTAAAGGGAAAAATTAACATCAATACTATAATAGCAGGAGACTTCAATGTCCAACTCACAGCAATGCATAAATTACCCAGACAGAAAATCAAGAAGAAAACATTGGATTTAAACAATATATTAACTAGATGTCCTTAACAGACATTTATAGAATATTATATCCAAAGTAGAATATACATTCTTCTGAAGCACACATGGAATATTCTTCAGGATAGATCATATGGTAGGCCACAAAATAAGTCTTAATAAATTTAAGATGACTGAAATCATATCAAGCATATTTTCTGACCATAGTGAGATGAACTAGAAATCAATTACAAAAAGAAAACTGAACAATTCACAAAAATGTGGAAATTAAACTACATGCTACTAAACAACCAATGGTCAAAGAAGAAATAAAAAAAAAATCTTCAGAAAAATGAAAATGGAAATAAAACATTCCAAAACTTAAGGGATGCAGTAAAAGCTGTTGTAACTAGAAAGTTCTTAGTGATAAATGACTATGTTAAGAAACAACAGAGATCTCTAATGACCACCCCAACTTTACACCTCAATGACCAGAAAAAGTGCAAACTAAGCCTGAAGTTAATAAAAGGAAGGCAATAACAAAGACCAGAGAAGAAATAAATAAAATAGAGATTGAAAAGACAATAGAAAAGATCAATGAAACTAAAGCCATTTTTTGAAAAGCTAAGAAAATAGACAAATATTTGCCAAAAAAGAGAGTATTCAAATAAAATTATAAATGAAAGAGATGTTACAACTAATACCACAGAAATACAAAAGATCATAAGAGAATACTATAAACTATTATATGCCAACAAATTGGACAACTTAGAAAAATGGATACATTCCTTGAAACATAAAACTACCAAGACTGAATCATGAATAAAAAATCTGAACAGACCAATATCTAGTAAAGAGATTGAATCCATAATAAAAAATATTCCAACAAAAGAAAAATCCAGGAACAGATGGCTTCACTATGAATCCTATAAAATATTCAAAGAAAACTTAATATCAATTTTTCTCAAACTATTCCAAAACATAGGAGAGACCAAACACTTCCAAGCTCATTTTATAAGGTCAGCGTTACCCTAATATCAAAACCAGAAAAGGGCACCACTCAAAGAGAAAACTATAAGCCAATATAGATAATAGAGATATTTTAAATGTATAAATGTAGACTCAAACATTTTCACAAAATGTTAGCAAGCCAAATGCAATAGCACATTAAAAGGATCATACACTATAATCAAGTAGGATTTATTTCAGGGATGCAAGGATAAACATCCTCAAATCAATCAACGTGACACACCACATTACAAAGTAAAGGTTAAAAATTATATGGTCTTCTCCATAGATGCAGAAAAAGCATTTTTAAAATTCAATATCCATTCATGATAAAAATTCTCAAAAAATTGGGTTTAAAGGGAATGTGCCTCAAGATAATATAGAGCTATGATGAGCCCACAGTTAACATACTCAGTAGTAAAAATTTGAGTTTCCTCTGAAATCAAGAACAATGGAAGGATGCCCACTCTTGCCACTTTTATTCAACATAGCATTGGAAGTCCTAGTTACAACAATTAGGCAAGAAAATGATATTAAAAATATAAAAGACATCCAAAATTGGAAAGAAAAAGGTAAAACTGTCTCTATTTGCAGATGACATATTTTATATATAGAACTCTAAAGACTCCACCAAGAAAACTGTTGAAACTAATAAAATTTCAGAATAAAAAATTAATATATAAAAATAAGTTGCATTTCTATACACTGACAACAAAATATCAGAAAGAGAAACTAAGAAAACAATCACATTTACAATTTCATCAAAAAGAATATTTAGAATAAGTTTCATCAAGGAGGTGAAAAATCTGTTTACTAAATACTATAAGACATTGGTGAAAGAAACTAAAGACACAAATAATTGAAAAGATATTCCATGCCCATAGATTGGAAGAATATTGTTAAAATTTCCATACTATCCAAAGCCATTTATAGAGTCATTACAACCTTTATCAAAATTCCATTGTCATTTTTCACAGAAATAGAAAAAACAATCCTAAAATTTGTATAGAACCACAAAAGACCTTGAATAGCCAAAGCAATCTTGAGAAGAAGGATAGAACTGGTAGAATCACACTTCTTAACTTAAAACTATATCATAAAGTTATAATAATCAAAACAGTGTGGTATTAGAATAAAAATAGATATTTAGATCAAGGGAACAAAATAGAGCCCTAAAATCCACTTAAAATGGTCAATTTATGACAAAGAAATCAAGAATATATAATAGGGAAGGAATAGTCTTTTTTTTTACATTTATTTATTACTGAGAGACAGAGAGAGACAGAGCATGAACGAGAGAGGGGCAGAGAGAGAAGGAGACACAGAATCTGAAGCAGACTCCAGACTCTGAGCAAGCTGTCAGCACAGAACCCGACACGGGGCTGAACCCCCAAACCATGAGATCATGACCTGAGCTGAAGTCAGACACTCAACAGACTGAGCCACCCAGGCTCCCCAAGGAATAGTCTCTTTAATAAATAGTGTTGGCAAAACTGGACAACCACATGAAAAATAATGAAATTGGATCTTTATCTTACATCATACTCAAAAATCAACTCAAAACAGATCAAAGACTTGAACATAAGACCTGAAACCATAAAACTCCTAGAAGAAATCATAGGAGATAAGCTCCTTAACATTGATCTGGGCAATGATTCTTTTTGCATATGACACCAAAAGTAAAAGCAAAAATAAACAAGTAGGACATAAAATGAAAAGGCTCCTGCAGAGCAAAGAACCATTGACAAAATGGAAATACAACCTGCAGAATGGGAGAGAATATTTGCGAGTCATATAGCTATTAAGGGATAATATCCAAAATATATGAAGAGTCATAAGACTGAATGGAAAAAACAACATGATTTAAAAATGGACAGAGGAACTGAATAGACATTTTCCAAAGAAGACTTCCAAATGGCCAATGGGTATGTGAAAAAGTGGTCAACCTTACTATCAGGGAAATGCAGATATCACTTTACATCTATTAGAATGCCTGTCATCAAAAGACAAGAGAAATCAGTGTTGGCAAATATGTAAGGAAAAGGGAACCCTTGTGCAGTTTAGGTGAGAATGTAAATTGGTAGACCCAGGAAAACTGAATGGAGGCTTTAAAAATTATAAATAGAATTACAACATGATTAATCAATTCCACTTCTAGTTATATGTGTAAAGAAAATGATATCACTGTATCAAAGAGATATCTGCCCTCTCATATTCATTGCAGCATTATTCACAATAGCCAAGACATAGAAACAATCTGAGTGTCCATGAAAGGATGAATGGATAAAGAAATGGGGAACATACACACAGACACAAACAGACACACACACACACACACACACACACACACACACACACACACAGGATTATTAAGCCATAAAAGAAGTAAATTCAGCCTTTTGTAAAAACATGGATGAACCTGAAGGCATTATTCTAAGTGAAGTAAGTCAGACAGAGAAAGCCAAATACTGCATGATCTCATTTATACATGGAATATCAAAACACCTATAGAAACAGAGAACAGATTGGTGGTTACCAGAGTTGGGGGGTGGGCATGGATAGGGTAAGAAAATGGGTGAAGTTTGGTCCAAAGTACAAACTTTCCAGTTATAAGACAAATTTGCCCTAGGGATGTAACATATAATACATTTAACAATTAACTATACTGTATTGCATATTTGAAAGTTGCCAAGAAAGTAGATCTTAAAAGTTCTCATCACAAGAAAAAAATTGTAAGTATGAGATGGTGGATGTTAAACTTAGAGTGGTAATCATTTTGCACTACATACATATATATACCAAATTATTGTTGTACACCTCAAACAAATACAAGGTTATAAGTCAACTATATCTCTCAATAGAACTGGAAAAAAAAAGAAAGAAAGAAACTGGCACCCTGTGTTGCCATGGAGATACTCCATTCAGATCTCCTTTTGAGAAAGAACTTACTATGGACCTCCGAGGAGAGCAGTTGCTGACACCCTCTCTCTGCAGTGCCTTTGGGATCCAATCCAATATCACAGTAGCTTCCAGCCAATGGGTTAGCGCAGTGAGAGTACTAGGGCCTGTCTGGACATTTCTAACCAACCAGAAACCCCTCTGGTGGGTAATCTTTGCTCCAGAGCCTTCTTGACTTATTCAAGATATTGTCAGTTATGTAATTGGGTCCAAAAGCTTTTTCTGCCCAATACTGCATCTTCCCATTTATTTTTTATAGGTGTTTGTCTCCCCTTAAGCCTCTTACACTCCTAATCTGATGTCAGCATCTGTTTCCTGGAGGACTCAAACTAATACAATTGGTACCAAGAGTGGTCTGAGATAACAAGATAGGGTTTGGGACTGGGCCATTCATTCACAGGTGGCAAAGAAGACCCTGTCTGGGATATTATATAAGACATGAATAACCTGTGGATTTGTGTGTGTGGGGGGGGAGGGGTGGATGGACAAACAAAGCCCAATGACCAAATATTACCTGCCACCTGATTTTGTTGCTGTTGTTTTAATTTGTATGGAGAAGTGTTTATTTTACCTTCTGTTTTAAAAATAAATATTTTTAAAATATTAGACTTTTTAAAGAAGTTATTGGTTTACAGAAAAAATAAGCAGAAATCCTCTCAGCCACTTCCTTCCAAGTTTCCCTATTATTAAGACCTTGCATTAGTGTAGTACATTTGTTACAATTGATGAGTACAATATTATTAACTAAAGGCAATAGTTTACATTATGGCTCACCTTTAGTATTGTACATTCTATAGCTTTTGACAAATGTACAATGACATGTATCTACATTATAGTATCATACAAAATAAATTCACTGTAAAATCCCAAGTTTTACCTATTCATTCCTGAGTCCCTTGAAACCACTGATACTTTTACTGTCTTCATAGTTTTGCATTTCCAGAGTCATAGTTGGAATCATACAAGCACGTGGTTTTCTTAAAGTTTTATTGGAACACATCCATATGCATTCATTTATATATTGTGTATTTTTGAAGCATGGGAGTTGAGCAGTTGCTACAACTACTTAGCAATAATAATAGACAAAATATTGTCTATTTCTCCTACTTTTACACTACAATAAAGGAGTTGAGTAGTTTCTACAAATACTATTTTATCCACAAAGCAAAAAATATTTATTATCTGGCCATTTACGGGAAATTTGTTGAGCCCTGGTCTATGGAACAAGGTGGCAGCCCAATCCCCAAACTTTGCCCCAGATTGAGAGAAGATTTCAGTTCAGAAGAACTCCTTGGCCAGAACAATCATTCAATTTCTTCAGAAGTATGAGTGAATGTGGAAGAACATGTAGACAAGGATAATAGAATTGGCTAGCTGGTAATAAATTGCATTGATCCATTAGAGAGAGATAATGAAAAGCTGATGCAGTTAACAAACCATTGAAAAGTAAGTATGAATTCCAAAGAGCTTCTTTAAGAGGCTTCCAAAGAGCTCTTTTTCCCTGAAGTAAAAGAGCAAAAGAAATAGAAGACCAAAATCCAGATTTAATAGTTGCTGTGATGCAAAATTGACTAGGAATGCACAACCAAGACAAGTCTCTTATATCAAGGTCAGGGCCTGGTTGGACAAGGTCAGGGCCTGGAATTCTTAGTATGGTATGGGACTATGTTACTCCCCATTCTCCGCTGAATTGTTAGACTGCAGATAGGGCAAGCACACCCTTCTTTCCCTATGAAAAGATGGTCACCTCTTGTCCCACCTCCAACACCTCACTATAGTAGTCTCTTCCCCACAAGGCAACAGGGGTTCCACATAACATCTGGTCCTGCTTTTCTCTGGCATCTAGTCTGATAGCTGGGGGTAAGCATAACCAGTCATGGAGATACTGGGCCTGATAGAAAGAGAAAGGAACCTTACCTCGAAGGACCTGTAAAGATTAGCCATCATGAGTTGGCAGGGGCCAGGAGGGCACCTCTGGATTTGGATTTTGAGTATGCTTAATCAAGGGGACCAGAACATTAGACTAGATTATGGACAGATTGTTGACTTGAGTCACTACCTTTGGATATTAGATTTAACATCCTGGCATGGGCCTCAGGGGATTGGGCAAATTTACTGCTAGGGGTGACTCCCAAAAATCTGGAAAATGCAAAGGCCCATGTTAAGCCAAGCTGAAATAATTTCATTTCAATTATAGGAGAGGAAGGAACTAAAAGTCCAAGGATATAGACACACTGTATTGAATATACCTTATGAATTATGTTCCATAGGACATCCCAAAACACACCCATTCACTATATCCATTAGGAATGCACTGGCAAGAGGGCACCAGCATTAGTAAGAAGTAGTCATCATAAGAAGTAGACAGTAGGAGGTGCAGTTAAAGGTGTTAGGTTTTTTTTTTTCTAACAATGGGATGGTAGGGTTCCTGAAGCAAAAAGTCCAGGTGGTAGACTTCAACTACTAAATGCTAGCATGTTTTAATTGTTATAATGCCAGGCAAGGCTAGAATGGCAGCCAGCAGGGAATGACGTCCAGAGAGTTATAGAGATGTGTAATAGAACACATCATCTGAAGAAGCAAAGTACATGAGAAAATTAGTTAAGGGTACTGACTAATACTTATAATGAGAAGAATGAACAAATGGCTAAGAAGCCTGGGAGTAGTTATTTCAATAAAAAGTCATAATTTCTTGCTCTGTCACCAGACTGAGCCAAAATGACTCTGTCAGTTGATATTTGTCAGCCTTTATCATCTGCCCCAGAAATGACATGATGGACACACAGGCAGAGGGTCTACAGTAGCAGAGATGGAAGCTAGGTGTGGGCCCAACAACGTGGATTCTCATTCAATAAGACCAATCTAGCTATTGCTACTTCTCAATGTCCAACGTGCCCATAACAGAGATCAACACTGAGCCCCTGATTGTGTGCCCTTTCCAAGGTGACCAACCAGCTAGGCGGAGATTAATTACATTGAGACCCTTCCATCCCAGAAAGACTAGTGAATCAAACCCACAGGATTAGAAACTCCTGGTATGGATTTACCCTTTTTATAAGATGCCCTCAGCACCTTATTCAGTATCACTATATAGAGGATCACAAAGCTTCTAATTCACACAACACAGCATCTGACCAAAGTCTCTTGTTGTGGTAAAGGAGTTATGAGAGTGAGCCATGACCATAGGATTTCCTGGTGATATCACATGCTGCACTATCCAGAATCATCTGGTCTCAGATAACTTTGGAAAGGATTGCTGAAGGCAAAGCTGAAGCTTCCACTCATACAGGGTACAAATTTACAGAATGCACTGTATGTACTATTGAGAAATTTCTAGATGACAGAATGACTCCAATAGGGAGTATCTTTGGACCAGGAACAAAGTTTAGAAGCTGAAATGGCTTTGCTCACCATCATTCCCAATATCTCACTAGGGGAACATTGTATTTCTCATTCCCACAAATATGGGCTCTACAGTATTAGAAGTCCTGGTCTTCAAACAAAGAACATTCTTGCCTGGTGACACAAAAGATCCCAGTGACCTATAAACTATTAACTATGGTTGCCACCAGGGGATGAAATTTCTCCTTGAAATTACTCTCCAGTTACCCACAGCAGTAGCTGGCTTGATAATATGCACGTTAGTGGCTACTTTGCTTCTCCACCCTCCTACCAGGGTTCCTTCTACCTCTCAAATCAACTATTTGCATTAATACCTCTTGGTCTGCTTTTGAGGGAACCCAAACTAAGGCACAGGTCTAGGGAACATAAGAGATACTAATTCTTGCTCCTATTTAGGAGTAATATTCTGTTTGACTAAAATCATTTTAAACCTAAACAAATCTAATAAATCTATACTACATGAACCCTGAAACAAGAATTCCCTAGTCACTGTTATTTACAATTGATTCTTTGGAATACTAATGTGCAATAGTCACAATAAGATGTTATTCAAGTGGTGCTTGATGATCTTACCTGCCCATAGATCATTCCACTGATGGTACAGAGGAACAGAGGAGATTCAAACTCAAGGCATTTGAAGTTTACAGAGGCCATAAGCAAGAACCATGGAATCCATAGCCAAGAATTTTTCTGCCCACGATAAGATGGGAAAGGTAGTAGCTAGCTTGGAGCAAGGTTTATTCTTTCCCACTTTTTGTGCATTGCATGGCCAAGGTGGGAAGAGACCACCTCCCCTGCAACCCTCTGAAGTAGGGACTGAGTGGTGATAAAATTTTAATGAAGCCAGGTAGATTGAGGGAAATACTGTGAAAAGATTGAGGCTATGGGGTACCATTCAGATGGTAATAGAGTTGACAGTGTTAGAATGGAAGACAGCAGGGAAGCAGCCATACTCACAGGATGCTGCCATAACAAAGTTCATTACTAAAGTGGGTTAGTTATTCATTTTATGGACAACTACTCTCAAATTTCCCATTTCAGTGAGTGAGCTTACACTCTGCCCCACCAGCATCTCTTAAATCTATCCTTGTATTACAGTAGGGATATATCTCCCTGGAGGAAGTTGAAAAACAGCAAAAGCAGCATTTGAACCATGTCTTCAGGAATGAGTACCTTTGCCTGATATGATATTCTGTCATTCTCCTAAAGGACAGAGGTCATGGAGGTCACTGTCCTCAAGACCTCTCTTGCCTGGAGCTGCAGGCCACTGTATGAGAGACAGGTGGAAGAATAGGGCAGCTAGTGCTCAATTCTCCTCTGCTGTGTATTAGTGCCTCCCTTTGCTAAGCCCCAAAAGTGAATTCTGAGCTCTCTGGTACCTTGCACAAAGGAGAAATTGAGAGAAACTCCATAGTAGATCAAACTTGCTGTCTTTCCAGGCAGGATATAGATGTATATAAGGAGAACCTCAAGCTACTTTCTGTTACTTTCTGGTGCACTGCATCTAACTGGTCCAGGGGACTTAAACTTCCAGGAACAGGAGATGCAGGATCATATTAAAGCAGCTAATAAAGAATGTTGTTGGAGGATTTTATGCTTTGCATATCTTTCTCAAAAGTGACTGCCCACCATAATTTATTCTTGAGGATGGAGGCAAATTAAGATTCTCTGCATCTGATATGCTTTAAGCTATGTAGAATAAGTTTTGCCTTTGGCTAGACCTAAGCAACTTCCTTTATCCTTAAGTACATGCTTAAATCTCTTCAAAGACAGTATTGTATAGAAGTGGATAAAAGCAAGAGCTCTGCATTTAGATTGCAAGAATTCAAATCCTAGCATCAACCTTTCCTATTGTGTGACCTTATGCAAATAACTTAAATTCTCAGTAATTTACTTGCCTGTAAGTAGAAATAATAACAACTTTCTATTTCTGAGTGGCATTGTAAAGATTAGATGAGCTAATGCCTGTGCTTGGCCCTCTCTATATAAAAGGCACTATTCTAAGATTATAAAAATGAATCATAATTTTACTGTCTTACTGTCAAGGAAAAGCCTATTTAAAGAAAAATTGCCCCTCCACTGAGAAGAAACTACATATGTCCAGTGCTTAGGGCCCAGGTGGAGTCTAAGCCAATGATCCCAGACCTCAGATTGGGGCAGGATCACCTGCTTACAAGTCATGGGGAGTGAGAATCCACAGAGACTGTACCCACATGGTCCAGCCTTCAACTCCTTTGTTTGTACCGTGAAACAACATAAATGCCTTTGGCTTTGACCCTGAAACTTTCTTCCCTGATGAATTAAGAGGGCAGTTGAAATCCACTGCTTGAGCAGACCCCGGGGTTAGCATGGAAGTTCCAAATAGAACTCTGTAGGCTGTGTGAGGGAAGACAGAGGAACAGAGGGAACTAGTTGCTTCCACTAGCAGAAGCTTTATAGACACAAAAATCTCCTCCCCGAGTAAAATAGCACCAAGAGGGGAAGTCATGGAATGTCTGGGAAGTTGTTCATCGAAATGATTTTGGGTATGGTGGGCAGCCAATCTTCCAGCCCACATCATGAGTGTTGACAAACTCTCTTCTCTCATGGACCTTCCCTATTAGTACTTGACAGCCCCCTCATATATGATCAATACCTTTATCATGTTCTCCTCTAGGGGTCTCAAACTCAGATATCTCCAGGGGCCTAGCAGGTAACATAAATGAGTGATGTCTCAGTGAGTAAGAATGAGAAGTTTGGGCGGGGGGGCAGGGAAAAAATGGTGAAAACATACCCTGTGTAAGGGAGCAGCTGCTATTCCCTTTCATTGGATTGTTGCCAGGTGGGACTTTTCAAAAGAAGTCAGATTTTCTGTAAAAACTTCAGATAAAAAAAAATAATCCTGCATGGGACAAACCAGCACATCTGTAGACCAGCCCTGTTCCACTGACTATTATTGTAAACCTCTGTTCTATCATTTATAAAATACATTCACATTCTTCTCCAATTTTCACAAAAAGTCCTGGATGTCTTTTCATTTTCCAGAGGAGGAAATTAAGACTCTGAAGAGTGGTCTCATCATCATCACTCAGTTGTGGATGATATAGCTAGAACACAGACCTGCTTTCCTTTGTAAATGAGTCCTTGTACTTTCAATCACACAATGCCCTTCCTCCCTTCTTTTTTTTAAGTTTATTTATTTATTTATTTTGAGAGAGAGAGAGAGAGAGAGTGAGAGAGCAAGCAAGCAAGCATGGGAAGGCAGAGAGAGAGAGGGGGAGAGCTAGAATCCCAAGCAGGTTTGCACCGTCAGTGTGGAGCTCAGTGTGGGGCTTGAACTCATGAACCGTGAGATCATGACCTGAGCTGATATCAAGAGCCGACACTCAACTGACTGAGCTACCCACGCACTCGCGCTTCTTCCCTTCTAATGGGAATATGAACTACTTGAGCTAAAAATAATAAACTGAAAGTTTGACAGTGATTTTATAAAAGGCCTGTTTTTTAAGGGCAGTCAGTGCTACTCCAGTTAGAAATGGCTGAAAGAAATACTAGTGAAGAGAAGAAGCTTTAGGGGCTTCCATGTGGGAGGAGGGGAGAATTCCTAGGAAAAGGAGGTCTTCAGGGATGTGGTCAGGGATTTAGGCCTTAAAAACATTTTTAAAATGTGTTTTCACTAAATGTGCAATAATTAAATGATAAAGACAAAGGAGGCCAGATTCTGGTACTGCTTTACAAATGGGCCACCCAAAACAGGATTCGAACATGAGAGTAAGAACCATCTTCCATTTTTCTGCTTTGGGCAGTTACTCCCTGTTTCAGTTCAGGTCCTCCAAGAGTCAGATACCAGGATGATTAGACATACAAGATATGGGGAGATGCCTATGTAAATAAGAAAGGAGCAGGAGAAGGCGGGGGGAGCCTTCTGACCACAGTGAAGATCTGACATTTGTGAAAGGAGAGTGGGAAGGAAGGGCTGATTAGGAAGAGTCTCACCCTGCAGTTCAATTCTGAGAAAGATGTGACCAGGCATCTGGGAGTCCATGAGCCAATGTTGCCATTAGATGAAACCTGCATCTGGCAGGACTGCCTTGGCTAGAACTAATGTGGTCAGTCATCAGCTGAGAGAGCCCCAGTCCCACTGGCCTCTGAGTGAATCCCACAGTGGAGCCAGAAGGCAGAAGCTGAGGTTGCCAGTCAACTCTGTTCCCTGCAGCTGATTTCTTGGTGGAACATCTGAGCAGGGCATCTCTGCATCTACCACCCTCTCCTTGCTTAGATACAACACAGGAGGACCTCACAACAGAGCTGGAGCTTACTCTAGGTGAGTGAAGGGTTTTGGTAGAACCTAACAATTTCTTTTCTTTCCTGCCTGAGTTCTTAAACAATATAGACACAAGATAAAAATCAGCAAATTGTGGATAAAATACTATCTTTCCTACTGATAAATATCTGCAGGCCAATGGGCTTCTTGAAACTAAACCCCAGGATTAGACACTTAGTCCCACCACACTGACCACTATAGGACTCTACAACATTATCTGTCTCTGGAAAACTTACAGCATGCAGGAATGGGGAGAAAACATGTTTCCTTTGTACAGGATCACTCCCAAAAGGAAAGAGGAAGGAGCTGTGTTATGCATACCCAGTTTACCCCTCCAGGGAGGAGGAAAGGATTGATGAGAGGAAAGCCAAGAGTTATCTAAAAGGAAAAACTAGAAATGAGGAAGAACCCATTTTCTTTTTTTTAACTAAAATTTTTTAAATGTAATTTATTGTCAAGTTGGCTAACATACAATATCTATAGTGCGCTCTTGGTTTGGGGGGTAGATTCCTGTGATTCATCACTTACATACAACACCCTTTTTCTCTTTCCTTCTGGTTCTAGCTTGAGTCCTCTCCAAACAGTTGAAGACTTAAATGCAGGATGTTTATTTGTGGTCTCAGGAGGCAAAAGTGAAGGAGTCAGGAAAGTAATATGGGAAAGAAGGTGTTGTAGGTTACTCTTTCTAGAAGCAGATTCTAGGTAGAGTTTGGGGTACAGATAGTTTTTAGGAATCAACATCTGTGAAAGGAGGGAAGAGGAATCAGGATTGGGTATCCCATTATATGATGCAGACTGGACAAGCCAGCCTGGCAGGGAGCTCTGGAGCAAATATTGCTCATCAGCATCATCCTGCAAGGGACCAAGATATCTACACCTTTGTATCCTAATCTCACATAGTTACCAGATGTGGACTGCCCAAAAATGTGACCTCAGGTGAGATTACTCTAAAATTAAGGTAGACCCTGAAGGGGCTGACATCTGGAGCTGCTGGGCACATTCTCTGAATAGGGATAGTACATTTCCTGTCTACTACAGGAAGAAAGCCAATACAGAATGTTGAGCAGGATACTTCTGTGGGAAAGTAAGTCTCAATTCTCTTGGGGACTCTCTGAGACTCCATTGAGAATATGCCTCAGGATTGTCCTATTAAGGGGTGAGGAGGCTGGAGTATTTATCTACTAATCTCCACCTGCCATTGGTAGAGGGATACTCCTAGCAGCATTTAATGCCAAGCACAATCAGGCAAATGCCTTTAGCACCAGAGAAAATCCTTAGGCAGAGAATCTCAGATAGATGCTTGAGGTGGAAGGCTATCCACTGCAGCTTCAGACCAGTTCAGAAATGACCAGGGATGTGTAGAGTGGGATCCATAGCATCTGTCACACCCCTGAATTTGCCTAGAAATGTCATCTGTTTAAATGTAAAGTTAAGTAGCAATTCTGAGTTACTGCGGCACTTTATTTATTTATTTATTTAATCTCTTTTATAATAAGAAGCTAAGATACTAAGTGAGCTTAGGGGGAGACTTCCAACTGTCTTTTTTTTTCTTTTTCCTTTCTTTCCTTTTTTTTCCCCCAGGAGTAGATTCTTTAAGGCCCCTTACCCATTTAGCCTATCCCCCTCCTACAACCCCTCCAGTAACCCTCTGTTTGTTCTCCATATTTAAGAGTCTCTTATGTTTTGTCTCCCTCCCTGTTTTTATATTATTTTTGCTTCCCTTCCCTTATGTTCATACGTTGTGTCTTAAAGTCCTCATATGAGTGAAATCATATCATACTTGTCTTTCTCTGACTAATTTCACTTAGCATAATATCCTCTAGTTCCATCCATTTACTTGCAAATGGCAAGATTTCATTCTTTTTGATTGCCAAGTAATACTCCATTGTATGTATGTATATATATATATATATATATATATATATATATATACACCATTTCTTCTTTCCCCGTTCATCCATCAATGAACATTTGGGCTCTTTCCATATTTTGGCTATTGTTGATAGTGCTGCTGTAAACATTGGGGTGCATGTGCCCTTTTGAAACATCTGCTGCATTTTTAGATTGTGACAAGTAGGCACATAATTCTGTGATTGGTCTAGTTCTAGCAAATGTGATCTTCAGTCTTCTCTCTGGTAGCAGAGAATGATTTGAGTATGGATAATGACTGTAGGGCTGTAAGTAATGTGAGGCATTACCCATAGGGGCAGGAGTTGGTGCAATTTAGGTTGCATTTAGAACAAGCTCTGACTTTCAGTAGGGATATAGAGCCTACTTTGTAAATAAGCTGGCAATGTTTGGCAGTGGGAGGTGTTTGAGCCTCTTTCTAGTCATCTGGTGTTTCAATATTAACCATTCTGCACCACACACATTGGGGAAATCTTGAAAAGTACAAGAGCACTTGGAGTGCCCTAGTTTATTGGGGATTGTCCTGCTGGAGCCCACCTCCAGCCTCCCCATGTCTGGTGTGATCTACAGAAATCTACACAAATAAATTCCTAAAAACAGATGTCTAGAAGCTGAGCTACTTGTATGGTCTGCCACTCCTAAGTGTAAGACTCTAGAATTTCTATCCTTAATATGAATCTAGTAATTGCTGTTCTACAGCTGATGCCAGAAGGACTGTTGTTTTCCCTAGTGTTTACAAGGGAGCTATTCCCCCTCTTGGGTGCAATCAGGCCCCCATGGGTCCAGTGGAGAGGGAGGCTTAAAGAGTTGGCTGGGAGAAAGCAAATTGCTAGAAGTACTTCTGTGTTTTGTCTAGAAAACAATGGCTTCTGGACTATTCTCCAGTGTTCTTCTGCCCTGAAGGGTTAATAATGCACAAACCATCTGTTCTCTTCCTCAGATAGCTTGTGCTGTGTAGGAAGCTGACTCTTTCTCCTCCTTCATGAAGAGAACATGGCTCAATTTGTAACTACTTCTTCCTTTTTGGACTATACACTTCCAGTAGTCCGTATGGTGTAATTTGGCTAGGAGTCAAGATAATTACAATTTGCCACTATTTTTGTCCTTAAGAGATTGTAATTACATAACAAAATGAATCTAGTGAAGAGAGTAGTGTCTTGTCACTATGCCTAGGAATATGCCAGAAATAAAAATATTAGTACATGTATCTCCAGCCTATCTACCTCCCCAACTTGTGAAGGGAAATCTGATGATGCCCATTGAGCTCTAACATCCCACCTACCTCAACCTATCCAGAAGTACCTGGATCCTTGTGGGCAAGAGCACTGGGTATTATATGGAAACCAAGTTGGCAATAAACTATTTTAAAAAAAACCAGAAGTACCTGGATCCTGGACTTCTTTAGATAGAAATATTTAGGAAGAAAGAAGATTTAATCTGAAAGTTGAAGCCTGCCCCCATCCCACACTCTCCATTTCAGCAAATGGCACAATGATTTTTTCTTGCCCCTTATAACCAATCCATCAGCAAGCCCTGTGGAATTTTACTCTAAAATCTGGAATCAGCCCATTCCTATCTCTTCATTGCCACCTTTTTTACTTTCATCTCTTTGTAAATTGACTCCCTACATCCCTTATTGTTCCTTTCATATAATTCTATTCATAGCAGCCAACATAATCTTTTTCTTAGGCATTTAGATTTATTCATTCTATCCCTCTATTTAAAACATGTCTTGACTTCCCACTGCCTTAAATTAAATGCAAGTTTTTTAGGTATTACAAACCCCCACACCATCCAGCTCCTATCTACTTCTTCACTTTGTCTCATTTTATTTCCTCTCCTTCACTGAATTCTAGCCACAATGAACTTAGACTTAAATGGGGTTCCCCTGAAAGCAGACCCTAAGACAAGGATTTCTATATTTTAGTTTATAGACTAATATGAATGTTCTGCCAACTGTTAAATATATACATCTCAATTATGCACTCAGGGACCAGGGAAGTGCCCACAAGATAGTTTCATGAACCAACTGGACAAACCATGAAATAGATGTGACATTTTGAGTCCCCTGATGTCACTGTATTCAGTGACCCTCAAAGTATCTGGATATTCTTTTTTGACCAGTGTATAGTTACTTTGATAAAGCCATAGGAAACTTTGGGTAAGAATTGGAGGAATCATTACTATATCTACTTGCTTTATGGTGTTTCAAGTTCATTGCTCAAGGATATTTGGCCTTTTCTTCAATGATTGAACTTGGGTCTGAGAAATGACTGGGGTCTGGAAAATTGATAAGGAATTGTGATTTTTCACTGTGACAACTGACATCAGACTTCTCTTTGCCTGATCTTGGTATTTTCTTTGAGGCAGGTGGTGTTTATATATGCCAAGTAATATTCATGTTGGCTGCCTATCTATTTTTCCAAAAGAACATTATTGCCACTTGCAATTGCCACTTGGCTTCAAGTTGCCATTTTTGAGCCATTCTGCTCTTTATAGCACTTATTTACACCTTGCATCTCATGACTAAATAATATCTGGTATTTCTAGAAGCCATTTATATCTATTGACCTTATGGAGCCCAATTCTAGGATAACATTCCCTACCACCAGCTGTAACCTATAGAGGATGTCTACCACTGTTTGTGTCTCTATGATGCCATAGGGTCCCTCACTGAGATGCCTTATTTTTGTAAGAGTTCTTTGACCCCTCATGGAACATAGTCATCAATCTGATGGGTTTTCTGATCTTTTATGATAGTTCCTTACTAGCATGCTCATCTGAGACTTTTTGACTCCTTCCTTGAGGTAGTCTGGTGTCTCTACTTCAATTACTTTGGCCATCACTATTTTCAAGCTTCCATAAGCCACCCAAGCAGTGAATTCAAATTTAGAGTTTAGGCAAGGTATGTAGAACTGGTCCTGCGTCATTGGAGAGTGTCCTCCACACATTTATATGAACAAGCTTTCTCTTATCCACTCATATTTCATTCTTCCGCCCTTTCCCCTGGAAAGTCCAATTCCAACATCCCCCAGGTTCACTCCCAGCCATATTCTCTCCATTCTTGTCAGTACATATTAACCAGGTTCTGAAACTGTTTTGGTGACTTTTTTTTTCCTATGAAAGCATGGATAGTACTTCCTTAATTTGGTCATGGTGGCTCTTGATCCTCCCTATTGGTTTAGAAGCCATGAGGAAAGATGAAGTAATATATTTAGAAGGGCATTGGCCTCAGGTGAGACCTTTGCACGTTTCCAAGTAGCAGGAGGCTGCTATCCTCTAACAATGGGTTATGGGGAATTTTTGTAATCTCCAGAGTGTTCAAGGGAATGTGGGCATTTAGACTTAAGTGCATCCTTCCAGGTGTTTCTCACAGCCCTTTATTCATAGGGCCAAACTTTAGCATAGGAGATTTATTGAGAATGAGAATTCAGCCTTATTTACAATTCTGCTACTATACAACCAAGTACTGAGACTGATTTTCAGCATAATCTTCCCTTAAGCTGCAGGAAATTAGCTATTTAAATGCTGCTGGGAGGCTCTCTAGTTTTTATATTGTGACTGAATTGGTAGTTAGCTGACCTGAACCCGTCATTTTCTTCCTTAAGAGCATAATTGTCACTTAATAACTAACCAGCTCCATGGTTCCTAAACTTAAAAATTGTTCTTATATCTGTAAATTGCATAAGCTGGTGCATTCCCTTCTACTTCTATTTCAGCCCAATTCACCACAGATAAGAGTCACAGTAATGCCAAGCACACTGATCCCGTTTAACATAAGGAATGAGGTTAAAAATCAAGGGCAAAACTATCTGAGTCTGTACTTTACTTTTAATTTTATAGGTTTAGAAACTGAGGCACAAAGTGATCAAAGTAATCCTACAGTTAGTTAATAGCAGAGCTTAGCCTCAACTAAGTCCCTTGACTCATTCTTTCTAGCAGTCCTTCTGGCAGTCCAGGTATAATGTAAATTTCCCATTTTTGTCAAACAGATCATTTCTTGAAGGTATTTCTAAGTGGTATTCTTGTTGCTCTTGGTGCTTCACTCAGATCTCTTCTACCAGCTGGTGTACTCATGCCCCAGATGTTCTTAATGGTATCCAATAAAAACTCACAGCTACTCTTTCTCCATAGAGGTAGTTCTAGGCGAAAAGAAACCTGCGGGAGGCTGCATTATACCTCCTCCCTCTCACCTGCTCACCTGGGCTAGACCTTGGCCAGTAACTGGCTCAAGGCATAAGGAGCCAGCCCCCTTACTTTGACATACAACTACTTTTATTGTACAATTTATGTTTCAGAATTATCATGTGATCATACTAAAGTGAGACTCCAGTGAGTACATTTTGTTTAGCCTTTTCATCTGTTATATCCTGCCTCCCTCATTCTCTTTTTCCCCAGAATACTCACCCAATTAATCACTTAAGAATCTCTATCTTAGGTCTATTTCTAGGGAACCCCAAATAAGACAGCTGGTAAAGAAAGAAGTCTCTAAGGATAGATTCTGAAGTTAGATTTCTCACCAGCTGTGTGGCCATGATTATGTAAAGTAATGATAGCCCCTGGCATGCTGGAACTACGTGATTGCTAAAACTAACTGGAATGAAGTATAGGTGGAAGAGAAAGCTCTTGTTGGTGCATTGCCTTGGACACTTGAGAAGTAGAGAGAGCAAGAAATATCCATTTCACAATTCTTACAGTTACTAATGTGCTGTTGATGTGTTAAAGAGAGAAAGTTACACTTAGGTATATTAACCAATGACTTCAATCAAGGTTCAAGAGTCAGATGTTTTCCTTGAAAGTATTTTAAAAGACCCATATCTGGTATAGCGGTGGGGGAGATGGTGGAGTAGGAAAATCCTGAGCTCACCTCCTCCCATGAACATACCAAGGCTACAACTACATGTAGAACAACTGTCCCTCGATAATGACCTGAAGTCTAGCAGATTTCCATAGCTAAATATTTAAGGAAAAATACACATTGAGAAGTGTAGGAAGGGCAGAATGTCCTCTCATCAGGAACCAAACCACAGTCTGACAACTCACAAGTGGGAGGGCTATCACATGCACAGAAGTCTTTTCTGAAAAAGGAGGGTTCAAACCCGATATCAGATACTCCATGCTCTGGGAAGACAAGCCTCCATAATGTCTCTTTTTCAAAATTAGCAGAACTTACCTCTGGGAGAAACTGAGGGCTATAGGAAATAAAGACTTCACTCTTAAAGGGCCTACATATAACCTCACACTCTTTGAAGCTCAGCAGAGGAAGCAATTTAAAAAGCACCTGAGCCATACATGAGATTTATTGACTAATTTTAGGGTGTGTGCCAGAGGGGCAGGGATCTGGAGGAACTTTCTTTGGGAATGGAAACACAGGTGGGCATCATTTTTCTTGTCTTCTTTCAGCTTAGCTCATTCAGTTCTGACATTATCTACCTTGGTAACACTGCTTACCCTGCCCCAGCATTCCTATGTGGACCTGTTCCAC
Source organism: Cryptoprocta ferox (assembly GCA_028646485.1). NCBI lineage: Eukaryota > Metazoa > Chordata > Mammalia > Carnivora > Eupleridae > Cryptoprocta > Cryptoprocta ferox. The sequence goes on along the minus strand of CM053567.1, from coordinate 132,519,375 downwards.
CCAATCTGCTGACCCCTACAGGTACCCCTCCAAAAGAGGCTACCACCTGCCACATCTGGTGGACAGCTTCAGCTGGGACTGGTGCCCCTCAAGTGACTCTTGCCCTGGAAAGGGAAGGCCAGCCCAGCCTACCAGCACACCCACAGCAGCTACAGTGGGGCTTCACAGCCAGCCACACTTGGGGCTAATCCCAGTATTACACCAGCAGCAGTTGCAGTTGGGCCTCTCAACTTGCCATTATGGGGCTCATACTCACTCACCAGTGCACCTGTAGTAGTTGCAGCTAGGCATTGCAGCCAGCCAACCCAAGGCCTGTCCCACCCACTATCACACCCACAGCAGTTGCAGCTCAATTACAACACGAGGCCACAAACATCTCACACAAGGGACAGCCCTAGGGAACCTTGTTCTGGTAATCAGGAGTACTGCATTTCTGGGCCCACAGGATGCCATCTACATAAGACCGTAATGTCTAAGACCAAGAGATGGAGTTGACCTACCTAATATTTAGAAAGAAACATGGACAGACAACATAAGGAGACAGAGGAACATTCCAAACAAAAGATTAAGAGAAAAATTAAAAAAAAAGAATGAAATGAAACAGAGATAAGCAATCTACTTGAAATGAGTCCACAGTAATGGTCATAAAGATGATCATCGAATTTGGGAAAGAGTAATAAATGAGAACTTCAACAAAGAGGTTGGGGTATAAAAAGACCCCAAAAGAGTTGAAGAATACAAGGACTACAATGAAAAATACACTAGAGGGAATCAATAGAAGATTAGAGGATGTAAAAAGATGGATCAATGATCTGGAAGGCAGTGTAGTGGAAAACATCTACTGACAAGCAAAAAGAAAAAAAATAATGAGGAGAGGTTAAGGACATCCAGGACATCAATGATACTAAAATTTGCATTATAAGAGTTCCAGAAGGTAAAGAGAGAAAGAAAAGAACAGAAAAATTATTTGAACAAATAATAGCTGAAAACTTTCCAAACTTAGGGAAGGAAACAGACATCCTAGTCCAGGAAGTAAGAGAGCCCCATACAAGATGAACCCAAAGGGATCTATACAAAGACACATAATTAAAATGTCAAAAATTAAAGAAAGAGAATCTTAAAAGGAGCAAGAGAAAAAACACTAGTTACATACAAGTTATGCCCATAAGACTATCAGCTGATTTTTCAGCATTTTTCACATCAGACCAAAAGACAGTGGCATAATATATTCAAAGTGCTGAAAGGAAAAAAACCTACAGCTAAGAATACTGTACCCAGAAATATTATTCTGAAGTGAAGGAGAGATTAGTTCCCTAGATAAACAAAAATTAAAGGAGTTCATCACCACTAAACTGGCATTACCAGAAATGTTAAAGGGACTTCTTCAAGCAGAAAAGGTCAAAACTGTAAGTGAGAAAATTATGGAAGAAAAAATTTTACGGGTAAAGCAAACATAAAGGTAGTGAATTAGTCACTTATGGCTAGTAAAAAGGTTAAGAAAACAAGTAGTAAAATCAATTATATCAATATAACTAGTTGAGGGACAAAAAATAAAATGATGTAAAATATGTCATTAAATATATAAAATGTGGGTGCATGGGAGTAAAATGTAGTGTTAGAATGTGTTTGAACTTAAGAAGCCCTCAACTTAGAGTAGATTGCTATATACTTAGGGGATATATAAACTTCGTCATAACCACAAACCAAAAACCTGTTACAGATACACAAAAAAAGATAAAGGAATCCAAACATAATACTAAAGAAAATATTAAATCACAATGGAAGAAACAAAAAGAAGGAAGGCACAGAGAAGAAGTACAAAAATAGCCAGAAAACAAAAAGCAAAATGGCAATAAGTACATAACTATCAATAATTACTCTAAATGTAAAAAGACTACATTCCAATCAAAAGACATAGGTGACTGAAGGGATAAAAGAAAATAAGACCCATCTATGATGCCTACAAAACACTCGCTTCAGACCTAAAGACACAGACTGAAAGTGAAAGTATGAAAAAAATATTCAATGCAAATGGAAACAAACACAAAGCTTGAGTAGCAATACTTATATCAGACAAAATAGACTTAAAAAAGAAAAGACTGTAATGAGAGACAAGGGCATACATAATGATAAAGGGGTCAATCCAACAAGGGGATATAACAATTGAAAATATGTATGAACCCAATATAGGAGGACCTAAATATATAAAGCATATGTTAATAGATATAAGGGGAGAAATTGACAGTAATACAATAGTAGGAGACTTTAATACCCTTTTTACATCAATGAATAGTTCAGATAGAAGTTCAATAAAGAAGCAGTGGCTTTGAACAACACATGGTCTTAACAGATATGTATAAAACATTACACCTAAAAATAACAAAATATATATTATTTTCAAGTATAAATTGAACATTCTCCAGGTTATATCACATATCATAATAAACTTAAGAAGATTGAAAATGGGGCACCTGGGTGGCACAGTCGGTTAAGTGTCCGGCTTCAGCTCAGGTCTTGAACTCACAGTTCATGGGTTTGAGCCCCGCATCGGGCTCTGTGCTGAACACTTACTCAGAGCCTGGAGCCTGATTCGGATTCTGTGTCTCCTTCTCTCTCTGCCCACCCCCCCACCCCCTGCTCACACACTGTCTCACTCTGTCTCTCAAAAATAAATAAATGTAAAAAAAAAAAGATTGAAATCATATCAAGCAACTCTTTTGACCAAAAGAGCATAAAACCAGAAATCAATCACAATAAGAAAAGTGGAAAAAACACTAATGGAAGATAAACAACATGCTACAAAACAATCAATGGGTCAATCAAGAAATCAAAGAGGAAATTAAAAAAATACCTTGAGACAAATGAAAATGCAAACACAATGATCTAAACTTTTGGGGATGCAGCAAAAGCAGTTGTTTTTGTTTTTGTTTATTTATGAGTGAGTGAGACAGCATGAGCAGGAGAGGGGCAGACAGAGAGGGAGAGAGAATCCCAAGCAGACTCCACGCTGTCATCACAGAGCCAGACATGGGGCTTGAACTCACAAACCATTAGATCATGATCTGAGCCGAAATCCAGAGTCAGACACTGAACTGACTGAGCCACCCAGGCACTCCTCTTCCAAAGAGGAAAGTTTATAATGATACTTTACCTCAAAAAGTAGGTAAATCTCAAACAATCTAACCTTACACCTAAAGGAACTATAAAAAGAAGAACAAACAAAGCCCAAAATTAGCAGTAAAGAAATAATAAATATCAGTGTGGAAATAAATGATATAGAGACCAAAAAAATTAAAGAAGAAGAAGAAGCAGAAGAAAAGAAAAAAAAGAAAAAGAAAATATCAATGACACTAAGAGCTGGTTCTTTGAAAAGATAAGTAAAATTGATAAACCTTTAGGCAGACTCTGAAAAAAAAAAAGACAGGATTTAAAAGAATAAAATGAGGAATGAAAGAAGGGAAGTTACAACAAACACCACAGAAATACAGAGGTTTACAGGAGACAGGAGACAACTACAAAAAATATATATGTGTCAACAAAGTGGAGAACCTAGAAAAAATAATAAATTCCTAAGAATATACAACTTCTAAGACTAAATCAGGAAGAAACAGAAAATCTGAACACACTGATTAGTAGCAATAAAATTGAATCAATAATTTTAAAACTGTCAATAAACCAAATTCTGGGACTGGATGGCTTCACAGATGAATCCTACCAAACATTTAAAGAAAAGTTAATACCTATCATTTTTTAACTATACCAACTAATCAAAGAGTAAGGAATGCTTCAAATTCATTTTACAAGGTCAGCATGACCTTGATATCAAAACCAGATAAAGACACTAGAAAAAGATAATAATACAAGCCAATATACCTGATGAACAGAGATGCACAAATCCTCAACAAAATATTAACAAATTGAATTCAACAATATGTAAAATGGATTAGTTACCATGATTAAATGGGATTTATTCCAGGGATGCAATAATAATTCAATATGTACAAATCATTCTATGTGATTATAATATATTAACAAAAAGAATAATTATTATATAATCATCTCAATAGATGCAGAAAAAACATTTGACACAATATAACCTTCATTCATAATAAAAACTCTCAACAAAGTGGGTACAGATGGAACATACCTTAACATAATAAAGGCCATATATGACAAACTCACAACTAACGTCATACTCAATGGTGAAAAGCTAAAAACTTCCCCTGTAAGATCAGGAACAAGAAAAAGGATGCCCATTCTCACCACTTTTATTCAACATAGTACTGGAAGTTACTGCCACGTCAGTCAGACAAGAAAGAGATGTAAAGGCATTCAAATTTGTAAGGAAATTGTAAAACTGTCATGATTTGGAGATTACATGATACTATATTTAGAAAATCCTAAGAGTTCCAGCAAAAATAACTATTAGAAATGATAAATGAAGATTATTACTTCTCATAGGACTGGAATAAGAACTGAAAGAGATAATCTCAAGTAGGAGGGGCCAAGATCGCAGAGCAGCGCGAAAGGGTTAGGTTTTTTTTTTTTTTTTTTTTTTTTTTTTGCCTCTCTTGTCCTTGAAATGCAGCTAGATCAACATCAAACTATCTTGCATACCCAGAAAACTGACTTGAGGATTAACACAACAATCTGCACTACTTGAACCACAGAACTCAGCAGGTACATGACACAGAGAGGTGAACTGGGGGAGAGAAAAGCCACAGAGGGCAGGTAGCTATTTTGGCTTGCAGGAGAGAACGGAGACAGTGGGGAGAGTACAAGAAAAGCACTCCACCCCTGAAAGCAGCTGGAGAGAAAGAGGAAGAGTTGAAACAGCCGTAAGGGACTGAACAGAAAAAAAGTGGGGGGGGGGGAGAGAAAGGAGAAAAGGGAGGGTTTCAATTCTATAATTGAATTCAACTCTATAAACAGTCTGAAACTCTGCAGCTCCATACCTGGTGGAGCTCTGGTGGTAAGGGCCAAGCCCCAGGAGCAGAGAGCAAGGTCCAAGGGGCCCTCAGGCCACACAGGGAGAGGCAGTTCCCCTACTTGGATGACATTTGGTAGAGGCTGTGGGGCCTCCCTCAGGCAAAGGTCCTAGCAGACCTTAGAGAACAGTCACATTCTCTGGTGTTGGAACAAGGACATTAATGGTGAAGCCTGGTGCTAGATGGGTGTTGTGTGATTTACCATAATCCCAGAAATGCTGCTGCTACACTATTGTACAAACATTTTCTCGGGTGGGGTGGCACAGGGTCTTGATCAGCCAAGACCCTCCCTCAGAGGGTCTGAGCGGGTCAAAGCCACAGGGCCCTTAGAACACAGCACCATCAGAGATAAAACTCAGGAGCAAGGGGCCACCTGGCAGGCTGACACCTTGGTCCTAACAGTGTAGAAGTAGAGAGTGGACAGAAGCCAGAGACAAAGGAAGGGTGCTTGATTGGTGGTCGGGGAGAGCACAGAGTTCTGATACTAGAGACTGGATAGTTGGGTGATGCCATTTTCACTCCTCCCATGCATGCACATGCATGCTTACACTCATCACTACAATCCACCCCACTAAACTAAACAGCCCTATGTAGTGGAGAACAAAGCCTTTACACCAAGCCCTGCCCAAATGGGCCTACTTCGCTCTTGAGGAACACCACAAATCTCTTTGCCTGCTTAGTTTATGGATCATAAAGTGCTTCATAGCTTGATTCTAGGGGAAACTGGATGTAATTTCAATCGTATTTCCTTCTGTTCTCTGGTCCATCTATTCCATTTTTTTTCTTTTCTAATTCTTGAATACAGAAAGGGAAAAAATTTATTTTTATTTTCTGTTTTCATAAAAAAGATTTTTAATTTTTTTCTAGTATATATTTTTTACTTTTTTGTAAATTTTTAAATTCTATTTTACTTTCATCATTTCATTTTATTATATTTTATTGTATTCATTTTTTTAATTCCAAACATTTTCCTTTTTTTCTCTTTTGTTTTCTTTTCTTTCCCTTTATTCTCTATCAAGCTTCTTTCAACAACCAGACCAAAACACACACAGGATCTAGCATCCTCTATTTGATTTCTTTGTGTTGTTTTTAATATTTTATTTTTAATTTTTTTTACTTTATTAATTCCTTTTCTTTCTTCAAAATGACAAAATGAAGGAATTCACCCCAAAAGAAAGAACAGGAAGAATCTCAACCAAATGCTAGCCAATTGGATCTAACAATACATTAAAAGAATTATTCACCATGACAAGGTGGGATTTATAGGTGGGATGCAGGGCTGGTTCAATATCCACAAAATAATCAATGTGATACAGCACATCAAAAAATAAAAGGATAAGAACCACATGATCCTCTCAATAGATGCAGAGAAAAGATTTGATAAAATACAGCATCCTTTCTTGATAAAAACCCTCAAGAAAGTAGGGATAGAAGGATCATACCTGAAGATCATAAAAGCTGTATAGGAAGGACCTACCACTAATATCATCCTCAAACTGAAGGCTTTTCCCGTAAGGTCAGGAACAAGACAGAGATGTCCACTCTTGCCACTGTTACTCAGCATAGTATTAGAAGCCTTAGCCTCAGCAATCAGACAACACAAAGGAATAAAAGGCATCCAAATCTGAAAGGAGGAAGTCAAGCTTTCACTTTTCACAGATGACATGATACTCTATATGGAAAAACAGAAGATTCCAACAAAAACACTGCTAGAACTGATCCATGAATTCAGCAAAGTCACAGGATATAAAATCAAGGCACAGAAATCTGTTGCATTCCTATACACCAAGAATGAAGCAATAGAAAGAGAAATCAATGAATCAATCCCATTTACAATTGCACCAAAAGCCATAAAATATCTAGAAATAAACCTAACCAAAGAAGTGAAAAATTTATACACTGAAAAATATAGAAACTTTGTGAAAGAAATTGAAGACATACACACACACACAAAAAGGAAAAATATTCCATGCTCCTGGATTGGAAGAACAAATATTGTTAAAATGTCGATACTACACAAAGGAATCTACATATTCAATGCAATCCCTATGAAAATAATACCAGCATTCTTCACAGAGCTGGAACAAACCTAAAATTTGTATGGAACCAGAAAAGACACCGAATAGCCAAAGCAATCTTAAGAGAAAAGAACCAACCTGGAGGTATCATGATTCCAGGTTTCAAACTTTACTACAAAGCTGTAGTAATCAAAATAGTCTGGTATTAGAACAAAAATAGACACATAGATCAATCAAACAGAATAGAAACCCCAGAATTAAACCCACAACTATATTATCAATTAATCTATGAAAAAGGAGGTAAGAATATATAATGGGGAAAAGACAATCTCTTCAAATGATGTTGGGAAAGCTGGACAGCTGCCTGAAATAGAATGAAACTAGACAGCCTTCTTATACCATACACAAAAATAAACTCAAAATGGATTAAATATCTGAATGTAAGACCTGAAACCATTAAACTCCCAAAAGAAAATATAATCAGTAAGCTCTTGGACATGGGTCTTAGCAATAATTTTTGGGTATCTCTCTTCAGGCAAGGGCAACAAAACCAAAAACAAACAAGACTACATCACAGCTTTTGCATATTGAAGGAAACCATTTACAAAATGAAATGCAACCTACTGAATGGGAGAAGATATTTTCAAATGATATATCTGTTAAGGAGTTAATATCCAAGATATATAAGAATTCATACAACTTAACACCCAAAACCTCTCAACAATATAATTAAAAATGAGCAGAGAACCTGGGACACCTGGGTGGCTCAGTCAGTTGAATATCCAACTCTTTTTTTTTAATTGTTAACATTTATTCATTTTTGAGAGAGGGATAGAGTGTGAGTGGGGGAGGGAGCAGAGAGAGAGGGAGATACAGAATCCGAGCAGGCTCCGGCCTCTGTACAGAGCCCGACACAGGGCTTGAACCCATGAGCGGTGAGATCGTGACCTGAGCCAAAGTTGGACGCTCAACCGACTGAACCACCCAGGCGCCCTGTGCATCTACCTTTTGATATCAACTCAGATCATGATACTGCAGTAGGGGGATAGAGCCTTGCAGAATGGAGCCTGCTTGGGATTCTCTCTCTCCTTCTATCTCTGCCCCTTCCCCACTCACACTTTCTATCTCTTTCAAAATAAATAAACATTTTTTAAAAATGAACAGAGCAATCACTATCAAAATAATCAAAATAATAATTCTCACAGAGCTAGAACAAATAATTCTAAAATTTGTATGGAATTAGAAGAGCCAAAGTAATGTTGAAGAAAGAAAACCAAAGCTGGAGGCATCACAATTTTGGGCTTTAAACTGTATTACAAAGCTATAATCATCAAGACAGTATGGTACTGGCACAAAAACAGACACAAAGATCAATGCAACAGAATAAAGAACCCAGAAATGGACCCACAAATGTATGGCCAACTAATTTGACAAAGAAGGAAAGAATATCCAATGGAAAAAAGACAATGTCTTTATCAAATGGTGTTGGGAAAACTAGAACTCTTTCTAACACCATACACAAAAATAAACATAAAATGGATGAAAGACCTAAACGTAAGACAGGAAGCCATCAAAATCCTAGAGGAGAAAATAGGTAACAACTTCTTTGACCTCAATCTCAGAAACTTCTTACTTGACATGTCTCCAGAGGCAAGGGAAACAAAAGCAAAAATGAACTATTAGGACCTCATCAAGATAAAAACCTTCTGTACAACAAAGGAAACAATCAACAAAGCTACAAGGTAAACAATGGAATGGGAGAAGATATTTGCAAATGACATATCAAATAAAGGGTTAGTATCCAAAATCTATAAAGAATTATTCAAACTCAACACCCCAAAAACAAATAATCCAGTGAAGAAGTGGGCAAAAGACATGAATAGACACTTTTCCAAAGAAAACATCCAGATGGCAAAAAGACACATGAAAAGATGGTCAACATCACTCATCATCAGGGAAATACAAATCAAAACCACAATGAGATATCACCTCACATCTGTCAGAATGGCTAAAATGAACAACTCAGGTAATAGCAGATGTTGGCAAGCATGTGGAGAAAGAGGAACACTTTTGCACAGCTGGTAGGAATGCAAACTGGTACAGATACTCTGTAAAACAGTATGGAGGATCCTCAAAACTTTAAAATAGAACTACCCTATGACCCAGCAATTGCACTACTAGGAATTTATCCAAAGGATACAAAAATGCTGATTTGAAGGGGCACATGCACCCCGATGTTTATAGCAGCATTATCAACAACAGCCAAATTATGGAAAAGCCCAAATGTCCATCAAATGATGAATGGATAAAGATGATGTGGTATGTATGTGTGTGTGTGTGTATATACACATACACACACACACACACACACACACACACTAGAATATTACTCAGCGATCAAAAAGATCAAATCTTGCCATTTGCAATAACGTGGATGGAACGAGAGTGTATTATGCTAAGGAAAATAAGTCAGTCAGAGAAAGATGAGTATCACATGATTTCACTCATGTGGAATTTAAGAAACAAAACAGATAAACATAGGAGAAGGGAAGCAAAAATAAGATAAAAACAGAGAGGGAAACAAACTGTAAGAGATTCTTAACTATAGAGAACAAACTGAAGGTTGCTAGTGGTGTGTTGGGTGAAATACAGTGAAATATCATTTCACATATGTCAGAATGGCTAGCATTAAATAGACAAAAAAAAAAAAGACAAGAAATAACAAATGTTGCCAAGGATATGGTATAAAGGGTACCCTTGTGTACTATTGGTGGGAATTTAAATTGCAGCCACTATTGAAATCAGCATGGAGTTTCCTTAAAAAAATTAATAGAACTACCAAACAATCCAGCAGTTCTGTTTCTCTGTATTTACCGAAAGAAAAGAAAAACACTAATTTGAAAAAATAGATTCACGCATATGCTTATTGAAGCATTATTTACAGTAGCTAATATATGGAAGCAACCTAAGTGTCCATTGATATATGAATGAATAAAGAATTGCGATATATAGGGGCACCTGGGTCATTCAATCAATTGAGCATGTGGGTTTGGCTCAGGTCATGATCTTTTGGCTCGGGAGTTCAAGCCCCACGTCTGGCTCTGTCCTAGCAGCTCAGAGACTGGAGCCTGCTTGGGATTCTATTTCCATCTCTCTCTGCCCCTTCCCTGCGCATGCACTCGCTCTCTCTCTCTTAAATATAAATAAACATTAACAAATTATTAAAAGAAGAATTGCGGCATATATATGTACAACAGAATATTATTCAGCCATAAAAAAGAATGAAATCTTGCCATTTGTAACAACATGTGTGGATATAGAAGACATTATTCTGAGTGAATTAAGTCAGACAGAGTAAGATAAATACTGTATGATTCCATATATGTGTAGTATCTAAAAATATATATATATAAAACAGAAGCAGATTCATAAATACAGAGAACAACCTGGTAGTTTCCAGAGGGGAGAGGGTGATGAAGAGTGGCCAAATAGGTGAAGGGATTTAAGAGGTACAAATGTCCAGTTACAAAATAAAAAAATCACAGGGATGTAATACACTGCATAGGGAATATAATCAATAATATATTTTTTTATGGTGACAGATGGCAGCTGTACTTATCATGGTAAGCATTTTGTCATGTCAAATCACTGTTGGACACCTGAAACTAATATAATATTGTATGTCAATTACACTTCAATGTTAAAAAGTGAAAATAAAAGACCCTATCTTCTGCAAATGAAAGGCAGAAACAGCTGAACAGGATCAGGGCTAGGGTGAAGCAAATGAAACACCTAGGGCACAAAATTTTAGGAGACACTTTAACTTGTGGTTCTGCTAGTACAAAGTCAATGCTTTTAAGATCCTGAGAATAAGCACCTCCTTAAATTTTGTACCCTAGGTGCTTTCTTTTCCTCACTCTAGTGCTGAACGTACATCTGAAGATCAGGTAAAGGAGTTAACTTTAACAGAGGCATAACTTCATAGAAGGCTGGATTTCCAGTCTGGTCAAAAATCCCACACCAAAGTTCTGGCCCTATTGGAAGGAGTAAGCCCTTGAGATTTGGAATAGTGCTATCTGGGGAGATGGACTTGAGAAACTTGAAATCTCCTGATCCTCTGAGCCCTCTGAGCTTGCAGAAGTTGTTTGCGCTTTTTCTTGGAAGGAAGAGCTCTCTCTCTTCCTTGAAGACTATACAGAATCCTCAAATGAGACTCATGCTTGTTAAGACATGTGCCCGCATTGGCATCTGTACCTCACTTAATCTCCTGTCCAGCAGCCTGTAATTAGTGTCAAAACTTAGCAGAACCTTCCTGAGTAAGTGCTGTATCTGCTAAGGTAGGTGAGAGATGTCAAAGGCATTGCAGGACCTGGCTACCAAGTAGTCAGGAACAAGGAAAGCATTCCTGTGAATGGATCCTGAGGGTGTTGGGTCTGCTGGGAGAGAAGTAAATCCAGATAAGAGGGAGTTTGTCATAATGAGGGTACGTTCCCTTGAGACCGGACTTAAGTCCCTGGAAAGGACCCTGAGTGACAGTGCTGGGTTGGCTTTTGGAAGCTTAGTAATAGTGATGGTCCACATAAAATGAAGTAGAGATGCCAGAACTGCCTAGACAGACTATTGAGGAGGGAATCACACTGAAATGGATGTACTGCATAAGAGTTGGCCACAATCTACTCTATGAGAGCATGGTCCTCATTGGGGTCTATATGACAATGTTTAATAAGGTGTTACAGAAAGCTCTGGTGAGAGGGCACAGCATTGATGAAGAGCTATCCTCTCTGAGCTGGAATTGCCCGTAAGGGAAGCTATTGTAGAACTGGGCTCCTTGGAAGCAATGGGGATGATGGTATCCCAGAAGAGCAGAGGCCAAGTGACCACATTTAACACTCTGAACAAGGTGGGCATAATGACCATAATGGGCAAAAAGTTTGGATGATCACCAGAGAGGCCTAACCCACGGTCATCTATGGAGGTGGTTCATACAAAATGTTATTCCTAGAACATCCCACAAGTATAGTCCTTAATAAACATAGCACAAGGCAATTAAGAATGCATGATATGAGCAAAAGTATGATATCAGTTGCCCCAGTGGGAAATTATGATCTCTTGCTCTCATTTTCATAATTTAATATTCTGGGACCACTTATACTCTGGTTAATTTAGTAGTTAAATTTGTTACTGCAAATGATACTTTTTCTTCCAAGTAGAACAGTGGTTTCATCCCTTATATCAGGGATATACACTTGCTCCCAGAAGAACCCTTTCATGTTTGGATGGGTTCATGTACCTACCACCACATTTACATAAATCTGCTAAGGTCCTTTTCAGGTTGCCTGGGTACTACCAATCAACTTTTCTTCACAGATTTTCCCAGTCTGTGAAACTCATTCTAATTTCCCACTAGTTTGGAAGCATATTTATTTCTTTGCTGTTCCCCTGTAAGTCTTTGGGCAGATAGACGATATTCAGACTGATGATATAGAGTAGAAACAAAGGTCATGTTAATGTAATTTTCAGTGTTTAGATAGTGATTTAAACAAGACTTTTTTTAGGAGTGTTTGGTATGACTCTCATTGCATCTCCTTTTTGATGCTTAACACTTTTTTTTTAAATGAGGATATACCCCCTTGATTGGCAAAGAGGTGGCAATGATTGAGGCAGAAGTTCAACTGTACAACTAGCATTTGACAGATCACCAACTGAGCATGCTTGTATAATCCAAAATTTAAGGTCATTCCCTTTGTTTTTCTTACCAGAAAGTGAATTAGGCTTCCTGCTAACGGCTACCTCGAAGAGTCCCATTCCTGCTGGCAGACAGAAGGCATCCAGGGCCTGATTCAGCACATTTGTGGTAAGAACTTTGAACCAAATTAAGAGCCTCCTTTTGAAATGGGGGCCAGAGGGGACTTCCAAATGCCTTCCTTGAGGTTGCTCAGTGTCCTCAGCTAATTATACCATCCTCCCAAATATGTAAAAGAGGAACTAGGTTCATGCAAAAAGAGTGGGATTCCCCTTTTGGCTCACAGTGGATTTTAAGACCTTTATTCTAAACATAATTTTCATTCTTCCCCAATTCTCCTGCTTTAATCCTTCCTGCCTCTTTCCTCTTTTAAAATGAGGCATGATTGCATGTGTCCATCCCTGTCCAGTGATTAGATCATTCACTAACCATCTTGGTGTATACAGTATCTATTATCCATGTCTCCACTGCTTGAGGTGCTAGAAGGGAGCTAAGATGTCAGGGGTGGGATAAGAGCATCCTGAGGAGTTTTGCTATATGGCCCTATAGCACTTGTTTGAACTGAATACTCTCAGAGAGGACCATATTTCTGGATAACAGACTAGTCAGGGAATCGCAGAGTGTTCTATTGGCCTGGACAGTTCAATAGTTCAAGCTCTGTCTGCCTGAACTGTCACATCATTTAAACAAAGACCCTGTATTCTTGACCATAAATTTAACTTAAGACATGTGGATGGCTTGATCCTGAGAGGGCTCAAGGGGCTTGCCTAATGAAACAAAATTAGCTCCTGGCAGAGCTGAAACTAGCAAGCAGATTTCCTGCAAGTTTCTTCCTTGCAGATTGCAAGCCTGTTTGTGTTTGGATGTTCCTGTAGTAGCCCTGCTGACCTCTAGATCAAACAGATGTACACCAAACAAAAAGTCCCTGAGTACTTATTTGTAAGACATCACCCTCCCAACACAGGCTTCCGAGCATAGTGGGTTCAGGAACATTGAGTAAGGGCTTTTCTCCACTCCCCAAAGTCCAGTCTTTGGGACAGAATTCTCTATTCCCAAACTAACAGATGGTCTGTGAGGTCTTTAGACTTTTGACCAACTTGGCCCCATATCAACCACTCAACTTTGCAAGTGTTTCTATCTGGTTTTGTGCTTCCATAAATCCTGCAAAGAGACCTGCCTGATGATTGAGAAATATGCTTCTTATAGAGGAGAGTTTCAGAACTGACATCTATCCTAAATGAGACTGGCCCTGCACTTTTAGTGCTCACCATCCATTTCCATTTCCCCAGCGCCCAAGGCATTTAGTTGCTATACGAGTGACTATTAGCTAAGTCACCATTATATGAACATTCCTCCTCTAATTTCTGGGTCATTACTAACATTTGCATTGAGTTCATCTTTTTCCCATCTGCTATTATGCTAATTAATTGATCCTCACAAACATGTGAAGTCAAAGATCTTCATCTCTCTGTCATTAGCTTTTTAATTAAAAAATATAAGTGTGGGAGAATGGGCTAAATGGATGATGGGCATTAAGAAGGGAACTTGATAGGATGAGTACTGAGTGTTATATGTAAGTGATGAATCACTAAATTCTACTCCTGAAACCATTACTACACTATATGTTAACTACCCTGGACTTAAATAAAAATAAAAATAAAATAAAATTTTTGCAAAGAAAAAAAATAGTGCTTGCTCAATGTAACAAGTTGTGCAGCTAGAATTCCAAGTCTAGCACATTCAGTTAAAATTCAGGGTTCTTTCTGCTGTTTTATGCTATCTTACTAGATCTAGAGGACCGCTTCCAAGGTGTTTATCTTTTTTAAATTTAAAATTAAAAGATTTTTTTCCTATGGTTGTGGAAAGAAAAATGGCGACCCCTCAGTCCCTTCTCGAACCAGGCATAGCAAAACATTCTTTTGGGTCTGATCTCCCTGTGCCATGGGCGCAGCCAATGTGGGCCTTTTTCTATGTCCTGTGCCCAGCCTCATTTCCAGATCTTACTCCATGTGCCTTAATAATACCGCCTGAAATGTAATCTCGAAAGCCAGGCACTTCCTACCCGGGGATCAGGTAGGGGACTGGTTCCTCCTGAATCCAACTGCAACTGCGATCTCTTGGCACTCTGCCCAAAAAAGCCCCGCAGTTAGAGATAGGCTCTCTCTCGAAAGCCCTGAGGTTAGAGATGGGATGATACAATCTCTCTCCATCCTGGGCCGCATTTTTTCTCTTTTCCAGGGACTGTTCTAAGATTCCCCAGCCTCTCTTTTTCTTCTTTTTGTCTCTCTGCGGAGGGGGCTCCCTCCCCTCTGTGCCTCCGTGTCCCGGCCCATTTTTATCTTCCCCAGTTCGCAATCACGCACCTCTGAGGCTGTCTTCTTAGTGGACTCCGTCTCTTTTCCTCCCAGACTCTTGCGGTTTAGAGTCCTTTGGCTTCAGTCCTTCTTTGTTTGAGAGATGCAGGTAGGAAGTACGGAACTCCCTATTTCTCTGCCATCTTGCTGCAACTCCTCATCTCCTATGATATTTACTAAAAGATACCTTCAAAATTATGGAGTCAACTCTTGACTTCTTCCAAAACACCATTTTCTGCCTGTAGCATATTTTGTGATCCTTAAGGTGAGATAGACATATTCTTTTACTGTGGTAACAGAACTGCCCCATTATAGATCTTTGTTGGTGAAGGAAACAGTATCATCTCTGCTCTTGATGTTTGTGTGGTTCTTTCCTTTCTTCCAACTTCTTTTTTGCCTCTTTCACCCAAGCATCTCTTCTACAGAACATAGATGTCAAACTCCTGGGAGTTGGACTTGCCTTTCCATGTTCTATTTCTCCTGGTCACTCACTTGTATGAACTGAACAAAACATGAAATTTAATGTGAGGATAGGATAGACTAAAATTGCACCTGGAGACGAGAACCATACCAAGTCATAGCAGACCAAATATCTTTGGCTTCAGCACCATAATAGATACCTAGGGTATCTGCATAGTACATAATAATCCCCCTTTTCCCTGAAACTCTTTTTCCCATTCTAGGGCTCCTGGAAGCCATACTTATGTTACATAATTTTATCTCCCCAACATTAGTTGAGGCTGTGTAAACCCGATTTGACCCAAAAAGGATCAATCAGATGCTCTCCAAGGACATGGAATTAAGTCAGCATGTTAGTGGGTGGATGGAAATGTAACTTGTAAGCCTAAGAAGTGAGGAATAGCTGTATTCCATCAATAGACTAGGAGAGCAGAGAAAAATTATTTGAATACATAGAAACAGAGATGGGACAGTTCTGGCAGTTTACCAGACTTAGATTCTTGTCACCTTCTGAGGTCCAGCTGACTTCTTAACCCTAGAATCTGTTCAATATCCTTCCTCGTTCAAAAAAAAAAAAAAGATAGTTAAAGTTGGTTTACTTACACTAGAGAGTCATAACTTACAAAGCTAGTTTCATTTAACCATTAGCTTCCCCTTTATCTCAATTTTTCATTCTCTTGAATTTCTTCCAGGATCTGGAGTAGAAACCTTACAGGAAATTGATTTTTGCCCATGTGTTTATCCCAATTTCCTTCCTGCCAACTTCTGTGTTTTACCCTGCAAGCTACATTATCTTTTTGACATTGTTTTTTCAACCATCCCCAGTGCCATTTTTCCTATAAACATTCCTATGTACTTCAGAGCAAAATAGACTGCCTGTATAGTTTCTTCTCTAACTTAAATCTGGAGATAACCAATTTCTTGGTCACTCACTTGAGAAGAATCTGCCCATTTTCCTAAAAGACCTTCAAATTTGTCATGGAACTCAGTGTCAATGTCCTGGTTATACTCTGTCCACAGACGGGATCTTCGGCCATTCAGATAGACTTCCTCAGGTACTTGTTATGCCTGTCATTATTGCTATCATCTTATGAATCTTCCCCCAAATTTTCAAATGTACACAGTTTCACTGAGGATTTGGGAATCTAGATATGGTCATACTCTTTGACTTGACTCCTATCATCTTAAGAATATTCATCATCCATGTCAGTGTTATCCTCTGTTTTAGTCTGTTTTTTTACCATCTTTTCCTAAGGCCTTTATTTAACACTCCTTTGTGACAAATACTGTTGGTTGCATGCCCAGTGGGCACTCAGTTCCCTTATTGCTTTCCTCAATTGAGTGAATATACCAGATACTCAGTTATCCACTCTCCTTGGCAACTATCTAGGGTGGCTAAGTGACCCAGTTGTGACCAAGGAGACATAAGGAAAATTTTGGGAAATGCTTTCTTAACTGATAAAAGAGAGGCCAGTGGAGGGATCTTGAACATCCTTGTCATGACTGCCCCTCAATGACATTCTTGAGCTACCAAACAAACTTTGCAACCAGCTACTTCTGGATTTTGTGTGACTTGAGAAAAGTACACTCCAAATATTTGTCACTTTTAGATAAGTATCTCTGATACTTGTGGCTGAAAGCAACTTGACATACTACTAGGACACCAAGAAGCTTATTGGGAAATAAAGGAAAAGTAAGAGTCCTTGCCCTTGAGAAGTTTACTTTAGTGAGGAGGTAGTCATGCAAACTAAAGGTACATTATATTTGCTAGACTAGTGGTGAACTGGAACTGTTCAATTCGAAAATGACAGAGTGTATGTCTGTTTTCTTGTTGTTGTATCCATAAGCTTACTGCGGCACCAAGTATATGGCAGATGCTTACTAAAACTGAAGAAAAGATGGCAGGAAATGAAAACTCAACTTGGTGTGCCTGTGTGTATGTAAGCATGCAAGAACTTTAGAAGGATCTTCAACTTTATGACTTATTTTGGTAGGGGAAGATATACAATTGTGTTGAAGTAGGAAATTCAATATTCTAGATTAAAATTCTTTAAGAAGGTATGTGTATGAGTGACTGTGTGTATATGTATGAAAGAGAGAGAGGGAGAGAGAGAGAGGAAGAGAGACAGAGAGAGACAGAGAAAGAAAGGGAGAGAAGGAAGGAGGGAGGGAAACAGAACAACCCTATGACCAATTTCTGCTCAATGAAACTGTTTTCCAGATGCGATACAATTTTCCAGTTGGTAATTACTCTATATCATAAATTCATTATAATTTTAAATGTTAACAAACATGAGTATTTCTAACATAAAAATTTGAATTAAATGAAAGTACCACATTTTAGTGGCAATTTCTATAAAACATCAAGCTAAATAAAATTAATACCACATATTCTTAGAGTCCCACATCTTAGGTAGATTTATATACCAATGGTTTCAACACTTGATATACTTTATTGTTCTATACTTTTAGTGCTGTTTGACTTCAGTTATACTAATGTATTGGATAAAAAGTTTAAAAAGGAGAAAATAAGAATTGGATATTATTCATCTAAAATATTGAAGCACCATTCTTTTTACCTAATTGTAGGGGGAAAATATTTATGTGGGGATAATACCTAAGTGTTTAAAATTATATTATAGCCAGGGGCACCTGGATGGCTCAGTGGGTTGGGTATCCAACTCTTGATTTTGGCTCAGGTCATGCTCCCAGGGTCATGGAATCAAGCCCTGTGTCAGGCTCCATGATGAGCCTGGAGCCTGCTTAAGATTCCCTCTCTCTCTCTCTCTCTCTCTCTCTCTCTCTCTCTCTCTCTTTCTCTCTCTCTCTCTCTCCGTCCCTCTCTCTCTCTCCTTCTCTCTCTCTCTCTCTCTGCCCTTCTCTCCTGCTCGCATGTGCTCTCTTGCTAAAAGTAAAATCTTAAAAAAAATTACAGCTATAAGTGGAACTGGAGTCTCAAATTCCAGTCTGAGTGATAGTTCTCTTCATTGCTCTCTAAACACCAAAATTTTTACTGTAGATATATATAGGACATAAGCTATTTCAGCTCAGTGTGCCATGGAGCTCAAGTGTGGCACATTTATGAAAAAAAAAAAGTAGCATCGAAAACACTGCAGTTTTATAGTAGAGAAGGTTGGACATATAAATGTCAAAGTGCTAAGCTCCCAAAGTAACAATTTCTTTAATTTTATAAGAAAAATAATTATATACAGCATAGCGATGTATAGTAACTCTACATATCTATCTCTTTACCAACTATTTGCAAATTGCAAAGCACCATAAAACAGTGGTTAACTAGGATCCACTCTAAGAGTTTATGACACAGGAACCAGAAGTCTCTGCTACTGAAATTTTTTTTGTTCCAGATTATGTTGGGCTCTGAAGATATCTATTACCTTGTTGGTCTCAGGACTTCCTTACATTCTTACAAATTATTGAGGACTCCAAATAATTTACTTTTTTTATGTGAGTTGTATCTACTGATATTTCCTGTATTGAAATTTGAACTGTACCTGTTGATTAAGTGCAAGCATTTGTGAAAGAAGGGCAGACAAGATTATGCTTTCTTCCCTTCAGATTTATCAACCTCCCAAACGGCTTCCCTAATTGAGGCATTCTACTTTTAGTCTGGAGGAGGAAACCAATAGTGGCTATATCTCAAAAAGAAGGACCCTATTACATCCTGAAAGAGAACACTAGGATTGTTTTCTCTCAAGCTACCAAATCACATTAAGGATTTGAAAAGTAGTGCTTTTGGTGGTGCAATGGCTTTAACCAAGATCTAAATACCCAAGGGACTTGAACTATTCCTTCCCTAATACCATGTTCTGGGTATACTCTCTGTTCCCATCTTGAAGAAATCCAGTGTTAAAAAGTTGACCAAAATAAATTTATGAATAAATTGTATTTAGTTCAAAGTTAAGGTGAACATAGAAAGTATGAATGCCTTAGAAAACAGAGTCTGAAGCAAAGCTTACATATAAACATGTAGTTAGAATGTACAAACCCAGGGCAGTAAGAGAGGAAGGGAAGGGAAGCAGGGAAATAGGAAAAGAAACACAAGGTGATACATTACCAAGCAAACTATAACTTCATAAAAATACACAGGGAGTTGCTTAGACACAAGGGACATCTCTGAAAAGTCCATATGAAGGGTGTCAATGGGTCTTGAAACCCTCTAGGGGATCAGGAGGAAGGATGTTGAATTTATTAGCTCCCTTCCATCTTCTTTCTCTATTTTTTTAAATTAAGTTTTTATTTAAAAACCAGTTCGTTAACAGACAGTGTAATATTAATTTCAGGTGTAAAACTTAGTGATTCAACACTTACATGTAACACCTAGTGCTCACGACAAGTGCCCTCCTCAATACCCATCACCTATTTAACACATCCCCCCACTCACCTCCCCTCTGGTAAGCATCAGTTTGCTCTATAATTAAGAGTCTTGTTTCTTGGTTTTCCTCTCTCTCTCTCTCTCTCTCTCTCCCTCTTCCTCTCTCTTTTTCTCTGTAAAAATTTTCCTATGGAACAATAACTCATCCATATCCACGTGTGGGTTGTTACTTGGCCACACCAGGAACTTGCTGCATAACCCAGATATTCCACTGGGCCTGCTTAAACCAAACCTTGCAGTGGAGCTGCCATACCCGTGGCTATGATAGCTCCGTGGAACAGGATGTGTCCAGAAAACGATGAGACAAGTGGTGGTATTTGGAGTTGAGGCTATCATGGCAGTGGCCATTGAACAAAGTTGGTAGTGAAGCTGAGAAATCTAGAAAGATGCATAAACTGAGTCTGGTACAAAAAAAGAAAACAGGAGATTTCATGTACATATCTGGAATGTACTAATAAGATTAGTTATTAGAATCACACAGGAACAGGAAGACCATGATGAACCAGTAACCTAACCAATATAACCATCTTTGCATCCCTCTTCAAAACCACCCTACTTAATACATAAAAGACAACCTTGCTTATAAATTGTCTGAAGCTTATTTGTTGCCAAACAAGAGAAAAACTTGTAATCAGTTTCCTTTAGTTTCTTTCTTTCTTTTTTTTTTTTTTTTTTTTAGTTTCTTATTTTTTGAGTCCTGTGATAACTGGTGCTATTTGGAACATTGTTGGATTAAAAAAAATTAAAATGTTGGGTTAAAAAAATGGTTAAGATATAATTTACTGCTTAGTTGGTGATCCCTAGGGTACCTTTACTTTGATGGATGATTCTTAGTAGTGTTACATTGTGTAACTTAGAAATGGAGTTCAAAAATCCCCAAATGTCATAACACATCAGAATTCCAAGGCTTTTTCCATCTAGAGTCCAAAATATGGCACATAAAGTAGTGAGCTTTTTATGGATCTGGGACCCCAGGTAGCTGTGTTTATCCTACTGTTAATAGACAAAACTTGGAAGGAAAAGTTTGTTCTTTAAAATTCAGTGACATGCAAGTTAGGAGTTTTTTAAAATGTCAAATGTCAATCATCTACCATTCCATTTCACTTTAGTGCATATCATCTTTAAAGATCTGGATTCTAAATATAGTTTATCCCCACCATCTGTCACCCTACATTTTAAATAGCAAAGAAGAGAAATGTATGATCAAATGCCCATTCCCATGAGGATATTTTTATCAGACTTTTAGTGTGTGTCATTTATCTTATTCTATACAGCCACTGCCTCCACATTTCCTGTCCATGCACTGCTTGGTCCAATCATGCTCTCCCCCCCCCCCCCCGCCACCGGATGCTTCAAAAAGACATTTTATCAGATCAATTGTTCACCCTGCATAAAAGCACATCATCTGGCATGTGTGAATGTCTAAATAGCACTCTTCAGTATTTTGTTGGCTCAAAGCCTACTACTCCTGCACAGTGATGGCCAACAAGCCCTGAATCTGCAAGAGGAAGAGAAACTATCTGAGCACATAAACACTTGACAGCTCCAAGGCCAGAGGTTTACACTAGCAAGGATTATCTCTGGTGATTTTTGAGGTCCCAAGGAAAGACACCTTGCCCCCAACTATGCCAACCCCACTTCTACAACATAATATTCCCTGACTAGGTATCCTTGGTAATTGATTCCTAAAATCAGAGATGTCTTGTTTGAGTTAAGAGGTTGTCCATTTCAAAGTGGAGGCTACTACGATTGCCTAGTGGATTTATTAAGAATGGAACCTTTCATTCTCTTGTCAAAGTGCAAGTAGATGAAAAACCTAAGTGCTCCTGGGAGAGACAGGGAAGGAGAAAATTGAGAGCAAGGAAAGTCAGCCCTGCTAGGGTGGGAAGTAGGGTAAGATTGCTCAAAGTTGTCACCCCTGTTTGATGTTGGAAAAAGAGACCCCTGACCACCTTGCTCTGAATTATCCTGGGAAACATGATTTATAAGACCAAGCATGGAGGGTAATATAGAACTACTCCAATCTTACCACTTCTTTCCCCCTACAAAATCCCTTTAATGCCTTTCCACCAACTACAAAAGTCTCACCTCAAATAAACACTCATAGTCTATCGTGAGCAACTGTGTTATACGTAATTTATTAATAAGATAAATAATTAAAATATCCTGCCATTTATTCTTGCTTGATTAATAATTTTAACAATAACTTTGAACAGGATTATGCTCTCTGCTATTTGAGAATCATTCTTAGATAGGAGAGAGAGGGCAAAAAATACCTAGCCTGACTTTAGTTGCATATGAACCACGGCCTATCTCACTCATGTTTTCGGGATCATGTCCAAGCTCACTCAATAGCATGCCCTACAAGGCCTTTGGGGTCTGAGCTCAGCAATTTCTTCAGCATCACTTCTCGTCACATCTCCATTTGTATTATTTGCTCTGCTATACCACAGGACGTTCTCTTTTCCTAAATATCCATTTTCTCTGGCTAAAAATCTACCCCTTTCCCAGTTCCTTAATTTAGGAATATTTGGCTTATTTTTACAATAGTCAAATGTTATTGTTTTTAGAAAACAAGACTTTCCTGATAAGCTCATCTCTATAACCCCATCTTCTCTTCTAGATGCCCCTTCTTTTGGATTCTGCTCATATGTTTACTTCCCCTATTAGTTCCTTGAGGTCAGAAACTCTTATTTTTTTTTGTATCCCCAGTATCTACCACACAGATAGATGTTCTAATTTGCTAATTAAGGAGATATAAACAACTTGTATTGCCAAAACATTTGTTTCTATAAGTTGTTCAGCTTCCATTATCAAATACCTATTGAGCAACAAAATTTAAATGGCAGAGAGCAAATAGTTCCATGCTCAGACTATTCCCACTTTTATTTTCTTCATTGTCTTTTCTTGGAATGACAATCTAGGTAATTGGTTCCAGTCAAGTGAGTTGTCTGGCTGTCCATTCTGCTTTAAATCAGAGGTCCACTCAGCTTTCTCTGTGCTTTGTAACTTAATAGCAATCTCATTGGTAACAAGAAATGGATTGTGACTTGATATGATTATAGAGAGCTATGTTTACTTTGTGTGTATACATTAGACTGCTCAACTTGCTTAGACTCTGTTGCATGTCTAACAAGTTTTACATTATTTTCTCTTAGTGCCAAGTGAATAATTATTTATATATGAATGGAAAGGGAAAATATTTTAGTTAAAAATAACTTTACCCAGGAGAAAGGATTCTGAGAACATAGCAGAATAAGAAGTATCAGGAATCTGTCTCCCTACCTAGACAACAATTGCACTGACAGAATCTGTTTGATATAACTATTTTTGGAACTCTGAAGTCTGTTGAAAGTTTGCAACTTCCAGGGGAAGGCTTGAAAAGTAAATTGTGATTAATTTTGTTCAATTTCAGCTCTTAACACAGTAGCAGCTGCCCATACCCCACCCTCAGCCACATGGCAGGCAGCTATGCAGGAGCCAAGATAAGCAAAGGAGATCTTGTCTTCCAAATATTAGGGAGCTGTGCTCTGACTTCTGATTGCTGCTTCTGATCACAGAGGTACAGATAAAATTACTCCTTCTATATAATCACTTTAAATGTAAATGAATTAAACGCTCCAATCAGAAGACAGGGACTGGTGAATGGATAAAAACACATAACTCGAGCATCTTTCCATGTGTCTGTTAGCCATCTGTATATTTTCTTTCAAAAAAAAAAAGTCTATTCATGTCTTGTCCCCTTCTTTAACTAGATTATTTGGTTTTTTGTGTGAAATCATATGATATTTATCTTTCTCTGAGTGGTTTCACTTAGCACAATACATTCTAGTTCCATCCATCCACATTGTTACAAGTGGCAAGATTTCATTCTTTTTGATCGCCGAGTATTATTACAAATTCCATTGTGTGTGTGTGTGTGTGTGTGTGTGTGTGCGCGCGCGCGCGCACGCGCGCATGTATATATGTATGTATATACACCACATCTTCTTTATCCATTCACCATTTGATGGACATTTGGGCTCTTTCCATAATCTGGCTATTATTGATAGTGCTGCTATAAACATCAGGGTGCATGTGCCCCTTCAAATCAGCATTTTTGTATCCTTTGGATAAATACCTACTAGTGCAATTGCTGAGTCATAGGTAGCTCTATTTTTAGTCTTTTGAGGAATCTCCATACTGTTTTACAGAGTGGCTGCACCAATTTGCATCCCCACCAACAGTGTAAAAGCATTCCCCTTTCTCTGCATCCTCACCAACATCCGTTGTTTCCTGGGTTGTTCATTTTAGCCATTCTGACAGGTGTGAGGTGGTATCTCATTGTGGTTTTGATTTGTATTTCCCTGATGATGAGCAATGTTGAGCATCTTTTCATGTGTCTGTTAGCCATCTGGATGTTTTCTTCAGAAAAGTGTCTATTCATGTCTTTTGCCCATTTTTCCACTGGATTATTTGTTTTTTTGGGTGTTGAGTTTGAATAGTTCTTTATAGATTTTGGATACTAACCCTTTATCTGATATGTCATTTGCAAATACCTTCTCCCATTCTGTCATTTGCCTTTTAGCTTTGTTGATGGTTTCCTTTGTTTTGCAGAAACTTTTCATCTTGGTGAGGTCCCATTGGTTCATTTTTGCTTTTGTTTCTCTTGCCTCCAGAGACGTGTCTAGTAAGAAGTTGCTAAGGCTGAGGTCAAAAATGTTGCTGCCTGTGTTCTCCTGTAGGATTTTGATGGTTTCCTATCTTAAATTTAGGTCTTTCATCAATTTTGAGTATGGTGTAAACAAAAGCGGTCCTGGGTTATTCTTCTGCATGTCACTGTCCAGTTTTCCTAACACCATTTGTTGAAGAGACTGTCTTTTTTCCTTGGATATTCCTTCCTACTTTGTCAAGTTGTGGTCCATTTCTGGGTTCTCTTTTGTTCCATTGATCTATATGTCTCTTTTTGTGCCAATACCATACTGTCTTGATGTAATCATCAGCTTTGTAATATAGCTTGAAGTCAGAATTGTGATGCCTCCAGCTTGTTTTGTTTTTAAGAAACAGCAACAACTGTCTGTATGCTATAAATATATTTTTATTGATTTCACACATCACTTTGACAACTGTGCAGTAAAACTAATCTGAGGACTTTTAACTGAATAATACTTATTACTACATTTTCTCATCTATATTGTCCAAATGTGGTACTGATTTTTCCCCCATTATTTTTGTTTTCTATCTTTTCTTTTAAATTAATCCCTACATTTAAAAATTATATTCATTCATTAGGATGGTTACTATTTAAGAAAGAAACAGTACTGAGGAGCCTGGCTGACTCAATTAGTACAACATGTGACTCTTGATTTTGGGTCATGCGTTCAAGCCCCATGTTGTGTGTAGAGATTACTTAAAAGTAACATCTTTAAAAATAATAATAAAAGTTTAAAAATAAAAATAAACAGTACTGGTGAGGATGTGGAGAAATTAAAATTCTTGTACACTCTTACTGAGAATATAAAATGGCACTACCCCTGTAGAAAATCATATGGCAGTTCCTCAGAAAATTAAAAGTAGAATTGTCATATAATTTAGTAATTCCGCTTCTGGGCATATACTGCAAACAATTGAAAGTGGCGTCTCAGAGGCTCTATCAGTTGAACATCTGACTCTTGATATCAGCTCAGATCATGATCTCATGGTTTGTGGGACTGAGCCCTACGTCGGGCTCTGCACTGACAGTGTGAACCCTGTTTGAGATTCTTTCTCTGCCCCTCTGCGTGCTCTTTCTCTCTCAAAACAAACAAACAAACAAACAAACAAACAAACAAACAAAAAAGCAGTATCTCACAGAGATATTTGTATTCCCATGTTCATAGCAGCATTAGTCACCACAGCTAAAGCATGAGAGCAACCCAAGTGTTCACTGATAGGTAAATAGATACTCAAAAAGTGGTATCTCTATTCAATGAAATATTTTTAAGCCTTAAAAATAAAGGAAATTTTGCAATATGCTACAACACTGATGAACCTTGAGGAATTTATGTTAAGTGAAGTATGCTCATCACAAGAAACCAAATACTATATATTCCATTATATCCATTTATATGAGGTACTTAGAACAATCAAGATCATAAAGGCAGAAAGTATAATAGTGGTTGCCAGGGGCTAGGCAGGGGATAATGAGGAATTATTGTTTAATAGATAGAGTTTCATTTTTACAAAATCAAAAGAGTTATGGGATAGATGTTGGTGATCGCTGACAAACAACGTGAATGTATTTAATACCACTGAACTGTATGCTTATAAATGGTTAAGATGGCAAATTTATGTTATGTGTATTTTACCACATTAAAAAAAGAAAAAAACTTTTCCTAATATATAATTATCTGATACCAATCAATAAAATTAACTTTTTAGAAAATTCAATTTTTACCCACTCTTAAACTCGATGAACAAAAGTTCTGCTATCAGACAAGATTGTTCTCTACTTTCCTTATCAGAAAATAGGCTTTCAATATTCTCTCAAGTTTTCTTATAATCTGACCAAATGCAAATTTGAAATATTTTCAATTCTATTTTTTTCTGTGTATAAGTGTAATGTCAAACTTAGTTTCCTTTTTAAAAAAATTTTTTTAACATTTATTCATTTTTTTGAGAGAGGGATAGAGTGCGAGTGGGGGAGGGGCAGAGAGAGAAGTAGACACAGAATCTGAAGCAGGCTTCAGGCTCTGAGCTGTTAGCACAGAGGCCGACGTGGGGTTCAAACCCAGGAGCAGTGAGATCATGGCCTGAGCTGAAGTCAGACGCTTAACTGACTGAGCCACCCAGGTACCCCCTTAGTTTTCTTTTTTAAAAGCAATGATTGCTACCCAAATTCATTGAATTACAACTCATTTTCCACTTGGAAATGGAAAAATGATTCAAGTTATGGGAAGCCTAATTTTTCACTGCAGTGATTTTAATAAGTTATTTATATAGTTAGAATGAGCAGTAGGGTAACGTCCATTAAACCTTTTTGTCCTGGAATTAAAGTTCACATTTAAGCCACAAACTTGAAAAAGAAAGGCTATGGACAAAAAGAAAAACAACAAAAACAAACCAACCTAATGAAAGTTGCAGATTCATCCTTGCAGGTGTAAGTATGCTTTTGAGTTGTACTCACAGTATATCAACAGGAGTTTTTTGGATATCTATCATCTTAAAATTGAGAAGACAAATGTGGCCAATGTACTCATTTTTTGCACTTAATTCCCAAGACTGTTAACATAAAGATTCTTTAAGTGTTCATTTCCCAAAAGCTCATTTATAGGACTATGTTGAAAATGTCTTCCTTTCACAGTTATGCAAGTGTTTCATTTATTGGTGTCTTAGTAAGCTTGAACCTAAAGTACCATCAATGAAGTATTTACTCTGAGCAACTGTGTTTGCTAGTTTACATGGAGGTGCATTAGTTTTATTTTAAACTCTGCCACAGATGCCACTTATCTACTTACCAGTAGATGAATATTGCTTCCTTCAGTTTCTAAGATCTGGCTCTTATAGACAATCAACTAGAAGGATACACTGAATAAAACAAATTTTTTGGTTGAGGTATGAAGATCTGGATGGAGGCTGAAGTGGAAGGGTCAGACCAGGATGCTTGGATGGGAAGGGGAGTAAAGCTCTGTTCTAGATTCCCAACTCCATGGGAATGTTATCTTGCCATTTCAACCAATTAACCAAATGGTTCCTTTAGTTTTGTTTCATGTTCTTTTGTATATATGGTCACTATTACAACATCAACATTAATTCTGTAAACTTGGGGTGCCTGTGTGGTTCAGTCAGTTGAGTGTCTGACTTTTGATTTCAGCTCAGGTCATGATCTCACTGTTCCTAGTATCAAGCCCTGCATTGGGCTTCTCTCTGACAGGGTGGAGCCTGCTTCTCTCCACGCTTCTCTCTCCTTCTCTCTCTATGCCCCTCCAATGCTCATGCTCTCTCTCTCTCTCTCTCTCTCTCTCTCAAAATAAGTAAATAAACTAAAACAAAATAGTGTAAACTTAAATTTTGTGAGGGACATCACTAGTCACTGAAATATCACCATCCTGTGGCATATGGCAAATTTTAACTAGAAAGTTTGTCCTCTATTGACATTGTGACAACCTGTTTATTCTAGATTTTGACACAGACCAATTGTTTCCATGCATATTTGCTATTGTCAGGCTGCCTGATTTTAGAGGGATATGCTGTGCTCAGCAGAGAACAAGAATTATACTGTACAGGAGACTTCATCATGGGGAAATGTACATGCAGTGTAACTTGACAGAGTGCAGGTTTTGGCATCGTGTCATCTCCTTGGTTCAGTGAGTCCTTTCCAAAATTATCTGGATTTGTGTGGCCACCATTCTTTGGGAGATAAGAGAGACGGTATTATGGTCATTCCTTGGTTCTAAGCAAGTCCAGTTGGTACAATCATCCAAACACAGCAGATACTTTTATATATTTTAAGAATTTTGCAGGTACTGGACTCCAGTTGAGGTCCCTAGAACCCTAGGGAATTGGTAAAGGTGTTGAGATGGACATACACCTGTTCAACAAAAAATTTGTCATCTCAGGGGCTGCAGTGTTGTCGGAAAACAGAAGGGTGACCAAGCATCATGGTTTGCCTGGGATTTTTCAGTGCTAAAATAAGGACAGTCCTAGGAACTCAGGGATAGTTGGTTACCTTATGAGGCAGTCTTTAGCTACTGGGAACTTCAGCAATTATCTCAGCTGCAGAGAGCTATCTAGCATAAGGTCATGTCGTTTCCCAGCATGGCTCACATCCAATGACTGATTTGTGAGGGAATATACAGGCCTAGCTATCAGGGCCCAACTCAGAACATCACTAAAGAACATTATAGCTCCAGAGCTTCCTTGTGGGCCCAGTTGACACTGTTGCTGAGACTGTATCACAGCTAGACCTCTTTCTCTTCTCAATCTTGCTCCCCACCCCTTCCATACTTCTGGATCACAAGGGTGCTTAACATCCTGGGATGTTAACTCCATTTTGGAGTCTGCATCCCAGAGAACTCAAACTGCACAGTGGTCCATGATATTTTGAACAAAAGAGTATATGACTTTATTAATTTGAAGGTTTTTCCCAAGTAATCTCAAATATTTATTTGCTTTTGTCTGGAATGATGGAAATGCTTTGAGAACAGTGATTCTCCTGAGTTGACCAGAAGCCATGGTTAGTAATTATATATTTTTTCACTTATTTTCTATTTAAGTGTTTAAGTATTGTTTTATATACATATTTCAAAATCTGAACTCCAAATGTAGGATGAGTATACAAGGCATCCTTAAATTACAGGGCATTTTTGGGTGGCAGGTGGTCAGATGAGGCGATATAACATAATTAACTCAAGCTAATTTCACTTTGTGATTTTTGTGGGAAGTGGGCAAGGCTGGAGGAGTTTGTAGAAGGCATCTTCTAAAGACTTTTGCTTTTAAGAATGGTGTTTCCCTTTGGCTTTTCTGGCTGCTATAATTATCTCAGGTAATAGGTTTGTAAGACAGGTAACAGTAAATTCTACCTCATGGTCTTTCAGCTGTGGTAACTTCTGTTTATCTTCTTATTTTGGTAGTAATTCTAGTTCCAACCTCTGAGAGAGAACGTGACATATAACATGGCCTAGAATGAAAAGATGAGCTGTATCAATATCCAGGTTTTGAAATGGAGTACTACATGGCAATGAGAAAGAATGAAATCTGGCCATTTGTAGCATTGTGGATGGAACTCGAGGGTGTTATGCTAAGTGAAATAAGTCAGGCAGACAATGACAGATACCATATATTTTCACTCATATGTGGAACAGGAGAAACTTAACAAAGGACCATAGGGGAGGGGAAGGGGAAAAAATAGTTGGGGAGAGTGAGGGAGGCAAAAAATAAGAGACTTTTAAATACTGAGAACAAACTGAGGGTGGATGGGGGTAGGGGAGAGGGTAAAATGGGTGATGGGCATGGAGGAGGGCACTTGTTGGGATGAACATTGGGTGTTATATGGAAACCAACTTGACAATAAACTATAAAAAAGGTAATACATTATTAGTATATGTTACATAATAATATATATGATATTATTGAAATAAATGTTTTACCCCCCCCCCCCATATCCAGGTTTTGAATTAGTGGCCCTTCCATTGGGTGTTCATTTTTTGTAGTCAGCTGGTCATGTGATACCAAGCATGATCACCAAGAGCTGCCTATCCAGTGTGGGCTGTAAGTAAAGCAGGCACTGACTGACATGTCCAGTAGCAGGGGGCATACCTGGTACATGATTTGAATTTCTATTCTAATTCTAATTAAGTTTCATCTTGGAACATAGTCTGATTTTTGAAAGCATATTTCCATTTGGCCACATACCATGGCCAAATTAAAGATTTGGAAAATATGTTCAAATAAAAAAGTAACATTTTTTTTGAAATATACAAAGTATTGTTCCAATGAAAAATGATGCTGGTAACATGATCTCTCTCCCCAGTTCAAGCTAAAATCATGATGTCTCTCCCCAGTTCCCTCCTTAGGGAAAGGAGACAAGAACTTCTTTAATGTTTAGAGTCAAAGAAAATAGGAAAGGTTATTGAATGTATAATACTCATAACACAAAGAGAAGAAGGTGAACAGGCTTTTGCTTCCCCTACCACAAAACAATTCAAAGTACATTAATGAAAGGCCAGAATATTCCCTGATATCCTATACATAGGGCCAAAATTGATGGTAAATATTACCTAAAATTCATATATCAGCTCCTTGAATTCTGTTTAACAAATTATAAGATACCCCAGGCAGAAAGAAGTAGGAAAGAGCAAAAAACCTAAAGCAACTGGTTAAAAATAATATGCAAATGTGTAACAAAACAAAGTTATTTTACTTTGAGGTAATAATATCAGCTCCTAGGCAGAGAATGAGAGAAAGGGAAGACATAAAATTTCTGCCTTCGGTCTTTTCCAGTTTTGCATATATATTAAGTATCTTTAGGAATACTTTATAAGATGTCTGTATAGTATTGGGCCCCTACAATATTAAATCATTAATACTGCTTAGCCAATACTTCTTCTCATCATAATTTTTATTTAGTCTTTAGTTTTGGGTATTTCTCATTTCATATAACAAACGTGGCTAGCAAAGCTGATTGTACAGAAAATTCCATTTTCATTGCTATAACAAATAGCCTTATAATGGACAATCTTCTTCCCATGAGGGATGAAAAGAATCTCCAAAGTTTGAACAAAACCTTTTGGTGAGAAGTGAATTAATGTAAAGGTTAGATATATGGTAAAAGGGACATTATGGTCCTGGTAGTGCATTTCTTCTTGTTCTTTCCCTAAAACCAGGATCTTCCTTTAGCTACCTTTTCTGTTTTTCTCTCCAGAGGCATTTATTTTCTATGCTTATGGATTAGTTTGTCCACAGTACAGCTTTAGTAACACCGTGGTTATGTTCTAATAACTGGACCTTGATTATCTTCTCTGGTCTTATTATTTACTGTCTTTTAGTTGAAACTAATTTCTTCCCTAAGTTACTACAAAGCCTCCTAATTAACCTTACTGCTATTATCAAAAGTTCTAGCATAGCAGAAATGCCCTTCATAGTATGGATCCTACCCACTCCATTATTCTCAACTCTCATTCCTCACATTTGCTTTAGCTGCATTAAACATCTTGTACTTCAAATGTTTCATTCAGGTTCCCCAGAGGTTGTGGCATATCCTGCATTAACCTGATGTTTCTCAGTGTTGTCCATGGGCCCTCCATGTATTAGCCAGCATTCCAGGGGAAACAGATGGGAATTGAGGAGAACTGAGTAAAAGTACTACTTCTTAGGGTGTGGGAAGTTATAGAGAAGCCACACGTATACAGTAGTATTCTGGTGGGGCACTGGTATTGACCCTAAGCTGGAAGGGGTGAGGGAAGGGAATTCTTATCAGGACCTGAAAACAGAAAGCTATAGAGAGAGCAGGGTGAATGAGCTATGATTCTTGGAGGAGGGAAGCAAAACCACAGGATGGCAATTCCACAGAGGGAGTTGAAAACAAAATTTCCTCTCCTAAGTTTCCTTCCTTCCTTCCTTTCAGTCTCCATGAGTGCTCACCTTTGGCTGAACCCCACTGAAAGCCACAGGGCATGGGAGCCCCTGGATGCCATTTATGCTGGTCAGCCATGCATAGCACAGGGTGGAGAAGGGCAGAGCATGGCTTGGGAGAATAAATGGAAGATGCCATGTGCCTTGTATCAGAAGCACCTGTAGGACTTGAAGCAGATTTTTGAGGCTTCTTACACATGTTAAATCAGAAGTTCTCTTGTTAGAGACCAGGAATCTGCATGAAGCAGAGATAATGAGCCATCCACTGAGAATCTTTGCTCCATTTTCATAGTACAGAGTAGAGGCTGTAAGTAGCTGTCTACCTGGGGACTACTTTGTATCCTGATGAAGCCATATGACAAGTTTTTGCTATGGGGATATTAGTGGAATATCCCCATATTCCACTATCTTTTTCCTCTGTCTACCTTTACCCAGAGAACTCAGAAGCCTGATAGCACACAACCACAAAATGAAGAGTCAGGGTCCCTGGAGTATCATGAGGAGGAAAGCATCCTACTTAGTAGAGAACCACAGGAAATGAACTTTGAAAAAAGTTATAAAACATTTTAGAAAACTTCTGGGGAAGATGGCAGAGTAGGTGGATTCTAAGCTCATCTAATTTCATGAATATACCTAGATAACAGCCACATTTATGTAAATAACCCAGAAAACAACCTGACAGAACAGACTCTCCATAGTTAATCATAAAGAAGAGACCACATCAAACATGGTAGGAAGGGCAGAGACACAGTGGAGAACCAAACTGATCCACATGAGACTGTCCACAGATGTAAGAGACACCACAAATATAGAGAAGGAAGAGGAGCAGATTGCACACAAGTCACCTGAGGCACAAGGGACTTGTACTGAGAAGACAAATCCCTGTAACATTTGGCTTTGAAACCCAAAGGGGCTTAACATCACGTGTTTTTACAATTAGTGGGGCTTAACACCTGGAACTTTAAAATTAAATGACTCGGCACTAGGAAAACTGGAGGTCAATAAGAAACTGCATCCTCTCCCTTCAAGAGAGTACATAACAAACAGCTCTATGGAGATAGAACACAGAAGCAACAGTTTGAAAAATGCCTGGAGTAAATGGGAAAGATTTATTTTCTGATCTCAGAATGTCTGCAGGAGTGACAGGGATCGTTAGGAGACTGCTCCAGGAATAAAAGAGCTGGCAGGCACCATTTCCCTCTCCCATTCAGCAGCCTAGATACATGGGCACCTTTGGGAACCAAAGCAAAAACTTTCCACCTAGCTTGCTAAAAATGCACCCCATACCCATGCTCTCCTGTAGACCCACCCAGTCCAATCCACTTTCACCAGGAGAACATCCAAACTGTGTCACAAACATGGCATGTGCAAGAAGCCCCAACAGTGGCCAGCAGCCCTTCAAAGTGGCTCTTGCCCTGTGGAGAGGGTAAGCTAACAACACAAACCACTTTCACTGAGGCCCCGGCACTGGGCATCTAGTCTGATTGCAGGCCGTACCCACCAACAAAAGCCTGTCAAGGGACAAAACAGGGAGAATGACCTGCATTTTAGTACGACCACAGCTCTGGCAAACACCTGGTCTGACCCAACTCAAGCCCAAGGTGGCGCCAGATGGGCTTATTAACAACAACACAGGAACCAACTCCTGCTGACAACAGGCAAAGAGAACAATTACAGACAACTACGCTGAAGACAAACATGGCCCAGCCACAATAGGGCACACCCAACACACATAGGGGATACCCCTGAAGCACCAGGTTCTGATGAACAGGGGACATTGCACTGCAAGGCACTACAAGACTTCTTCATAAGACCACTACTTTCAAGAGCAGGAGACATAGCTGACTTTCCTAACAGAGAAACAGACACAGAGAATTAGAAAAAAATGAGGAAACAGAGGAATATACCCCAAATGAAAGAACAGGACAAAAATCACAGCAAGATGATAAAAGAAATGGAGATAAGCAATATGCCTGATAGAGAATCTAAAGTAATGGTCATAAAGATACTCACTGGACTTGAGAAAAGAATGGAGGATCTCACTGAGGGCTTCAACAAAGAAAGACAACATAAAAAAAGAGTGAATCAGAGATGAAGAACTCAATTACTGAAATGAAAAATATACTAGAGGGAATAAATAGTAGACTAGAAGAAACACAAGAATGGATCAGTGACCTGGAGGAGTAATGGAAAGCAATCAAGCTGAACAGGAGAAAGAAAAAATAATAATAATAAATAAGACTAGATTAAGGGAACTCTGAGACACTATCAAGTGTAATAACAAGCACATTATAGGGATCTCAGAAGCAGAGAGAGACTAGAAGGCAGAAAATGAAGATATAATAGCTGAAAACTGCCCTAATCTAGGGAAAGAAACAGATATCTAGGTTCAGAGAGTACCCTACAAAATCAACCCCAGGAGGTCTACACCAAGACACATAATTAAAATGGCAAAAAGTGGTGATAAAGAAAGAATTTTATTAGAGGCAAGAGGAAACAGTTACATTCAAAGGAAACCCCTAAGACTCTCAGCTGATTTTTTAGCAGAAACTTGGCAGGCCAGAAGGGAGTGGCATGATATATTCAGTGTGCTGCAGGGAAAAAAAAACAAAACAAACAAACAAAAAAAAAACAAAAAAAACCTGCAACCAAGAATACTCTATCCAGCAAGGTTATCATTCAGAATAGAAGGTGAGATAAAGAGTTTCCCAGACCTAAATAAATAAATAAATAAATAAATAAATAGTTAACGAAATTCCTTACCACTAAACTAGCCTTACAAGAAATATTAAAATGGATTCTATGAATGGAAAGAAAGACCATAACAGGAGTAAGAAAAGCAGGAAGCACAGAGCACTAAAATTAAGTATATCTGTAGAAATCAGTTATGGGATTCACCAAATAAAAGGACGTAAAATATGACACTATATACCTAAAATGGGAGGGGAGGGAGAAGTAAAAATTTAGTATGTTTTGAATGGGTGCAAACTTAAGCCACCATAAACTTAATATAGACTGCTACGTATATAAAATGTTATATATAAATAAACCTAATTGTAACCACAAATCAGAAACCGGTAACAGATACGAAAAGAGAGAGAGAGAGAGAGAGAGAGAGAGAGAGAAAGGAATCTTGGCTATCCTTAAGAAGACCAGAAAACTATGAAAGAAGAGAGAAAAAGAAAGGAACAGAGAAGAATTATAAAAACAACCATTAAGTAAGTGACAAAATGGTAGTAACTACATACCTATCAGTAATTATTTTGGATGTAAATGGACTATACACTGCAATCAAAAAAAAATAGTGACAAAATGGATAAAAAAGTAAAACCCATCGAAATACTGACTACAAGTAATTCATTTCAGACCTAAAGACACATGCAAATTGAAAGTGAAGGGGTGGAAAAATATCATGTGAATGGAAGTGAAAAGAACGCCTAGGTAGCAATAAATATATCACACAAAATAGACTTTAAAGTGAAGACTGAAACAAAAGACAAAGAATGACACTATACAATCATAAAGGAAACACTCTAATTAGAAGATATAACAATTGTAGATATTTATGCACCCACTATGGAAGCACTTAAATATGTAAAGAACCTATTAACAAACATAAAGGAATTAAACAATAATAATACAATAACAATAGGGAACTTTAACACCCCACGTATATCAGTGGATAGGTCATCCAAACAGAAAATCAACAACAGAACAGTGGCTTTGAATGACACTGGACCAGATGGATTTAACAGATATATTGAGAGCACTCAATATATCTTAAACAGCAGAATACACATTCCTTTCCATTGCACATGGAACATTCTCCAGAATAGATTACATGGTAGGCCACAAAAGAAGTCTCAACAAATTCAAAAAGATTGAAGTCATACCAGGCATCTTTTCTGACCTCAATGCCATAAAACTAGAAATCAACCACAAGAAAAACATATGGAAATAACACAAATACATGCTACTAAACAATTAATGGGTCAACCAATAAATCAAAGAGGAAATAAAAAACACAGAGACAAAAGAAAATGAAAACACAATGGTCCAAAATCTTTGGGAGGCAGCAAAAGCTCTTCTAGGAGTGAAGTGTATAGCAACACACATAGATGTGTGCTAGATCAAGAAGCAAGAAAAATCTCAAACAACCTAACCTTAAACATAAAGGAGCTAGAAAAAGAACAAAACCCAAAAGCAGTAGAAGGAAGGAAATAATAAAGATTAGAACAGAAATAAATGAAATAAAAACTAAAAAAACCCAATAGAGAGATCAATGAAATGAGAAAGTGGTACTTTGAAACATCAACAAAATAGTTAAAACTTTAGCCAGACTCATCAAAAAAAAAAAAAAAAACAAAAAACAAAAAAACAAAAAAACCCACCCCAAATCAGAAACGCTAGAGAGTTATGACAACCAACACCATAAAGGATTATAAAAGAGTATTATGAAAAATTATATACTAATGAATTAGACAACCTAGAAGAAATGGATACATTCCTAGAATCTACCATATAATCTACCAAAACAGAAACAGAAAGAGATAGGAATTTTGAACATACTGATTACCAGCAATGAAATTGAATCAGTAATCAAAAAACTCCCAAATAACAAAAGTCCAGGACCATATGCCTTCACAGGTGAGTTCTATCAAACATGTACGAGAAGAGTTAATACCCTATTCTTCTCAAACTATTCTGAAAAATAGAAAGGAAGGAAAACTTCCAAATTCATTCTATGAAGCCAGCATTACCCTGACACCAAACCAGATAAAGATACCACTAAAAAAGAGATCTACAGGGCAATATCTCTGATGAACATTGATGCCAAAACCCTCAACAAAATGTTAGCAAACCAAATTCAATAATACATTTAAAAACTCATTCACCACATCAAGCAAGATTTTTCCTGGGATGCAAGGTGGTTCAATATTCACAAATCAATAAACATGATACATCACATCAACCAGAGAAAGGATAAAAACCACATATTTCAAAAGATGCCCAAAAAAGCATATGACAGAGTACAAAATCCATTCATGATTTAAAAACCCTCAACGGAAGGAGGAAAAAGAGTTAGGGAGAGGGAGGGAGACAAAACACGAGAGACTCTTGAATACTGAAAACAAACTGAGGGTGGAAGGGGGAAAGGTAAAGGGGGGTGATGGTCACGGTGGGGGTCACTTGTGGGGAAGAGCACTGGGTGTTATATGGAAACCAACCTGACAATAAACTATAAAGTTAAAAAATAAAAAAAATAAAAAAATAAAAAAACCCTCAACAAAGTAGGTGTAGAGGGAACATACCTCAACATAATAAAAGCCATGTAAGACAAACCAACAGCTAAAAACCCATACTCAATGGAGAAAAACTGAGAGCTTTTCTTCTAAGGTCAGGAATAAGACAAGGATTCCACTCTCACATCAATATAGTGGAAGTCCTAGCCAAAGCAACCAGACCGGAAAAAAAATAAATAAATAAATGAAAGGCATCCAAATTGCTAAGAAAGAAGTAAAACTTTCACTATTTGCAGGTGACATGATAGTATATACAGAACACCCTAAAGAAGTCACCAAAAAAAAAAAAAAAAACTAGAACTGATAAATAAATTCAGTTCAAAGGAAACCATCAACAAAACTGAAAGACGACCTAATGAATGGTAGAAGATATTTGCAAATGATATATCCAGCAAGGGGTTAATAACCAAACTATATAAAGAATTCAACTCAATATGAAAAAAATAATACAATTTTAAAATGGTCAGAAACATGAACGTAAAATTTCTCCAAAGATGACATACAGATGACTAACAGACACAAAGAGGCTCAACATCACTCATCATCAGGGAAATGCAAATCAAAACTACAATGAAATATCAGCTCACACTTGTCAGAATGGCTGAAATCAAAACACAAGACACAAGTATCGGAGAGGATATGAAGAAAAAGGAACACTTCATGCACTGTTGGTGAGAGTGCAAATTGATGCAGCCACTGTGAAAAACAGTACGGAGGTTCTTAAGAAAAAAAATTGAATTACCATATGTTCTAGTAATCCCACCATGGGGTATTTACCCAAAGAATACAAAAACAGGAATTCAAAAAGATCTATGAACTCCTATTCTTATTGCAGTATTTATGCCAAAATAGCCAAAATATGGAAGAAATCAAAGGATCCATTAATAGATGAATTGATAAAGAAGAAGTGGTGTGTGTATATATATATATATATATATATATATATATAATGGAATATTACTCAGTCATCAAAAAATGAAATTTTCCCATTTGTGACAACATGGTTGGATCTAGAGGGTATAATGCCAAGTGAAATGAGTCCAAGAAACACAAAGACCATAGCATTTTACTCATATGTGGAATTTAAGAAACAAAACAAATGAGCAAGGACTAAAAGAGATAAATAGGAAAACAGATTCAAATATAGAGAACTGGTGGTTACCAGAGGGGAGGTGGGAGGGAGAGGATGGGTGAAATAGGTGAAGGGGATTAAGAGTACACTTAACATGATGAACACTGAGTAATATATAGAATTGTTGAATCATGATATTTTATGCCTGAAACTAACGTAACATTGTAAGTTATACTTGAATTTTAAAAATAAATTTTATGGGCACCTGGGTGGCTCAGTCAGTTAAGTGTCCAGTTTCAGCTCAGGTCATGATCTCACAGTTCATGCGTTCAAGCCCTACGTTAGGCTCTGTGTTGACAGCTCAGAGCCTAGAGCCTAATTCAGATTCCTTCTCTCTCTGTCCATCTCCACTCGCGCGCTCTCTCTCTCTCGCTCAAAAATAAATAAACATTAAAAATTTTTAAATAAATTTTAAAAACACACTGTAAACATTAGAGATAATAATGAATCACATTTACCCATAATCCAGATTCAATAATTCAACAATCAAGATTTTCCATATTAACTTAACCATCCTTTTTATCTTTTTCTTTGCTAAAGTATTTCAAAATAAATCTGAGGCATTCTGTTGTGTCACCCTTGCCTCCTTAAGTTCAGCTCTTTAAAAAAAGAGTGTGTTCTTGGGGTGCCTGGGTGGCTCAGTTGGTTAAGTGACTGACTCTTGATTTTGGCTCAGGTCATGATCTCACAGTTCATGGAATCGAGCCCTGTATTGGACTCTGTTATGACAGCACGGAGC
Source organism: Cryptoprocta ferox (assembly GCA_028646485.1). Lineage (NCBI taxonomy): Eukaryota > Metazoa > Chordata > Mammalia > Carnivora > Eupleridae > Cryptoprocta > Cryptoprocta ferox. The sequence continues at coordinate 132,480,156 of CM053567.1, read as the reverse complement.
ATGTTTGTGATTCTCGCTCTCTCTCTGCCCCTCCCCTGCTCACAGGTGCATACACTCACTCTCTCAAAATAAATAAATAAACTTAAAAAAATAAGTAAAAACTGAAAAAGAGTATGTTCTTACTTAATCACACTACCAGGTTATACCTAATAAATAATTATTTGGCATTATCTACAAGGTCCACATGTTGCATTTGATTGTTGCGTCTCTTGCATGTACAGTTGTCCCGTCTCCCCCCCTTTTCCTCATCGGCTTGTTGCAGAAAATCAGTCAGTCCACGCAAATGTTCCCATTCCAGATTTACCTGTTTGCTTCCTTGTGTTGGTGTCACTTAACTTGTTTCTCTATTCCTATACTTCCTATAAATAAACACTTACACTAGAGACTCTAGATTCAGGCTCAACTTTTCCTGGGAAGAATACTTTATAGTATTAAATGGCAGTGTTTTTTGTTTTTTTTGTTGTTGTTAAAAATGTAGAGTATTAGAGTAATCCCAGTATTGTAGCAAATATCCCCCAAGTGATCCCAATGGACCCTGTGGTTGAAAAACTGGCATGTCCTTTTCTCCTTTGCTAGAATCTCCTCTCTTGAAACTTACTACCCCCCACTTTACTTATATGGACTGGTATTGTTTGCTACAAAACTTTTGCATGTTTCTATCATAACATTCACTTATGCTAATGATATATTTGCTAACATTACATAATGAGATTGTCTTTTTTTGCTGAGAGCCAAAAAACAACAAACCCTGAAATCCACATTGAGGTGCTGTATGCCGATGCAGAAATTGCAAAGGAGTTGGTTAGACACAAGTTTTATCCTATGGGAATATCCAGGCTGTATAAGTGAGAGTTAAAAATTCAGTTAAAAAAACAACAACAAACCAATTGGAACCTAAAAAAAGGATTTCTTTGGAGATGGTTATTAGAGAGTTGCTTATCTTCCCTACCTCATGGAAGTGGTATGAAGGCTTTCTTCCCTTTCCTTAAACTTAAGGATCAGGTTTTGATGAGTTCAGCATTTGATATATATCCTTTGTACTTAGGGGGACAGAGTGAAACACTTCTGAAGGATCGAGAGGCAAGAAGCTGTGGTAATTATCCAGAGGCAAGAGAACAAAGAGAGTCAACCAAGTATTGGGATCCAGCTGCACTTCTTTTCACAGGTTGGTGTTACTTGTGGTCCATGACTGAGAAAACCAGCTTAGATCTATTTCAAATTCTTCCCAAAAGGACTGCCCTGAAAGGGTGGTTTCTCCAACTAATAAATGGAACAACCAATTCCTAGGGTTTGAGTGAAGAGATACAAGCAGACACCCCAAAGAAAACACACCACCTATGTCAGAGGAGATTCCTTTGCAATTCCCAGCGGTTGTCTCCAAACAACCCACAGAAGACACTGTCAACAAACATCTGCCCTGGCTTAGGAAACCCAAGTGAAATTACCTCAGTGCCAGCTGAGTCCATTCTTGCCTCTAAGTGCATCCCAGGCCCCACCTTCATCTTAGACTCTAGCCTTATGGGAGCCTGAGGCAGGATAGTGAGTGGGAGAGAAGGGGCAGGGACCTAGGGAGGGAGATGGAAAAGTTGCCCATGACTCTGAAACAGGCTCATGCTGTAGGAAAGGAAATCTTTAACTTTAAAGGAAATTTGGAGTTTTGACATGGTATAAATACTGAAACAAGCCTTTATTTCTCTAGAAGTGACCAGAGGACTTTATTATTTGGGATTTACCAGAGAAGTCATGAGAGATGTCCCAGCTTTCTTCCAAGAAGAAGGAAAAATTGTTCTACATGCAAGTCAGAACAGGTTGTGGGGAGAGCAGGATAATATTCTCTGATCACAGCCTTGAGACCCCTTGTTCAACTCAGTGTCTCATGTGACTCATTCTTCTCTCAGACTGAGCTCTCCTTAAGAACAGGGACTGTCCTATCCAATTTTGTTTCTTAAAAAGGTCTTAGTGTACAGGCATTTGGTTAAGGTCTGAGAGTTAAAATATATATCATAGAAATATATGATACTTTAGTACATATATAATCCTTTACATCTGGATCTTAAATAAATCAGTTCCCTATTTTATCAATTCCAAAGCACTATAAAACAAGTACCTGTATGTGTGCATGATGAATAGAGGAAATAATTTATCAAAAGAGTAATGATTAAACAATATTAGCTGGTGAGATTGAGTTACTTTTCATTTATAGTACCACTTTATCCAACTGTTAGTCAATCTCTTTATATTTTCCAGATGTAGTGCTGATAGGATTTTAACTTCTAGCCCAACATTGTAAGATAAGCAATTAATTTTGGAACATCCATTAAATGTATTTCCCTCTGAGATATAAGACAAGGCCTATCAAGGGAATCCAAAGTGCTGTTTGTAGCATGAGAAATTTTAGGCTTGGTATATCTCTGAGGATTTTTTATCTCTAACTTCAGAATGAGGTAGAGTGCTATAAATGTTCTATATGCACACATGTGCATACACACTACTCTAAACATTTTGGGGATCCCAGTTGTCTCCTTTCTGAGGATTGGCCCAGTCTATTAAGATTCTCAGGACCAACAGATTTTATCTAATCATTTCTGGCTACTCTTGGTCTATACACTTATTCAAGGGAGTGAAAGAAGATGTATGACCAAATTAATTGGGCTAACGATGTGAGAGGTTGATTGTGGCAACCTATTACCTGGTTAACATCCAGAACTGTTGTTCATCATTCTTGGCATGGGGCAGCCCTGGTCTAGAATTTGTTTTCAAGTAACTACTAAGGAATGTATGTGGTTTATTTGCTCAGTGAGCCTAACATTAAGGGTTTGGAAGCCCCATGTATAGTCCCTTGAGCACTGTGCCAGAGAGCACATTGAAGATCCTCTTCCAGGTAAGAGATGCAGGCTTTCTTGCCTGGGTAATCACAATATGTTCACAGGACCAAACATTCAGTACACTTTTCTTTGACCAAGACTTTAAAAGTTCAATCAACTTCATCTGTGATTTTTTTCCCCCAGATTCCTCAATGTCAATAAGGGGAATAATTAGCCAACTTGTTCTTTCTTCATTTATTATTTTCTCATTAGTTTTATCTCAAACCAGGTTCATCTATCAGCTCAGGGCAGGGTAGCATTAAAGTAATTTTAGTGACAAAATTTGTAGATCATTTTATAGAAATTAGAAAATGCATAGCATCAAACAGTAAGTTCCTATAATTCTACCATCACATATTGCTACTGTTACTATTTTTATTAACTTGCTAGGGCTGAAAAAACAAATTTATTTTCTCACAGTTCTGGAGGCAAGAAGTCCAAGATCAAGGTGTTGGCAGGGTTGGTTTCTTCTGAGCCTCTCTCTTTGGTTTTTAAATGATTGTCTTATTTTTGGGTCTTTGCATGATCTTCCCTCTGTGTGTATCTGTGTCCCAATTTTCTCTTCTTATAAGGACAGCAGTCATATTAGATTAGGGCCCACCCTAATGACTTCATTTGACCTTAAATACCTCTCTAAAGAACTTATCTTCAAATATAGTCACATTCTGAGGTCCTTAGGATTAGGACTTCAACATATAAGTGGCAGGAGGGGAGACACAATTCAGCCCATAACACTACTTTAGTGTATGTTCCTACATGCTTTAATCATACATAAACATTTTTACTTTATGAAATTGGATTGTGCATCTTATAATATACAATAATACACTAAATAAATTTTTTTCTGTATTAAATATATACCTAATATGCTTAGTGTCCAAATGCCAACTCAGTCTAAAATGGAGCTTCATACTATTGAGTGCTTTACATGCTAAATTGTGATGCCAGTCTTAGCTTAATACTAAGGATGGCGATAATCATGATAATAGATAAATTTAAAAAGGAAAGGATACAAAAATACATTCAAGGGGTAAAAGTCTGTCATAACTTGAAACCTGGTTAAAATAACATGGAAATGTTCCCATTCATTCACCAAATCAGAATTTATTACATACTTGGCATTTAGCCCAGGTGCCAAGACTGCAAGTGAGAAAAGATATAAGATCCCTGGCCTAATGAAGTTTACACAACATGTGAGTGAATACAGTGACAAGCAAACAGATAAGTAAAACTACAAACTGAGGTAAACATAAGAGGGGGGAAACGAGAGCTATAAGAGAGACTAACAGAGAGAACTTACTACAGAATTCAGTAGAGACTTTCCCAAAGAAGTTACCTTTAAGCAGAGATTCAAAGTTGAGAAGTGCCAGGAGCATAGAGAACACAGCAGATTGGTCACAGGGGCATTGTGTTTTCTGGTCAACAAGAAAAGTTTGGCATGCTAATAGAAGGCCAGGGTACCTGGAGCATGGTGGGTAAGTCGTTTCCTTTTGTGAACATCAGACACTAGAACTTTGCCAAGCAAGTCTCCAAAAAGAGTGAATGGGAGAGTGGGTAGATAGACTTGGCTCATATTAAACACTTAAAAATATACCTGCAATATATTTCACCAAGAAGATATACAGATAGCAAGCATATAAAAAGATGCCCTACAATAGGAAAATACAAAACCACAAAGATCTAGCACTACATACCTTTTCGTTCAGCTAAAATAAAAGAATAACAATGACTCCAAATGATAGTGAAGATATGGAAAGACTGGATGACTCATAGATTTCTGGTAGGAATATAAAACGATACAGCCAATGTGGAAAACAGTTTGATAGTTTTTTTTTTTAAACTAAATATATAACTACATAAAACCCAGCAGCTACATTCCTAGGCATGTATCCCAGGCATTTATCCCAGACAAATGTTTACATGTAAAACTTGAATATGATGTTTATAAAAGCTTTATTTTTAATAGCACAAAAGTGGAAGCAACCCCACTGCTCTCCAATAGGTGAATGGTTAAATAGTGGTATATCCATACTACCCAGTGATAAGAGGAACAAATTATTGGGACACCTGGGTGGCTCAGTTGGTTAAGCTTCCAACTCTTGATTTCAGCTCAGGTCATTATCTCATGGTGGTGAGATGGAACCCTTTGTTGGGCTCCATACTAGGCATAGAGGCACCTGCTTGGAATTTTCTCTCACCTTCTCCCTCTGCCCTTTCCCTGCTCATGCTGTGCACTCTCCTTCTCAAAAAAAAAAAAAAAAAAAAAAAGAACAAATTATTGATATACTCAACAACCTAATAAGTCTCCGGAGAATCAAATGTGAAAAAAGCCTCCAAAACTTATGTGCTTTATGATTCCATGTATGTAACATTCTTGAGACGACAAGATTATAGGAAAGGAGAGAAAATTAGTGGTTACCAGGGCTTAAGGAAGGAGTGTCATAAGATAAAGTATGTGTGGCTATAAAAGGGCAGTATAAGGGATCCTTGTGCTGATGAAAATGTTCTGTATATTGACTGTATCTATGTCAATATCCTGGTTATAGTATTGCACTATAGTTTTGCAGGATGTTATCATTGGGGGAAACTGAAAACATGTCTCTATTAACCATACAGCTGCATTAAGTCTATAATTATCTTAAAATAAAAAGGTTAATTTAAAATATATATACCTGGAATATGGTGGAGAAATAGGGAGTTCCGTACTTCCCACCTGCATCTATCAAACAAAGGGCTGAAACCAAAGGACTCTGAACTGCAAGAGTCTGGGAGGAAAAGAGAGTCCACTAAGAAGACAAGTTCATAGGTGCATGACTGCAAACTGGGGAAGATAAAAACGGGCCAGGACATGGAGGGGAGGGAGCCCCTTCTGTGGAGAGACAAAAAGAAGGAAAAGAGCCACTGGGGAATCTTAGAATGGTCCCTGGAAAAGAGAAAAAATGCGGCCCAGGATGGAGAGGGATTGTATCATCCCATCTGTAACCACAGGACTTTCGGAGAGCTTTCTTTGGGCCGGGTGCCAAGGGATCGCAGTCACAGTAGGATTCAAGAGGAACCAGTCCCCTCCTCGATCCCCCGATAGGAAGTGCCCTGGTTTGCGGGATTACATTTTGGGCAGTATTATTAATGCACATGCAATCAGATCTGGAAACAAGGCTGGGTATGAGACATAAAACACGGCCCACCTTGGCTGCACCCCCGACACAGTGAGATCAGACCCAAAAGAGTGTTTTGCAACTCCTGGTTTGAGAAGGGACTGGGGGGGGTCGCCATTTTTGTCCCCACAAACACCTAGGTGGCCCGAGGGGCCCACAGTGGAAGTGAGACCCACCTACACCAAACCACGCTCATTTGCTCTGCTTAGCTGCTTTGTTACCAGAGCCTTGATATGGAAACAGCCCTTCTCCCAAGATCAGCACTGACACATTGCCGCACAATTCTTGCTCTTCAGATATATTCTCCCTTATCTCATTCTTATCTCTCCCCTCCTCTGGACCTGGTATTCTGGTTATAGGTTTGCTTAAATAGGCATATATAATCCATTTGCTTGGTGCATGCTTATCTCCATCGTTACCTTCCTTTCTCTCTCTCTGAAATAATCAGACCATATAGTTTCTCTGGGTAACATCTTTGGGGGTTTTTGTTTGTTTGTTTTGTGTGTTTTTTTCTTTCTTTTTTTTTTTTCTACTCACCTCCTGCCTATTCTCCTTTTTCTCTATGTGAATTAAGCCTTTTAGTCTCTCTGCCTGGTCAATGTTCAACTTCTCTTTCTCCCCACTCCTGTCATTTCTCTCTTTGTATATTCTCTCCCATCAGCACTGCCTCCACCCTGCTCTTTATTTGTAGCTAGGATTTCTGGTTTTATGCTTTTAAACTGCCCTTTGTCTTTTGTTGTTTTGGTTCCCCCCCCCTTTAGGTTTGCTTGTTTGTTTGTTTGTACATTTGTGTACTTTGTTCCCTGTTTGTCTGTCTGTTGTCCTTTCCAGGGCTACCTCAAGAAACAAGCCAAAGTACACATAGTGGAGAGTTTCAAATATCACTATGAGTAGGGAAATAAAATAACCAAAGACACAACAAGAGAGACCAAGGGACACCGTTAAAAGAACACTTCCTGAACAGACAGGACCTGGACAGTCAATGAGCCTCCTTTAATATAGCAATGCTCACAGATGCAGAGCGCATAATAAGCTTTTAAAACTGACAAGAGACAGAAAGCTAGCCAAAATGATGAAACGGAAGAACTCTCCTCTAAATAAATTCCAGGAAAAAGTGACAGCTAAAGAATTGGTCAAAACAGATATAAGCAACAAAGCTGTCCAAGAATTTAGAACAATTGTCATAAAATTAATCACTGGGCTTGAAAAAGGCATGGAAGACATCAGAGAAGCTATTGCTACAAAGACTATGGACCTTAAAAATAGTTGTGATGAATTAAAAAATGCTATAAATGAGGTGCATAATAAAATGGAGGTGGCCACTGCACGGATTGAAGAGGCAGAGAGAACAGGTGAATTAGAAGGCACAATTATAGAAAAAGAGGAAGCTGAGAAAAAGAGAGATAAATTGATCCAGGAGCATGAAATGAGAATTTGAGAGCTGAGTGACACAATCAAACGGAACAATATCCCTATCATAGGAATTCCTAAAGAAGAAGAAAGAGAGAAAGGGACTGAAGGGGTACTTGAGAAAATTATGGCCAAGAACTTCCTCAAACTGGGGAAGGAAACAGACATTGAAATCCAAGAGCACAGAGAACTCCCCTCAGACGTAACTTGAATGGATCTTCTGCATGACATATCATAGTGAAACAGGCAAAATATAAGGATAAAAAGAGAATCCTGAAAGCAGATAGGGATAAAAGGGCCCTAACATACAAAGGGAAACCTATCAGAATGCTTACAGACCTATCTACGGAAACTCAGCAGACCAAAAGGAATGGCAGGAAATCTTCAATGTGATGAACAAAAAAGATATGCAGCCGAGATTCCTTTTTCCAGCAAGGCTGTCATTCAGAATAGAAAGAGAGATAAAGGTTTTCCCAAACAAACAAAAATTGAAGGTATTCATCACCACTAAACCAGCCCTATAAGAAATCCTAAGGGGGACTCTATGAGGGAAATGTTGCAAGGAACACAAGGTACCAGAAACACTACTACAAGTATGAATCCTACAGAGAACACAATGACTCTAAATCCATATTTTTCAATAATAACACTGAATGTAAATGGACTAATGTTCTAATCAAAAGACATAGGGTATCAGAATGGATAAAAAAAAAAATCCGTCTATTTGCTGTCTACAAGAGACTCATTTAAGACCTGAGGGCACCTTCAGATGGAACGTGAGGGGATGGAGAAATATCTATCATGCTACTGGAAGTCAAAAGAAAACCGGAGTAGCCATACTTATCTCCCACAAACTGGGCTTTAAAGAAAAGGCAGTAACAAGAGATGAAGAAGGACATTATATAATAATTACAGGTTCTATCCATCAGGAAGAGCTAACAATTATAAACATCTATGCATCAAATTCGGGAGCACCCAAATACATAAATCACTTAATCACAAACAGAAACAATCTTATTGATAGCAATGTGCTAATTGCAGGGGATTTTAATACTCCACTTACAGCAATGGATAGATCAACTAGACAGAAAATCACTAAATCACTAAAGAAACAATGGACCTGAATCACACATTGGAACAGATGGATTTGACAGATATATTTAGAACTCTACATCCTGAGGCTATGGAATTCACTTTCTTCTCGAGTGCACATGGTACATTCTCTAAGATAGACCACATACTGGGTCATAAAGCAGCCCTCCATAAATATAAAAGAATTGAGATCATACCATGCACAGTTTCAGATCACAATGCTATGAAACCTGAAATCAGTCACAGGAAAAAGTCTGGAAAAGCTCCAAAAACATGGAGGTTAAAGAACACCCTACTAAAGAACAAAGGGGCCACCAAGGCAATTAGAGAAGAAATTAAAAAATATATGGAAACAAGTGAAAATGAAAATACAACAATGCAAACTCTTTGGGATGCAGCAAAGGCAGTCCTAAGAGGAAAGTATATTGCAATCCAGGCCGATTTCAAGAAACTAGAAAAAGTGCAAATACAAAATCTAACAGCGCACCTAAAGGAACTAGAAGCAGAACAGCAAGAGCACCCCAAACCCGGCAGAAGAAGAGAAATAATAAAGATCAGGGCAGAAATAAACAATATAGAATAAAAAAAAAA
>CM053567.1:132426329-132470544 GCA_028646485.1 Cryptoprocta ferox | reverse complement strand
TGGATGGAACTCGAGGGTGTTATGCTAAGTGAAATAAGTCAGGCAAAGAAGGACAGATACCATATGTTTTCACTCATATGTGAAACAGGAGAAACTTAACAGAGGACCGTGGGGGAGGAGAGGGGAAAAAATAGTTGGAAAGAGGGAGGGAGGCAAACCATAAGAGACTTAAATACTGAGAACAAACTGAGGGTTGATGGGGGTGGGGGAAAGGGGAAAATGGGTGATGGGCATGGAGGAGGTCACTTGTTGCGATGAGCACTGGATGTTATGTGGAAACCTACTTGACAATAACCATAAAAGAAAAAATATATATATATATATATATACACACACACACACACACACACACATACATACATACATACGTACTTGGGAATAGTGAACTGTTTGAGTTCGACCAATTTCAAATTTTTCATAAATGACAAAATTCCAAGTAGTATAGACCTTAGGTGTGCCACTTCTCATCTCCTACAAAAGTTCCCATGCCTGCAAAATAATGGGGTTGGGCCGAATATAGATTCTAAGGTTTCTTTTTGCTTCTACAGTTCCATGACTAGAGTAAGCTATACACATTTGTAGAACCATGATTTCAGCATTATCATATTTATCAATGGCCCTGTGAAAATGTTTATGGAAACAGCACTAATGCCTTCCTAGCATTACTCCAGAAGTAGATCCTCCCTTTCCACCCTCCTAGAAACTGCTTTGCATACTATAGCGACATTACTTAAGTTATAAAAGGATAAATGCTGAGCATTTTCTTTCTTGCCTAAAAAGATCTCCCCACCCATATTGTCCTCACAATATCTCCTTCCAGAGAGAAAGAGAACAGTGAGGAAAGAAGTACTTTCAGAGGACACACACATTGTGGTCAAGAATATACATTTACATAAGAGGAACTGGGGGTATTTTAGAAACTCTGTTCTGGATCCAATTATTTTTTAAGCCCTGGGGGTACTCTGAATATCAGTTATATGACATACTCCTTTTTTCCCCACATTTTCATAAATTCTACAATACATTTCTTTCCTTTTTAGGCATCGCTTTTCAATTGACCTATACTCTTATAAACTTAGTCCTTAAACCTCAATCTTGTGACCTATTATATTTTCCAAAGATGACTTCAAAATCTCTCCCATTCTACATGCTTTTCTTACATGCTTTCCAAAGATTACTTCCCCTAGATCTGGGAAGAGCTTTGTGACTGTATTGACCAGTAGATGATGGAAGTGAAACTATATAACTCCCAACACTAAAAAAAAAAAAAAAAAAAGGCCATGCACTACCATCTGCCTTTTTGAGGATAATCACTATTGGAACCTGACTGTTATACTGTGAAGAAGCCCAAACTCACCCAGGTATAGAGGCTATATGGAGTTGAGGTCATAACCAATAACTAGCATCAGTTACTACACATCTAAAAGAACTTGTCTTTAGGTAATAAACTCCAGCTGTGATGCCACCTTTGAGTCTTTGAGTCCAAGATAAGACACTAGACATAGTGGAGCAGAGACAAGTCATCCAAACATGCTTTGTTTGAATTCCTGACCCACAAAATTTGTGAGCCTAATAAAGTGGTTATTTTATACCACTAAATTTGGTATAGTTAGTTAAGCAGCAATAAATAACTATACACCTTTTTAGAATAAATATCCTAACTCACTCTTCTTCCTCAATATTCTGTTGGTACCCCCAGGGGTCCAACCCAACTGGTATCCAAAAGCAAAGGAGCCCAGTGATGCAAGCCACATAAGTCATCTTCCTGGAGCAGAAAGCAGGGAGGAGTGTGAATCTGGAAAAACTGGCAGATATCCAGTAGAGTTGGGAATCTCATTTATATCCTGCCTTATTTCAGTGATGATATAAAGTAAACAGGATGAAAGTTGGGATGTCTCAGTTTGGTACAGGATAGGATAAATACTAAACAGCAATAATTTAACCATCCTTTTGTTGACTCCATAAAATGAAGGGTTTGAAGTAGTTTCTAAGTTCCCTTTCAGCTCTGGTATTTATTATGAAGAAGTACAAGAACTTAATTATTAAAAACATAGACTCTGGTTCCATATTAGCCAAAGCCAGCCATAGATTCAGTATAATCCCTACAAAATTCTAATGGCATTTTTCATAGAAATAGAAAAAAGTCATAAATGTATATGAAGCCACAAAAGATCATTAATAGCCAAAGCAATCCTGAGAAAAAACAAAAAGCTGGAGTTATCATACTATATTCAAACTATAATACAATATTTGATAATCAAAATAGTGTTGCACTGGCATAAAAATAGACACATAGACAATTAGAACAGAATCAAGAGACCAGAAATAAATCCCCCCCAAAAAGGATCAACTAACATTTGACAGGAGAGCCAAGAATACTCAATAGGGAAATACAGTCTCTTCAATAACTAGTGTTGGGAAACTGGATAAACATATCCTGAAGGAAGAAATTGGACCCCTAACTTAACCCACTTACAAAAATTAACTAAAACTCCTAGAGGAAAACAGGGTAAAACTCCTTAACTTTGGTCTTGGCAATGGTTTTTTTGGATATGGCATCAAAAGCATAAGCAACAGGAGCACCTGGGTGGCTCAGTCGGTTGAGCGTCCAACTTTGGCTCAGATCATGATCTCCACGCTTTGTGGGTTTGAGTCCCACGTTGGGCTCTGTGCTGACTACTCAGAGCCTGGAACCTGCTTCAGATTCTCTGTCTCCCTCTCTCTCTGCCCCTTCCCCACTTGCTCTCTCTCTCTCTTGCTCTCAAAAATAAACATGCAAAAATTTTTTAAGTAAAAAGAGCATAAGCAACAGAAGCAAATAAGCAAATATTAATAAGTGGAAATATATCAAAAGAAAAAATCAACAAAATGAAAAAGCAACATACAGAATGGGAGAAATATATTGGCAAATGACATATCTGATAATAGATAAATATCCAAAATTTATAAAGAAGTCAGTCATAACAGCTCAATGGTAAAAAAAAAAAAAAAATCATCTAATTTTTAAATGAGCAAAGGACCTAATAATTTTTCCAACAGAGACATACAAATGGCCAATACATACGTGAAAAGATGCTTAACACCACTAATCATCAGGGAAATACAAATAGAAATCACAAGTTTTCAAGTAAATACAAATCAAAACCACTTGTTAGATGGCTGTCGTCAAAAAGTCAAGAGATAACAAATGTTGGCAAGGATGAGAGGAAGAGGGAAGCCTTGTTAACTGTTGGGGGGGAATGTAAACTGGTATAGTCATTATGGAAAACAGTATGAATGTTCTTCAAAAGAATTAAAAATAGAACTACCTTATTATCTACCAACATTACTTCATGGATATACATCCAAAATGCTGTTAGAATCTTAAAGAGATACTGTATTCTTATATTTATTGCAGCACATTATTCACAATAGTCAAGATATGGAAACAATCTAAGTGCCAGTCAATGGATGAATGGGTAATGAAGATGTGGTATGTGTAATGCACCAAAAGCAACAAATACCAGAAAGGAACAGAGACAATCTATAGGACAGCAACTTTACAGGTAATACAATGACACCAAATTCATATCTATCACTAATTACTCTCGGGGTGCCTGGGTGGCTCAGTTGGTTAAGTGTTGGACTTTTGGTTTTGGCTCAGGTCATGATCTCACAGTTTGTGAGTTCAAGCCCCACATCAGGCTCTATGCTGACAGTGTAGAGCCTGCCTGGGATTCTCTCTCTTCCTCTCTCTCTCTACCCCTCCCCTGTTTGTTCTCTCTCTCTCTCTCTCTCTCTCTGTCTCTCTGTCTGTTTCTCTCTCTCAAAATAAATAAATAAACAAAAAATACTCTGAATGTAAATGGACTAAATGCTCCAATCAAAAGATATAGGGTGTCAGAATGGATTAAAAAAAACAAAACCCCACTATATGGTGCTTACAAGAGACTCATTTTAGACTGAAAGATACCTCCAGATTGAAAGCAAGGGGATGAAGAACAATTTATCATGCTAATTGACCTCAGAAGAAAGCCAGAGTACCCATTCTTGTATCAGACAAACTAGATTTTAAAACCCAAGACTGTAATAAGAGGTGAAGAAGAGCACTATATCATAATGAAAGGGTCTATCCAACAAGAAGATCTAACAATTGTAAATATCTATGACCCCAACTTGAAGCACCCAAATATAGAAACCTATTAATAACAAACTTTAAAAAGCTCATTGATAATAATACAGCAATAGTAGGGTACTTTAACACCGCACTTATAGCAATGGATAGATCATCTAAGCAGAAGGTCAACAAGGAAACAATGACTTTGGATGACACACTGGTCCACATGGACTTAACAGATATATTCAGAACATTTTACCCTAAAGCAGCAGAATACGCGTTCTTTTCGAGTGCACATGGAACATTCTCCAGAATAGATCACATACTGTGTCACAAATCAGGCAGGCCTCAACCAGTACAAAAAGATTGAGATCATATCATATATATTTTCAGAACACAATGCTATGAAACTTGAAGGAAACCACAAGAAAAAAAAATGGAAAGGCAACCAATACATGGAAGCTAAAGAACATCTTATTAAATAATAATTGGGTTAACCAGGAAATTAAAGAAGAAATTAAAAAATACATGGAATCCAATGAAAATCAAAACACAACAGTCCAAAACCTTTGGGATGCAGCAAAGGCAGTCCTAAGAGGGAAGTTTATAGCAATTCAGGCACTCCTCAAGGAAGAAAAATCTCAAATACACAACCTAAACTTACACCTAAAGGAGGTGGAAAGAGGGCAGCAAATAAAGCCCAAACCAGCAGAAGAAGGGAAATAATAAAGATTAGAGAAGAAATAAGTGATATAGAAATTTAAAAAAACAGTAGAAAAGATCAATAAAATTAAGAGCTGGTTCTTTGAAAGAATTAATAAAATTGGTAAACTCCTAGCCGGACTTATCAAAAATAAAAGAGAAGGGATCCAAATAAATAAAATCACAAATGAAAGAGGAGAGATCACAACCAACACTACAAAAATACAAAAATTTTAAGAGAATATTATGGACAATTACATGCCAACAAATTGGGCAATCTGGAAGAAATGGATAAATTCCTAGAAACATACAAATTACCAAAACTGAAACAAGAAGAAATTGAAAATTTGAAGACTCATAACCAGTAAAGAAATTGAATCAGTATTCAAAAATCTCCCAAATAAGAGTTCAAGGCCAGATGGCTTCCTAGGGGAATTATACCAAACATTTTAAAAAGAATTAATACCTATTCTTTTGAAATTGTTCCAAAAAACAGAAATAGAAGGAAAACTTCCAAACTCCTTCAATGAGGCCAGAATTACTTTGATTCCAAAACTGGACAAAGACCCCATTAAAAAGAATTACAGATTAATTTCTTTGATGAGCATGGATGAAAAAATTCTCAACATGATACTAGCAAATTGAATCCAACAGTTCACTAAAGTATTAATCACCACAATCAAGTGGGATTTATTCCTGGGCTGTAGGGGTGGTTCAATATCCACAAATCAACCAAAGTGATACACCACATTAATAAAAGAAAGGATAAGAATCACACAATTCTTGCAATAGATGCAGGAAGAGTATTTGACAAAATACAGTATTGTTTCTTGATAAAAACCCTCAGGAAAGTAGGGATACAAGGAACATACCTTAACACCATAAAGGCCATATTCAAAAGACCCACAGCTAATCTCATCCTCAATGAGGAAAAACTGAGAGCTTTTCCACTAAGGTCAGGAACACGATAGGGATGTCCATTCTCACTACTGTTATTCAACATAGTACTAGAAGTCCTTGCCTCAGAAATAAGACAACAAAAAGAAAGAAAGAAAAAGGCATCCAAACAGGCACGAAAGAAGTCTACATGGAAAACCCAAAATATCCACCAAAATATTGCTAGAACTAATAAATGAATTCAGGAAAGTCACAGGACATAAAATCAACTTACAGAGATCTGTTGCATTTCTATACACCAATAATGAAACAGCACAAAGAGAAATCAAGGAATCGATCCCATTTACAATTGTACCAAAACCTATAAGGTACCCAGAAGAATAAACCTAACCAAGAAGGTAAAAGATCTGTACTCTGGAAACTATAGAACATTTATGAAAGAAATTGGAGAAGACACAAAGAAATGGAAAAACATTCCATACTCATGGATTGGAAGAACAAATATTGTTAAAAAAAATTTTTAATACCCAAAGCAATCTACACATTCAATGCAACCCCTATTATATAACACCAGCATTTTTCACAGAGCTAGAACAAACAATCCTAAAATTTGTATGGAACCAGAAAAGACCCCAAAGTAAATAGCCAAAGTAATGTTGAAAAAGGAAAGCAAAGCAGAAGGCATCACAATTCCAGACTTCAAGCTGTATTACAAAGCTATAATAATCACGACTGTATGGTACTGACACAGAAACAAACACATAGATCAATGGAACAGAATAGAGAACCTAGAAATGGACCAACAAATATATGGTTAAGTCATCTTCAACAAAGAAGGATAGACTATCCAATGGAAAAAATTCTCTTCAACAAATGGTGTTGGAAAAACTGGACAGTGACATGCAGAAGAATGAAACTGGACCACTTTTTTACACCATACACAAAAATAAACTCAAAATGGATGAAAGACCTAAATGTAAGACAATAAACCATAAAATCCTAGAGAACACAGGCAGCAACCTCTTTGACCTCAGCCTCAGCAACTTCTTACCAGATATGTCTCCAGAGGCAAGGGAAACAAAAGCAAACATGAACTATTGGGACCTAATCAAGATAAAAATATTTTGCACAGTGAAGGAAATAATCAAAAAAAGTAAAAGTAACCTACAAAATGGGAGAAGATATTTGCAAATGACAAGTATCTAAAATCTATATCCAAAATCTATAAAGAACTTATCAAACTAATTCAACACCCAGAAAATAAATAATCCAGTTAAGAAATCGGTAGAAGACATGAAGAGACACTTCTCCAAAGAAGACATACAAATGACTGACACATGAAAAAACGCTCAACATCACTCATAATCAGAAAAATACAAATCAAAACCATAATGAGACACCACTGCATACCTGTCATAATGGCTTAATGAACAACTCAGTAGGAGCGCCTGGGTGGCTCCGTTGGTTAAGCATCCAACTTCGGCTCAGGTCATCATCTTGCATTTGGTGAGTTCAAGCCTCACATTAGGCTCTGTGCTGACAGCTTGGAGCCTGGAGCCTGCTTCCAATTCTGTGTCTTCCTAGCTCTCTGCTCCTCCCCTGCACGCATGCTCTCTCTCTCTCTCTCTCTCTCTCAAAAACAAAATTTTTTTTAATTAAAAAAATAAAATGAACAACTCAGAAACCAACAGACATTGGTGAGGATGCAGAAAAAGTGGAACCCTCTTAAATTGTTGGTGGGAATGCAAACTGGTCCAGCCACTCTGGAAAACACTGTGGAATTTCCTCAGAAACTTAACTATAGAACTAACCTACAACCCAGCAATTGTACAACTAGGTATTTATCCAAAGGATACAAAAATGCTGATTCGAGGAGCAAATGCACCCCAATGTTTATAGCAGCACTATCAACAATAACTAAATTACAGAAAGAGCCCAAATGTCCACCAAATGTCCACCAATATCCATTTATCAAATGGATAAAGATGAATGTTGTGTGTGTTTGTACAGCATATACGATGTAATGTTATTCAGCCATCAAAATGAATGAAATCTTGCCAATTGCAATGGCATGGATAGAACTAGAGGGTATTATGCTAAGCAAAATAAGTCAGAGAAAGACAAATATCATATGATTTCACTCCTATGTGGAATTTAATAAGTCAAAACAGATGAACATAGGGGAAGGGAAGGAAAATTAAGATACAAACAGAGTAGGAGCAAACCATAAGAGACTCTTAAGGACAGAGAAAAAACTGAGAGTTGCTTGAGGGGAGGTGGGTGGGGGAATGGGCCAAGTGGGTGATGGGCGTTAAGGAAGGCACTTGTCGGGATGAGCACTGGGTGTTACATGTAAGTGATGAATCACTAAATTCTACTCCTGAAACCAATACTATACTATACATTGGCTAACTTGAATTTAAGTAAAATCTTGGAAGAAAACAATGCAATCAAATATTATTCAGCCATGAGGAAAAAGGAAATCCTGCCATTTGTGACAATTTGGATGGACCTTGAGGGCATTATGTTAGGTGAAATAAGTCAGACAAATATTACATGATTATCACTCATATGTCAAATCTGAAAAAAAGCTGAAATAATAGAAACAGAGAGTAGAATAGACTAGGGGGTGGTAAAAATGGAGAGATGGTGGTCAAAGAATGCCACCTTCCAATTACAAGATAAATAAGTTCTGGGAGTCTAATGTACAGCATGGTGACTATAGTTAATTCTGCATTATATACTTGAAAGTTGCTAAGGAAAGTAGATCTTAAATATTCTTATCTCCACCCCCAAAAAGTGGTAATTCTGTGACATGATGGAGGCGTTAGCCAACACTGTAGTGGTATATAAGTATATCATATTATCACACTGTACACCTTAAATTCACCCAATGTTATATGTCAATTGTATCTCAATAAGGTGGGAAGAAAAGGAGCATGGACCCAGGAGCAAGTTTTCCTTGGCTCAAGTCCCAGGCTCTGCCATTAACTAGGTGTAAAAATTTGGGTAACTCCCTTAGCCCCTCTGTGCTTCAGTTTTTTCATCTATAAATGGAGGTAAAAATATTTCACACCTTAAAATCCTGTTAAGAGTGAGCTAATCAATGTAAAGCACATAGTGTGGTGCTGTTACATTATGACAAATAGAAGATTGCAGGGTGTAAACTGAAGGGGATACAGGAGATGGAAAAGCAGCAATATTTCTTTCCTTTTATCTTTGTTTTCTTCTGCTAAACAGCAATAGCTGCTGGTATTGTCTCTGATCCTTAAGTTTCATTAAAAAGATGACTTACCAGGATAAAAATAGTTAAAGATTAACCACAGTGGATAAAAATCTATCTAGAGTCATAGGGGCTATAGTTGAAAGGGGTCCTGGAAGTGTATCTAACTGCACTGACTACCAGATATCTTAGGAAAAACTAGCCCTCTAACTAGAGGCAAAAAAGTCTTAAGCTATATTTAGTTATTTTATTTCCTCATTTTACATTATATAACAGTCCTATAGAGGATGCTAGCTATGCAAATTATTTCTTCACTTCCAGCAAGTAGTTTTTAGCAGTAAAGTTTCTGTTTAAAGAGAATGATGGGTATTTTTTTTTTAATTTCAGCTATGAAACAGTTCTTGACTCATCTCTTTTAAATGGTTTTTGCCAGGAATATGATACAGAAACAGTCCACTGTTAAAACAGAGCACTCTATATCTTGTAGCACATTCATTCTCGGGTAATGAACACAGTTCTAATAATGTTTAGCTGTCTGGTTTTTGCTCCAATTTCAAAAAGAGAATAAATTTTCCATCTGGAAAGGGAAGGCTGTTTTTTGTTTTTTTACTGGTTTGCTTTCCTTCCCAAGATAGTCCCTAGTCTACATGGCTTATAGCCTAATAGGAAAGATAGGCAGTGCAAATCAGACTTTTACCTCAGCTATAATCTCTCAAAAAAGTTGTAGGAGAGCAAAATAAAACTGTCAATAATAATGGTAATGATATCGACTAGCATTTATTGAGCTAGACACTGTTCTAAACACTTTACATATACAGGTTTGCAGTTAAGTCCTTTCCACATAGAAGTTCAACATTGCTTGAGTGAGAATTGATAGGCATAATAAATGATCATCCTCCCTGGTTCATTTTATTTCTGCCTGGAGAAAGAAAGCTCAGGCTTTTATTTTGTTTTGCAGTTGTTTCTTTCCATCCTTTGTAAACACTTTTTCTTTTTCTATATTTAGATCTTAAACATGGGGGCTCAATGAAGCTGAATAACACTGAATACACAGTTCAGTCACTAAAGAGGAAAACAGAAAGAGCTGGAGAATTACTCCTGGTAATTCATGCAGCCATTTCCTGAGGGGAAATTCCTCTAGATCTCAGCACTATTCTACCCATCCCTAGTCAGTAACACGGTAATCCTGTAGTTCTTGGGTAGGACACTTGTAGTTCAGTTCATAAAACTGGTAGTTTTCATAAAAACAGTTCTGTTCCTGCTCAATCTTATTAAACATTTCTTTTAAATCAGTGAAGAATGACTCATGCATTGTTTTACTTAAGGGTGTAACAATGAATTGTTGAGAGATTTATTTGGTATCTTATGCAGTTTTATCTTTTTTCTTTTATTTATTTATTTATTTTTAATTTACATCCAAGTTAGTTAGCATATAGTGCCATAATGTTTTCAGGAGTAGATTCCAGTGATTCATCCCCTATGTATAGCACCCAATGCTCATCCCAAGTGTCTTCCTTAATGCCCCTTATCCATTTAGCCTATCGTGCCACCCATGACCCCTCCAGCAACCCTCAGTTTGTTCTCTGTATTTAAGAGCCTCTTATATGTTGTCCTCCTCCCTGTTTTTATATTCTTTTTTGTTTCCCTTCCCTTATGTTCATCTATTTTGTATCTTAAATTCTCATATGAGTGAAGTCATGATATTTGTCTTTCTCTGACTGACTTATTTCGCATAGCATAATACCCTCTTGTTCAATTCATGTTGCTGCAAATGGCAAGATTTCATTCTTTTTGATTGCCAAGTAATACTCCATTGTATATATATACCACGTTTTCTTTATATAGTCATCTGTCAATGGACATTTGGTCTCTTTCCATACTTTGGCTATTGTCGATAGCACTACTATAAACATGAGGACGCATGTGTCCCTTCAAAACAGGATACCTGTATCCCTTGGATAAATACATAGTAGTGCAATTGCTGGGTCATACGGTTGTTCTATTTTTTAACTTTTTGAGGAAACTCCATACTGTTTTCCAAAGTGGCTGCATCCAATTTGCATTCCCACCAGCAGTGCAAAAGAGATCCTCTTTCTCCACATCTTCACCAACATTTGTTGCCTGAGTTGTTAATTTTAGTCATTCTGACTGATGTGAGGTGGTATCTCATTGTGGTTTTAATTTGTATTTTCCTTATGATGAGTGATGTTGAGCACTTTTTTCATGTGTCTGTCAGCCATCTGGATGTCTTCTTTGTAAAAGAGTCTATTCATGTCTTTTGCCCATTTCTTCACTGGATTATTTGTTTTTTTGAGTGTTGAGTTTGAGAAGTTCTTCATAGATTTTGGATACTAACCCTTTATCTGATATGTCATTTGCAAAAATCTTCTCCCATTCTGTCAGTTGTGTTTTAGCTTTGCTGATTGTTTCCTTCACTGTGCAGAAGCTTTTTATCTTGATAAGGTCCCAATAGTTCATTTTTGCTTTTGTTTCCCTTGCCTATGGAGATGTGTTGAATAAGAACTTGCTGTGGCCAAGGTCAAAGAAGTTTTTGCCTGATTTTTTCTCTAGGATTTTGATGACTTCCTGTCTTACATTTAGGCCTTTCATCCATTTTGAATTTATTTGTGTGTGGTGTAAGAAAGTGGTCCAGGTTCATTTTTCTGCATGTCGCTGTCCAGTTTTTCCCAACATCTTTGGGTGCTGTGGACTCTTCCTGGAAGAAAGAAATCAGAGAATATCTCCTTTTCTTTGAACCCATCCCCAACTTTCACCCCTGTACTGTAGAAGCCAAAATTGATTAGGTTGGCTAATTTGAAGAAAAAAGATGAAGAAGTCTCTGTGTTGTTAAAGTAGAAGAAGGAAATGATCTGGTTTGCTCTGATGAAGACCACCAGAGATAGTTGAATCACTGGTAGAGATAGTTACTTGCCACGGAAGGCACTAATCATCTCAGCCTTCTAAGCTCCTCTGGAGGGCCCATGTCTGAGCTCAGCAAAAGGGGAGGGGATAATCAAGTTGGACCATAGCTGGCAGCCTTCCATTGAACCATGTGGGCTTGGGCAAGGACCAATGGCAATAGCATCCAAAAGTGACTAAAAGCTAATAGTTTCCACTATTTTCCTTGATTATTGGAGAAGGGTAATAAAAACAGAGATATTGTCAAAAATAAACTAACTTGATATAACTCCTTTTAGAAAAATAGACAAATATTTCTTGCATTTAGTGTTATAAGACAATTGCCGTTTCCCTCACTTTTGTGTCATTTATGTGCCAGATGCTGCTGTATTTAATAGAACAAGATACAAAATACTCAGTAGAATAAATGAAGGTGTAGCAAAACCAAACTATATGTTATTTATAAGAAATGCAGCTTAAATAAATTTTAATCTATGTAAAAATGAAAGGATAAACATTTATACCTTGCAAATATTTATCTTAAGAAAACTAGAGTGACACTTCAGACAAGACACTTTGGATGCTTTTGATGTTCAAACAAGAAATAATATAAAGAGAAATATCTTAAAATGATAACTGAGTCAGTCATTTTATCAAGAACACATAATCATAAATGAGTATGTACTTAATTACAGAGTTTCAAAAACACATGAAGCAAAAACTGACAGAACTAAAACTAGAAAAAGTAAACTCAATAATATTTAGAAATTTTCAATTATCTTCTCTTAGTAATTAACAGAAAAGAGAGAATATGGAAGAATGAAATAGGAATATCAACCACCTTGATCAAAACCTCCTTAGAACAATATTTACAGAACACTCCACTCAACAGAACACATATTATTTTCAGATTCACATGGAACACTCACAAAGACGATATGCTGTACCATAAAGAGCCTAAAAGAATTTAAAGCACTTAAATCATATAGAGTGTGTTCTCTGACCACAAGAGAATAAATTAGAAATCAATAACAGAAGGATGTTTAAAAAATCCATGAATATTGTAAATTAAACTGTATACTTCTAAATAATGCATGTATTATAGAATATATCATGAGAAATATTAGGATATATTTTACCTAATAATGAAAATACAACTCAGCATAATTTTTAGGAAGTATGCTATATCAGCTGAAGCTCAGTTTTAAGTGCTTATATTAGAAAAGAATAAAAGTCTACTATTTATAAAAGTCTAAAATTAGTGATTCAAGAATCTACATTAGGAAGCTTTCTTAGAAGAAAAGAAAAATAAGTTGAACCCAAAGTAAGTAGACTATAGGAAATAATAAAAATATAAATGGAATCAACATAATGGAAAACAGATAATTTATAAGGAAAAGTTAATGAAACCAAAAGCTGGTTCTTTGAAAAATTATTAAGCTTCTAATCAGACTAATCAAAAAAAAAAAAAAAGAAAGATACAAGTGACTGAAATTGGAAAAGAGGAAACATTACCATAAGACATTAAAAAAAGGAAAAGGGACTATTATAAACAAATTTAAATAATAAATTGGACAACTTTGAAGAAACGCACGAATTCCCTGAAAGACACAGCTACAAAAACTGACATAAAAATAAATGGAACATTTTAATAATTTAAAAATAATTTAAAAATTGAATGTGACAAAGTAATTCAATGGTGAAAAGGATGTCTTTTCAATAAAGTGTTTGAACAACTGATAAACCATATGAAAAAATGTATATAAATCTCTGCTCTTACATCAAATGTAAAATGCAACTTTAAGTGGAATATAAACTGAAATTTTAAAACAAAAACTATAAAATTTATGCAAAAAAACATAGAAAAATATCTTTACAAACTTGGGGTAGACAAAGATTTCATTGATATAACAAAAGTACAAAATATATAAGAAAAGATTAATAGATGGACTTCATCAATATTAAACACTTCTGTATTTCAAATATTGTCCTTAAGAAAATAAAAAAACAAGCCAACGGACAGGTAGAAAATGTTTGCATTGTATATATCTGATAAAGGACTTTTATCCAGAGTATATAAATGATTTTCGCAACTTGATAATCATGAGACAAGTAAAAATAAAATTGTACCTTAAAAATAAAAAATCTATGATAATGGCCAGTCTGTATATTAAAAACTTGTTCATAATTTTTAGTCATCGCAGAAATATGAGTTAAACCACACTGACATATTATTATTTACCAAGAGAATGGCTAAAAACAAAAACTAATAATACCCAATGGTGAGAACATAAAGCAACTAGAACCCTCATATGTTGCTGGGGCAAATAAAAAATGGTACAACCACTTTGGAAAACAGTTTGACAGATTCTTACAAAGTTTAACTTACAGAGATGATGGAGATCAAGATGGAAAAGTAGGAAGAACTTAATCTCACCCTCTCCCATGGACACACAAAAACTACAGCTTCGTATGGAAAAACTCTTTCTTTAAATGTCCTTAAGAATAGAACAGTTCTTCTGTAACTAAAGATATAAAGACAAAGGCACATCAGAATGGGTGGGAGGAGGCAAAGATGTAGTCTAGAAAGGACCAACATCTCTGGTGGGGCAACCCTCAGAAGGAAGGGTTATCACAAATATAGAGGCCCTCTCTGAGGAGCAAGGGGATTGGGCCCTACCACATCAGGCACTCCTGCCCTGGGGATCTGCCCTAGGAAGACAAGCCTTCTAATATCTGCCTTTGAAAATCAGCTGGGCTTACCTCTGAGAGGGCCAGAGGGCAATAGGAAACGGAGACTCTCCTCTTAAAAGGCCCATGCACAAACACACTCACTCCAAGTCTCAGCACAGAAGTGTAGTTTGAAAAACACCTGTGCCATACACAGAGAGTTGCTGATTAATTTTAGGGCCTGGGCCAAAGGGGCCAGGATCTGTAGAAACTATCTCTGGAGATGGAAGTACTAGAAGGTGCCATTTTTCCTATTCTTCTACCTAGCTGACCAAGTGCTAGCAGGTGCCATTTCTAACACTCTTCATCTACCTGACTAGAACTGTTCACTCCACCCCAATGTTCTGCTGTGAGCTGGTCCCACTCAGCACCCCTCCAAAATAGCTCCTGCCTGGCTGCACCTGGCAGATGATTTTGGCCAGGACTGCCCCCACAATCCACACCCAGAGTGTCTCCCACCCCTGGTGGTTATGAACCAGCCCCCCTCACCAGTGTGCCACAGCAATCATGGATGGGTATTGCAGCCAGCCAGACTGAGGGTCAGCCCCACCCACAAGTGGCTCAACTGCAATAGGAGGGCACAAGCAGCTCATGCAGGTGACACCCCTGGACTACCTGGTTCAGGTAATTGGGGGTATTGCACTTCTGGGTCCCACATGACACCTTCTATGTAAGGCAAGGAGATTTAGCAGACCTAATATATAGAAACAAACACAGAGAGTGAGAGTCAGGCAAAAGTGGGTCCCACATGACACCTTCTATGTAAGGCAAGGAGATTTAGCAGACCTAATATATAGAAACAAACACAGAGAGTGAGAGTCAGGCAAAAATGAGAAGACAAAGGAGTAAGTTCCAAATGAAAGAAAAAGACAAACCTTCAGAGAAAGAACTAAATAGCATGGAGATAAGCAAAAAGTTTCAAAGTAATGGTCATAAAGATGTTCACCAATCATGGGAGAAGAATGGATAAATACAGTGAGAACTTCAGCAAAGAGATGGTAAGTATAAAAATGAACCAATCACAACTGAAGAATACAATAACTGAAATGAAAAAATACAATAGGAGGAAATCAACAGCAGATTTGATGATGCATAAGAACAGATCAACTACATAGAAGACAGGGTAGTGGAAATTACCCAAACTGAATAACTAAAAGAATTTTAGAAAAAGAAGATAATTCAAGGAACCTGTGGGATAACATCAAGCATACTAACTTCACATTAGAAAGGGAAATAGCAACAAGGTGGCAAAAAACTTACTTGAAGAAATAAGAACTGAAAACTTCCTTAACCTGGGAAAGGAAACAGACATCCAAATCCAGGAGGTACAGAGAACTCCAAACAAGGTGAACCCAAAGAAGTCCAAGATGGATTATAATAAATTATCAAAAATTAAAGATAAAAAGAGAATCATAAAAGCAGCAAGAGAAAAAACAACTTGTACTTTCAAAGTACTGAAAGGAAAAAAGCCCTACAACCAAGAATACTCTACCCTGCAAGGTTATCATTCAGAATTAAAGGAGAGATAAAGAGTTTCCTAGGTGAAAAACTGTTAAAGAAATCCATTACCACTAAACTAGTCTTACAAGAAATGTTCAAGGGACTTCTGTCAGTGGAAAATAAAGAGCCATAACTAGAAATGAGAAAATTATGAAAGAGAATATTTTACTGGTACAAAAATATAGTAAAGGTAGGAAATAAAATACTTACAAAGCTTGTATAAAGGTTAAGAGACAAACATAGTCAACAACATCAACAATAATTAATTAATGGACACAAAAAATAAAAAGAAGTAAAATATGACATCAAAAATATAAAAAGAAGAGATGTAGAGATTTTAGAATGTGTTTCAATTTAAACAACCATCCACTTCAATAGACTGTTACATGCGTTATATATGAACCACATGGTAATCACATGCCAAAAACCTAAAATAGATACACAAAAAGTAAAGGAGAAAGGAATACAAACATAAGGCTAAAGAAAGCCATCAAATTACAAGGAAAGAACCCAAAAGAAGAAAGAAACAGAGTTCTATGAAAATAAACAGAAAACAGTTAAAATTCCAAAAAGTACATACATATCAATAATTACTTTAAATATAAATGGACTAAATGCTTCAACAAAAAGATATATGGTGACTAAATGAATAAAATAAATAAGATTCATGTATACACTGCATACAAAAGACTTATTTCAGATCTAAAGACACATACAGACTGATAACGAAGGTATGGAAAGATACTCCATGCAAATGGAAACAAAAAGAATGCTGGGTAGCAATACTTACAATACATTAAATAGACTTTAAAACAAAAACTGTAACAAGAGAAGAAGAAGGACATTACATAATTAAAAGGAATCAATCCAGGAAGTGGATTAAATAACTATAAATATCTATGTACCCAACATAGGAGCACTTACATGTATATATAAAGTCAATATTAACAGACTAAAGGGAGAAATTAATAATAATACAATAATACTAGGGAATTTTAACACCTCAATTACATCAATGGATAGATCATCCAAACAGAAAACCAATAAGGAAACAGTGACCTTAAATGATACATTAGGGGCACCTGGGTGGCTCAGTTGGTTAAGGATCCGACTTCAGCTTGGGTCATGATCTCACGGTCTGTGGGTTTGAGCCCTCGTCAGACTCTGTGCTGACAGCTCAGAGCCTGGAGCCTGCTTCTGATTCTGTGTCTTTCTGCCCCTCCCCTATTAGCATTCTGTTTCTCTCTCTCTCTCAAAAATAAATAAACCTTAAATTTAAAAAAAAAATGATACATTAGACCAGATGGATTTAATAGATATATCTTTGACCCTTGAACAATATGAGTTTGAACTGTATGGGTCCACTTACATGTGGATTTTTTTTTTTTTACAAATACAGTACAGTGCTGTAAATATATTTTCTCTTCCTAATGGTTTTCTTAGTAACATTTTCTTAGCTTACTTTATTATAAGAATACAGTGTATAATGCATATAACATACAAAATATGTGTTAATCAACTATTTATGTTGTTAATAAGTCTTCCACTCAACAGATTTTTAGTAGTTAAGGGTTTGGACTCAAAAGTTATACATGGATTTCAGACTGTGCAGGGCCTTGGTGCCCCTAACCACAGCATTATTTGAGGTTAACTGTATATAGAATATTTTATCCAAATATAGCAGAATACAGATTTTTTAAGTGCACGTGGAACATTCTTCAGGATAGAGCACATGTTAGGCTACAAGTCTCAATAAATTTGAGATTGAAATCAATATCAAGCATCTTTTCTGACACATGGTATGAAATTAGAAATTACAAAAAGAAAAACTGAAACAAACATGTGGAGGCTAAACAATATACTACTAAACAACTGATGGGTCAACCAAGAAATCCAAGGAAAATATTAATAAATGCATGGAGACACATACACATGGAAACACAATGCTCCAAAATCTATAGGGCTCAGTAAAAGTAGTTCTAAGAGGGAAGTTTATAGTGATATAGGCCTACCTTAAGAAACAAGAAAAATCTTAAATAAATGATCTAAGCTTACACCTAAAGAAACTAGAGAAAAAAGAAAGCCCAAAGTTAGTAGAAGGAAGGAAATGATAAATATCAGAGTGGAAATAAATGTAATGGAGACCAAAAAAATAGAAAAATATTAATGAAACTAAGGGATGGTTCCTTGAAAAGATAAGCAAAATTGATAAACATTAAGTGAGATTCATCAAAGAAAAAAAGAGAACCTAAATCCATAAAAGCAGAAATGAAAGAGGAGCCTTTAAAACCAACACCACAGAAATACAGAGTATAAAAGACTACTATTGACAATTATATACCAACAAATTAGACAATCTAGAAGAAATGGATAAATTCCTAGAAACATATAATCCTCCAAAATTGAATCAGGAAGAAATGGAAAATTTGAAAAGTGATTACAGTAACAAAGTTGAATCAGTAATCAAAAAAAATACAACAAACAAACATCTAGGACTAGACAGCTTTGGAGGTGAATTCTACCAAACATTTAAAAAGAGTTAATACCTGTCCTTCTCAAACTATTCCAGAAAAATAGAAATGGAAGGAAAACTTCCAAATTCATTCTATGCAGCCAGTATCACCCTGACACCAAAACCTGACAAAGACACTACAAAACCAGAAAACTATAGACCAACATCCCTAATAAATATAGATGCAAAATTCTTCAACAAATATTAGCAAATAGAATTCAATACATTTTAAAAATCATTCACTACAATTAACTAGGATTTAATTTGGGATTCAAGTATGATTGATATTTACAAATCAGCCATTGTGATAAATCACATCAGCAAGAGAAAGGATAAAAACCATATGATCATCTCAATAGATGTAGAAAAAGCATTTGGAAAAAAAAATACAACACCCATTCATACATAAACTCTCAGCAAAGTGGGGTTAGAGGGAACATCCCCGAACATAATAAAGGTCATATATGACAAACCCACAGCTAACATCATACTCAATGGTGAAAAACTGGAAGCTTTTCCATTAAGATTAGGAATAAGACAAGGATGTACACTCTCACCACTTCTTTTGAGCATAATTCTGGAAGTACTAGCTGCAGCCATTAGACAATAAAAGTAAAAGACATCCAAATTGGTAAGAAAAAATAATTATATTTTAAATGATATTTATAAATCATATTTTGTTCTAGGTAAAGAAAAACCTAAAGATGCCACTAAAAACTATTAGAACTGGTTGCAGAATACACAATTAATATACAGAAATCTGTTGCACTTATGTACACTAATAGTGAATTAGCAGAAAGAGAAATTTTTAGGAAAACAATTCTATTTACTATTGTACCATAAAGAACAAAATAACTAGGAATTAACCAATGAGGTAAAAGATATGTACTCTGGAAACTATGATATGGATGAAAGAAATTGAAGATGACACAAACAAGTGGAAAGATATTCCAAGCTCATGGATTAAAAGAATATTGTTAAATGACCCTACTACCCAAAGCAAAGATTTAATTCAATCTCTATCAAAATACTGATAGTATTTTTTATAGAACTAGAACAAATACTTTGTATGGAACCACAGAAGATCCTGAACCACCAAAACAATCTTGAGAAAGAATAATAAACCCAGAGGTATCACAATCCCATATTTCAAACTATACTACAAAGCTGTAGTAAGCAAAACAGTATGGTACCGGTATAAAAATAGACACACAGATCAGTGGAACCACATTAAGAGGCCAGAAATATATCCACACTTATTTGGTCAATTAATCTATGACAAAAGAAGCAAGAACATACAGTAGGGAAAAGATAGTCTCTTCAATAAATATGTCTGGGAAACCAGACAGCTATACATAAAAGAATGAAACTGGAACACCTTCTCAAACTACACACAAAAATAAAATCAAAATGGATTAAAGACCTAAATATGAGACCTGAAACCATAAAATTTCTGAAAGGAAACTTACTAATCTCTTTGATGTCAGCCTTAGAATCATTTTTCTAGATATGGCTCCTCATACAAGAGAAATAAAAGCAAAAATAGGCTATTGGGACTACATCAAAATAAAGAGCTTTTGTACAGTGAAGGAAGCCTCAACAAAATGAAAAGGAAATCTACTGAATGAGAAAAGATATTTGCTAATAACATATTCAATAATGGATTAATATCCAAAATATATAAAGAACTTATATAACTCAACACATGCAAAAATACCAAATAATCTGATTTAAAATACCTGAATTAAAAATTCAGAATACCTGGATAGACATTTTTCCAAAGAAGATCTACAGATGACCAACAAACACATGAAGTGATGCTCAACATAACTAGTAATCAAAACCACAATGAGATATCTCCTCACAACTGTAAGAATGGCTATTGTCATAAAGACAAGAAATAAGAAGTGTTGGCAAGGATGTGGTGAAAAGGGAACCCTGTGCACTATTAGTGGGAATGTAAACCAGTGCAGCCACTATGGAAAACAGTATGGAGGATCCTCAAAAAAATTAAAAGTAGAACTACTATACAATCCTGCAATACCACTTCTGGTTATTTATCTGAAGAAAATAAAAACACTAATTTGAAAGATAAATACACCCCCTATGTTCATTGCAGCCTTATTTATGATAGCCAAGATAAGGAAGCAACATAGGCATCCATCAATAGATGCACTGATAAACATATAGTATATTTATGCAACAGAATATTACTCAGCCATTAAAAAATGATATCTTTCCATTTGTGAAATATGGAATGGCTTAGAGGTTATTATGCTAAGTAAATCAAGTCAGACATAGAAAAACAAATACTATATGATTTCACTTATATGTGAAATATAATAAACAAAACAAGCAGAAACAGACTCAAATAGAAAGAACAAACTATAGCTGGTAGAGGGGAAAAGGGTGGGGACAGGCAAAAGAGGTAAAGGGGATTGAGAGGTACAAATTCCCAGTTAGAAAACAAACAAGTCATGGGGATATAAGGTACACAGCATAGGGAATATAGTCAATAATATTTTAATAACTTTGTATAGTGACAGATGGCAACTAGACTTACTGTGGTAATCATTTCATAATGTATATAAATGTCACATTACTATGTTGTTCAGCAGGTACTTGTATCTGGTGTAGGGAAAAAGGGTACTGATGACAAAGAGACACAAAGAAACTTTTTTGGAGTAATGGAAATGTTCCATACCTTGGTCGAGTGGTAGGTATACAGACATATACATGTTTCAAAACATATCAAACTAAACATTTAAAGTAGATGAATTATATTCTATGTGTATTAAACTTCAGTGAAGTTGATTTTTAAAATCAAGGCAAAAATAAGCTTATAAAATATTCAAATATAAAGTTGAAGAAATCTTTACACTGTAAAGGCATAAAATATGAGAAAAATTCAATATTAATTGATTTGGTCCTGATTAGGTCCATCATCCAAGAAAATGGGAAATGGTAGAGATAAAGGAAACAACATGATTTTCCTGAATATTAGGAAGATACAAATCTTCATATTAAAATGTCTATTTATGCACTGAATCCATTTAGTCCTTGGGCTCCTTACATGTTCATTCTAATGGAACCACAATAGTGCTTTGGATCTCAGCATCAATGTTTTCAGATCGTGTCCAATAGGCCTCCTTCCATAGTGTAATTTACGTAAATGACCCTGGAGAAGGACTGGGAGAAACCATCCCTGTGTGCACTTGCCATTGTGTTGCAGAATCGTTGGTATCTGGCTTTTAACTTTGGGGTTCCAGGCCTAAAAAATGCTTCAAATCTGGAAACAGAACAATGGACCATGACTATGTATTAAGGCAACTGCTGTCAACTACTGTGCAATCATCAATCCTTGACTTCTTTTGATTACACAGATTGACTAGTAGCCCTGTTGGTTACTCTTCTATTTTTTCCTGAGGGACACAGTTTTCTATTAATCACATCCACACTTATCTGTAAGTCAGATTCATCATTACCCTCTTGGCCATGCTATACATTATGATACTCTTATTTACCTGGCTTTGGATGATTGAGTACTAACATCTGTCCTCTATTATGTGCATGTGGGAGGTTGAGAGAGTCCTATTATCAATGAGCCTTGTTCTGTAATGGCATTGCCTACCATCAGCACTTACCTGCTAAGAAGTGCCAACACTGAACTTCTTACTGATGCTGGTGGCCCTCTTACAAGGGACATCCTTACTGCTTGTGTAAATGGTGCACACTCTGGGACACAGATGTCTGGTGGGTTTTCCAGCCTTCACAGTGCACCCATTCTAGAATGTGTACTTCTCTGAGCCTTTCATTTTCTTCTACCTGCTATGACAACTTTGGTATTTCTACTCCTACTAAGTATGAGCTATTGATTTATTCTGCGTTTAAGAGCCATGGTAGGGGTGTGTTTGCACCATCTCTTTGTGTCCTTGCTAAAATTTTAAATCATCCTAGAAGAGTCTTTCAAATTGATAAGCTCTCTTTTTGAACAATATTTTCTGACCCCTTGATCCAGCACCCTCAGAAACCATCTATAATCTTCCAGTACATGTTTATAAAATATGGCTAAGTCCTGTACCTCCTTTGGGAAGTGTCCCTTTTCTCCCTTATCATGCCCAGCATGCCTCTGGCTGTTGTGGGACAACTTATCAGCCTAGTGGCAAAGTGAGTGGTGGGGCCAGATCCTGAGGCAGGCACATGTTATCTTGCAAGGGAAAGGCTTCTGCATTGTCTTTAAGCTAGAGAAGAGTGCTGGCCCTTAACAGGGAGGAGCAAACTATTTCTGTAGGGCTCCTGGAAATCTGGAGATTCAAGGTTTTATAGGAAAAAAGAAGCAACCAACAATCAACCCAGGTGTCCCCATTCCACTTGTTACAATCTTGGCATAGCAGATCTGCTTAGGTTGAGAGTTTAACCTCCTCTGAAGTTCAGCTACTCTTACATTAGTTTCTGGTCCTCAATATTTTCACCCCTTCATGCTGTGGGAGATGAGAACTTCTTTATATGCTATTAAGGAGAATCTCCTCTTTTCACCTCTAGTTTATCTTTTCTCCAAAGCCTCAAATGATTTAGAAAAGGCACTCAATTCCACTGTCTTTATATTATTCCCCTATTTCTCCAATGGCAGAAACCAATACCAGCTAATGTATTTTCTTTTACCAGTATAGAATCCAACTTCATCACCTGTGATCATTTTGACACCTGCACTATAACCTTGTGTCAATGGCTAGATGTCCTCCACCGACCACTAGCAGCACCACCTGTCACAGGTTGGATTGTCCAGGAAGCAGACTCTGAGATGGAAATTATTGTGCAGAAGGTTCAACAAGTGCAGAGGGAAGGGGAGGATATAAGATTGGGCAGAGGGAGAAACTGAGATGTACTGCAGACTGAGTGAAGCTTCTATTGATCCTGTGGAGATTTCTGAAGATGAAACAACCCTTCAGAGCTGTTCACAACTGTAGTGAGAAAGCTGAGCCTTTACATCTCTGTGCCAATCGTCACTGGATGTGGACAATCCAAAGAAGGAGCATGGCAAGGTGGCTCTCTTCAGCTAGAAGCACTCCCAGTAGCGGGGTAATAGCTTCTTTATCCCTGAAGGGGAATTTGGACAGCACATCTTAATAACCATCCACCCTTCTCTTTTATGAAAAGACTAAAATTTGCTCTTCATATGTGTGTGTCATTGACAGTATAAACTGAGACTAATATATATTATATTAGACTAATATATATTAGTCTCAGTTTATACTGTCTATATGTATAGAGTCTAGATATATATATACACTTCTAGATATATCTCTGAATAGTTGTATGCTTCCAGATATATATACTTCTACACACACACACACACACACACACACACCTAGATATCTTGGAGCTCCAGTCCTTGTGACCCCCTTCACCTCCTCGAACCTCCTGGTCATAAGCATTGCTATGTCCACAGTGAGGTTTCTTTCATTCTCTCTTTCTCTCTCTTTCTCTCTGTCTCTCTCTCTCTCTGTCTCTCTCTCTCTCTCTCCAGGCTCTTGTCCTTTCTGTTTTGAATATGTTAATGTTTACTCTCCATCGAACACTTATGAAGCAGGCCTGTACTAAGAAATATACAATGGATTTCCTTTCATGAATTACCTAATCATCACTTCAATCTTATTTAGAAATCATGAAATTATCATTTTATGGGTAAGAAAATAGAGATTTAAGGTGAATATGGTGAAGGGTGTTTCTAAATCCCACAGCTAGTTCTTCTTAAAATCTGTGTGTGAACCCAGATCTGACTCCAAGTTCCTTGATTGTAGTGATTACAATTACAAAAGCCGCCTGCTTTTTTACCACCCTCTCCCTCAGCTAAGGGTCAATAAGTGCATTGTGTGCCACAGTTCTTAACCAAGCCCTGTTACTGACAGCACATACTCCTAAACAGTGCCTTTTTTGAGGCACATTTTATAAAAGCATTTCTCTAAAGTCATGACCATTTTCCTATACATTGCCACAATATTCAAAGCAAGACTTACCTGTCCTCTGAAAGCTCAGCTGAAATCCCCCTTTCCGACTGTATTTTCCCAGGGTATTCCAAAATAACCTCCCTGTGCCTAACAAATCTCTCCTGCTAAGAACTATTTATTCATATTTTTACTGCTTAACATCTTCACGTTTGGATCTGTTCCCCTCGACAGATTGTAAACAGCACATACATGCTTTTACATCTCTACCCTTCATGATGTATTGCACATAGGAGACATCTCAAAGTACATCACATTAATTTTGTATTAGTGCCATGTATTTTAGAAATATGTTTTGGGATCTCTTCTTTTTCCTCATTCTCTAATAATGATGCAACTTTTATCTTTTCTTACGTTTCCCACAATGCTGAAATCCTTATCTATTCTATATATTTTTCACTCTGCACTTTGTCTCTTGTGTAACTCTGCTCTGGGAACCCCAGGCAGTTAAGTTTATTAGTAGTGATTAACACAGCTGGTTATTTTCCATATAAGGCTAACACATAAGGCTCTTGTGGATGTGTTCAAACTTTTTTTTTTTTTTTACTATGATTAAACTTAACAGACCTAGGGAAAATCTTTTATGACTTATTGTATATAGTGATTAAAGAGAAATTTTAAAATGGTTTAAAATCTTGCTGTGTGTAATCCATGGACCAGCAGTATCAGTATCATCTGGAAGCTTGTTACAAATGCAGAACCTCATTCCTCATCCAGGTATGCTGAGTCAGAATCTGCCTTCTAACAAGATTTTCAAGTGATTGCTATGAATATTAGGTTTCAGAAATATTGGTTTTAAAAAACAATTTAGGGATGCCTGGGTGACTCAGTAGGTTAAGCATCTGACTCTTGAGCTCAGCTCAGGTCATGATCTCACAGTTTGTGAGTTTGAGCCCCACATTGGGCACTGCGCTGATGGGGTGGAACCTGCTTGGGATTCTGTCTCTCCTTCTCTCTGTCCCTCCCCTACTGGTCTTGTTCTCATTCTTTCCCTCTCTCTCAAAATAAATAAATAAATAAAATTTAAAAAAAAAACAACTTAATGGTAGCTGTATATACAAATAGCTGTCTGATGCTTCATATGGTTCTTGTAATCCCAACAACACTGAAGGTAGGTAAATGGTAGTATTTCTATTTTATAGATGAGAAATAAGTCTCAGATGTTAACTCACCCCAAATCATTCTTCTAGTCAGTTATGCTGATTTTGGAACCCAGAGCTGTTTGCTTTGAAGACTCTCTTTCCAATGTTCTAGTGCAGATATAACAGGCAATACCAGCGTCTTCCCATCCCTGAGACCATGCCATCCCAGAGTGCACTGGCTGGATTTACCCCTGCCCCTCTCAGCAGTTTTTAATCAGTGATTGATGGGGAGTTAGTGTCTAAAGGCCCTACCTCACTGAGCCTCTGGGTGAGATAATTCTGTGGTGTTTTAAAATATCTCAAACTTTCTTTGCAGGATTAATTTCCAATTGACCACTGTGATAGATAGCTTAAAAATTCATCATTTTTGGCCACTTTTCCTATTTCCCTGCACCTCCCAACAAAGTATTGATAATTAAATCCTTATTTCAGGCTCTGCTTCTGGAGGGAATCAGTATTAAGACAGCAGAAAAGTCAGCTCAGTTCTTAGAGATTTCTCACACAAAAAAAGAAGTATGGAGAAGTGAATAATCTTGATTATAGTGAGTATAACACCATTAGCAATAGTGAAATTTTTTTATAAGACTGGTGGCAGGTGAAAAATGGACTCTGATATTTATGTAAATTAAGTGTCATTGGGGAATCCAAGAAAAAAAAACGGAGTCAACTCATTTCCCAGTGGAGAAAGAGATGTGATTTTCTTCTACAGGAATCTGTTACATGGATCTTTAGACAGAATTTCTTGTCCTTGGTTTAGAACTATTATCTGTGAGAAGAATAAACAAATGTCTTTGGAACATACATACTTTCTATTCCTCGAGCCTTTATACATAAAAGTAAGAGAAATTGTAACTGAACCAATGAGTTCCCTCCTTGGTGAATCACAGAAGCTGCATCAAGTTGTCTGTTGTACAAAGAAAACTTTATTTGCAGCAAATAAGAAGATCACAGGGAATGGTTTCCAAAGTGGTGACTCCCTGAGAGAGGGTGAATGGGTGCCTTTTGTTTGAGGTTAGGATGAATACTTGTCATCATACGTAGTGGAGGGCATAAAGTTGCACATGTACCTTAAGGAAACATGCCTATACATACATTGTAAGTTATGTAAATAAGGCTGAGGCTTCTCTCTGGGTGGAGATTTTAGTATTAAAATAGGCTAAAGGCAATTCTGATCATGGGTGTAGTGGGGTGGTCACTCTATCATCCATCTGTGCAGGTGAGAGTCAGGAGTTTTAGCTCAAAGGACCTGGGTGGTCAGGTTGCCATTGCTGAGTGGTGGTTTCAAGCTTCATTGCCTGAGTTAGGAGGTAAGTCATAAAGAAGAACTTAAAGAAAAATGTAAGACAAAGGTTAGTGAGTACAAGCAAGTAGGCAGTAAAGGTCAGGTCTTTGGGTGTTGCAGGTGACAAAATCTCATTGTGTAAATTGACTATCCCATCCTAACTGTGGCATAAAGAAAGTAAAGGCTTTAAGTATGTTTGTACTCAGGGCCAGTCTCATGGCCCTGCACTTGGTTTAATGCTCTGCTGTCACTGTCTTGAAATTCTTAATCATTGTGAACAAGGTACCCTACATTTTCATTTTGCAATGGGCCCTGAAAATTATGTAGCCTGTCCTGTTTGTACTAATTAAAGATTGTTTTAAATATTGATTTTCATGATACAAGAAGGAGAAGTCAAGCTAAACAAACTACAGGAGTTGAAAAACAAAGTATCTTTGGGAAAACAACTGATCAAAGTTAGAGTTTCTAGAAGCTTCTGGGAATTGTCATTAAAGCTTTGCTGCATAGAGAGCAGAAGGAATGCAGTGTAATCTGGAAATTGGATGGTACTTCTCAAACCTAAATATGCATGGATGTGATTGAAGAGGCCACATGTTTGACTTGGAGCCAGCAAGGAAAATTCAGATGACCCAGAAAGTTAGGAGCAAAAGGCACGAGGCACCTGAGCTAGTTGTTTTAGATCAGGCAAGCAAACATGTGTTCCTAATGACATCTAGTATTTAACAAACATTTACTCTGTGCCTGGCATTGTTCTAAGGGACTTACAGTCATCCCTAATTTTTACAGAAACCCTGTGAGGCAGGTGCTATTACTGTCCCTATATTACCAGTGAAGAAATCTGGGGACAAAATGAGAGTGACTGCCTAGGCTCTTGCAGTCACTAG
The DNA here is from genome assembly GCA_028646485.1 of Cryptoprocta ferox. Lineage (NCBI taxonomy): Eukaryota > Metazoa > Chordata > Mammalia > Carnivora > Eupleridae > Cryptoprocta > Cryptoprocta ferox. The sequence continues at coordinate 132,442,673 of CM053567.1, read as the reverse complement.
AAAATCCTGTAACCTCGCTTAAGAACACTGGCAGGCAGACTCTAGAGCCTAAATTCTTAATTACAACAGAGAGTCCCCCTCCCCAGTACAATAGCTTTGTACTCCCAGAGGTGGATGAAGCAGATATTGTGCTGAAAGTCCCCCTTAGAGAAGTTGAAGGGGAAAGGCCGAGTCCCCAGTGGTGCAATCCTAAGTGCAGTAAAGTTCCCCATTCCCCCAAGTGGGGGATGGGGTGGGGGCAGCAGCAAATAAACAGTCACAGACCTTGAGGAGCCCAAGCGGGGTTTTCCTGGGTCCATTTTGCTTCACAAGCAATTTTCCATGGATTTTCACCAGGCCACGTCAGGTTGTCAGTGGTCTTCAAACTGTTCCACTGAGTCTGCAGGTCAGCTGACAGACTCAAAGGTCTTGTGGGGAGAGAAAGGACTCAACAGAGGGGCTCAGACACCTGCTAATTACAACTTGGGCAACTGTACTTTCACCTGTTTTAGTCTCAATATAGGAATGATATATAAGAATTTGTTTGCAAAAAGAAAACGAGTTTCTGCAGCTAAAATAAAAGTTTAAAAATCATTGTTCTGGCTGTCATTTCAAAACAACCGGGAGAAAATGAATTAGCTATAGGTGGATCACTTGTCCCTCCTCCTCCCCAAATACAACTCAGGTTCAACCTGGGTCAGTAGAGAAAAGATGATATTGGGATTTGGTATTTGTGGAGCATTGGACATAATTAAATCTCCGTGCCAAAGGCTCACTGTGAGTTTGTTCCTAGCTTAAGAAAGGTTCTAAAAGAACCTTTGCATCAGGTCTTTCCAAAAAGAAAAAAAAAATACCTATAGGGTCATCTCAGAAGCATCTGCAAATAACATACCTTCCATTCAAACCTGGAATTAAGTGTTCCTTCTGCTTTCTTACAGCATCCAGCAATTATTTGACTATCCATTATTCATAAAACACAACAGAGCCTGCTGTCAAAGGACACAATCTCATCGATAAGAGGACATAAGTAATTATCTATGCCGGTCATGGTAATTGTTACTCACTACTTCCTGTTGCCAAGAGAGGACAGCATGCCAATGGCTGTGAGTTGTGAGAAAATTGATAAATGAATGGCAATCAGGTTTGGCGTTAAAGAAATTCAGTCCACTGAATGGACATGTAATTAGTTTTCTGAGAGAAGATGAACTAACTGCTTCACAGAAGCACAAGCAATAGGAACAAATCCCACAGACCTTGAAATGCCTTCTTGGAAGGCAGGAACTGGGCTTTTTAATGTCTTTTCCTGGAGGACTCTCCTATCCCACACACTCTTCAACATTTGACACAAAGGCCTATATGTCAAATTCTATAGACCTTTGTTTATGATCCAGATGGACTTCTGTAGGATTCAGCTCATAGTTGATGATGACAGCACACCTTCCTTAATATAATTCTTTTTTTAAATGCTTATTTGTTTATTTTTGAGAGAGAGAGAGAGAGAGACAGAACGTATATGTGCGAGCTGGTGAGGGGCAGAAAGAGAGAGAGAGTGAGAATCCCAAGCAGGTTCTATGCTGTTAGTGCAGAGCCTGACTCAGGCTCGATCCCACAAACAATGAGATCATGACTAAGCCAAAATCAGGAGTCAGGAACTTAACTGACTAAGCCACCCAGGTGCTCCTATTGATATAATTCTAATAAGAATGTGTCAGCAAGCAATGTTTGTAGAGAGTGAAATGTGTATAGCACTCTAGGGTAATCTTATTATTTAAAATAAATATACTTACAATTTTCTAAAACATCCAAGGCTAGACAAATGTCCATCGATGGATGAATGGATAAAGAAGATATATATATAATGGAGTATTAGTTGGCAATCAAAAAGAATGAAATCTTGCCATTTGCCACTACGTGGATGGAACTAGAGGGTATCATGCTAAGCAAAATTAGTCAAAGAAAGAAAATGATATTTTATTCTTATGGAAGAAAATATCATATGACTTCACTCATACGAGGACTTTAAGATACAAAACAGATAAACATAAGGGAAGGGAACCAAAAACAATATAAAAACAAGGAGGGGGACAAAAACATAAGAGACTCTTAAATATGGAGAACAAACAGAGGGTTACTGGAGGGGTTCTGGAGGTGGGGGTATGGGCTAAATGGTTAAGGGGCATTATGGAAGTTACTCCTGAAATCATTGTTGCACCATATGCTAACTAACTTGATGTAAATTTAAAAAAAATTAATTAAATGAAAAATTAAAAAAAAAAACATCCAGGGCTAGAAATGTATGTCCCTACCTCTTTTTTATTGGTCCACTCCAGGGCTTAAAAAAGTACACCTATCAGAGAACAACTGGTGGTTGACTTCAGAAGGGAGGTGGGTGGGAGGATGGGCAAAATAGGTGAAGGGGATTGAGAGGTACAACCTTCCAGTTATAAATAAGCTGCAGAGATGAAATGTACATGAATATGACTATGGATGTAGTCAATAGTATTGTAACAATGTCACATGGTGACAGAGGGTAACTCCATTTATCATGGTGAGCACTGAGTAATGTATACAATTATGGAATCACTGTGTTGTACACCTGAAACAAATATAACATTGTATGTTAATTATACTTCAATAAAAAAGATATACGTGTTACAAAAGCAAAGCACTGAACAAAACTTTGACTCCCTAATTTGCACTGTTCCCTCAAATAATAAGGGTTAGAGAAGAGACCAAGTTTAATTCAAGGTATATCAGCTCTATTGCTGTGCTTTTATTCCCTGGACATACCTTTCTTTCCCCCTTTTTAAGAACATTATCATTGTGATAAATGTAAATACCATAAAATTTACCATATACTTTGCTGTAAATTATAAAAATAAGTTTTTAGAATGTGAAATGTGAAAATTGAGACCCTTGAAGGTTCTTCTTCAATTTATAGTTTCTGTTTTTCCTACAAGCACATAAACTACCAAAGTATTTCACAAGTCCTGTCCCTCCCTCTCCTAATTTTAGCATGTTTCCTTTCTCCTTTTATCCTAAATCTGCCTTTTATATAGCAACAAGTAAAATTTGTCAACCAGTCATCTATGAATTCACAAACACAACCCTAAGAATGGTTTGAGATGTTCAGCAAGTTGTACCTCTAGAATTAGGTTGCAAATTATGTTATTAAAGGAAATTTCAGGATTTCAGGATATGTCCCAAATTTTGAGAGTAAGTTAAGAATAGTAACCACTTTCCCCACAAATACTTCTTGGCATGGTTTATAATCCATTCAGAGCCTCTTAACAAAATGTAGGGAAGCTATTTTTTCCTTGATATCAGGACTTATATAACAACTAAAACAGCATATAGTTAGGGTGGGCTACCTCAAAGTAGCCCCACCATCACTGAAGAGATTGAAGCAGAGGCAAAATAACCTACTGGAGAAGTCACTCAGAGGTAGAAGAGTGTCAGGATTTATAGACTCAGGGGACTTCAATGGCCAGCAAGGGACAGTAATCACGAACAGAAATTTCTTTCTGCTTTTTGTCTCCAGTCCATCCTATTTGAATCTGCCACCTATAGCTTGAGCAATCTCTTGGATGCTCAGGCTCCCCCAACAGGGTAGAGAAATCTTCCACAATTGTGGGGCCCAGGGTATCCAAGAGGCACAAGAAGACACTAGTTGGGAATCAGTGCTGGGTGCTAGTTACTGGCAGGTTGCATAACCTTTGAGGTCACTCAGCCTTCCTGGGCTTTGTTATTCTCAAATGCAAACTCAGGAAACAAGGCTGGATGCCCTCTGTATCTATTATGTGCTCATTCCTTGCCTCCTTCCCCTTCTCTCTAGGCAGTAAATGTTGTTTCTTCAAGTTCCTGGTCACTAATAAATGCCAGATAATCCAGTACACATTCTTTACATTTTTAATCTGGATGTTGAGAAGCAACTAGCAGTGTGTGCCACAGAAACAAGGAATCAGCACTCCCCTTCTCTCCCAGCAGCATAATCACACTCACAAGGTTTAGCTGGTGTGTAATCGTACAGAATAAATGTGTGGTCTCTAACCTCTCTTGCAGTTGCATATCTCCAGATGACTAAGTCTGGCCCACAACATATAAGCAGGAGTGTTAGATGGCTGTCTTTGGGTATTCCTTATTGGGGCTGTGGGAATGTGTTTTGAACTTATTTCATCCTCTTTTCTTCCATCTGGTGCCTTAACTGGAAATGTGAGGTCAGAACGGCAGCACTGCATGGGCCACACTCTGGAGACAGCAGGGCAGTGAGGTGAACGGGCCAGAGAGGCTAGATGGTGAAGAGCTTTTGGATGGCCCTGGGACACCTTCCTTCAAACTGGCCCCTAATGGGAAATGCACTTCTGTCCCTTGAAGGCACTCTTATTTTGGCTTTCAGGTACTCATCGTCCTAACCGATAGGGTTTTACTCACACAAAATACTTTTTTGTTCAGAAAGCTCTTAAGGAGTCCCTGTCTTGGTGTAATTTTGGAAAGGTAGAGCAGGGTCTGCTTCTGTGATAAGGCAGGTATTGCTGTTGTTACCCCATCAATACTGTGGGTCCTCTGCCTATCCAAGGTTGTCCCTGGGTCCAAGTGCAGCCGTAACACTGGCGAAGTGACTATCATCAGACCTAATTATATTCTAACCAGAAAGTCTCGGTTTGCTGTATTTAAGAGTCTCTTATGGTTTGCCTCCCTCTCTATCTTATTTTCCCTGAGGGTTGGTGGAGGGACAGTGGGTGGGGGGATGGGCTAAATGGGTGATGGGCATGAAGGAGGGCACTTGCTGAGATGAGCACGGGGTGTGATATGTAAGTGATGAATCACTAAATTCACTTCCTGAAACCTTTACTACACTATATGTTAACTAATTTGGATTTAAATTTTTTAAAAAGTGTTTATTTTTCTCAGTGTATTTTGCTGTCGGAAGCTGCCAGGAGTCTTGCAATCTTTATTAGCTATGTGTCCAACTCATACCCCATATTTAAAACAGGCTTCTTTGCTTTTGTGGTTTACTGAAAATTCCAGAGTCATGTCCCCTGGTAGGCTATTGAGGAAGAATTTTTTTTTCAAATGAGTGCCAAGCCCTTGAAATTAGACCTTAGCCCCCGTAGGAATGGTGTATTCAGCTGCCTGAAAACTCTCTGCTTCTTTGCTGTGGATGCTTTTGGATGATTGTTTTTATTATAATCAGATAACCCTAGAAGTCTTGGGGCTAGGCACCTAGGATCCTTAGATTATTCTCTCTCTCTCTCTCTCTCTCTCTCTCTCTCTCATCGCTTGTTCTGAGCAATGCTAGTAACTAGAACCAAGGCCTTACTCAAGGATAAGGAGAACAGCTGTGCAACTCAGGGTGATATTTATATGTTTTAGCAACAGGTAGGACACAGGCACAATCTGACCAGTCCTCAGCCGTGTAAACTACTGATACAGTCAAACGTGTGCACACCAGCAGCCTCTCAGCCCTGGCTCAGATTATCAAAACCAAAGTTTTCACACAGATTGATCCTTGAAGTGTCTGTCCTATACATGCAGCTGCAGAATACCTTCAGCACTTTTTCTGGCTTTGCCTTTCCTTCATTTCCAAAGGATGTCTTTCAAACCTTGACATACCCCTTTCTTCTCTGCTCACATTGGTATTAGGACAAGTTGTCTTTCTCTTTCACTGAGATTAAAGACTTTCCAAATTCTTCATGTTCCTACTTTTTCACTTAAAAAATACCATCTCCTGGGGTGCCTGAGTGGCTCAGTTGAGCCCATGTTGGATCCTCTGTCCCCTTCTCTCTCTACACATCTCTCTCTACGCATCTCTCTCTGCCTGCCTCTCTCTCTCTCCCTCTCTCCCTCAAAAATGAATAAAACATTAAAAAAAATACCATCTCCTAGTGAAAGAAGCCAGTCCCAGAAGACCACATAATAAAGAATTCCACTGAAATGAAATGTCTAGCATAGGTGAACCTGTGGAGACACAAAGTAGATTAGTGGTTGCTTAGGGGTGAGAAAGTAGGGGGATGGAAAAATGGTAACTAAACGGTCCAGGATTTCTCTTTAATGATGAAAATGTGTTAGAATTGTCTGTGGTAATGTTCACACATGTCTGTGAATTTACTTAAAACAACTAAACCATGCACTTTAAATAAGTGAACTGTATTTGTGAATTTTGTGTCAGTAAAAACTATTAACTACCATGCCGGCAACTACGGTCTGGAGAAACAGGTACTAAAATGCAGGTTTTCAAGTGGTTGCCAGTTGGTTGAATATTTGTATTTTTGTTTAACTTCTGTTTAAATCAATCATCACATTTTTTAAAAAAGGGATCTCATATAAACATCCAGTTTCTTGATATTATAATCTCCAGGATCATCGGCTCCATATTCCTGCATAGGTACAAGTGCCTGGCTTTTAGTTGCTTAGAACCCCTAAGATGCAACCTGAGCTTTCCCAGACACCTCATCTTGCTGCCTTGACTGGTTCATCATGTTTTTATTGATTGAATATGCATTAAGTGTCATGTACCTTTTCTCTTCCCTCTTCTCTAAGGACAAAAACCTCACAAACCTCTATGGTCTCTTTCTACCACCTTCTTCCCTTTAAGCCTATAGACTTTTCCTGGTCTCTGTTAGCATAAAAAATTTCATGCAACTAAACAATCTTCTGTTCATCCTGTTACTTTCTCAGGTCAGCTGTTTTATCTTTCCCCTTTATTTTTACCTACAAACTTGTCAGGTGTAATTTATATTCACTGCCATTTCTTTACCTCCTACTCCTTTGCTGACAATTTTGGTTTTCATTACTCTACTGAAGCTTCTATTAAAGGTCATTAGAAAAGGGCAGTAAGTCATCAAGTCTAATGCCCTTTTCTTAATTCTTTCTTCAATACTTTGCCATTTTTTCTGCCCAGAAAATACAGAAAAATAGAAATGGGAAAAAATCATCATCTATTCCCCTAACACAGCAATTTAAAAACTCCAAGAAAATGGGTTTTATTCTGATTTCCCCAGAGTTCTGACATTTCGTGGATCTTCTGCAAGGATTCTTCCCTCCCTGTATATATTAGGCTGCCCACTCATTCAACAAATAATAACTAAGCCGGGCTGTTGTATTATGAGAAAATTATGCTTAGACAGTGAGATTGTCTTTGTCAATAATTTAACACAGTTTCACTTCAGGAATTATAATTTATAATAATATTTCATAAGCCAATAGCATACTGGAAAATGTTTCTTAATAAGCCAATAGAGAAATAACATACTCCAAATCAATGACCATTAATTACACTATTGTTCCAGATAAAGGGGAGATGAAAGAAATGAAGTCCAAATTTAGGTGAGGTGTACCTTTCTACAAGTTGGTTCTGGGAAGTGTCAGCTTAGCCAACCAAGAGATGACGTCCAGCTTCCAGCACAAAGCAAAAGTCCCTTATTGCTAGAGCACAATACTAAGGGAATGAAGGCTCTGGTGTTGGCAGGCAAAGCTGATCTCCTTCGCCATGCTGTTGCATGGCTTTTACCACTGAAGGCAAAGAATCTCCTTGCCACAGCAGGAGCTACCCTCAAGGTTCCTGGAGAGCTATTTAGATCAGCAAAGGGTAGCCTGGCTCAGACCTGACCCTCTTGGTAAGTCCCTACAAATTCGTTGTATTTACACTTTAAATGAGTACCACATCATACCCGCTCTTCCATAGTATAAGTCCCTAGAGGCACTAGCTACTGAGTGCTTATCAACAAAAGATGACAACAATATCCTGAAACACCTTCCTCAATGTAAACATGTTCACCTTTAGATAAAAGCAACTTCACTTAAGTCACAAACAAGTGGATTTGAAATCATAACAAACCAATATACAACATAGGCCCTGGGTACAAACAAGATCCTGTCCTCATAGGGTTTATAGTCTGGTGGAGTATTACATGAATGTACACTTTTCAACTGAGCAGAACACCAAAAGAGAGAGCATCGTTCTTAGAAACCACACAATTACAAAGAAGGTGACCTAGATGAGAAGGGTAGTGGGATTAGGAAAGATGTTCATGGGCAAGTTATGTTTGCCCAGTAAACTTCTACTTATCCTGTGCTTCTCCTCTCATAGCAAATGAGGGGGGTGTGGGAGATAGAGAGAGAGAGAAAGAGAGAATGAGAAAGAGAGAGAGAGAGAGAGGAGACATTCTAGGCAAAACAACAACAAGCAGCATGCAGAAAGGACAAAGAATACAAGATAAGGCTAGAGAGATTCGATAGGGTCTTCTAAATCATGGTAAGAGTTTTGTTCTTTATCCTAAAAGCAATAGGAAGGCATTGAAAGTTATAAGCAAGAAAAATGACACCATATCAATTTTTTAAAAAATAATTTTGCTGCATTTTATAGAGAATTAGCACAAGAGCCAGAGAAGAGAGAGAGAGAGGTTCCAGTGAGTCGGGTATTAATATAGGATAGGTGAGAGTTAATGGTTGACAGATTCCACAGAGATTTAAATCAACAGAAGACATGTGGACTTTTGGGATACCATCCAATCATCAGAAAATCTCAAGGCTCTCTCCCCCTTCCTCCAAACTCAAGAAGAAAGTACTTATATATATCAAGGTGATGGCTGAGGATACTGTTGACCATGTATTGTCAGGGTCAGAGTTTTTTATGTTAAGGAACAAAGGCTTAAAACACTTTCTTTCAGTTAAACAGAGCAATCTGACTGAGACAGGTTCTCCCCTCACCCCTCCGTCAGGTCAGAAGACCATGAAAGAACTAGAGCTTAGGTGGAGGAGGCTGTCAGAAAAGCAACCTGAAGCCTTGAGCTAGAAGAACAAAAGTTGCTCCTGTGGTTCTCTCTTGGTCCATCTGGACCACCTGGTTAGGTTTAGTCCCAAACCTCAGCCCTTTGGGAATTGTAAAGAGTTCAATGCAAATGCAAAATCCCTCACAGATATCTTGCCAGTCTTTATCTGCTGACAGAATTTTCTCCTTCCTCCCTAGTTCCTGCCACCCTTTTGGTTTGACAAATAGTATTCAAGTACGACCACTGTTGAAGCCATTGCTTCAGATAGTGAAGAGAAGATAAACGAGTAAAGGATGGAGAAATAATTTCCCTCAGCCTTTTCAGAATGTACTTGTTTCCTGTCACTTCCTTTTGTATTTCAGTTAGGACCTCTTTGTACAGCACTTCTTATGTACCTGGTGGTACTGAGTTGTCCTTTCCCTGGATCCCAGATACACTTGCAGTAAGGATATAAAAAGCTATAAGGCTTTGTTGTTACTTCACCAGATTAAACAGCATATAAATTATGATGCTGTACTGACTGTGTCTTCTGACTCGCAGAAAAGGCACTATATGCTCATCCCCATTAAGGCCTTTTTTAGGTCATATGGGAAAGTACCTGGTAGAAGTAAGGCATTGAGAATAACCATCTATCTGAAATGTACTCTTCAGATAGACTAGGCAGGTTTATTTGGTATTTGTTATCATTTATCTGCTTTGTCTTGTTCATAAGTTTTTGGTTTTTGTTGCCGTTGTTTTAGATTTCAGTGAGCCCACCTAAAGAATAGATGGTACACCCTCTCCCTCCATACCCACTTTCCCCCTTTAAAACTAAATAAATGACAGCCAAGGTAGGACCCAGGGGAAATGGGCCAAGGATACTGTTGAAATTGTTCTAGTTGAGGTCCTAAAGTGGAGTGGTAAGGGGGGCTTCCTGGTGTAGGTCCATCCCATGTCACTGATTTAGGACACTACACTCGAGGTTAGGGCCAACACACAGATGAATGGCATCATTCCAAGGCCTACAATAGTCTTTAGACATTATTCCTCAAAAACTGTGGTATGGCAACAATAGATGGATACCCAGGGTTTGTATCCCAACCACTAATTAACACTTAACTATGGAGCTCTTCTCACCACCCAATTCTGTACAAATCACCTTGGTCTACTTGCCATTCCCCAACATACTCTGTCTTCATTAGATGGTTGATAAAACCATTATGTGCTCAGAACAAAAAAGAAGGCCATTCCAAGCTTTTTATCAGTTTATGCTGACATTGTTCCAACATGTAGAGAATAGAGAAAATATTCTTTCGTTAGTTACCACCTGAACTCAAAATAAGCTCGGAATTTGACAAAAAAAGTCATTCCAGATCATTCCAAAGACTTCTAAAAATCTGAATTATCTTTAGAAGATAGATTTTTAAAAATTTTTTTAAACATTTATTTCTTATTGAGACAGAGAGAAACAAAGCATGAGTGGGGGAGGGGCAGAGAGCGAGGGAGACACAGAATTCAAAGCAGGCTCCAGGCTCTGAGCTGTCGGCGCAGAGCCCGATGCGGGGCTGAGGCCCACAAACCAGAGATCATGACCTGAACTGAAGTCGGATGCTTAACTGACTGAGCCTTCCAGTCGCCCCTAGAAGATAGATTTTTAACAGTGTGGAGAAATTCACTGAAGAGTAGCCCTGGCTGAATAGGACTTTCTGGGGCACAGGAATGCCAAGGAATTAGCTGAGAGAGAAGGAGTTTATTAATGGCCCAGAATATCTAGCTCATTGACTGGGAGAGCTGTGGCAAGAAAATAATTGCCTGAAAGGAGATGGAAAATCCAGTCAAGGACTTCTATCCCTTAGGCAAGAGGTAGGAGACAAGTGGGTAACTCTGATCTGCTTCCTTTACTCTAGATTTTGCTTAATGGCAAAAGTCAGGAGATATAGGAGACATTGGAATCTGAGCATTTAAAATTCAATTATCCTCAATCCTAAAGCTGCCTTAATGACAGCTATAACTTACACCTTTGCAGAACCTATTATATGCTCTAAAGATTCTTCCTTCTCCAAAGCCTTCAAAATGAAAAGGCACACAGCTGGCTGAGCACACTGTGTTGTAATAAGCCCCAGAACTCCTTGTAAACTTTCCTAAAGGAGTGTCCTAAATCACACATATTGGGCCACCATCCTGCAGCAGCATCATATCTGAGAACCCTTGTCAGGTCACTGAAAGTAGAGGCTTTACCAAAGCTGGTGGTTTCTTTATTTAATAGAAGTCTCACTCTTCATATTTTGGTTATTTAAAACCTCTTTTGCTTATATGCAGTATCTAAAAAACAAAACAAATGAACAAACAAACAAAACAGATGCTTAAAAACAGAATAAACTGGTGGATGCCAGAAGGGAGTGGGGTGGGGGGTTAGGGGAAATTGGTGAAAGGGACTAAAAGTTACAAACTTCCAGCTATAAAATGAATAAATCATGGAGATGAAACGTACAGTATAGGGAATCTAGCCAAGAATATTATAGGGGCACATGGGTGGCTCAGTCAGTTAAGCATCTGACTTTGGTTCAGGTCATGATCTCACAGTTCGTGGGTTTGAACCCCGTGTCAGGCTCTGTGCTGACAGCTCAGAGCCTGGAGCCTGTTTTGGATTCTGTGTCTCCCTCTCTCTCTGCCCCTCCCCTGATTGCACTCTGTCTCTCTTTCTCTCAAAAAATAAACATTAAAAAATTTTAAAGAATATTATAATAACATTATATAGTGATAGATACTAACTACGATTATTGTGGTGAATACTGAATAATGTATAGAATTGTCAAATTACTATGTTGTACACTGAAACTAATATAACATTGTACATCACCTATACTTCAATGATAAATAAATAAAATAATAAAATAAAATTTCTCTCCACCTGTGGATGCTCAGGGGCAGGCAGACTCTGGTGATGTGGGGTCAGGAACATTTAACTCAAGGACAAATTAAGTTTCAAAAAATGTTTACTTACATGATGATAAATCTCAAGGGCAGCAGAGCACTTTGGTACTGATGCCATTGGCTGCTATTTACTGTCCAGGAAGCTGCAGTACTGATTCCCACACTTCTCAGCCACATTATATGAGGTGTTCCCATAATACATACACAAAAGGTAATTAGGCAGTCTGGTGAGTAGCCTTTGACACTCCATCTCCTTTCCATTCAAATACACAAGGTCAGGGAAAGAGATGTTGCTCCATCCAGTGAACATGAAATCTGTGGAATTTTACACCTAGTCCATGACTAATGTTTCCTAATTATTAGGTAACCATTGGAGCATCTGGATGGCTCAGTTGGTTAAGCATCTAACTTCAGCTCAGGTCATGATCTCATGGTTCGTGGGTTCAAGCCCCATGTCAGGCTCTGAGCTAAGAGCTCAGAGCCCGGAGCCTACTTCGGATTCTGTGTCTCCCTCTGTCTTTCTGCCTCTCCCCCACTCGTGCCCTGTCTCTCTCTGTCTCTCAAAAATGAATAAATGTTAAAAAAAAATTTTTTTTAATTAGGTAACCATACTCGCTTAAAGGATATTTTTTTAGAACTAGAGTTGTATGATAAAATAACTGGCCATATATATTTTGCTACAAAACCTCTGAAAAGCTCTAATAAGCCCGTAGTTGGCTGAGAGCCTTTCCACTTCCATAGGGGCATGAAGCAAGTATTATCATGACAAATGAAATCCATACCTGGTGGTTTTCCAGAGGCCTCAGATGCCACTCACACGCAGAACTTCCCAGAGGTCGAGCCCCAGTATATTCAACAAGGACCTGTCAAAACAAGGTTATAAAAATAGAGTGTATGTTAAGTGTTTGCTTTTAATAAATTAACACTTGTAAAATATATAAGCTTAATACAATTGTGCTGTTACAAAGTAACATAAAAATTACTTCAGGCTGTGTAGTATTATGAGACAATTGTATAGTTGAGTGAAAGAAAACTCTTATTTCACTCCCATCTTGGGTCTCTGTGACAGTATGTAAAACCCCATTTGAAGTGAAGATTAAAGTCTAAATTTGGTACATATCCTGACACCAGGCCTGGGCCTACACTGGTGGTCATCCTGGGCTAGACTTTGTTCTTCTTCCTTCATAGGGACACAATGAAATCATATTTTTAAATTTTTTAAAGGAACAAGATTATTAAGGTTAGTAAGAGAGGGCTATTCTTTAAACCAAGATGTTGGCAGCATTCTTTTTTTTTTTTTTTGCATCTTTGATAAGGTTTGCAGTATCTCTGGCTATGGAATAACATGGAATATCATGGTCCAGTTTTTATACATGGCTTACTGTGTATCTCATGCCAAAGCAGCTGAATATGGGCTTAAGAGAATTTAACAGGCAATATGTATGAGTGATCTAAAATTCTCCTCTGTCCACAGGGAAAGCAAGACCAAGTGCTCTGGGCAAGAGACGTAGGCAATTACCTTCACAAAGTGGCTCACCAGATGTTCATATTCAGGACAGGGTCTCTGACAGTGGAGAAAGAATAGCTTTTTCACTCATTCCTTAGCAGCCATATTTTTCTGGTTTCAGGGAAATAATTCATTTTTCCAACTGTAAAAAGAGGACAGAGCCATTAGCTTCGTGTGAACTTAGTATTGGCCAGGAATACTTTGAGGGATAACTTTGTGGCAGAGGAGGAAGTCTATGGAAGTAAAGGATCTAGACATCAATTGAAAATTGGGTGAGGGCGAAGGATGTTTAGCCAGCACAGCTCTCATACAGAGACTGCAGACTCACTGCAGTAAGGCGCTGCTGAAATGTGAGAGGCGGAGGATGCTGCCCTCTCCAGCAGGTGACAGATAATGAGAAACCACACTGTGTCCTGGCAGCTTGAGGTTTCTTCTTCTTAGTCACAACTAACTCAGCAGCCTAGTACTGAAAGTCTGAGGAGGCTTCCCTGCCTGGCTCTTTAAAAGCAAGTACAGCCTAGACTTCCTTTATTCGCAAACTAGTCAACAGCTCAGAATAAAATCCGGTAAATCTGCTGCCTTACTTGCTGAACCCGTCAAAACAAGAAAAGGATGCTATGTTGGAACATTCCCCTCTATTAATGAAAACCTCCAGTTTCATTTCTCCCCACCACCATCCCCCACCCCTTTCATTCACTTATGCATTCAGTCAGCAGAGGAACCAGGGGATCCCATGAACTTTCATTGAGCATGTTCTAGTTACAGTGTGAGGAATACAAAACTGTAAGGTTTGACCTCTTCCTGCAGGAACTCACAGTCTAGCTAAGGATAATGTATTAAAAAAAAGATATATAAAAACAAATGGTTGCCTTCCTTAGGGATGAATGCAATAATGTGGGTGGGTACTTGGTAAAACAGTGGCTCAAAGGAAGGAGACAAGGAATCTACTTAACTGGAATCTTCACAAAGGCTGATATCTGTGCCAGGCACTGTGTCAAATACTTTACCTCCTTCAGTTCATTTAATTGCCCAATGGCCATCATTTTAAAGATCAGAAAATTAAGTCTCCAAAGAAAGCAAGTAACACACCCAAGGCTATGAATCTAATAGGAGGCAGAGATAGGATTCAAGTCCTGGTCTGTCTTTTCAGTTCTCTGACATTCCTCACTCAGCAATTGATTGCCAGGACAGTGAGCATGAAACTGCCTGGTCCATTTGGCTGGGGGAGTAGGGTCATGTAAGGAATGGTGGCAGTGTGGACAAGTTGAAACCAAGGCCAACTTCCTTTCCTGACTGCAGAGGGAACAGGATAGAGGAATCAGTCCTCAGGACTGGTATGAACTCTTAACAGCATTCTTCACCTCCCCATCCTTTTCTGCCACTTTCAAGGAATGCTGTACCCACCTTCTCAGCCTCATAACCATTCTGTGAAGGCCTTTGGAACAATGTAGGGCACTAGCATCAGTGGCCAAGGGGAATTCTGTCTTGTTTCCTTTGTATGATCTTTATTTCCTCTTTTTACCCTTGGTAGATTCAGGAAAAAAAAAAGTCTTTTCAGTTAAATGTTGTGACTCTTACATTAATTTTCTAAGAGGGCTGTTCCCCCATCTACACCACTGTGGTCTTCACAGAGAAAGTTCCAGTGAACAATCATATGTTACTGTGAATTTGGGTACATAGTTTATTCTACTGATTCTTAACATCCTCATCCCCACCCCTGGGGTATAAGACAAACTGTAATTCAGAAAACTGGATAACAGCAATTGGGGCGGGCACGAAGATTGTCCTGACCCTCAGGGATTCTGGCACCAAACCAGCTACCCACCTCTGAGAATCACTGTTCCAGCAATTAAGTATCATTAGTATCTTCATACTCTAGTCAGCTTAGTTCAGCCTTAGAGATGTTTAACTTTACACATTACTGACAGTGTTGATGCCAGCTGAGAGAGCACACCAGAAAAATTATTTAAAACCTGTAATCTTTTGGAGAGCTTGGCTGGCTCAGTCGGTAGAGTGTGCAAATCTTGATCTCAGGGTCACAAGTTCAAGCCCCACATTGGGTGTGGAGCCTACTTTAAAATATAGTTTTTAAAAAAACTGTAATCTTTTCTTATTTGTCTCTGGCATATGTATACATCACTAAGGTTTCTGTCCTTTAAACTATGAGTTCACTCCAGACCGAGAGAGAGGATCTGGTTCTCACTTCCATTGTCTTCATCTACCCTCATGGATCCTCTTTTCCCAGGTTTTTTCCAGGGTTAATTTCACAGGCTCTGCTCACCCCCAAGCCACTCATCTCAAAACCAAACTGAACACTCCCATAGCAATCACTGCTCACTACCCTTAAAACCACTAAATGAAATAATATAGATAAATCAAACCCAAGGAGATAAAGTTAGAAGGTACACTTTTACAACTACCAGAAATAAAAATTACCCCCCATGGTTGAAGCAATTTCTTCTGAGCCATTTCTATTTTCAGTCTGTCTAAGTTTCTATTTCAGGCTCCTGTGGCTGGAAAGGCTACAGGTCATTATGGACGATTTACATTTGAGAATTTATAGAAGTGTTTGCAAGGATCTTGCTTTAACGGTAGGAGGGATAGAGGAAATTGTTGAAAGTTGTATCAAAGTTCTACTTCCTGACCTCAGGGCCAAACACCAAGGGCTTGGCATGGAGTTGGCATTGGCAAATATTTGAGAAAGGTTGTTTGCTTTACTGGAGTCATAGAAAGACTTTGAAAGATGTTGGCAGAAAACTTTTGAAAGAATCTATCGAATATTCCTTTTCTATTAATTCAGTGTAGGAAGTTTGTAGAAGGTTCATTCAATTCAGTGGACAACACACAGACACACTGCCTGTGCCTGCATCAGAAGAATGATACCGTTCTTCATTTTTTCATCCCCGTCAACACCTACATATATGTTCCCCACACTCATCTCCCGCATAGCAAAAGTTCATGACCCATGTAAATTTGCTGTATGAATGAAGTGCATATAAGATGATTTTTATTAAAGTGTGGTCACAGTCCCTTGGGGTTTGCAGGGAACTTCCAAGTCAGAGATCTTTACATTGAGTGGCTCCAGGAGATGGTAAGATGTATTTTTTTTTAAACTTTATAGTTTATTGTCAGGTTGGTTTCCATATAACACCCAGTGCTCTTCCCCACAAGTGG
>CM053567.1:132334666-132425829 GCA_028646485.1 Cryptoprocta ferox | reverse complement strand
TCTTCAATTTCTTTCATAAGCTTTCTATAGTTTTCATCGTACAGGTCTTTTACGTCTTTGGTTAGATTTATTCCTAGGTATTTTATGGTTTTTCGTGCAATTGTGAATGGGATCAGTTTCTTGATTTCTCTTTCTGTTGCTTCATTATTGGTGTATAAAAATGCAACTGATTTCTGTACGTTGATTTTGTACCCTGCGACTTTGCTGAATTCATGGATCAGTTCTAGTAGGCTTCTGGTGGAGTCGATCAGGTTTTCCATGTAGAGTATCATGTCATCTGCGAAAAGTGAAAGTTTGACTTCTTCTTTGCCGATTCTGATGCCTTGTATTTCCTTTTGTTGTCTGATTGCTGAGCTAGGACCTCCAGCACTATGTTAAACAAGAGTGGTGAGAGTGGACATCCCTGTCGTGTTCCTGATCTCAGGGGGAAAGCTCTCACTCATCTCCCGCATAGCAAAAGTTCATGACCCATGTAAATTTGCTGTATGAATGAAGTGCATATAAGATGGTTTTTATTAAAGTGTGGTCACAGTCCCTTAGGGTTTGCAGGGAACTTCCAAGTCAGAGATCTTTACATTGAGTGGCTCCAGGAGATGGTAAGATGTATTTTAATTCAGAAGAGAATAACCTTCCAAATTTATATATAAATTGCTAACCACTTACCACGCATGTCTGAAATGTCCATTTAGAGAAGTGTCTCTTCTTTGTCTTTAGAAACCAGTTTCCACAGGAGAAAGAGACAGTCAAAGGTAAAGCAGAGTCTCTCCTTCCAGCAGAGCAATGAGTGGGCCAAGGGTAAAAGTGCTTATTCAAGTTACCATCCCACTTCAAAGAAGCTGATGGCTGTGGGGGAATCACAGAGGCAATTTACGGGAAGTTTGAACTCTTCACTAATTTCAGCCAATACAAGTATTATTCCCTTTTTTTAACAAAATAAATGGTTTTAAATACAAGTACACTTGACATAATAATTTAATAAAGCTAAACACAGTATAAAAGTGTTGACCATAAGCTTACCTAAAGAATGCACTTGCCATGGACACAAGTCACATTGTAATTCCTTCCTTTTTCTCCTTCTTGGTTAAAACCAAACAGCTAAGATAAGGTCTGTTGGCATGACAGTTACCCATGAATTATCCCCTCATCAATAGCGATACCACATATTAATTCTGTGGGGAAGGATTAAAAGCATTATAAATTCGGGGGCTTAGAATGAGTGTGCTTCTATTCTCCAAACCCCAGCACACGGCTGGTGCTTTTATTTTGTGACTAGAAAGAGCTTGTTAAAAGTGTTTCATGCCTTGTAAAGTTCAGCTGTAGGAAATCCTAGCTATTTCATACTATTTACTGGGTATATGCACTCATACTATTTATGGCTGGTATCACCATATTAGGAATGGTTCTTGAACTTTACCAAGAATCAGAATCCCCTGGGGAGCTTTTCCTTTTCTTCAATCAAAATATAATTGACATAAAACATTGTATAAATTTATTTTTTAATGTTTATTTATTTATTTTGAGAAAGGGAGAGAGAGAGAGAGAGAGAGAGAGAGTGAAGGGGGAAGAGCAGCGGGAAAAGAGAGAGAGAATCCCAAGCACGCTCTATGCTGTCAGCACAGAGCCCAAGATGGGCTCCATCCCACCAACCATGAGATTATGACCTGAGCAGAAATCAGGAGTCAGACACTTAACCAATACAGGGGCCCTGTAACACTGTACAAGTTTAAAATGTGCAATGTGTTGATTTGATACATTTATATATTGCAAAATGATCACCACCACCATAGCATTCAATAACACCTCCAACATATCACATAATTATCATTTCTTTTTTTGTGATGAGGACATTAAAGATCTAGTCTCTTAGTACTTTTCAGGGATATAATACCATACTGTTAACTACACTCACCATGTTATGCATTAGTAGATCCTCAGAACTTGGGGAACTTATTAACTGTGCAACTTTTCTAGTCTGACCCCCATAAATTTGGATTCCATAAGTTGGACTGTGGAATCCACCTGTGTATAAGTGTGCCCAAATGGTCCTGATACCTAAAGGACCCAGGCCATACTACACACAGCCCTGCCCTGCTCTGTCCATGTCATTCACCACCATGTTCTTCATGCCAGCAAAGAGCCTGGCACATGGTCAATGTGCAACAAATACTGCTGAATGATGGACTTGAAATCAAGGCACCTAGATCAGAGAGCTCATTCATCTTTGACTGATCACTTAGACTCTTAGCTCTAGATTTTTATCTCTACAAAAAGAGAATCAGGCCTTTCTATATAGAGTTCAGGGTTGTCAGTGACAAACAGCAGCAACAAAAACAATTCTGGCTAATTAAAGAAATAATTGGAAGACCATTGGGCAAGCCATGGAATCCAGAGGGAGGCTGCAAAATCAGGGGAGGCCATGGGGAACTGGGCAACAGGAACCAAGTTGAGGTCATGCCATGGGCAGTCAGGCTAAAGCACAGAGATTGAATCATTCAAGATTCAAAGCTGTGGGTGAGACCACTAAGATTGCCATCCTGGCTCTTGTGCCCTGACCGCTAGGAGCCTTTTCAAATTCTACAGTGCAAATGAGAACTTACTGTTCCCCAAGACATACAATAGGATATTTCTTCAAAACAAGAAATTTTGAATGCTGGGCAACTAAATGTACATTATGTTATAATCAGCTTCACTTTAAGTAATCCAGAGAGGTTAATAACTTACAAACAAGTGGGCAAAGTTATAATTGTAACTCAAATATTTCTTTCCTCTCTCTCTCTAGACCCCTCTCTTCAGGCTCTATTCTTCCATCATTCCCTTGGATTTGGGTGGTCTTGGGCACTCTTCAAACCAACAAGATTAATTTTTGACCAGAGGAGATTAGTAGAAACTGAAAGTTTGCTCCATTTCCCTGATTGTGTGCCATTATGAATCACTTGCTGTTAAAACAAAACTGTCAAAGCACCAATTATTAAAAGCCAACTAGACTTAAGGAGTAGAGAGAATCACCTCCAGTTTACAGTAAGAAGGAGCAATAACCATTATCTCACATCATCTCCCATATGTGCCCCCCGTTGGGAGTCACACCAGAGTCAGAGATGCGTCGCTGGTACTGCCATGATGACTGAGTGGACATTCCCTTGAGACCTAGCCTTCCAAAGCCAAGCTAATAAATTCATGTGGCTTTCAGGAAGTTGGTCTCAGGAACTAAAGCCAATGGAAATACATAAACAGAGCAATGAAGAGATAGGAAAATACCTTGAATTTCAACATTGTTTTATATTTTATGAAGCACTTTCTCATACATTAATTTCTTATATCACCCTCATGTAGACAAGTGTTATTCCCTTCTTGCAGAGGAGAAAATTTGGAGCTCAGAGTTTAAGCAGTCAGCTCAAGAACAATGAGCTTCCAAATCTAGGTTTCCTGATTCCAGGGAAAAGGTGGGAGTGTTTGAAGACAAAGGTTGTTCTCAGAGGAAGGAAGGCATGCCACAGTGGTATCACCACCTGGGCAAAGAGCTCTGCCTTCAACCAGTAGAGGGGAGGGGAGGCCAGTGCTGCCCCAGACATGGGAGCAGACAGGCAGCTGCCAGAGGTTTTTTTTTTTTTTTTTTTTTTTTTTTTTTTTTAACAGTTAACATGGGCTGAACTGAGAGATGGGGCTGGCTGAAGGGATTAGGAAGATCAGTGCCACTCTCTGCATGCTAGTGAAAGGAAGGCATTGCTCCTGTATGATGTGCATGCCCACTGCAAGGCATGACATAGGGGCAAGGCTGCTTTTCCTTAAGACGTGACATCTGCCTCCTAACAACACTTAACTGCAGTGCAAGTGCTTGAGGCTCAGCTTAATGGTAAGGATACCAGATTTTGAGTCAGAAGGGCTAGCGTTGAGTATCTCAGGAGCCAACTAGGGCAAGTCAAAGAAGGGAAGATAAGTGAGCTCTTAGACAACTGGCTTTAGGACCACGGAGGCCCAGCTTCTCCTCTGCCTGCAAACCCTGGTGCTCAAAACTACTTACAATACCTTGAGGCCAGGCCAAAGGCCCTTGTAGCATTTTACTGATTTTACTGATACTTGTAGCACATGGATTTTACTGATACTTGAATCAAAATCATCCATTTTGTCAGCTTTGTCATTAGAGCTGTGGGCAACAACATAGCTCAAAAACTTCCTTATGGACATTCGCCTCTAGAGAGCAGCACAGCCTGCCCAGGCCTCTACTAAGATAAGTGTCAAGTCATAGAATAAACACTTCATGTCATGGAGCCCATGGAGCCACTGCTCTGGCTGTTTTGACAGGCAGGTCCTGTTGCCAGTGCCGGTGAGCTCCAATTTCTCATCAATCCCCAACTCCGCATTCAGTGAGCTCCCATGGGTAGCAAATGCCACAAGTCAGAACTATTTTCAGAAAGCTGATTTTAAAACATTTACCAGCACAGGGACGCCTGGGTGGCTCAGTCTGTTGAGCATCCCACTTTGGCTTGGGTCATGATCTCACGGTTGGTGAATTTAAGCCCCACTTTGGGCTGCTGTCAGTACAGAGCCTGCTTTGGTTCCTCAGTCACATCTCTCTATCCCTTCCCTGCTTGTACTCTCTCAAAAATAAACAAATATTTAAAAAAAATAAAACATTTACCAGCACTTTTTTTTAAACCAATGAAACAAAGACTTGTATATCACTGAGGTAGATAGGAGTTCTATGGACATGACTCAAATTTCTGTTCACTTAATATGGGCAGCTGCTGCTTTTGAGTTCTCTACTAAGACCTCTTATGTTTCATAACTAAGAAAAAAATTTGTTGGGGTGCCTGGGTGGCCCAGTCAGTTAGGCATCCAACTTCAGCTCAGGTCATGATCTCATGGCTTGTGAGTTCAAGCCCCACATTGGACTCTGGGCTGACAGCTTAGAGCCTGGAGCCTGCTTCAGGTTCTGTGTTTCCCTCTCTCTGCCTCTCTCTCTCTCTCTCTCTCTCTCAAAAATAAATAAACATTTTTAAAAAAAGAAAAAAGTTGTTGTACTAGAAAATTTCAATCACCCTGAGTAAAAGTAATGCTGATTGTGATTTTAAATTCTGGGCCAGCATGTGTTGTACTTAAAACCCAAGCGCATGCAGTAAAGGTACTAAATTTTTGGCTGATTTTAACATGGCATGGGCTACACCTTTTTTTTGTAATGCACATTGCATAATGCCTGACATATAGTAGACACTCAATTGTCCCTTCATTTGAAAGCAAGAACAGAGTAATGATAGTTCAGGCATGGACCCTAAATAAAACTGAACCATAGAAGGAGATTTAATAAGCCTTTCTTTGTTCATGACTCACAGAAGAATGCAGCAAGAAAGTGTGAAAGCCATCACCTTTGACTATAAATGTAGCCATGTATGTATTGATGTTGCACTTTTAAAATTTTGAGCTGCTTGTCTATAGGACTTCTGTCCACCACCTGCAAGAAGCACCCTACTGATTTCTGGAAATGTGTAACAAGACCATAATTGATTTTTGTTCTAGCTTCCTTGCCAGGATGCATCACAGCTGCCCTGCAGGGGCCTTCTGAGGATGGTGCTCTAACACCCTGAGCCTTCGTAGCCTCTGAGCTTTACTGCTATCTATAGCACAGTTAGGGGAAATGACCTCTACCCAGTTCTCTGTCCCACTTCCTAAGACAATATGTTCTGAACTTCAAACAAGCATGCTTCTGTCCAGAGATGTCATCACACAGAGTGTCTTCAACTTGGCATTCCAACCATGTATCAGTGGCCCCAAATAATCTTTCAGTTTGGGTGGGGATGGAGAATTGACTACACCATGATACTTCTTTGTGGACCTTGCCATACTAAAAAAAATGCTGCCTTCACAGAACTAGAACAAATAATCCTAAAATTTGTTTGGAACCACAAAAGACCCTGAATAGCCAAAGCAATCCTGAGAAAAAAGAACAAACCTGGAAGTAGCACAATCCCAGACCTCAAGTTATACTACCAAGCTATAGTACTGGCATAAAAATACACACATAAGTCAATGGGACAGAAATATTCTGTTGGGTAGAGAGCCCAGAAATAAACCCATGTTTATATGGTCAACTAATCTACAATAAAGGGAGCAAGAATATACAATGGGTAAAAGACAGCCTCTTCAACAAATCATGGGGAAACCAGAGAGCTACATGCAAAAGAATGAAACTGGACCAGTTTCTCACAACATATACAAAAATAATTTCAAAATGGATTAAGGACCCAAAAGTGAGACCTAAAACCATAAAAATCCTAAAAGAAAACTTAGGCAGTAATCTCTTTGACATTGGCCTTAGCAGCATTTTTCTAGAATGGTCTCCTGAGGCACGGGAAACAAAAGCAAAAATAAACTATTGAGACTACACCAAAATAAAAAGCTTTTGCACAGTGAAGGAAACCATCAACAAAAGGAAAAGGCAACTGAAAGAATGGGAGAACATATTGGCAAATGATATATCAGTTAAGGGATTAATATACAAAATATGTAAAGAACGTATAAAAACTCAATGCCAAAAAACAAATAATCTAAATAGAAATGGGTAGAGGACCTGAAAAAAGGACCTTCTTTTTCCAAAGAAGTCACACAAATGGGCAACAGACACTTGAAAAGATGCTCAACATCATTAATCATTAGGGAAAAAACTAATCAAAACTACAGTGAGATATCACCTCACACTCATCAGAGTGGCTAGTATCCAAAAGGCAAGAAATAACATGTGTTGTCAAGGATGTGGAGACAAGAGAAAGCTGAGCTCTGTTAGTGGGAATGCAAACTGGTACAGCCATTGTAGAAAACAGTATGGAGGTTTCTCAAAAACTTAAAAAATATAAATAATACATGATCCAGTAATTTGACTACTGAGTATTTACCCAAAGAAAATGAAAACACAAATTCAGAAAGATATATGAGCCCCTATGTTTATGGTAGTGTTATTTATAATAGCCAATATATGGAAGTAACCTAAGTGTCCATAGACGGATAAAGATGTGATATAGATATATATAGACACATACATACATACAATGGAGCCATAAAAAAAGAATGAGATCTTGTCTTTGCAACAATATGGATGGACCTAGAAGGTATTAAGCTAAGTGAAAGATGCCTTACATAGCAGGGAAGCAAGTGTCAATATAGTGGAGTCAAGGTTATTGGAGGAAATGTTCTTCATTATACACCAACGAGTTGAGAGTCCAAAGTAAACATGTTCTACTCAGGAGGAAGGTAGGGTATTATCTAATTCTAAGCTTCAAAAATATCAATGCTCCATTTCTAGCCCATCTATAACATCCTGCTTTGAGATTAAATATAAATAAAGCCATAGCAGTAGAGCTAGAAGAAAACATTTACAATATCCATGTACTGCCAATGAGAAAGGAAGTATTCATTTAGAATACAACATTGGAGTCCTTGAAGAAGATGCTCAACCTGTGAACTTCAGACCCCTAGTGGAAGGCAGAGTGATTACACAGGGTTCTCAAGTTCACCTGAAAAGCTGAGCAGAAAGCAAGAGAGTAAGGGGAGATGAAATTGGAGAGAAGGTCAGGATCCATGTAAGGACTTAGCCACATAAGGACAGTGAGAAGCTTTTGAAGCAGTGCAGTGAGATGATCAGGTTTGTGTTTTGAAAAGATGACTGGAAGCAAGGTGAAAATAGATTGGAGTAGGGATGGGAAGAGAGGCTGTTGTAGTAGTAATCCCAACAATAAACAATGGTGGCTTGGAATAGGAAGTGGAAGTGAGAGTGGAGAAAAGTGGACAAAGCCAAGACACTTTAACAGATACAAGTGGCAACTATTGGAGACCAAGATTAAGGGAAATGAAGGAAAGATGACTTACTGGCTTTGGAGCAACTAGGTGGATGATAGATGATACCGTTCACTAAGAGGATGATGATACCATTCACTAGGACTGGAAATATTGGAGGTAGAGAAGATTTTGGAGAAACTAAGTTCAGTTTTGAATATGATAGGTTGGAGAGACCCAAGAGGTCTCTATGAAGTAATGACCAGTAGGCCGTTGGATAGATACCAATATGAGTGGACTTATATCTAAATTTGAAGCAGGGGAAAGACATGCTTGCCTAGGGAAAGGGTGGCCAGTGAGAAGAGGAGCTTAATGTCTGGTTAGACAAAGGAGACACACTCGAAAACGACTATGAGGCCAAGAGGATTGCCTGGGGGCACCTGAGTTCTGAGGATCAGCAGTTGTTAAAAGAACAGAGCAGTATGCCAAAAACTTTCAAAAGTAAATAGGGGTGCTCTTGCTGGAAAGTTAAACCATTGATTTTTATTTATAATATGCAGGACTCCATACATGGTTATAACATAAAGATACACTCAGTGAAAAAAGCAGATGAGGAAATAATATGTAGATTAGGGAATCAATGAAAGAAACAAGGTGACTGTTTTGTTAATGTTTGTTGTGGTGTGCTTTAAAAGGCTGGAAAACTTGACTACACTTTGACAGTGGTATGTGGTAGCCTCACTGTTCTCTGAAAACTTTCTAATGGTAGAAGGTTCACACCCAGTTCTGCTGAGGCCCAATGTGATTGAATGCCAGAGCACTGAGGAATCTGATTTTGTAACCTCGGGGCCAGGAAGTTGGATATGGCCCAGAATTTGTTGGATTACTTCAGATTTTTAGGGGTTTTTCTCCCCTCTTTGATTAACATTTCAGCCTAATCAAAAAATCTCAAACCTCACAATATACTTTTAAAAAGAAACAAACCAAATCAAATAAATGATTTGAACATTGAAATAATAATGCAGCACAGCCCTTTTATCAGCACTGCTGGGTCTTTACCTGAAGACAGGCCTTTTTCCCTTCCAGCAAGCTGTTTTTGTAAGTAATGCTGCCACCTAGCAGTCTTCCAGCAAATCACCGTTTTGAATTGAAGGTACATTTTAGCATTGTCTCGAATTCACCGTATTTGAGAAGAATTTGAGCAAAACTTGAAATATAAATTGAACTACCTTTGAAAAATACCTTTTCCACGGATACTGGTCTTGAAACCATTATCTGGAAAACAACAGACTGTTGTAAGCAATTCAGTTGAGATGAAATTGATGGCAAAATGTAAAACACCTTCTAGGTAAGACTTCAGTACATTTATAACTAATACAAACTTCCATGGGTATCTCCTTAGGGAAAATAGACCAATATTTTTGTTGAACATGGGTAAAAAAAAAAGTGTGGGTGATCAGTCTCAAAAAGGAACAGTTTTTGGACCAGAGGACCTTCAAACTGAAGGAATCATAAATATCCAACAGAAACCTAAGTGGCATTTTAATTCATGTCAGGAGCTTGACTTACAAACTAAGCCAAAGATGCTTTTTTAAAAAAATGAATAAGATCTAGAGATCTGTTGTACATCATTGTGTTTTTAGTCAACAATATTTATGGTACACTTAAAACTTTTTTAAGAAGATAGATCTCATGTTGTATTCTTACCAAAATAAGTTAAAAATTCATAAATTTTTGTGTTTTCACAAAGGTAAAAAAAGAATCTAATATTTATTAAATGTTTGCTATTTCCCCAAACACCAAGCATAGCACTTTCTTGGTACTATGTTCCCTACACAACTCTCTAAGAAGGTATTACAGTAAATAATCCTATTGATACAGGAGGACTTGAGCTTTGGGGATGGTGACAAGGCAAGTGAGTGTTGGAGGGGGATACAAACCCAGATGGTCTGATTTCAGAACCTGAGGTATTACCTACCACCAATCTATCAGAAGCAAATAGACACCAGATTTTTAGTGGGTTAAAACATTTGTTAACAGAATGGAGTAAGTTTCTATTTTCTACTTGAGTTGCTTTTTAAATGGCATAAAAGAAAATGTTCTCAGTTTGCTCTGAGTGACCTTTGTCTTATCTCCTATTTTACTGCAAACTACTAAACATTAAGAGAATTTTTAACTCTACGATAGGCCCTCTGTTCAATGCCTACTGGCCTGCTAGATTGGTAGATACTTTGGCCAGTTTTGCCACCTCTCTATTTTAGTGACATTTCATTTTTTCATATCTTGGAAAAGAATGTCTTTCTTGTTGATGTCACTGCTCTGCATTTAGCTGTCAGTGGGCACATTTGTCCTGGACGCTCTAAGGGACCTGTACATCATACCCTGAGGAGATGACTTGGGTAAACATGTCTCTGAAGACAATTTGAATGTGCCTGTGGCTCACGCTCTGCTACCAGTGCTTCTCAGACTTTAAGGTGCATTCAAATCATCTAGGAATCTTGTTAAAATGCAGGACCTGAGAGTCTACATTTTTAACAACCTCTCACGTGAAGCTGATGGTGCTAGTCCATGGACCATGAGTACTAAGATGTTCAAAACTACTCAGTTTTTCTTGGGTCTGGTGAGAAAATCTGGCTCATTTCTGAAGTCAGGAAGGAAAATCTCCATAATTTTCTCATTTTTCCTGTTTTTATATATCCAATCATAAAAATCAGGTTATAAATCAAGTTATGTGTTTTATGTTTTTAAACAAAGGTTTCCATAAGAGCTATTTTAAAAATAAAATCCATTTGGGCCCTAAATCCAATGGTTCAAATTTTTCTTCTTGGATTCAAAGTCTTTGCAACTTATACCCCTACCATAAATGAGATCATGGAGAGTCATTCTGGAAACTTCTAGAACCATCTGGCTACCAGCGAGCTGCCCAACCTCCAATCCCATCTTGGAGGAAGCAGGTGTAAGGTTCCTTTAGTCAGTATAAGCTAAATCCAGAACTCTGGTAATTAAAAAGACCAAAATCAAACTTTAGAATTGTTCTGGAATTAGTTCCTTGACCCAGTGGTCCTATTTTAACAAGAGCCAATGGTAGAATTTCCTAGATTTATTCAGAGTCCTCTTTCAGGGTACTTTTGTCCCTATATTCTTCCTGTTATTGTCAACATCACTCATTTTTGTTCTAACAAGGAGATATATAGTATATATAACAGAGGCAAATGTAAAACTGCTACACTTGGTTCCTAAGATCAAATTGCACAAGAGTGAAATGAGTGAGACATAGAAATTGGCCATTTTCAAAAGAAAAAATTCATTGCCTGTCTACTCAGTATAAGTGACCAGAATAATATTATTCAGTCTAGGAAGGCATTAATAGAAGAATAGTGCCTAGGACAAAGGAGGTAATGAGCCTCCTCTAGTTTGCATTGGCAAACCCATACTTGGGGTACTATGGTGTTCAGATGTGTGTGTACGTGTGTGTGTGTGTGTGTGTGTGTGTGACTCAGTGAAAGCATGGGAAGGCAAAAGTAAGAGCAGTCATGATTTAGGAGAAACAATGAAAAAGACCCAACAGATTTCAAGAAGATAACCACCATCTGGTTTTTCTTTTTGAAGATAAGTGATGGAAAGAAGTTGAGAGAATTTCAAACTATGTTATAAGTTAAAGGACCTAGGGATATTTGCCTTTGAGGTATGTCTATGTGGGTTTTAAGTGAAAGTTACTTCAGACCTCTTAATGGGTGGATGGACAGATGAATGAATAGATGGATGAACGGACAGACAGGTTATCTATTGAATATATTATATGTGTCAGGCATTCTACCAAGAACTCTACATGTACTAGATGATTTCATTCTTCAAACAATTATTTAAAATTAGTATAATTCCCCCATGTGAAAACTAGTAAATATAAGGCTAGATAAATTAAGTGACCTGTCCAAAGTCATTGACCGGGTAACTCCATAGTTTGTGCTCTTAACTTCTAGTTAATAACCCTACGTGACAGCCACGGAGGTTCACAGCTCAGATGTCCCTTAAAGAAATAATTTGCTGGCCAGCTGTGAGAAGTACAGTCAGCTGACAGCCTCCAGCTGTTAATATCTCCAGGATCTGTTTGTGCCTTCTACCAGAGACCATGCTGTTTCTGAGAAGCCCCAGTGACTGAGCATGGCAGGCAGGGGTCGCAGGACCTGGATATTTCTGCCCATTGTGGGCTCCTCTAATAGAGGATATTCTTTTCTGAGGATATCCCGTTAAGTTGTCATAGACTTTGTCAGATCAGCCCTGCAGTGTGATGCTCTCTCTGGCCACTCTTGCTCCCTGCCCTTTTATCTATTACAGGAGTCCTCCTGAAAACAACATCAAAAATAACTTCTTTCACTCCATCATCCATCTCACTGCTTCCTGAGGGACCCTACTGGCACACAGTGTGTCTTCAAATACTCAGAGTGCTATCATATGAAAGGGCATTTAGAATTGTTTTCATATGGTGACAAAGTGTTGGATTAGGAGAAACTGACTGAACTAGTAAGGAAGCAGCTTTCACATATGCATAGGGAAGAACCTTGTAACAACTAAAACTGCACAAATAAGGGGATAGGCTGCCTCAACACTGATGAGTCTTCAGTCACTTCAGTCATTCAGGCCAAGCAGAAAACCACTTGTTGTAAGGTCGTGTGACATTACCACAATCCCCACCCCATACACCATGGAGCACCGAAGATGCTAAACATCCACAATGCTAAGTGAGTAGCAAAAATCAAACTGTTTGGGAAACCACACCAGGAAGACCATACCTTTGATTTTTCAGTGGTTCGATGGGTCTGGTTTCATACATCCATACTTGTATACTCCCAGAGCAGCCCAGTGGTACTCTAGGCCAGACCACCCATAGTCTACATACTTTTATTTATTTTATTTAATCAAAGAGCTCCTAGCAGGTGAGTTAAGGCTATGGGCCCATTGTCTGCATGGGCTTATTTGGCAGGATCAAAAACAAACTATGCATATGCTTTGTGAAACATACTGTAATACTGAGTTCAGCATCTGATAAAATTTTAATGACACCCTCCACTGACACCTGGTTCTCAAGCTCAAGAACCTGCATACCTGAGACTGAAATATTCTCTTCCTCAAAGCTGTTGCCTACCTCCCTTCATTGAGACATGGGCACACCAATGAGGAGACACATAACTTGCCCCCTTCCAGCATTTCCACAATGGCCAAATTACATAAGTAATTATATATTTCAGATGGCGAAATAAAAAGGTGGGAAAGTCTGGTAGGAAAACAGTAACCTAGTCAGCATAGGAATCTGTATATAATGAGACAATCATTAGGTGTGCAAATATTTACTGAGCACCTGCCAAAGGTTAGACTTTCTTACAGGGACCGAGGGCACAAGGATGTGCTTGACAGAGTTCCCTGATATGCTGGAGCATGCTTTCAAATGTCATTGAGAGGGGCACCTGGGTGGCTCAGTTGGTTAAATGTCCAACTTCTCAGGTCATGATCTTGCATTTTGTGGATTTGAGCCCCATGTTTGGCTCTGTGTTGACAGCTCAGAGTCTGGAGCCTGCTTCAGATTTTGTGTCTCCCCTCTCTCCCTGCCCCTTCCTCCCTCTCTCTCTCTCTCTCTCTCTCCCCTCAAAAATAAATAAACATTAAAAAAAATAAAAATAAAAAACCAAATATCATTGAGAAAGCCTGCTGACCCTTCACTGAGAGAAGGAATCAAAGCCACAATCACAGTGACCTGTAGAACCTCCAGTCTGATGTCTTTTCCCTCTCTCCCCACCTCCAAATTTCTGCAATATCCTTGTCACTTATACTCTACATTTTCAAGAAATATTTCATTATACTTAAAGTGCTCTGAAGCCAATTCATAAAATTTGCAAGGGGAGTTAAAAAAAAAAGCAAGCTCAGCAATATTTGGGGACTTTTAAAACTGATGACACAGCTGACCTATTGGAGACACAGGCAGTGGGAGGGCCCTCAGTGATATAAATAAATAGGAATCTCTGTGCTCAGAACCCACAGTTTAGACTCAGAGCTGAAGTCTAAACTCCACCTGGAGGCAGAATGAGGTTCTCCCTGGGATCTCTGCTTTTCATGCTGCTGGTCTGCAGCATCCCTCCAGTTCATGGTGAGAACTTTCACTTACCTTCTCATTGTGCTTTGAGCAGAAAGAGTCTTCAGCCATTTCTTTTTTTTTTTTTTTAACTAGAAAATGGGGAGCAATATGACTGAAATGGGCGAGGGGAGACTACTCAAGTGCTCCTAAATTTCTAAAAGTAATGTGCTTAGAGATTTAACTCTTAGGAGACACTTATGTTGTTAGGATTGTTATCAATAGATAGAGATACTGAAGTCCAGTGTCCGTGTGACTTATTGGTTTGTCTATTCCTGGTCTTTTTCAGATTCAGTTCTGCTATAACATTCTTTCCATGTATATCTTTTTGGCTCTGCCTTTCAGTGCTACTCCTTCTGACTAAACCCTTTATAGGGTTTAAAGATAATTGACCTCAACAGGTTGGTCTCCTGCAGGGAACATTTCGTGCAATTCCATTTGGCTAGCTATGACATGAGCCATTGTAAGCACAACTGGGTACTTAAGAACATGCTTTCTGCAAAGAGGTAGACTTCCAAGTCTAAATGGGGCTACAATGTTTATGTAAATAGATAAACATCTAATTGAATTTGTAAGTTTTTACACAGCTGAGGAAATCTGAGGCATGTGCAGAATGATATACTCTGCTTAGGTATAAAAGACAAATTTTTGCACTTAAGGTGCAAGGAATTGTTTTTCAATTATTTTGCTTTACATGTTATTTTTATTCTTCAAAAACTTCATCTCTCTCTTCTCCTCCATAAAGGTTTCCCATTGCCCTGGCAAGGTCCTCTGTTCCTATCATGCAGTTTGGATCTTGGGTGTGAAATATAAGGTTCTGTGACAGTTTTTGTTCATTTGTTTCCTCCACCAAATTGTAAATGCCTGAGAGCCAGGGCCCTTTTATTTGCAAATATGTGTCAAGCATGGTTTTAGGCACTGGGTTTAAGAGGGTAGAATTCATTAAAATACACGAGACAGATTAACTTATAAAAGTATCTAGTACTAATGACTTCTGTTGTTGAATAAAAAGTCTTGAATTTTTATTATGAGCCTTTCATTGGTAATAATTTGCAACTGAGATGAAGGACCAGCATATTAAACAAAAACAAAAAATATCTTCCATGGTATTTCCTTGGAAAGAAAAGGAGGGGGACGATGAGCATGATAAGAACAGCTTATTACTGCTCTGGGGACATTGTAAGGAATTTATGTCTCTGGTTTTTATACGCTTGGAGAGAAGATCAAATCAGTTGATTTTACATGTATTAATTATAAGTGAGTTTTTAAGTCCCTAGAGCAGTGGTTCTCAAATTTTATTATATAATCACCTGAGCACCAATATAATGCTATCACAAATTTCAACCGGTGTTGTGTTTTTAGAAAGCTAATTTTATTTTTAAGGTTTGAAAATAAGCCAAGACAAGCAGAAATACACAAACTAAAGGCATCTGGGTGAAAGCGCCGACTTGAAATTTTTAAATCTTCAGATGCACCGTATGAAAGATTAGTAATTAGGGGGGCCTGGGTGGCTCAGTCGGTTAAGCGTCTGACTCCGTCTGACTCCGGTTCAGGTTATGATCTCACAGTTGGGGAGTACGAGTCCCCGTGTCAGGCTCTGGGCTGACAGCTCAGAAACCTGGGGCCTGCTGCGGGATTCTGTGTCTCCCTGTCTCTCTCCCCCTCCCCCGCTTGCGCTCGCCCGCGCTCTCTCTCTCTCTCTCTCTCTCTCTCTCAAAAATAAATAAACATTAAAAAACAGATTAGTAATTAAATTCAAGTTATGAATTATATGCCAAAGGGATTAAAATAACTGATTGTGTTTACAGGTGTTCTGGAGGCCTATAACACAAACTTAAAGTGTAAATGCATCCGAGAGACCTCAGCCTTTATCCCCCTCAACCTCATTGAAAAGCTTCAGATCTTGCCTCCTGGGAACGGGTGCCCAAACAAAGAAGTCATGTAAGTTGCAGGAGAAAAATGTTTGTGATTCTTTTTTCCCAATGAAAATCAGATCAAACGTCGCCATATAGTATTTTTTTTAGTATTGTTGACATACAATGTTGCATTAATTTCATATGTACAGCATTATTCTTATTCAAGAATCTCAAAGGATTGATTTTGAGAGTTGCTAATAATTCTGAAGCTAATAATGGGACTCAATAATATTTGTTAAGTACCTACTTTGCAGCGGTGCTGAACTAAGGGCTTTATGCACATTCATTCATCATAATCCCTTAACAGCCCTATTAAGTTATGTCCATTGTTACCACTCCTCTACATGTGCAGAAACTGAGGCTTAAGGAGGTTAATTAACTGCCCCTGAGGCACACCCTTAGAAAGGGACAGAACCAGGACTCCACCCAGGTGATCCCCGTCCAAGCCTCTTCTCTCTTCCACCAAATTCAAATCACCAGCAGAAGCAGACACTCTGTTCCCCAAAAGTTAAAGAGGAAGAAAATAAGTACCATTGCAGTCCTTGGTCTGAACTTCTATTTTATGAGATTGTCCCTTAGCTTTAAGATCTACCAACTTCCATACCATCACCATTATGAAGAGTTAGGCTAAGTAGTCAGTCGTGGCTGCAAGAAATTTAATAGGTATTTTCTTTAACTGAAATGGCATTGACCCCTTGTTTCTCTGACGCTTCCTTTTCAGTACTTTCAGAGATCTGTTGATATTTCTATCATAACATTTTCCCGGGCACCTCAAAGGAGAATTTACACATTGCATGTAAAGCCCCTAGTATAGTGCCTGGCACAGTAATAAATGTAATAAATGTTCAGTAAATGTTAGCTGTGATTATTATAGCATCACTGTGTTGAAACAATCAGGTTTGAGGTTCTCTTTCTCTCTCCCATTCTCTCACCAGAAATAAGTTCTTTATAGACAGGGATCAGATTTATTTGTTTCTCTACTCCCAATGCTTTATCCCTTACCTGGCATAGAGCAGAGGTACAACCAATGTTGGATTGTTACACTGAATATTTTAAATAAGCCTATAGATCTTTTGTGTATCACTACTTGGGACTTTAATTTCTCTTTCCTAGATCTATCTTTATGAACCAAGCACCTACCGTGCCTGGAAGTATTAGGCACAGCATCTTTCTCCACATTTCCTGACTTCACTTTCTCTAGCAGCTCTGCCCATGTACTTCTTTAGACATTTGATATGTTTGTAAGCAGCCACTTTTTGTCCCATTTTGATATGTGCTCTGGGTGTCGCACTAGTTGTGTTCAACTTGTAAAAAAGAAATATGGGATATCAAAAACATGTGTGAAAATTTTTCATTAAAAAGGCATTATACTTTTCCTAATGTCTGCACTGATGAAGGTTCTAACTAAACCACAATTATTGCTCTCAAACTCAGAGATGTCAAGTCTAGCCATGACCTTGGGAGCAGTTCCTCTGGCTGCATAGAAACCTGAGACTTTCTCTCTCCCTCTTTTTTTTTTTTATTACATTTCCTCTGTAATGAGTCTCTAACCTCTCAACCTGAGGAAGTAATGCACCCTAACTTTCTCTTCATTAACATCAAGCATTTTGAAGTGACAAAAGTTTGATTTTATATTGTCTCACCAAATTCCGTGTTTCTGAATTTTAACCAGATATAGAAACAAAAGCTGGAAATTGAGAAACACAGCAATCAGGGTAAAAATGCTGTGAGTCTAGATGGTCAGAAATCTATCTTCCATTATGAACTCAAAAACCAAATTGGAAGGCTCTGCTGAAGAACCCAACAATGCTATGACCTCTGGCCTCTCTAAGATTCATTTACAAGGGTGGAATTTCAAAGCTAGATAGACAGATCCTTACTATCTGTAGTTTCATGGCTAAGGTAAAGGTGAAGAAATTGTTTTGTTCAAAGGTCACCCCAGTAGAGGGTTGAGTGTCCCAGTTCACTATCACCTGGGAGACCACACATCTTTCACTGCAGGTAAAACATTCGGCACTGTGTCTGCCACTTGTTGATAACCATTCAGATTCTGCCCATGTACAGTGATGGCTAAAAGTGTGGGTTTTGAAGGCAGAAAAACCTTCATTTGAATGCTGCTCTGCCCCTGCATTTGTTGCACACTCTTGGACAAGTTATTTAAACTCTATAAACCTCAAGTTCCTCATCTCAATGTAAGAAAATAATAGTTCTCTAGCAAAAGATTGGTGTGAGATTGACATAATCCATGTTACCTGCTTAGTATAGTGACTGGCACATTGTAAGTGCTTGATCAATATTAGCTATTAATTATTGTTGCTGCTTTTGTTGTTGTTGAATCTCTCAGAGCAGTGAAAGCCTCAGTAACTAGAGGGTCAACAAAATGCCAGTGTCACTTGGAACAATCAGCTCTGTAACCTCTCCCACATTACATTTCATTGAATTTGTTTTTCAAATAAAATTTTCTCAAGAGAATGTTTTCTATAGTTTATTTTGTTCTCCCAAGCTCAACAGACAACCACATTTTAAAGATAATGTGATATAGATTTAGAAGTGAGCTAATCTTAGAGTCAGCTATTTGGTCCACTTCCAATTCATGTAAAGATTGTCAGCAAAGCATTAATCCCTGACATGTAAGATTCTGTTAACCTCATCTTCAGCTCCACTGGCTCACACACGACCATCCCACAAATGGTGTTTTCCTCATTCCTCAGACCTCACGCTACAAGTCACCTACTTCAGATCCCAAACTGCTCACCTCCAGTTTCACTTCATCTGGGAATATTTTTCTACTCCACTCTCCTTAAGGGCAGGATTGACTAAAATGTAATACTGTTTTATTTTTATTTTGTTTCTTTCCCCCCAGAGTTAAGAAGAAGAATATGTCAGTTGTATGCTTGAACCCTCAAGCTAAATGGGTACTAAAATTAATAAATGCATTATGGAGGTAAGTCAGACATACCAAAGGTTTTCACATTCCAATTTGTACTGAAGAGTTTCCCTTTCATGGGTAGTCAAAATGGGGACCATTTTAATTATTTATTTTTTTAATGTTTATTTATTTTTGAGAGATTGAGAGAGAAGGAGGACGAAACTGGGGCAGGGGCAGAGAGGGAGGAGGACAGAGGATCCGAAATGGGCTCTGCACTGACAGTAGACAGCCCGGTGCATGACTCGAACCCACGAACCATGAGATCATGACCTGAGCCAAAGTCAGATGCTTAACCGACTGAGACACCTAGGAACCCCTAAATGGGGACCATTTTAAATTTATGAGAAATTCCTAAGACAAATATCCATTCTTCACTATTATTATCTTTCAAATGAGTACGGGCAACTCATTACAGTAGTTCAATAAACTCAATAGAAAGCCAGTATGCACAATAGTCCTTGTTTGACATCTTTAAGGGAAAGCTAGGTGTTAGTAAATCTCTCTGTGAACATGACTCTCTTGTTCTTGTTTTTATTTCATAGTAAAAGTGCTGCTTCAACTCCACGAGCTCCAGTGTTTAAGAAAAGGGTCAACTGATGCCAATATCCCTACTAAGGACACCTGCATACCCCCTCCTCCTGCTCTGGGTTTTAGTTTTGTATTTGGCTGAGTCTTTCCAAAAAAAAAAATGAACTTCCCCATATAAGCAAGCATGAAAATGTATGTAAAATAAGCCTAGAGAAGCTGATGGGCCAACTTGAGCTTTTTAAAAATCATAGTACCCTATATACTTGGACTTTGCATTCTTATTAATCAGGAGGAAAGTTTCCTAGAGGATACTTAGTACTAAATCACATCAATTTCTTTGAATAGCATACCTATTTTTTATGCTAAATTTTCCTAGAAAATAGGGGAATAAGAATTTAAACCTCAAATCTGAACATGTGGCTTGAATTAAAAAGGAAATCATGGAATTCATTTCAATCATTTCACACCATAAGAAAAGCAGTGTTCCATAAGAGACTGAAACCTGCCTGGGAAACCCAGGGAATTTTACAAGAGACAGAGGGCTCTCATAGTAGATATCTTCCATTTAAAAGCTCACTATTGAGAAAAATGGAATCCTTTTCATTCAAAAGAGTTCTTTTGTGAAATTTACTGTCATGGGCAAAAACTAATAACATTCAACAATCTCCAGACTTATATTTGTAGAATATTCAGGAAAAGCATTTAAAGCTGATATTCAGATGTCTCCTTTCATACATTTGCTTTGATGAACTTTTCTTACTCATATCTTTGCACAGACTTTTTTCCCCCCTTGGTCTGTGGTATCCGATTCTTTAATGCTTCCTATTAATCTAATGATATTCAATAAACTCGAGTAAACATTTTACTTAATTATGAGGAACTCATTCTTAACAGAGCATTTGCTCAAATTTAGCCATTCTCTGACTCATCACAATGAAAAGTAGGATTTCATCATGTTAATTTTTGTTTGCATGATGCTTGCCTTTTACAGTTGTTCTAAATTACGTGGCAATGGATAAGTGAAGTTATTCCTGATATTAACACAGGGAGAAAATGCTTGACTATGAGAGCTTCTTTTCCTTGATATACTCATCATTATTTCCTCCAGAGATTTCCAAATTCTTACCAAAACCTATTTTCACTGTCTTATTGTATTGGTTCTTAAAGCCTCCAATGTTTCCTTTGACAAAGTTCTGCACTGGGTTTGACAAACAGAAGAAGTAGATCCTTAAACTGCCATCCCCTACTTCCCTGGATGCAGACTGGCTCTCCCATCAGGGCTGGGCTTTCCCAGTTGACTGGGCTCCACTGCCCTAGTGCCCCTCATTCCTCTTGCTGCTTTGGGGGGCCCACTCTAATCATACCCAGGTTTGAAGCTATATCTGGCTCCCACTTTCAATTCTTTTTTATTTTTTGATTTTTTTTTATTAAATAGATTTCTTGGATGGGAGTAAAAAAGAACCTATTAATACTACTTTTTCTGTTGTCTACAATAGGAATCATAAAATGGATCATAAAATGCCATCAAAATCTTGCATTCTAGCACTTTCCCGATTTCTATTTTTAGAGGCTGGGTATCACATTACTCTTTAGTTTTGTTTAGGTCTTTGAGAATGCAGCTAGATGAATATTCAGGATCCTCAAATAAGAAGTATTACCATTTCATATGAGGCAGCTACTCATGTCACCCTCATTTTACAGAGATAGAAGCTGAGACACACAAGGGTTAATAACTTGCTTGAGGCCTTACAGCTACTAAACAACAAAACAAAATTTAAACTCAGGCAGAGTGCATGCTTCTAATCACTACACTATGCTGACTTTATATGGAGTAGACATCACCAGCTCCATTTTACAGAAGGTGAAGGTGAGGTAAATGGATATTTACTTGCCCCAAATCACATAACTAGTAAGAAGACAAAACCAGAATTCAAACCCAGGGCCTCCTGACTCCTTAGCATATGTATTTCTTACCTCAGCCCCTTCGTCCACCATCCTTTTCAGGGCCAAAGCTCCAGAGGTTCAAGCCTCCCTTGGGTTGAGAGGGCAGCATGAAGACAGTGGACAAAATGTGGGATGAGAAATGAAACAACAGGATCAGGAAGGGTTCTCAAACTTGCTTTCCTTATCACACAACCACCAGCTTCTTAAAAGTCACAGTAGATTTAGAGGTGTTCAGCCTGATTTGGGACAGGGATATTAACCCACAGTTAAATGCAGGATAACTCGTTGAGCCATTTAATGGAGTGTCTGAGAAAAAGTGATCGTTAGCTGATTTGAACATGTTTGGGTTCAGGAAGCGAGAAGAGTGAAACGGTAAGGCAGAATTCAGGTAATCCGTGGCCGAATACATACAAACATACATAATCAAATTAATAAAAATCCGAGTAAAATAGAACTGAAGAAAAACACAAGGTAATGCTGACCAAAGCAGGATGTTCAACTCTGGGAAACAAAATGCAGGAGCTAGAAGACCAAGCTACACAGGGAGCTCTTGGTAGCAGAATTCAGGGAATCTCTCACAA
Organism: Cryptoprocta ferox; assembly: GCA_028646485.1. Taxonomy (NCBI): domain Eukaryota; kingdom Metazoa; phylum Chordata; class Mammalia; order Carnivora; family Eupleridae; genus Cryptoprocta; species Cryptoprocta ferox. The sequence goes on along the minus strand of CM053567.1, from coordinate 132,404,046 downwards.
AGTGAGCCAAGCCTCAATTGCTCTGCTCAGACCCATCTGACTGGTAGAAGCCCAGGGATGAAAAGATTCTATATCTCAAAGGGAAGCAGAATTCTCCTTTCTACCCTCTGAAGGGGCTCAGCCCCACATTACCTGGACATGGCTTGCCCAGCTGTATGAGTTCTGCCTTAGTGGTTTCCACTTTCTATTGCCTTCCTGTCTACAACTCTTCCCTGTCACTGAGAAGTGTTATTTTACTGTTCCTAACACTGTGTAAGGATTGGTACATTTCCCAGGGCTTTTTTGCTCTGAGGTAAAGGTTGGGGGTACTTTTAAACAGAATGAATGTGTTGGTTTACAGAAAACTTGGTGGAACTGAGGAGAGGAGGCCCATGGGTCAGAAGGGTAATATTTGAGAAATCACATCATTTTGTGACCAAGGACAGAAGTTCTCTATGCATCATCCCTCATGCATCATCCCTCTTAAGAACACCATTGGCAGCATCTGGATACTTGTTAAAATATCAATGGCCAATGTTTTAATCAGTCGCACCTATGTAATGGAACATCCATAAAAATCCCTAAACAATACTGTTTGGATTGCTTCTGAGTTGGTGAACACATTGAGGTACTGGAAGGGTGGTGCACCTAGAGAGGACATGAAAAAATATGCCTCCCCATCCCACTCCTCCCCATACCTCATCCTATGCATCTGTTCCACTTGGCTGTTCCTGAGTTGTATCTTTTATAATAAACCAGTAATGGTAAGTAAGTCACTTTCTGGGATTCTATGAGTCACTTCAGCAAGTTATCAAACCTGAGGCAGAGTCGTGGGAATGTCAGAGCATGTAATCAGCTAGGAAGAAATGTAAATAGCCTGAGAACCCCATTTGCAGCTGTTATGTAAAGTGGGAGTAGTTTTGTGGGACTGAGTGCTAACCCTGTGGATTATCTGTATGCTAGCTACAGATAGTGACAAGATTGAATTAAATTGTTGGACATCCAGTTGGCATCAGAGAATTGGAGAATTGGTGGGTGTCAGTAAACACTTAAGGAGAAAAAAAAAACTTTCACAAACCCTCCAGGTGATTAAAATTTGAAAAACATTGTTCTAGGATAAGGGCTCCTAGCCCTCATAGTACATTAGAGTCATCTAGAGAGCTTTCCTCTTCTTCTAAGTATCAGGCTAATTGTTATATACAATAAAATTCACCCTCTTTAAGTGTTCAGTGAATTAGCTCAAATTGCCCCTGTCTTAGTTTGGACTGCTATTGAAAGGTACCAAAGAGTGAGTGACTTATAAATAACAGAAATTTACTTCTCACAGTCTGGAGATTGGAAGTCCAAGATCAGAATGCCAACATGATTGGGTTCTGCTGAGAGCCCTCCTCTGGGTTGCAGACTGCTAATTTTTTCCATGTATCCTCACAATGAAGAGAACAGAGAGGGAAGTGAGCTCTCTGGCAATCCTATTCATGAAGACTCCACCCTTATGATCCCATTTGATGCTAATTATCTCCCAAAGACCCTACCTCCTAATACCATCACATTGGAGGGAAGAGTTTCAGCACATGAATTTTGGGGAGACACAAACATTCAGTTCATTACAACCCCAGCCCATGTTGTGTTCCTATAATTTTGCCTTTTCCAGAATGTCATATAAATGGAACTATACAGTATGCATCTTTTTCGACTGGCTACTTTCACTTTGCATAAAGTTTTCGAGATTCATCATGTTATTGAATATATCAATGGTTTAATGATTTTTGTTGCTGACTACTATTTCATTGTATACATATACCACAGTTGATTCAGTCAACAGTTGATGGGCATTTGAATTGTTTCCAGTTTTTTACTATTATGGCTATAACTGCTTTCAACATTCACACACAAGTCTTGGTAAGAACATATGATTTTGTTGCTCTTGAGTAAATCCCTAGAAGTGAGATTGCTGGGTCATATGGTAGATGCATATTTAACTTTATAACAAGATGCTAGACTGTTTTCCAAAGTAACTCTACTATTTTGCATTCCCACCAGCAATATATGAGAATTTCAGTTCACATCTTTGCCAACAGTTGGTATTATTAGTCTTTTAAACTTTAGATATTTTAGTTAATATGATCTTAATTTGTATTAATTAGTTAAAATGGCTAATGATGTTGAACAATTTTTAATGTACTTATTTCAGATCCATACATTTACATTAGAACCCTAACTTATGTGAAAGACTCTCCCCATTGAGTTACATTGGCAAAATTATCAAAAAGAAATTGATTATGTATGTATGGTTCTACTTCTGAACTCATTTCATTGATCTATATGTCTATCTTCATGCCAACACCTTATGATCTTGATTAGTATAGCTTCATAGTAAGTCTTAAAATTCAGTAGCATGACTCTTCCTATGTTGTCCTTTTGCAAAATTAATTAGGACCCATGTCCTTCGCTTTTCCATGTGAATTTTAGACTCACCTTGTCAATTTCTACCCCCCCAAAATAATTTTGACTGGGATTTTATTGAATCTATAGATCAATTTGGAAATAATTGGCTTCTTAATAATACTGAGTCTTTCCAGTCATGAACACAGTACATCTCTCCATTTATAGAAAACTTATCTAATTTCTCTCAGCAATATTTTGTAGTTTTCCACATTCAGATCCTGTACTCACCCCAAGCCAAACCATGAGATGTTACCTGTAAAGGACAGTCATATGAAGGAGGAAGATTAACAGATGTGTTCCTCATTTATCATCCATTTAATTTGGGAAGTGGTCAGATGTGTCTTCTAGCCTTTAATTGAACAATATTTCTCTCTCCTTCACAGAAAAGTAGTAAATAACTTAAAGTAATATGATGGGACATCTTCTAATTCCGTCCTACCAGATCTACAAGTCTACCCAAATCCCTTTCCCCTTAGCAATTCCCTTTTCCTACATCAGAGTAGGCAACTCTGCTCCTCATTCCTCCATGGCCAATTTCTCTACCTGTTTTAAATCTTGTCCCCTCTCACTATCTCAGGAGTCATTAACCATACTTTTTCCCTATTCTATAATCAACCATTTCCCCCCAGTTCCATCTGCATAGCATTTAAACATATTTTAGTCTCTGTCAAAAAAAAAAAAAAAAAAAAAAACTCTTCCTGGTCCTTTTCTGACTATTGTCCCCACCTTTCTTCCCCTCCATCACAGCCAAACCTCTTGAGTTGTCTATACTCAACATCTCCATTTCCCCAGGTCTCTTTCACTCTGTAGCACCTTCAAGATGAGGCTTTCACTCCTTCACTGCCCCAAAACAACTCTCAGTAAGGTCACCAATGACCATTGTAGCCATATCAGTCAGCTATTTCTGCAAAAGTGCTATGTAGCTCAGTGGCTTACAACAAAAACATTTATTTCTTGTTCATGTGTCTTTAGTTGAGCTAAGGTTCAGCTTACAAGAGTGAGTTTGGAATTAATTCAGACCATTTGTTTGCTTCAGGTATACTCCATATGTATCTGATTTTGGAGGAATCAGAGACATTCATGGCATATTCTTCTCATGGTGATGGCAGATGCAGAAAGGAGGTGAACAAAAATATTCTATGCCTCTATGGTCAAGGTTCAGAATTATCAATCTGTTTCTTCCACTTACATTTTATTGGCCAAAGCAAGTCATATGTCCTGGCCCAATGTCAGTGGGGCAGAAAGTTTATTTCACTCTAGTGAAAGTGCAAAGCCATATGGCAAAGAACATGAGTACATGTACTTGCCACAGTTGCCAAGTACAATGAGCAATGTTTCATGCTTATCTTACAGAACTTATTTTTTCAGGAAAGGAGGACTGCTGGAGTTACAGTCGCTCCCTTTGTTACTCAGAACAACACATTTGTGGATTTCCTTCTATCTTTCTGGCCATTCCTTCTCAGTCTTATTTTCAGGCTTAACTTTCTCTCCCTGGACAGCCAATAATAGAGAAGGTGACTGCTCCTCTTTTGTCACTATATATTTTCTCCCTGAGAGATATCTAAGACCAAATAAACATTAATGACTCTCAATGTTTCATCCCTATTCTCCTCTAAATTTCATTCTATCCTACCCACATGACTCTGCTATATCTTCACTTTGGATCTTGCAAAGGTACTTAAAAAACTCAATGTCAAGGACCAAAATTCATGGTCCAATTCCAGTACTACCTTCCTCAGTGAGAGGTCCACAATTGTCTAATTCTATAAGATGCAAAACTAAAACTGACTTAAAAATTCATTTTCAATCACTACCAACTCCATATCCAATCCATAACAAAACTCTGTTGACCTATTTCTGTAAATATTTCCCTAATCTGTCCCCACCCTCCATCCTTATCAACACCCTATGCCAAGATACCATCAATTCTCACCTGAAGTAATTAAATAGCTTAAAGCTGTGTGTATCCTGCACCCCATCTGATCTCTCTCTCTCTCTCTCTCTCTCTCTCTCTCTAATGCACTAAGGTGATCCTTACAACATGCACATCAGATGATGTCACTCCTATTTCATTTCTAAGCTCAAGGGTCACTTTCTCAGGAAAGCCTTCCATGTCCCTCCAGCCTAGGTTAGATCTCTTTGTGATGTGCTCTCACAAAACTGTCTCTTTTCCTTAAGAGCATTTACCTCAATCACTAATAACACACTTGTTAGTGTGACCGTGTAATAAATATGTCTCCCTATTAGGCTATAAACTCCATGAAATCAAGAACTGTGTTTGTTTTTGCTCATCCTTATATCCTTAGCATCAGTTATGGCCTTGAACATAGTAGGAGTTCAAGAAATATTTGTTGAATGAATGAATGAGTGAATGAATAAATAAATGCCTTGTAATTGTCTCATTTATTACTATTACAATAGTATAAAAATAACTTCTCACATGTTCATCCTATTTCTCTAATTGGATCATAAATTTCTTGGAGACAGTGAGTCCAGTTTTCATTTCTTTGTCTCCCACACAGCATCCCAGATATTCAGTAAGCAACTTTTGTGCAAAATGAAGGGCATCTTGTACAGCACATAACTTGTTTGGAATATTTAGGAAATGTTTCTTTACCATATTACCAAGAACATATGACTAGGAGAAAGTAGAATTTCACCATATTTGTAACTACTATTGTGCACCTGAAATGCTAGCAGATTTAAACCAATTGATGATTGTCTTTGAAATTTAATATAATTGTATAATATTAAGATTTTCCATGTAAATTCTAGAATTTAAATTCTAGTAAATTTAAATACTAATTTAAATTAGTAAATTTTAAACAATAAAATTATGTCATGATATTAGGGCACTAGGATATTACTGGAAAAAAAGCAAAATTAATAATGAATATATTCTCACTATAAATTTAAGATGACTAACATTTATTAAATTCTTACTTGCTGTGTCATTTAGGGTCCCTTTAGGAAACAGCACACTCAGCTGGAACCTTGAAGGGAATACAATGAATTAACTATTTTAGAGGTGTGGACAGGATTAAGAGAACCAATAAGAAATATTGAGGCATCCAAGGACTAGTAATCACCCCATTTTTACTCCACTCTAAGCCAAGTGGTTGGAAGGAGAAGGAGGAAGGGAAGGATATGGTATTATGGAAGGTTTTTGTGGAGAACTACAGCTTGGAAAACTAGATTACCTGATAAGAACTATAGGCATTGAGGAATCAGCCACAACAAGAATTGGGTTTAAACAAGGAGTGGAGGAAATAAATTCTTCTACCTCTATTTCCTTGCAACCTCCAATTTCCTCTCCATACCCCACACCGTCATTGACCAAACACATCCAGCAGGGATCAGATGAGGAAACTAAAGTTCAAAGAGGTTAAAAAGTTTGCCCAGAGTCACACAGCTACTAAATATCAGTTCTGGTATTTGAATCCTAGCAAGTACACTCCAAATACCATAATCTCATTTAATTATTTTACATGTGCACTGGAGGATGGTCTCAATTACAAGTCATTATAATAAAAGTTAATGAAGCCTACACATATATATTTTCATCATATATTCCACTGTTAAAAAGAACTACTCATTTCAAGATAATCAATTTGACTTGCAAGCCTTTTTTCCCCATCTGAATGATATAAAGCGTCTTCATTTGAAATATGAAAATTAAGAAAAACAAATAAATGTTATATTTCTAAATTCAGGGGAGCTATAAGTCCCAGGAAAAGATCCCAGATTTAGCCCCTCCTATGAAGTTGATAATGGGACTAATACTTCTCCTTCAAAGGTGATGAAGAGGAACACTTCTCCATCATTGCTGGCCTGACACTTTCTGTTGATCTCTGGGCAAGGCTCCCAGCAGCAGCTCCAGCTCTGTCTCTAAAACACTCTCTGATCTAGAAGCCCTTCTGTTTCATATCCATTCCTGAACAAATGCTCTCCCCACCAATCCAGAAGCGAACCTGGGACCCTCTGGGAACACTCTGGTAACCTCACAGGGCTCTGCAGCTCTATCAAGGAAGTTCTTTAGCATCCCCTGGTGGTTAGCCCCCAAACTACCACGATCAAATTGAAGACAGGCCATGAGAAAGGCAACATTAACTCTGGGCACAAATTCCTGCTTCCTTCTCCATGCAGAGTGAGACTCCTAAGAATATCTCCCTGGGATCACAGACAGGTAGATCCCACGACTCCCTTCCTCAGTGCCTAAACTCAGGACTGCAGGGTCTTGCCTCTTCAAGAATAGTCCTCCACCAGCAACATCAGCATCATTTGAGAGCATGTTAGAAGCGCAGAATCTGAATCACAAACTGCATTTTAACAAGATCCCCAGATGATTTATATGCACCTAATGCTTAGAAGCCCTTTCTTTTGCATTTCTCCCTGCCTCCACACTGCAGAAAGACAATATATTATCAAATCTGAGGGCTGAGCCATAATTCCCCCTAAGCTAGGTCTGCAACCAGGCTAAGAAGAATGAAAAGAAGTGAAGTCAGACGATCTTGGATCAAAAATTGGGTCTACTATTGATGAATTGAAATAAAATTAAACTCTGAGTCTCACTATTCTAAAATTTCAGATGAAAATAATATCTACTCTTTAGGAAACTAAGATTAAAAACATTTTCAGATCAGCTACATGTAATCTGGGGTCATTTCTTGGATTTGTAAATTCCAGGAAGTGGGGTTATTTTTCCATTTAGAATGTTATTCCACTGGCCTCCTAGAAATAATCATATTCAACTCTCTGAGTTTATGCCACAGCCCTCTACTGGCATCCAGTGGTAGATGGTATAATGTGGCTATAGCTAACTCAGCAAACAAGGTAATTCAGTGTACCCTAGAATTGACTTAGGAAGATGGGGCCTAACACCAGCAAAAGACTAATCACATGGACTCCAAAAGAGAGATTAAAGAGAGAAATGGAAAAAATGTGCTTACACGTCCTATGTCAGCAGAGACCTGTGACAGATACAGACTTACTGATCTGAGCAAGACAATATATATCAGGTCATTATCAGCTGCCAGGTGCCAACCTAAAGAAATATGTGCTGAACTTTCTATTCTACACCATCTCAAATTACATGTAAAATAATTGCCAAGAGTTCAGTCAAACTGAGACCCATTATTCACTAACACAGAACACATTGAAGGCTGCTGAAGGGAGGTGGGCAGGGCTCATGGGTTAAATGGGTGATGGGTATTGAGGGCACATACTGCGATGAACACTGGGTGTTATATTTAAGTGATGAATCACTAAATCCTACACCTAAAAATAATACTACACTGTATGCTAACTAACTGGAATTTAAATATAAACTTAGAAGAGAAAAAAACATTTCTTAAGTGCTTTATAACAAATGGCAGGTTAGTTTACTCAGCTTCCTTACCTAAATCATGTTTTGTGTCTTTCTATTGCTTTATTTCCATGTTCTTCCCATTTCTAACATGGTCAATGTCCTTGAGATATTCTCATGGTGTCCACAAAGACAGAAAACATTTTTTAAAATTTTGCCTGACATCTAGTTTTTAAGTTATAGTGTGTTTTATTGTTAATTGTAATGTGTAGATTCTTCCTAGGAGCAACGTCAAAGAATTCCACTTTGGAAATATCCAGTCCATCATTTAAAAAAAAAATTAAGCATCTCCCCACATTGTCCCATGTAGGATAACTTCATATGCAGATATACTTTTCACTAATATTGATGGGAATCTGAAAATCTCAATTGCAATAAGGGCATATACTGGGGTTTGTGTAATAGGAATCACTAAGCCACAATCTGGATTCTAGTCTTTGGAGTTTCTTCCTTTCCCCCCCCTACTTGTTGAAGGTAAGAAATTTTAAACCTTCTTATTCACGTTTCTTTTTATTATCCAACTACCCTTATGTGAGGGTAGATTATTATGTGAAAGTGAGATTTTTTTTTCCCTAAGTACTTCTTAGAGAGACCCTTGAATGTATAGCCTAATGATGCCTTTTAAAAAGAATTAATTTATTTATTTGGAGAGAGACAGAGAGAGCATGTGTACACATGCACATGGGCAGGGTAAGGGCAGAGGGAAGGGAACAGAGAGTAGCTTAAGCAGGCTCCATGCTGTCAGAGCAGCAGAGCCTGATGTAGGGCTCAATCCCATGACCATGAGATCATGACCTGAGCTGATTTCCAGAGTTGGCTGCTTAACCAAATGAGCCAAATGAAGGCCTCTTGCCTATTGATTCCTTGAAGGAGACCACCTAGTGGCTGGGAGGCAGGTAGTTGGGTCTACCTCCAGTTGTGGTGTTACTGTGTGATGGGCAGGTAGGGTGGCCAGTTCTAAACTCTACTGACTGGAAGGGACCTTGAAGCTCCCTCTAGGCCTCTTGTCACAATGAGAAGAACCAGGCAGACTTTTTGTTTTGTTTTGTTTTTTTTGCTCAGCAAAAGCTAAAATTCCAAGGAAGATTAAAATTGAGGAAGTCTCCTAACTCTTTTTTGGCCTCCTCAATTGTCCATGAGGTCCAGCCCCACATTCTTGAGTTCCTCAGAACAGAACTGGAACCTTGATTTTAGCCTATGACTAATAAGATCATCCAGCCAATTCAAAGTAAAAAATTTATGTAACTTTTTGGAAAACCTTGGCCAAAATCTGAGGTTGGTTTTTGGCAATGCTAAAGTCAATATATATTAACAACACAAATGCTTCTTTGTGTTCTCCAATCTTGGGACAAGCTGTAGATTTGGACATTTAGCATTCATACTCATATCCAACCTGTGGAGTTGGTGGCAGAGTGTGGCATTTTACTAGACGCAAAATGACAACTTGTTTGTTGTTCATACACTGTACCGACTTGAATAGTTTTTCTTTAAGTTCTTATTTTGTATCATCTCAAATTGTGAGTGTAATTTTAAAAGAAAATTTTCTACTATATAATTTGTACATAATACAGTACTTACAAGACAAAGAGAACTATTTCTCCAGGATTTCACTTCATTTTGTTCATTTTTGAGACAGAAATACTAAAATAAGAAACGTGGGTCACTCTCTAGCTGTACATTGAAAAAATTTTCTTTTTTGGAAAAGGGTTCTAATTGAAAAATCACTTAGGGCTTCCAGGAAAGATGGCAGAATAGGAGGATCCTGGCTCACCTCATCCCACAGATATAAGAAGATAACACAAACATCAGTGTAAATAACCCAGAAAGCAACTTGAAGACTAGCAGAACAGACTCTCCACAGCTAAATGTAGAGAAGAGGCCATAGCAAGGAGGGTAATAAAGTTGAGATGCAATTAGGAGCCAAATGAACCCACGAGACTATCTGTGGGAGGGAGGGATACTGTGGCTGTGGAGAAGGGAGAGGAGTATACCGCACACCAGGTACCCCAGTCATGGGGGACCTGCACTAGGAAGATGATTCCCTATAATATTTGGCTTTGAAAACTAGAGGGGTCTGGCTTTGTGAGTTCTTATAATCAGTGGGGCTTAGCACCTAGAACTTTAAAAATCAATAGGCTCAGTTCTGGGAGAATCAGGAGGGTGAAAGGAAACTGAGTCCTTATCTTTAAAGACACAGCACAACAAACAGCACTGAGGAAAAGGCAGCAGTTTGAAAAATGCCTGGGATATATGGGAAGGAGATGTATATACTAATCTCAGAGCATGCACTAGAGGGACAGGGATCTTTGGGAAACTTCTTCAGAGCAAAGGCACTGGTGGGAGCCATTTCCCTCTCCCAGCCCCCAGCCTAGATACATAGACATCTGTGGGAATGAGTGCCAACTCTTTCCACCTAGCTTGTTAACAGTGCCCTGTCCCCTGTGCTTCTGTGGATCTGTCCCCTCCAACCCATTGTTGTCACCATGAGTTTTCCCAGGCAGCTCCATGTCCCCGCCCAAAGAACACATGTGCAGAACTTGCTGGCACCACACACCCCATGCCTTCCCTTCAACACACCTTTGGCAGAAGTCCATCCAAAGTGGTGTCGCAAGACTGGCAGTGTGCAAGCAGCCCCAACAGGGGCCTGCACCACTCCAAAGTGACTCCTTCCCCAAGGAGAGGGGAGACAGCCCCAGCGATGGGCTAGGGGCAAACATCTGGTCTGACTGCAAGCCACTCACCAACAAAAACCTCTCAGGGACAACACAGGGATAGCACCCTGAAGCTCTGGCAAACACCTGGTCTGACACAAGTCAAACACAAGGTGGCCCCAGACTAAAAGCACAGGGCCCAAACCCTGCCCACAAAAGACAAAGAGAGCCATTGTAGATGACCGGACTAAATGCAAAAGCAGCTCAACCACAACAGTAGGGCTCGTGCAACATTCATAGGAGACATGCTTGAAGTGCCAGGTTCTGGTGAATAGGGGACACTGCACCGCAGGGCGCTACAGGATTTCTTCTTCATAAGACCAATACTCTCAAGAGGAGGAGACGTAGCTGACTTTCCTAACACATAGAAACAGAAACAAAGAGTTAGACAAAATGAGACAGAGGAATACGTCCCAAATGAAAGAGCAGGACAAAATCACAGCAAGAGACCTTAATGGAATGGAGACAAGTAATGTGTCTGATAGAGAATTTAAAGTAATGGGCATAAAGATATTCACTGGACATGAGAAAACAATAGAGCATCATAGTGAGGTCCTTTACAAAGAGATAGAAAACATTAAAAAAAAAGGTCCAATCAGAGATGAAGAACTCAGTAACTGAAATTTAAAATATACTGATAGAATAAATAGTAGGCTAGAGGAAGCATAAGAATCAGTGAGTGACCTAGAGAACAGAGTAATGGAAAGTAATTAAAATATATTAAAGGGAACTCAGTGACACCATCAAGTATCAAAACATTCAATTATAGAGATGCCAGAAAGAGAAGAGAGGGAAGAAAATTTGTTTGTAAAAATAATAGCACAACCCCCCTCCCCCAAATCTAGGGAAGGAAAGGGAAATCCAGATCCAGAAGGAACAGAGAGCCCCCAACAAAATCAACCCAAGGAGGTCCAAACCTAGACACACAGTAGTTAAAATGGCAAAAAGTAGTGATAACAAGAGAATTTTTAAAGCAACAAGAGATTATTTTTGCTTTTATTTCCCTTGTCTCAGGAGACATATGCTATGACCAATGTCAAAGAAGTTACAGCCTGTGTTCTTTGGGATTTGATGGTTTCCTGTCTCACATTTAGATCTTAATCCATTTTGAATTTATGTTTGTGTGTGGTGCAAAAAAGGGGTCCAGTTTCATTCTTTTTAATGTTGCTGCCCAGTTTTCTACTGGGGTTTCATCAAAATAAAAATCTTCTGCACAGTGAAGGAAACAGTCAACAAAACTAAAAAGTAACCTAAAAAATAGGAGAAGATATTTGCAAATGACATATCTGATAAAGAGTTAGTATCAAAAAAATATAAAGAACTTATGAAACCCAACACCTAAAAAACAAATAATCTGTTTTTAAAATGGGCAGAAGACATGAATAGACATTTTCCCAAAGAAGACACACAGACGACTAACAGACACATGAAAAGATGTTCAACATCACTCATCATCAGGGAAATACAAATCAAAACTACAATGAGACAGCACCTCACACCTGTCAGAATGGCTATAATTAACAATACAGGAAACAACAGATGTTGGTGAGGAGGCAGTGAAAGGGGAACCCTCTTACCCTATTGGTAGGAATGCAAATTGGTGCAGTCACTTGGGGAAACAGTATAGCGTTTCCTCAAAAAGTTAAAAATAGAACTACCCCATAACACAGCAATTGCACTACTCGGTATTTACCCAAAGGATTAAAAAACACTAATTTGAAGGGATACATACACTCCAAAGTTTATAACAGCATTATTAACAGTAGCCAAATTATAGAAAGAACCCAAATGTCCATTGACTGATGACTGGATGGAGAAGATGTGGTATATATATATACAATGGAATATTATTCATCCATAAAAAAGAATGAAATCTTGCCGTTTGCAATGACATGGACGGTGCTAGAGACTATTATGCTAAGTGAAATAGTCAAAGAAAGAGAAATGCCCTATGATTACACTCATATGTGGAATTTAGAAAACAAAACAAATCAACACAGGGGGATAAAACAGAGGCAAATCAAAACACAGACTCTTGGGGCGCCTGGGTGGCTCAGCCGGTTAAGCATCTGACTTCAACTCAGGTCATGATCTCACGGTTCATAGGTTCAAGCCCTGCATCGGGCTCTGGGCTGAATGTTTGCTCAGAGCCTGGATCCTGCTTCAGATTCTCTGTCTCCTTCTCTCTCTGCCCTTCCTCCACTCATGCTCTGTCTCTCTCTGTCTCTCAAAAATAAATCAATGTTAAAAAAAAAAAAAAAAGAAACAGACTCTTAACTATAGAGAACAAACTAAGGGCTGCTGGGAGGTGGGGGGCAATGGATTAAATGGGTGATGAGTCTTAAGGAGGACACTTGTGATGAGCACCAGGTGTTATAGATAAGTGATGAATCACTAAATTTTAACACCTGAAGCTAACATTATACTGTATGTCAACTAGCTGGAATTTAAATAAAAACTTGGAAAAAAAATAAAAGTAGCAAGAGAAAAGAAAATAGCTACATACAAGGGAAACCCCACAATGCTATCGGCTGATTTTTCAACAGAAACTTGATAGGCCAGAAGGGAATGGCATGATATAATCAAAGTGCTGAAAGAAAAAAAATTGTAACCAATAATATCCTATCCACTAAGACTATCATTCAGAATAGAATGAGAGACAAAGAATTTTCATACAAACAAAAGTTAAAGGAATTCATCACCAGTAAACCAGCCCTACAAGAAAAGTTAAAGGGGACTCTGAATGGAAAGAAAAGACCATAAGTAGGAAGCACAAAGGCACTAAAATTAAGTATATCTATAAAACACAATCAAGGAATTCACACAATAAAGGAATGTAAAGTATGACACCTAAAAACAGGCGGGGGGGGGGGGGGAGAAGGAGGAGAAATAAAAATTCAGTGAAAGAATAAGTTAAGTGACCATTAAGTTAAACTGTTATATGCATATGATACTATATATAAACCTAATTGTAACCACAAATCAAAAACCAGTAATAGATATGCAAAAAAAATAAAGAGAAAATAATCCAAATCTATCATTAAGAAAGCCAGCAAACAGTGAGGGCCAAGAGAAATAGAAAAAAGAAACAAAAGAACTACAAAAACAACCATAAAACAAGTAACAAAATGACAGTAAGTACATACCTGTCAATAATTACTTTGAATGTAAATGGGCCATATGCTCCAATCAAAAAACATAGAATGATGAAATGGATGAAAAATCAAGACCCATCTATATGCTACCTACAAATAACTCATTTCAGTCCTAAAGATACACACAGATTGAAAGTAAAGAGGTAGAAAAGCTTTTATCATGCAAATGGAAATGGAAAGAAAGCCAGGGTACCAATACTTATATCAGACAAAATAGAATTTAAAACAGACTATAAGAGACAAAGAAGGACACTACATAATCATAAAGGGAACAATCCAACAAGAAGATATAACAATTGTAAATAATTATGTACCCAAAATAGAAGCACCCACGTACATAAAGTACCTATTAACAAACATAAAGCAATATAATAATAGCAGGGGACTTTAACACTCCATTTACATCAATGGATAGGTCATCCATAGGGAAAATCAACAACAAAACAGTGGCTTTGTATGACACAGTGGAACAGATGGATCTAATAGATATACTGAGAACTTTCCATCCCAAATAGTAGAATACACATTCTTTTCAAGTGCACATGGAACATTCTCCAGAACAGATCACATGTTAGGCCACAAAAGATGTCTCAACAAATTAAAAATGATTGAAGTCATACCATGCACCATTTCTGAGCACAGCTCTATGAAACTAGAAATCAACCACAAAAAAAATCTGGAAAGAACATAAATGCATGGGGATTAGATAACATGCTCCTAAACAATGAATGGGTCAACCAAGAAATCAAAGAGAAAATCAAAGTATATAGGGATCCAGATGAAAATAAAAACACAATTGTTCAAAATATTTGGGAGGCAGCAAAATTGTACTAAGATGAAAGTTTATAGCAATACAGGTCTATCTCAAGAAGCAAGAAAAATTTCAGATAAACAAGCTAACCTTATACCTAAAGGAGCTAGAAAAGAACAAAAAAAAAATCCAAAAGCAGTGGAGCAGAAATAAATGAAATAGAAACTAAAAAACAATAGACTAGATCAATGAAACCAGGAGGTGGTTCTTTGCAATATCAAAAAAATTGATAAACTTGTACCCAAACTCATCAAAAAGACAGAGGGAGGGACTGAAATAAATAAAATCAGAAATGCATGGGGAGAAACAACAACTAACACCACAGAAATGCAAAGGATTATAAGAGAATATTATGAAAAACTATATGCCAACAAATTGGACAACACAAAAGAAATGGATAAATTCCTAGGAACATATAATCTCTGTAAACTGAATCAGAAAGAAATAGGAAATTTGAACAGACCAATCACCTGTAACGAAATTGAATCAGTAACCAAAAAACTCCCAACAAACAAAATTCTAGTATCAGATAGCTTTACAGGTGAATTCTACCAAACATTTAAAAGAGTTAATACCTATTCTTCTCAAACTATTCCAAAAAATAGATGAGAAAGAAAAACTCATTCTATGAGGCCAGCATTACCCTGATATCAAAACCAGATAAAGACTCTACAAAGAAAGAGAGAGAGAGAGAAAGAAAGAGAGAGAGAGAGAGAGAGAGAGAGAACTACAGGCTAATATCTCTGATGAACATATATGCAAAAATCCTCAATGAAATATAGCAAACCAAATTCAACATTATATTTAAAAAATCATTCACCATGATTAAGTAGGATTCATCCCCAAGATGCAAGTGTGGCTCAGTATGCACAAATCAACCAGAGTAATACATTACATTACCAAGAGAAAGGATAAAAAACATATGATCTCTTCAATAGATGCAGAAAAAAGCATTTGACAAAGTACAATATCCATTCATGATAAAATTCCTCAACAAAGTAGATTTAGAGGAAAAATACCTCAACATAGTAAAGTCCACTTTTGGAAAACCTACAAATAACATTATACTCAGTGGTGAAAACTGAGAGCTTTTCCCCTAAGGTCAGGAAGAAGACAAGGATGTCTACTCTCACCACTTTCATTCAATATAGTACTTGAAGTCCTAGCCACAGCAATCAGACAACAAAAAGAAATAAAAGGCACACAAACTGTAAGGAAGTAGCAAAACTTTCACTATTTGCAGATGACATGATACTGTATGTCAAAAACCCCAAAAAGTCCACCAAAAAACTATGAAAACTGATAAATAAATTTAGCAATGTCACAGGATACATAATCAATTTATAGAAATCCATTGTGTTTTTATACACTAATAATGAAGTATCAGAAAGATAAATGAAGAAAATAATCCAATTTACAATTGCACCAAAAATTATAAAATACCTAGAAATAAATTTAACCAGGGAAGTGAAAGATCTGTACTCTGAAAACTATAAGATATTAATGAAAGAAATTGAAGATGGCACAAACAAATGGAAAGATATTCCATGCTTATGGATTGGGAGAAAAAGCATTGTTAAAACGTCCACTCTACCCAAATCAATCTACAGATTTAAGGCAATCTTATCAAAATACCAATAGCATTTTTTCACAGAACAAATAACCTTGAACTTTGCAAGGAATCACAAAAGACCTTGAATAGCCAAAACAATTTTTAAAAAGAAGAACAAAATTGGAGATATCATAATTTCAGATTTCAAGCTATACCCTCAAGCTGCAGTAATCAGAAAATATGGTACTGGCACAAAAATAGACACATAGGCCAATGGAACAGAATACCCAGAAATAAACCCACAATTATGTGATCAATTAATCTTCGACAAAGAAAGCAAGAATATGCAATGGGAGAAGACCAGTCTCTTCAACAAATGGTGTTGGGAAAACTGGACAGCTACATGCAAAAGAATGAAACTGGACCACTTTCTTACACCATACATAAAAATAAATTCCAAATGGATTAAGGGCCTAAATGTGAGACCTGAAAGCATAAAAAATCCTAGAAAAGAGCACAGCCAGTAATTCCTCTGACATTAGTTGTAGCAACATCTTTCTAGATATGCCTCCTGAGGCAAGGGAAACAAAAGCAAAAATAAATTACTGGAACTACATCAAAATAAAAAGTGTCTGTAGGCAAAGGAAACCATCAACGAAACTAAAAGAAAACCTACTGAATGGAAGAAGATATTTGCAAATGACATATCTGATAAAGGCTTAGTATTCAAAATATATAAAGAACTTCTACAACTCAACACACACACAAAAAAACAAATAATGCAATTTAAAAATGAGCAGAGGACCTAAATAGACATTTGTCCAAGGAAGATTTACAGTTGACAAATGAAAAGATGCTCAACATCACTCATCATCAGGGAAATGCATATCAAAACCACAATGAGATATCACCTCATACCTGTCAGAATGGCTAAAATCAAAATCACGAGAAACAACATGTATTGCCAAGAATATGGAGAAAAAGGAGCCTTTGTGCACTACTGATGGGAATGCAAAGTGGTGCATCCACTGTGGAAAGCAATATGGAGGGTCCTGAAAATTAAAAATAGAAATACCATATGAGCCAGTAATTCCACTACTGAGTATTTACCCAAAAAATATGAAAATACTAATTCAAAGGAACACATGCATCCCAATGTTTATAGGAGCATTATTCATATGAGCCAAATTATGGAAGCAACTCAAGTGTTCTTTGATAGATTAATGGATAAAGAAAATGTGGCACGTGCGTGCGCGCGCGCACACACACACACACACACACACACACACTGGAATATTACTCAGCCATAAAAAAGAATGAAATATTTCCATTCGCAACACGGATAAAGCAAGAAGGTATAATTCTAGGTGAAATAAGTCAGTCAGAGAAAGAAAAATACCATATGATTTCCCTCATACATGGAACTTAATAAACAAAACAAATGAACAACGGAAAAAGAGAGAGAGAGAGAGATAGACAAACCAAAAAAAAAGACTCTTAACGATAGAGAACAAACATATGGTTACCAGAGTTGGTGGGGGAGGATATGGGTTAAATAGATGACGGGGACTAAGAGTACACTGATGTCAGGGTGCCTGAGTGGCTCAGTTGGTTAAGTGTCTGACTATGGCTCAGGTCATGATCTCGCAGTTTATAAGTCTGAGCCCCACAATGGGCTATGTGCTGACAGCTCAGAGCCTGGAGCCTGCTTCCTGCTTCAGATTCTGTGTCTGCCCCTCCTGCACTCGTGCTCTCTCAAAAATGAATAAACATTTTTTTTAAATTTTAATAAAAAAAGTACACTTATGTAATGAGTCTTGGATAATGTATAACATTGTCAAATCACTATATTGTACATCTGCAACTAATATAACACTGTATGTTAACTATACTTGAGTTAATTTTTTTAAAAAAGAAAGAAATCTCTTGACTTCTGTTTCCTTACCTGTAAATTAGAAGAATGATTTAGACAACTGCTAAATCATCTTTCAGTCCTAAAATCCATATTGCTACCCCTTCCCACTTCCTTTCCTCTGATGTTTCCTAGCTCAGTAAATTTTGGCACTACTATCCACTGAAATTAAACCTAAGTGTCAGCTTTGACCCCCTCTTTCTGCCTAACTTTCCTCTTTAAACCATTCATCAATCGCAGATTGTCTCCACCTCTGTGACATCTTTGGATCTACCCACTTTTTTTTCACCACAGCATTTGGCCTTGTGAATGAGTTCTTCTTATTTAGGGAAGTGATTTTACAAGCAAAGAAGTTTTAGAACTATATTTTTAGAGATGACAGAATAAATCAAATTCATGTATTTATAAAGTAAAAGAATCTGGCCTCTCATGGAAACAAGACTTCAACTTAAAGTGTATAACTAATTTAAGTCTGTGATTTTAAGCTGAAAAACTTATTGAATATCAATTTTAAGCACTTTAGAGTATGTAAGAAAATTCAATATGCAGAAATTTATAATTTATGTATTTGACTAACAAGATTTTCTTAAATAGTCAGGAAGACTTGTTCAGGTTGTGATTTTGCCTTGGCAAGCATTTTAAAAACCTAGGGAAAAAATGGACTGTATTTCCATTTCCAACCAAGTCTGTAAATAAGCCTGACTGTTTAAGGTAAGTTATGTTTGTTGGACTGAGTTAAGCATTAATTAAACATAAATTAAAACCAATTATTAATATTTACATAAATATTAGAAAAAGGTTTATAGACAAACTTAGTAAAAACAAAAATTAGAAAATAATATTAATTTTAAATCTAAGCAACCACTAATTGTCCTTCCTATACTCAAAATTCCCCTCCAGACATTAACTTTACTGACTATGGTAAAAAGCAGTTCCCTTTTATCATGGAGCTGCTAATGTGATATCAGAATTTAGTCAGGAACACTTTAATATGTGTCTTGCCTATTAATTAAATACAATGAGTGCAGAGTCAAACCAAGTTCTAGAGCATACAACAATTTAAATACTTTTTGTGATTAGTGTAGAGAAAAGCCACATGGTATCTCTTAGGGTCCTATTGAAATGCTTTACTATTCCAAATGTATTTCAGAAACAGAGAAAATGTCTTAGAGACTTGATTTTCTCCAAATTATGACTCAGGCTTTACTATAAAATTGTCATTGGTTCTACATAACTAGAGCAGCATCTTGGCCCCTTCTTTATCTGGCTGGGATTTGTTATTAGTTGGGTGATATTCTTTAAAACATAGCTGATATGGATTGATAAAATCTGTAAATGTAAACTAAGTTAACCAGAAGAAGGAAGCTCACCAAATCTCTGGCATAATAAAGAAACTTCTCTGTATTCACTTTACTAATATCTCCATCCATGCCATCAACGTTTACTGCCCTTCCAATTAGTATGTTTTATTATTTTAAACTCAAGCAGTGAGAACTGAATGAAGGACTCTTCTACTTTACAAATAATCTCTTCCTTTGCCTTAAGACATTTTAGAAGAAACCCAGCTTGCTGCATTCTAACTCATAGCTATGCACAACCTTATAGAGTGGAGAAAGTTTGTGGGGAGAATTCCAGAGCCATGTCTTCACAGTGTTCTCTATACGCTGAACTGAATGTGAATAAATCAAACATGAGTCTATACGTATAGAAATCCATAAGGTGGATCATCTCTACCACCTTCTCCCCACCCCACAACCTCCCTATCAGCTGATTATATGTATCTGAGATGCTTTTCCTTTATAGAAGGTAGAAAGTAAAGAGGTACAAATTATCTTCCTCTGCTTTCTCAACAGGAGCATCGTTAGCATTCTTATTCCTGGGGTGAGTACTTGCTGCATATTAGGACGTGCTTCTCATTTCTAGCCCCAAGCCACTAAATACCACTAATCATTAGAAATTTGTGGGAGCCTATTTGTCACCAACATCCCACCTATAAGGCACCTCTATCCCCTCCCCAAGAACCACTGACCTCATTAGAACAGAGAAGACTTTCCAGCACTGTTTTCAACCCCTTGAACTCTGCAGGAAGGGGTGGGGTAGGGAGGGGGAAAGTTCTTTGCCACATCTCTGCTTTAACAGAATGAGTGATCTCAAAAAGAAATGAAGCCTCGAAGCCAAACTTTGCAGACATTCCTACCCTAGCTTTCTGCCATTAGGCACAGAGTCCCAGAAGCAAGGAGAGGCAGGAGTTTATGTTGTGATATGAGCTTGAGCAGAAAAGGAGATGGTAGGCATGCCTGGGTGGCTGCCAACTTTTGATTTCAACTCAGGTCATGATCCCAGGGTTGTGGGATTGAGCCCTAAGTTGGGCTCTGCACTGAGCATGAAGCCTGTTTAAGATTCTCTCTCTCAAAAAAAATAAAATAAAAAAATAAAGATTCTCTGTCTCCCTCTGCCCTTCTCTGCTCATGCTTTCTCTCTTTCTCTAAAATAAAGCAAAAACCAAAATAAATTTGAAAAGAAGATGGTAGATATCTTAATAATCATCTAGTCAAACACCCTCACTTTAAAGATGAAGAAAGTGGGATTGTGAATCATGATCTGTAAAATATACTCCAAATATTACTATGATAATTAGTGATTGTTATATTTATTACTACAATATCTGTCTTCAAATTCCTCAGCCTCATGAAAGATCATTTTAGTTCAAGTGTTCACCAGAAACTGGGCCTGATCAAGGATTTGGGTGAAAGTATTTTATTCTAGCAGTGACCCAGGCAGCGTGGTGAGAACTGGGGAAGTGATACAGTGTGGAGGCTGTGCTGGGCCACCAGATCCACCTTTAGGACTGAAGCATTTATTCCCTACAGCTGTTTGGGTATGCAGCAGGCAGCATCTGAGAATTGCCTTTAACCACAGTCATGCTCCCTTCCTGGGAGCAGCCTGTATCCAAGGACTGGTTGATACAAGAGAGTCTATGTACCACACCTACCTCCCTAACTCCCAACAAATCTGAATGGTCATCCCAGCTTCAGAACTTCCTATGGGGGTCACTGACACCTTTGCTGCAACTGCCTCCCATTCAAATTCTCCCTCTGCTAATCCTGCTCACTTCTCTTCCCCTGCAGGTGTAAATCCCAAAACACTCCCAAATAAGTGTTATGCTTACTAACCTCCCTATCAGTATACTTAGCCAGGGAGCCTGACCTGCAAAGGTAGGTGCCAGAAGTTGTTAGAAGCTGAGGCTAAAAAAGGGATTCTAGAGCTGAATCATGTACCAGCCAGCTGTCAATGAAAATCGCATTACTGGTCACGCAGGAAGCTCACCAGCCCCTGTACAAGGTAGCAGTGGAACTGTAAATACTTCTGGTCATCAATAGCTGGCAAAATGGTTAAAGGATAGGTACTAGGAAGTGCAATATACCAGGCACTTAAGAAATATGGGGTGATTCATAGTTCGAAGACAAATGGAATTGGATAGGTATTGCTGGAAGCATTAGATGATTTTGGAAGAAGGTTACAGAAGGCACAAAATGATTACCAGCATTTAAAGTCTAGATAAGAAAACCAGAAGGCCTCTTTGGAGCACATTAAGAGATTCTCCTCCCCTGCTGAAAACAGCAGGGAAATCTGAAGACCCAGTCCAGGACTTACTCATAACAGCAGAACTCCAGAGAAAGTTGAACTCTCAACCTAGCAACATGGAGCCTGCAATAACAGGATCCTAAAAATTGAGATGAGAACTTCAGAGCTGATGCGCTTGAAACATTAAATTCTCAGAATCCACTGCGGTCTTGAACCTGCAGAGATGGATAGCACTGTTGGAATCAGCACATTCTCCTGGCCTTGCCAGATGATGTGTGCCTCCATGATCTCTGCCCCATCACTTCTTCTTGTACTAGATCAGTAGGTAGTGTAGATCACAACACAAATGTAAGACTTGGTAAGGGAGAAAAGGAACTATACCTTGGAGGACCTGCAGGACCTAGTTCACATGTGCCATTAAGACTTGAGAGAGCATATATGAAAGTAAATTCTGAGAGTGCCAAATCAAGGGGCTGATAGGACATAAAGTGGAATAAGACAGAGTTTATCTATATGGGAACACTTTATTGAGATAAAGGATTTAACACCATGGCAAAGACCCCGAGGCAGACACATTCCTGGATGGTTTTGAGTCTGGGCTGTCAATTTCTCTAGTTCCTAAATGAAGTAGAACTGCTAAATAAGCTGTGGCAGACAGTGCAAGAAGTGATCAAATGTTTTGGAAAGGTGACCATGCTAGATTGGATACAGTATAATACAGGGAAACCCACCTCACAGTTATGTGTGGTGGGAGAGCTGGAGGGTATTTGGTTTACTAAAATAGTAAAGGATGCAGCTGAGAAGGTCTCTAGCATCTGTGAGATTCTCTGCACTATAGGCCAGGGCACTTGTAACAGAGGCTGTGACAGAACTGGTCTCCCTGATAAAAAAAATAGGGTTGATAGCTTTCAGAAATAATAGAAATGAAGTAGTAGCACTTAACCACCAGAAACAAGGAGGGCACAGTTATACTGTACTACAAGGACAATGTTGTACTGTCAGGGCTGAATTATAGGAGGCAAGGAAATAGTTAATAGAACATGTCATTTATATGGACACGATAGATGGGCTGCCAACAAAGGTATTTTTCAACGTATATTACCAAAAAAACCACAAAAACAAATCAAGATGGACAGACAGGAGGCCAAGGTAAGATGTCACAATAAAGAGTTATACTCTCTTGTCCAGTTTTTGGATCTGAGCCCATTTTTAGCCCTATGAACTGTTGGCTAAAGAAGGTCAGTTCCCTAGGAGAAAAGACACAGCAACATCACAAGATGTGCATATGGAAATGATTTTCCCAAGATGACTCCAAACAGACCATTTACTAAGAAAACTGTATACAGGAGGAAGAACAACACACACATATTTGGGGAACTCTTAGGTACCAGGAGTAGCACTGATACCAAGGCATATGAAACACCATCATGGCCCAGACCCAGTTCAGTGAGTTCACTGAGTTTACAGAACTACCCAGTCGTTATTTTCCCAATTACTAAATATATAATTGAAACAGACATACTTGGAAGTTGGCAAAATCCCCACATTGGTTCCTTGGCCTGTGGTATAGGAGCTATTATAGCATGAAAGATCAAGTGGAAATTCCCCCCACCACCCCCGCCTAATACAATCCAGCAATACGATAAATCAGAAAGTACAGCATCATGGGGAAAGTGTCAAAGATTAGTACCACCCTTTTTTTTTTAACGTTTATTTTCTGAGAGACAGAGGATGAGCAGTGGAGGAACAGAGAGAGAGGGAGACACAGAATCGGAAGTAAGATTAGTATCACTGTTAAAGACCTAAAGGATACAGGAGTTATGATCCCCATCATATCTTCATTCCATCACCAATTTGGCCTATACAGAAGCCATATGGATCCTGAAAATAGCTTCTGCAAGTTTACTCAAATATTTACACTAAATTGTACACTGGGCCAGGTGTGGTATCTCTGACAGCAGATTAACAAGGCCTCAGCCACATGGTATACAGTCATTAATCTGGTGAATAGTTTCTTTTCCATTCCCATCAGAAAGGAGATTCAGAAACAGTATTCACTTGGAACAGACTATAGTTACTATAAATACTACATTTATAAATTAGCCTCAGTATTAGGTTTAATTTCCCATCTTCTGTCATAATATAATCTAACATTCTCCTACAATTTTGCCCTGCCCTGCTATATTAATGACATCATGCTAATCTGACTAGATGAATGACAAGTGGCAAGTATGTTAAAAACCTTGTTAAGACACATGTGCTCCAGAAAGAGTAAGACAAAACATGGAGATTTAGGAGTCAAACTTACCAATGAAATGTTTAGTGATCCAGTGGTCTGGGGCATGCCCGCACTTCTTCTCCAAAGTAAAGGATAAATTATTGCATCATGCACTTCCCACCATGAAGAAGGAAGTACAATGCCTCTAAGTGGGCTTCTAAGGTTTCTGGAGGGAGAATATTCCATATCTGAGAACACCACTCCAGCCAATATATTAGTTGAATGAATGGATGTCAGCTGAGCATGAATACATTCAACAACAAGCCCCCACTGCAATACATATGACCCATATGACCCAGCAGAGCTTATGGTATTAGAGGTATCTGTAGTGGAAAAAGATACCTTATGGAGTTTATGGCAAACCTTAATAGGTGATCATAATGTAGACATTTAGATAAATTCAGGAGCAAGGCCATGCTATCTGCAGTGGAAATTTACATACTTTTGGAAAAAAAATATTTCCTGAAATGCATTGAGCCCTGTTATCAATGGAGCAAAACAAGTAACCATGTGGCCAGAGCTACCATCATTAGTTAGGTTCTGCCAGACACACAGGTTGTAAGGTCAAGGGAGCCCAGAAGAAATCCATTGTAAGATGGGAGTGACACATCCAAAACCAGGCATGAGCAGAGCTTGGAGGGAATAAAGAAGCTACGTGATCAGGTGTTCCAGGCCCCCTTGTTATCCACCGCTATTGCACCAGTACCTCTCCCTCAACTCACACCTAT
This sequence comes from Cryptoprocta ferox, assembly GCA_028646485.1. Classification (NCBI taxonomy): domain Eukaryota; kingdom Metazoa; phylum Chordata; class Mammalia; order Carnivora; family Eupleridae; genus Cryptoprocta; species Cryptoprocta ferox. Next base: position 132,379,525 of record CM053567.1, on the reverse strand, counting down.
GGCCACATCTGGGTGTTTACGTATGTGTTGGGAGAGATTCCTTATAAACGGTTTATAGAGGAGGATAAAAGCTGAAGTTGGTTCATACATATGTCAACTCAATATGCCAAAAATTGACAGGGGCTGCACTAAAGCTCCATCCATGGGTAGTCTTGAAAGACAGGAATAAGGAGAAATCCTCCCAACGTCCCAATGAACAGAATTTTGAATGGTGCCCTTGATCATTCACTTTGTGTGGAAAGAAAAGTAGCCCAAAATTAGAATATATATGAACTGAATATGTCCACCCACAATTAATATGGTGAGACCCTAGTCTCCAACGTGATGGTATTTGGAGATGGGCCTTTGGAAAGTAATAAACAATAAATAAGGCCATTGTCATGTAAAACCCTGACAGTTGTTTTGTGAGTTTTTTGTTTTTTGTTTTTATGGTTTTTGTAATGCAAGTGCCTGATTTAAGTTTAGATGGCCAGGAATTCCTTTCAAGGATGATTATCTCCAATAAACACACTGCCACATGACTAGATAAAGACCAGGCTGCCTCCCCCCCCACCCCCAACTGAGCCTTCGTTTTAGAAAACTTGGTTGATTTCAATAACTGACTATTTGAGGCACTTGTTTTTCTTCTTCCCAGGCTTTAAATTCCTACTCTTATGCTTAAAATTCACCAAAAAGGAGTGAGCTCAAGAAACCCTAGGTCCCCTACCCTCAACCCCAATAAAAACAGAATCCCAAGCTCCTGCAAGCACCAACTCTCTCTCTCTCTCTCTCTTTCTCTCTCTCTCTCTCTCTCCCTCCCTCCCTCCTTCTCCCTGCAACCTCACTGTGTGGGTGTGCTGTATAGTTTCCAGGTCCAGTAATAAACCTTTATTTTTTCAATTTCCTAAAGGTTATTGCTGAAGGGTGTCTTGCAATCCTAATAAGAACTACAAGAGCTGGAACAACCACAACATTAGTTATCAATAGGGTTATCAATAGGCTGAGACTGGCACAAAATGGTCGTGAGGGTGGGCCCTCTTGATGGGATGAATGCCCTTATAAAAGGAGGAAGAGACACAATCTCTCTCTCTCTCTCTCTCTCTCTCTCTCTCTCTCCATCCTTCCCACCCATCCCCCTACACATGCACACATCAAGAAAGGCCATATTATAAGACAGACATCTGTAAACCAGGCAGAGGGCCTTCACCAGACAACAAATCTGTTGGCACCTCGATCTTGGATTTCCTAGCCTCTAGAACTGTGAGAAATAAATGTTGTTTAAGCCACCAAATCTATGGTATTTTGTTATAGCAGTCTGAACTATGACATGGACTCATGATGACTGGTTTAACAGTTGGTCAGAGCTCGGGAAGGAGAAAAGTAGAAGAGAGGAAACATGAAGGTCTGGGTTTGGAGCATGTGAATCTATGGGAGTGAGCACAGACAGTGAAGACCTCTGCATCACATGTTAATACCCATCAAAGCACCTTCACTACAGGAGAGGCTAAACAACCAAGTTCATAGAATGATTTAGTCAGATGATATCATCCATCTTCTGTCATTGGCCACCTGAGTGCTGGCACAGTGAGCACATGAAGGAACTGGCATAATCCCCATGGGATCAATGGCATGGCCTCCCATTCAACAATGCTGATCTAGATAGTGCTGCTACCAAATGACTATCCCAACAGCAACAAAAACCAATCTTGAACTCCTGATTTAATACCATCCCTTGAGAAGCCCCATGGTGCCAAAGTAACTACATTTGACCCTTTCTATCCTAGAAGAGGCAGAAATTCATTTTGACTGGAATCAACACTTATTTTGTGAGATTTCTCCTTTATTGGCCATGGGCCTTAGCCAGCACCACTAACAAGGAATTATAGACTATTTGATCCACATAACTTTGCATCAGAACAAGGAGTCCACTTTACAAAAAAACAAGATGTGGCATTGAATGCATGACCTCTGAACCTATTAGTACCATCCCATATCATGCCACACAGATACTGCTAGCCTAATATAGTGATAGAAGGCCTTTGAGGGCACTCAGAGACAAGAGACTCTGAGAATGAGGCACATTCAAGGATTCAGTACATGATCTAAATATATCACCACTATATGGTGCTGTGTCTCCAGCATGAAAAGTATATCTGGTTCTAGAAACCAAAGGGTAGGAGTAGGCAGGGTGCTACTTATCATTATTCCCTGTGACCCTCTTAGGGATGTTTTGCTTCCCATCCTTGCATCTCTGTTCCTTGTGTGTTAAGATATAATGGTTCCCCAAAAGAAAAATGTTTCTACTTGGGGATAAAGCATGAATGGCATTAGATTTACACTATGGCAACTTCTGGGAACATTGAAATACTCATTTCAAAGGACAAGCAATCAAGAAGACTCACTATCCTTGGCTAAAATGAACAAATCAGGAGACTATAGATGCTGGTGAGGATGTGGAGAAACGGGCACCCTCCTACACTGTTGGTGGGAATGTAAACTGATGCAGCCACTCTGGGAAACAGTGTGGAGGTTCCTCAAAAAATTAACAGTAGAACTCCCCTATAACCCAGCAATAGCACTGCTAGGAATTTACCCAAGGGATACAGAAGTGCTAATGCATAGGGGCACATGTACCCCAATGTTCATAGCAGCACTTTCAACAATAGCTAAATCATGGAGACAGCCTAAATGTCCATCAACTGACAATGGATCAGGAAGATGTGGTTTATCTATACAATGGAATACTACATGGCAATGAGAAAGAATGAAATCTGGCCATTTGTAGCAAAGTGGATGAAACTCGAGGATGTCATGCTAAGCGAAATAAGTCAGGCGGAGAAGGACATATACCATATGTTTTCACTCAGATCTAACAGGAGAAACTTAACAGAGGACCATGGGGAGGGGAAGGGGGGAAAAAGAGTTAGGGAGAGGGAGGGAGGCAAATCATGAGAGACTCTTGAATACTGAAAACAAACTGAGAGCTGAAGGGGGAGGGGGAAAAGAGAAGGGGGTGATGGACATGGAGGAGGGCACTTGGGGGGAAGAGCACTGGGTTTTATATGGAAACCAACATGATAATAAACTATAAAAGAAAAAAAAAGAAGAGTCACTATCTTGGGGAGGTAGGGGCGAAGGGATTCAGAGAAGTCAGGGTTCCTTTACATGTGCAAAGAGGCATATTAGGAATACTTTTCACACCCAAGCAATTCACTTAGGCATTTATTGGTATTCCCTTGCCTAATTTTCCCTGTAAATGAACAACTTCAATAGACATAGCTTGAGAACGGAATGGCGACCAGGCTAAGAGCCCTCAAGAATGAGATAAACCACAATGGAGAGTAGAGGAGAGAGATAATGGGCATCATTCATGGCCTTGATACTAGCACTATAGTGGCTGTAGTTCATCCCTCTAACTTTCCTCTTATAAGGAAAAGAGGCCCATCAGAATCCTAGAAGAGCTGCTCTTCAACTTAGAGTGAATCTGAGTGGAGCAAGGGCAGAGCAAGCCATTAACTTACAAGGGAACAGTCCCCAGAGTAGGTGTAGTGAATGCTGTGATGCACTGCTCAGATCCTTCTCCATGGCTAAAGGAGGTGCTAGGGGTGCTGCTGAACCCTGCACTCCATGACATGCTTTGCCCTTAGCCATCTCCAAATATTGCCTTCAGTGTAAAAAGAGATCTACCTCATGTATTTTCTCCTTTTTCCAAAGGACAGACTGAATTTGACAATAACTTGTCAGTGCAGGGATATTCAGCCTAGCCCCTTGTCCTGGCTCAGATAACTATGATGATCCATCCCAGCTTCAGATCCCCCTGTGGGGTCAGTTGATGCTTCTTATATAATTGCATTACTGTTTAATTTCTCTCTTTGTCCAACCTTCCCTCCCTCCTTCCCTTCTCTTTACACTGATTAATCCTGAGAGCACTTTCTAGTAAATCTCCTTGACACTAATCTTCTCGGAGTCAGTTTCCTGGGGATCCCAACCTGCAATAAACAGGGAAGGAAGTTGCACTGACAAGCACATTACTACTGTAGACAACTAGGGCTCAGTCTCCTGAGGGTCCCTCTCAGAGACTATGTTGAACATGTCTCAGAATTTTTCCATTGAGAAATAAGGGGGTCAGAGTATTTATCCACCAATCCCCACACTTAATTGGGGTTATTCTGGGGGTCTTAACACTCTGGCACTTACTTCCTACTCTGTATATAGGCTGAGGAAGCTCCTACATCTAGAGAACACTGTCAGGTAGAACTTCTCAGAAGCCTTTAAGCTCAAAGTAGACTGCTACCAGTGTAGAGGTTACAAGAGGAACATTGCCATCATTGGACAGAGGTCATATGGAGACATATAGGTTATTTCTATTGATGGGGGGAAAGGCTAAATTATGTTTGTGAATAATAATAAAAATGGACCCAAGAAGACTGTTGGAAAAAAGCAGCATAGTTTGAGGCCATGAGAAGGGAAAACATCTAATGATTCCTTGTGATAGTATGTTTCTGGTGTGCAGTATATGCAATAGCACCGGGAGATAGTATGGGTGGGTGTGATAGGGTTGCTGCAGGGGAAGACCCATCATGACTATATTTATAAACCTACAGGCATTTCACTGGTTCCTGAGTTGAAGGGCAGACAAAGGTCTTGAGGAAAGTAACTGTCTTGCTCATGTTTGATGTGGCAGAATGTCATAGCTTTGGGGGGCCACTTTCCTTCCCCAGAAAAACTGGGTCTCAGATATCAGCTCTGCCACTCAACAGCTCTATGACCTTAGCTACATTACTTAAACTCTGTAAATCACCATTTCATCCCTTTTAAAATGGGGTAATAATACCTATTTCATGGGGTTGTCAAGAGGAGACAAAGAATGTGAAACATGTGGCACAATTAAATGTCCATTGCCCTTTCCTCAAAAAAGTATTTTTAGGGTAAATAAATAAATCTAAATTTACCTGAAAAATCCAGTAACATTACATAAATCCAAAAGTTGTCATGGGGGTGTTAATGAAGGATTATGTTGTCACAAAGGATTGCTATTGTCATAAAGGACATGACAATCCTTCAGTTGTCATGAAGGATTGTATTGTGAGAGGCCAAATTAATGTTATGGGTTCTGATTTCAGTGAAATCGTCAGATAAGGCTTCTAAAAGGCTCCCATATGGATAGTATTTAAATTTAGTTTCAAACTACAATATGTCTAAGTGGAAACAAAGTGACAGCCACAGTGGTGATTGATTGGAATCATTGGATCTCTTGGAGTCTGCTCATTATTAGTGTCTTTAAAATGCCTGTTGAGCCAAGGCCACTCTACTCTATTTGATCTTTTGTATGACAGTTTGTTATTTAAGAGTATGCTACATTGCTGCAGAGCTGTTTTTTAACAATTTTTATATCCTGAGTGGAAGAGTAAAAAAAGTTAGTACTTAATCCTACTAACTTCTCCTCTTCTGAGCATCATCCATCTTCCCAATCATCCCCCATTCATTTTACCCACTCCCTGAAATGTGTTAGAAAGAATAAAATAACTTACTCAAGGCTACTGGGAGAGAGTGTCAAGATCAGTTTTTAGAATTTTCATTCATCCTGCTGAAACTTCAAATCCTTGCAGTTGTCAACTATACCCCAAACCCCTGAATCTGTCATTATCTGTTGTTTTTTTCCTTTAAAGAGAAATTGTGAAATAGCCTTATGCTTTATGGACCGAAAAAAAGTCTCAACCAATGGAAGCCTTGAGATAGTCAAACACACACCAAAAGAAACAGAAAGAGTCAGTTCATGGAAGGCTGCCGAGGAAGCAGAGGAGGACAAGGCAAGTAAAGATTATTTATGTTGAGAAATACAGGGGTTTGGACTTTGTAATCTGCTAATCACTTTTTCAAATTAATTCTCAGTCAGCAGTGGCCCAAACCAGTAATAATGATAATGACAATAGCTAATATCTCCTGAGTTAATATTCAGTACTTTGCATTAATATTCAGTATTAATACTTTGTTATATTAATACATTTGTATCAGTACTCAGTACTTTGTATTAAGTGTATACTTACTGAGTTTTAAATACAGTATTAAGTGCCTATAGAGTATTAAGTACTTTATAAATATTATCTTGATTAATCCTCACTCCTGCCCAGTGAAATGGGTGCTTTTATTATACCCATATGACAACAGATGAGAAAAGTGAGGCTTATAGCGGTTTATATCAATTAGAGTTCTGGCAGGAAAAGAGAAAATGACCTCCCATAGCATTTAAATAAAGTGTTTTATGAAGAATCCCTTTGGCCTCCTTTATATAATTATGGGTGGAGCTAAAAGAAACAACAAGGAAACCAGCAGGAGCTGGAGTTGTGGAAAAGGTCCATTGCCAAAATCACGGCCCTGCCTCGAAGGAGTGGGGACCAATTCCCTACCCGTAGATCTTCTGTCAGTTTCTCCCATTGGTTAAATCATTTAGATACCAAAGGCAAATGTAGCCCAGTTGCCGTATTTGGTGGAAGTAAGCAGGGCAGAGAAAGATGAAGAATGGATCTGGAATGGCAAAAAGGGAATGATCTCTATTACATGGCTACCTGCCTACATGGCTTGCTCATGGTCACCCAGTAAAAATGACTTGAAAGCTCATGCTATCTTGCCTATGATAGGCTCAATGGACCTGCTTCATTATTGCTCCCAAAACAGGTACTGGAAATGAGATAGAGTATTTTACCCAACAATAGTGTACCTGTGGCAATTTCAATCTTCAGCCTGCTGAGCCGGAAGAGAAAGTGGAGACCAGAGATGGGTAGAGCTAGCTGACTGCCACAGCTCTCTTAGAATAATGGTGGTAAGCAGGCAGAGCTGGCCTTATTCAGGGATCATGAACTTGGGGGCTGAAGAAAACTTCTACTCAAAGCCAAAATATTACCTTCCTGCTTTCTCTCAAGGCAGTGATGCCTCAGTTTCAAGAAAGAAGACAAAGTAATTGTATTAGTTTCACTGTCCTCATTTAAACTTCGTTCCCTTCTTGCACCCAGAGATCCAAAGTAAAGGGCAAATATGATCGCAGATTCTTTATACTTGGAAAGTATATTTTGATGATAATAACAATAATATTACATTTCAACTAAGCAAAGACTCATGTAGCCTTTTTAGCTTATTAATTTATATTTAAATGAACTAACTTAGGGAACTGTTAAAGCAGTCCTGTGAAGTAAGCAAGACAGATACTATGAGCCCCATCTATAGATGGCCTGTAAGTGACAGAGATAGAATGAGACCTTGAAAATCACTTTACCAAAAAAATTTCAGTATAGTTGACTTAGAATGTTACATTCGTTTCAGGTGTTCAATTTAGGGATTTGACAAGTTTATATACATTATGCTATGTTCACCCCAAGTATAGCTACCATCTGTCCTATTACATCACTATTATAACATTGACTGTATTCCTTATGCTCTGCTTTTTATTCCTGTGACTTACTCATTCTAATTAGATCCCTGTATCTCTCTCTCTCTCCTTCACCCATTTTACCCATCCCCTACACCCCTCTACCCTCTGGCAACCATCAGTTTGTTCTCTGTATTTATAGTTCTGATTCTGCTTTTTGTTGGTTTATTCACTTTATTAGATTCCACTATGAGTGATCATATGGTATTTGTCTTTCTCAGTCTGACTTATTTCACCTAATACCTTCAATGTCCATCATGTTGTCTCAAATGGCATGATCTCATCCTTTTTCATGGTGGCATAATATTCGTGTGTGTGTGTGTGTGTGTGTGTGTGTACACATGCATTTTCTTTATCTGTTTATTGATGGACACTCAGGTTGCTTCCATGTTTTGGCTATTGTAAATAGTGTTACTATAAACATAGGGGTGAATATATCTTTTCGATTTAGTGTTTTTGTTTTCCCTAGGTAAATACCCAATAGTGGAATCATTAGATCATATAGCATTTCTATTTTTAATTTTTTGTAGGACCTCCATACTGTTCTCACAGTGGCTGTATCAATTTACATTCCCACCAACAGTGCAAGAAGTTTCATTTTTCCCCACATCCTTGCCAGCACTTATTGTTTCTTCTTTTTTTTATTTTAGCCATTCTGACAGGTGTGAGGCTATATCTCATTGTGGTTTTGATTTGCATTTCCCTGATTATTAGTGATTTTGACCATCTTTTCATGTGTTTGCAGAGCATCTGTATGTCTTCTTTGGAAAAATGTCTATTCAAGTCCTCAGCCCATTTTTTAATCACACTGTTTGTAAAATTATTTTTGTTAAAATAAAACTCACGGTCTCTCTGTCTCTGTCTGACTCTCTGTCTCTGTCTTTGTCTCTGTCTCTCTCTCTCTCTATATATATATATATATATATATATAAAATCTATATAAATACATTTCTCTCTATATATTTATCTATGTAAATATATCTCTATTTATATGTGTATATATATAAAACCTCTTTATACATATAACCTCTTTTTATCGTCTTTAGGGACTCAAATAGGTGTGTCTGTGTGTATGTTATATGTATGTGTGTGTCTATGTGTTGTATGTATGTATGTTTGATATGTGTGTATGTGTATGTGTATAAAACCTAAGGATTAGATTCTATCCTCTCAAATGCATAAGATGTAGATACCTTCTATAACATCAATGTCAGAATATAACTACACCAGTCAGGTAAGAATTTTTGTGCGCCAACCCTGAAGGAGGAAAAGAAGGCATTACAAGTAGAGAACAAGTTTCAGAAGAAAGATGCGGCAAAAGCCACCCATGCCCCTTCCTCACTACAGATTTTCCACTTAAGAAAGGCCTGAGCTAGGGAGAAGCTTTAATTTGGATTAGAGAAAAGGAATTTCTAGTCTCATCTAATATAAACATTTTAATCTAAAAACTAAATTCTTTATTAATCGCTGAGAATAACCAGAAAAACTATGGTATTTGCCCAGGATCTTGTCTAAGTCCTGAGGAGACAAAGTTAACAAAGAATAAAGTTGCTTTCTTCTCACCCTTAAATGTCCTGACTCTGAGGTCAATAGTAAAACAGGGGGGCATGGTCTGGTGTCAGTGCCAGATGGACTGGGTTGAGGAATGAGAGGGATTGAAGAAATGGGGACAGCAAGAGTAGATACTTACTTACTTTTTTTTTTCTTAAGAAATTCCCTTTCAAGATGTTTGGTTGTGAAGGTAAGAGAAGAGATTAGAGGTCTGCTCGAGATGAATGTGAGATCAATGGAGAAGTTTCTTTTTTTAAAGAGAGAAAAATGAAAATAAGTTTAAATACTATGGGGATGACCTAATGGAGAGGCAAAGATTGAAGACAGAGAAAAGAGACGAGACATGGAACAGAGTTCCCAAAAAGGAGTGGAGAGAGGAAGGTCCAGGCACAGGGGGGTGGGACTGGCCTTGAATGGGGATTGAGGGTAGTTTCTCCAATCAACAGAAAGAAAGAAGAAAAGAATGGGTAAAAACAGGAGGAGTTTGTGGACCTGGTAATGACAAAGTAAGATATTTTTTCTAGAACAGTTGAAATTTTCCTTATGAAATTAGGAATAATATAATTGCAGAAAATAAAAACTTGATCCATCTTCTCATTGATTCTCTCTTGCCTACTAGTTGCCAATAGGTATTTGAGAATCCAATAAATGGATAAACTTCAACATTCTTTATGTTTTTATAGTGATTACTAATGTTTTCAGTAACATTGCTGAAAAGGTTTTTAAAATTCCAAATGATCACTTCCAGCTAGTTTTATGGACCACCTATAATTAAATCACCACACAGCTGCCAAAGTGGAGTTTTGGAAGTCCCCTACTCAAATGTAAACAGAACACTCTCTCCAATTCACTTTTCTCTTTCTTTTTCCTTTTTTTTTTAAGTTCAGTCAGCAGAGCCCAAAACTTTCTTCAGTGTGAAAATTATAGGAAGCAGTGGCTGTGTATAATCCCTATGGATGGATATTATTTTGCTGTTATAGTCTCTGATCTTTACTGAGCCCATAACATGCTCACAGAGTTTTTTCATTTTTTGAAGAAAAAAAATGTTGATATAAAAGATAGAGATTAAAATAATAAATTCCAATGCACCCACCACCAGAATCAACAAATCTAAACATATTTACTTCAAATCTTATTTTTTCTTTTTATTAAAAGGAATAACATAACTGGTAAAGCTGAAGTTTCCTTGAGTGTGGAAAAGCCAGTAGAGAGAGAGAGAGAGAGATTGAAGATACAGCAGAGTGAGAGTATAATCAGTTGACTAGGAAGCAATTAATGGCTCCAGGCAATTCTGAGAAAATGGTAACACAGCACAGCCCCCGACAGTAGGGGGCCTCCTCTTGTCTTTCACAGGAGGGAAGGTCCAAAAAGTGGCTGTAGCCATTCAGAGCTGGTAGCAAGAAATTGAGAACATTATTGTTTTACAGCTTCTATTTTTTCTGTGGGATGGAAGCCTATTCATTTGTTGAGAGTGAAGGGGAAATTGGTATGCTCAGGAACTTGGGGAAAGCAGAGATTTGAAACAAGCCTTGGTGCAGGAGGCAAAGGATTTGATATGGCTATAGCTCAGCAGGTTGCTTCCAGTAGGACTTTATAGTCAAGTATTCTGAATCTCTTCTCCTTCTATTTCTTCTGTAGAATGGTAGAATTCAAATAAATGGTTTATAAGGTCTTTTCAGGTTGTGAATCGTAAGGACTACCCTCAAGTTGCCCCAAACCATTGAAAAGGCTTCCAAAGACTTTTCCTGAAATTCTCAAATTAGGAGTGTCCCAAGGCTCAGTGAACCTTTATAATGTGATTCTATTTTATGGGCAGAGAGCTTGGCTGGTTGAAAAATGTCAGTGTGTGTCTCCTCCTTTTGAGATAGCTCCTCTGTTTGTAAAATGATACTTTTCCAGCATTAACCTCATTGTTCATGGAAACAATTTTTTGAGAATGAAGTGGTGACAATCAGTTTAAAGTTTTGAGTAATTTGTGCCATGTCAGAAGGCCATAAAAACATCAAATATCACTGGTAAAAATGATATTAGCAGTCACTCATTCAAATATTCACCAAGATTAGGGGGTCCTATAGAACACTGCATGAATCACATTGGCTCATTTTCCATCCTTTGTGATTTTTGTGCAGTGTTATTTTCTTGAACTCCAAAAATAGACATACTATGACAAGTATAAAAAACCAGAGATACTGTGACAGCACGGACACCATCACTGTCATTGTCAATGTGACAGCAGATAGACTTCTTATACTGTCTAAATGCAGCTCAGAATAGTATGAGGTTATAAACTTTTTTTAGCAGCAGAATAGTAGAAAAAAATTGCTTTATCTGTCCTTTTTCCAACTCCTTTTTGGTTGGCTGAAGTTTTCCCTCTAGCATATCTCTTAAGAAAGGCCCTTAGAAACATTAATTCATGAGCTCTTACATATCCAAAACTCCATTTGCCTTTACCCTGGAATGGCAATTTGACTGGCATCATGGCCACCTCAAATGACCAGTCATGGTTTCCTATGCCCTCTTCATTACATCCCTCCTCACTTTGAAGATGGCATAACCAATTTTTCATGAGGTTAGTTAACATTACTTGAAGGACTAAGAGATTTTTAAATTAACATTCAGTGCAATTATACTTTGTGTTTATTTTGTGTTTATGCAGTTGGTGAAAAGTGGTGTCTGTTCCCTGAGAACTGGTTATTAAAAACAAGAACAAAATGCTCTTGAAGACTTGTCTGGAAAAACACATTTCTAATTTGTTTGTTTATTGTTTGAGAGACAAAACAAAATAAGCTACTCTGTAAATCTTAAGATTTGACCACCACATATTTGGTTCGTGTTCAGCAGTAAACGTTAACATTTCACTCTTGTTTGCCAATGAGTATTGATTCTGGTTTCCCTATGAAGAAGAAAAGAAACCCCAGAAGTCCTCTCTTTTCCATTAAGGAACTTGCATGATAGTGTAGTATTGTTCTGTATTATTGAGACAATGATAATCTAGCTCTCTAGTCAGAACTTTTCCTTTAAGTTTCAACATGAGCTTTATGAGCAGCTAGCATTATTGTTTGTTCAAGATAACATTAAAAACTTTTTTTTCCATTGGAGCCCTCCCCCATATGGGGAAGAAAAATGAAAGTCAACACACCAGAGTGTGATCAGGGATGTGTGACTTCAAACAAGCTATTGCTTTTTGTCTTGGGTTCACCCTATCCTGAGAAATGTTTTCTTCCCCCTTTTTTTTTTTAATTCTTTTTTTTAAAGTTTATCTATTTATTTTGAGAGAGAGAATGTTGGGGAGTAGGAAGGGATAGAGAGTGAGTGAGTGAGAGAGAACCACAAGCCGTCTCTGCACTGTCAGTGTGGAGCCCAATGTAGGGCTCACACTCATGAACCATGAGATTGTGACCTGAGCCAAAGTCAGACGCTTAACTGACTGAGTCTCTTTCTTCCCCTTAATGACCTTTCTCATTAGAAATTGAAATATGTCTAGGGGCTCCAGGTGGCTCAGTAGGTTAAGCATCAGACTCTTAATTTCTGAGCCCTGTTTTGGGCTCTGAGCTGAGCATGGAGCCTGCTTAAGAGTCTCTGTCTCTCCCGCTAGGCCTCTCCCCGAGTCACTCTCCCTCTTTCTCTTTCTTTCTTTCTCTCTATAAAAAAAAGAAAAACTTGAAATATGTCTAATCTTAAATATGGTAAAGAAAAGGTGATAGAATCACTGACTCTCAGAGTCAGAACAAAGAGCAGAAGTTATCTAACCAAATTACCCCTCTTTCCAGATAAAGAAAGAGTAAGATCCAAGTTGGTTAACAGTTTTGCCAACGTCATATACTAGTAGATGTAAGAATAAAGACAGGGTCAGAGTGGTTTATGGTGTCCTCCTCATTCAGTGTTCTTTCTGTCATCTGATCCTAATGTTGGGATAGAAACAAAGAGGAAGACACACAGCTCTAATTAACTAATTTAGTTTAAGGATCTAGTCTTTGAAGTATCTCCATCATCCCCACTTTGCCCACTGGTTGCCTACTTATTACAAAATAGTGAAAGAGAAGTTCCAAGAAGCTTAATTCAAAAAATAAATATTAAAGACAATACAGAATGAATTACATATTTCTGGCACCACAGTGAATGCATCCATTACTTCAAGGTAGAGAAATAACAAAATTTCCTTTGTATTCCATTTCACAGATTAGAACCAAGGCCTAAAAAAGCTGAGCCCCACAGAATATCCTTGGCACAGTGAAAGGAAGACCCTAGGTCTCTGACTACTTGCCAGCTGAAACATTTTAAGCAAGTAACTTCTGCATAACTCAGTTTCCTAATCCATAAAATGAGTGTGATAATAGCACTATCCTCATAAGGCTGTTACAAGAACCAAAAGCATAATGTATATTTTTACAATAATAATTATAATAATATAATTATTAATATATTATTATTACATGTTACACTATATATAATCACAAACAGTATGTGGCACACATTGAAACCATACAGGTGTTAGCTATTCTGCTTGTTAATGTATCTGAAAGGGTCTCATTCAATAGAACTGATTTTGGGGAATAAAAGCATGAAAGAGAAGTCTGAATTAGTACTTATCAGATGGACTCAGGAAAAATTTTCTCCCAGGTACAGAATTGCACAATTGAATACCTGAGAGTAGGAAGAGGTTAAGGGGGAAAGACTTCCATGGTTGCAGAGAGGTAGGAGGCCACAACCTATGTCCTAAGATTAGTCACCTTGGGCACTAATATTTACAAGAGACACCACCACCCTCTACCACGATGTTGACCAAACCTCACTAGAAACACTTGGATACCAGTTTCCTAAGGGGAAAGCAAGCAATGTAATCTGAGGTCTCTTTTCGTTCTAAATTCCATGACTTTAAGGGACTTACCTGAGACTACACAGCCAATCAGTGGCAGGACCAGGGTTGAAGTTCAAGATTCCTGACTCCCACTCCACATTCACTTTTCCATTCTTGCTCCCATTACACAATTATTTTTGTGTGTTTTTTGGGTTTCTATGGGGTTGCTCTTTGCTCTTTTTAAAGTTGAATTTTATTAAATTGGATAATGGCTTTATCCTAATTTTTAAAAACCCTATGCATTCCATTTCAGTTATTTATCTTATCAATAGTTGAGAGGCAACAAGCTCTGTGGAAATAATAATGTGTTAAGAGTAAATAGACCTAGTTCAAATTCTAGTTCTATTATTTAAAAGCCATGTGACCTTGGCCCAGCTACTTACCTTTGCTGATTTTCAGTTTCTTCATCTAGAAAACAGAATGAATAATTTCCACTTTTCAAATTTGGATGAAGATTAAGATAACATTTTAAAAAATTTTTTAATGTTTTTTATTTATTTTTGAGAGACAGAGACAGCATGAGCAGAGGAGGGGTAGAGAGAGAGGGGGACACAGAATCTGAAGCAGGCTCCAGGCTCTGAGCTGTCAGCACAGAGCCCAACTCGGGGCTTGAACCCACGAACCGTGAGATCACGACCTGAGCCGAAGCCGGACACTTAACTGACTGAGCCACCCAGGCACCCCTAAGATAACATTTTTAATGGTGCTTACACATGACATCTTCTCCCTTGTGTTAGCCAGTGATCTCAGTTATAAGTGATAATATTTTTTTAGCCATACTTATGAAAAAGAATTTCATTTGTGCAGTGGAACTCAAGGGTGGAAGGCAAAAGTTTCATGGTATAAGCAGAAAAGCATGACACTGTCAGATTGCTTCCATGTGAGATCAGTTGGAGTCCATGCAGAACCAGGAACAGAGACAGCTGAGGTCAAGAGAATTGAATAGGTGATAGGATCAAGTGGCTCCATAGAGAGAGAGGTGCTGTGCAAACAACATGTGTCTGCTATTCCCCCATTGTGGATACGCATTGTGAGCACTGGAATCTGATTTACATCACAGGCAACTTGTTGTTAATGCATGTCTTAGGCCAGGTGAGCAGGATCAAAATTAATCCCAGCTGACAAAAGGTAGTATGTACTTCCATTATTCTGCTACGCCACATTGAGATTATCATCCCATACTTCAACTTGATGAGCCATATAGGCTGTTTCACAAGTCTCATTTCCAACTCTTGTACCTTTTTCAGTATTTTCTCAGTGTCCTCATTGATTGATATGGACTTCCAATTTGGTGCTAAAACCTATTGATGTTGCCTTTAAAGTTTCATTGGCCTAGAAAAAAATAGTCTTTCAGCATTTTCACACCTGGTTCAGCTACCTTCACACATAAACCTTTGAGTAAGTAGATAAATCCTAAAAAATACATCCAATTATTTGATTACAGCACATGAAATTAGTTATAAAAATTGCATGGTTTCTGAGCATTGTTTCACTTAAATTTCAAAGTAGGAGATACAGGTTTAGTTTTGTCTGCACCAAAAATTCAAAGTGTAAATTTCTAAAGATTCAATAAACAAGTACACTTGCATAGAAGCCAAACTTCAGATGACATATGTGAGCCTAGATCCATCTTCTCTGCTTCTGACTCACCTTACTCTTCCCTTTAATTCTTAGCACAATTAGAAAAAACTTTCCCCTTGTGCTGCACTGGGAAGCTCTGTCTATGCTTGACCCTTTTCCAAATCTTTGTTTCTATCCCAAGTGGCTTATCAAGAAACATCTTCTGAACCAAATAAAGTACTCTCAATGAAATATTCTATAAAATATATTCCACTTTACTTCAAAGCATGTTCAAATTAACAAAACGATATAAAGTATAAAGCTGTATCTTTCAGATATGGAATGGTATTATTAAGTTTTTTATTATCATGAGATAAAAATATAAAATTTTAGGCATGGATCAAGGATGTAGGGAGACTTGGGGTGGGGGCCTCTAAAAATCACACCACTGAGTAAGTAAATTCTGTCTTAATATAATTAAGATTGATCCAGAATTTCCCTTTCATTACTACTTTCCTCAGTACAATGACTTAGCTTTGGAATTTTTTTCTGAGTTCCAGATAATGATATTGTTAGAAAATGGAGTATTTCTAATACTGCAGATGTACAATAATGAGTCATGGCTTTTCTAGGTATTTCCTGGAACCAGGGCCAGGATTGAAAATCAATCAATTTGACATAATGGTAATGTGTGGTTTTAAAAAAGAGTGAAATGATGGGTTTGCACAGGCCAGCCTAGGCAGCCTTAGCTACTCCTTCCCTACTTCTTTCAAACTTCAGCACCTCTGTTTCTTCCAAGATTCTGAAGGCATTATGCTCAAGAGTTTAAAGGCACCCTGCCCACCTTTTCTGCCATCTTTCCCCATGGAAGTATCAACAGAAAATCTGAGACACCTATTTGAGGCAGCCGAGGGCAGCCTCCATGGGAATTGAGAGGCAGAGCAAACCATACTCATGAGTATAACTCATAGTTTCCAGATTTGAACTCGATTGCGTTGGAGATCTCAGCAAACATTACTGAACTCCTACATACAGAACTGTAGGGGAAACAGAAATGAGTAAAACACAGTCCCTACTCTTTTTTTTTTTTAAGTTTATATACTTATTTTGAGAGAGAGAGAGAGAGAGAGAGAGAGAAAGCCAGCAGGGGAGAGACAGAGAGAGAGGGAGACAAAGAATCCCAAGCAGACTGCACTGTCAGCACAGGGCCCAATATGGGGCTCAAACCCACAAAACACGAGATCATGACCCGAGGGAAACCAAGAGTAGGGTGCTTAACTGATTGAACAACCCAGGCACCCCAACACAGTCCCCACTCTTAAGCTGCTCACCATCTCACTAGGAATGAACTACAATGCCATGCAAAATGCAACAAGAGCTGTGACAACAGGATTAAGAGAGGAGAGCTGGATTCATACTGGCTGGACAAGGGAAAATCTGATGGGAACACTAAGCAGTGTTCATACTTATGAATATAAGGGAAAATGACTTTTCAGGTAGAGGAAAGAGCTTGAGCAAAGCCATGGGGACATGAAAGTTTGTTGTGTGGAGGTGGAGCATTCCAAATGCTGGGAATAGAATAGCAAGTTTCCTAGGCAACAAGTACATTGTAAGGGCACCTGACTGGCTCAGTTGGTAGAGCATGTGAGTCTTATCTTGGGGTTATGAGTTCAAGCCACCTGTTGGGTGTAAAGATTACATTAAAAAATAAAATTAGGGACACCTGGGTGGCTCAGTTACTAAAGGTCCAACTCTTGATTTCAGCTCAGGTCACAATCTCATGGTTCATGAGTTTGAGCCCAGCATGGGGCTCTGTGCTGACAGCCTGCTTGAGATTCTCTCTCTCCCTCTCTCCCTGCCTCTCCCTGCTTTCTCTCTCTCTCTAAAGATATAAGCAAACTAAAAACTTTTTAATAAAATTAAAAAAAAAAAAACCATGTGCATTGTAGAACGACAAAATAGGCCTTGTCCCTGTTTATTTCCTACATGACACCTACTATAATTAGTAAGTATATATTTATTTATTAGCTTATGTTTTCTAATTTCTTTATAGGTTTATGATTTCAAACATAATTTAAGCATGTTGCTTGGAAATATGTGTTTGGGTGTATGTATATATACATATATATACACACATATATATGTATATATATATATATACATATATATATATATATATAGAGAGAGAGAGAGAGAGAGAGACCATGTGCTATCTCCATAGCAGCCATCTACCACTGACATTGTTTTTCATTTCTACATGTTCAGAATTATAGAAGACAAATATTTTAATTATCATTACAAAACATCAGTTGTACATCAGTCTTGCCAATTTTCCCATTTTAATATTTGGACCTACTCTCTTGAGTGTACCATAGTTCCTGATGAATCTCTTCCTTCTGGCTCCCATTGTGACATCCTTCCTGTTTCGGCGCTTTGCAACAAGTGAGCAGAATCTCCTTGCGCTGATTTTACAAGTTTTAAGAAGTTTTTGTAAACTTCCCAAAGGAGAGAACTTAGTGTTGATGCTTTTCATAGTACTAACCCACCCAGCCAGCCTCTGAACAATCATTTTCTGAGGACACAGATATCTACATCCTAAGGAATCGCTTCTCCCAAGCACTGTACATTGTCTATCAGGAGCATGGGAGCAATAGAATCATTTTTATTTCATTGACCTTTCATGATTGACCTTTCTAAAATAACCATGACCATGCCATTCCCAAGTTTAAGATATTTTGGTAGGCTTCATATCTTCCAAGATTAAGGTCAAAGTGCTCATTTCAGCATATAGCTCTATAAGCTGGGTCTCCTCACTTTGTCATCTCCTGTACCTCTCCTTCATCCAACCTCTATTACAGCCATGATATAGCTCCCTGGAGGAGTTAGAATATTTTATGAAACCCTGTTCCTTCTGATTAGAATTATCTTTGTTTTATTTTCAAATTTAAAAAAAAAAGTGTATTTCGTTTAGAAAAGTGAAACAGTTGTATAAATATTTATATAATCATCTCACCCCTGACTCTCACTACCCAGAAATACCTAAAATTTACTCTTTTTATTATGTCTTTTCTTATCTGGCTCCATATATCTAAATAGCATACTTATATTATTCTTGATTTTTAGGCTTTTATATTATTCTTTATTGACTTCCAACTACATGTGGTAAGGACTTAGCTAACACATATACACAATTTCCAGTATCTATGTTGATTCTACTATTTAGTTATGACATTTGGTTAGCTGAATATTTAGTGTTTATACTATTCTGACTTGAGGAGGGACCAACATGGCAGAGAAGAAGGGGGATCAGAAGTTCCCTCATCTCTCAAAACAGTGTTGAGGCCAAAGGACTTTGAACTACAAGAGTCCAGGTGGCAAAGTGACAGAGATGCTTCCAGGAACCACCTGGACAACCTGACAGGACATAGGTGCGTGATTGTGAACTGGGAGAGATAAAATGAACAGAGGGGAGGAATCCTCTTCTGCAGAGAGACAAAGTGAAGAGAAACACTGGGGAAGCATAGGACTCTGTCAGGACAAGAGAAAAACCATGGACCAGAACAAAGATCAAATCCCTAACTGCCGGGCTTTCTCTGCACGGGGGGCGACTGCCCTGTTCACACACCGGGGAGGAGGGGAGCCAGCCCCAGGCTCAGTAACTAGTTTAGAGGCGCACTCCACAGTGGGAGAAGTAATCCCCTCCCTGGAGTGCTATGGGAAGAAGGTATACATCTGCTCAAAGTAGCAGCACATCCTCCAAAACCTGGGCAGACAGAGTGGGAACCTCAAAGGCATATGGGGTTAAGTCCCCACTAAGTGCCAGGGAGGTGCAAGAGTCCATGGAGCAGGACAAACGCGCGCGGGCACTGCGAGGTGGCGGAGCAGCACTTCCCCACAACTGAGAACCATGGTGAGGTAATCTTTAAGACATAGGGGTTTAAATCCCAGCCAAGCACCAGTGAGGCATGGGAGTTGGTGGTGTGGAACAAACCACCTCATGTGTGCCCACAGCACAGTGAGGACAGGTTGAACAGAGTGGTTTGGGATACCTGGTCCATGGAGGAGAGACTGGGGTATCGCCATTTTCTTCCCATCACGAACAAGGTGGGGCTTCAGGGAATCAGCAGTGGGGCCACAGTGGAGGCAGGACCTGCCTACACCAAACTGTGCCCCTCCACATCTGGTAACTGTGTATCCAGGAGAGTGGGATTGACACTGACAAGCCAGACAGCCCCTCCTCCAGACCAGCATTGTTGCCTTGCCTGAGTTAATTCACAGATAATTCTTATTATATAGATATATTCTTCCTTCCTTTTCTCCTTCTTATCTCTTCCCTCCTTTAGTCTGGTTACTCTGGTTGTTAGTTTAATAGATATTATTATATAGATATATTCTTATTATATAGATATATTCTTCCTTCCTTTTCTCCTTCTTATCTCTTCCCTCCTTTAGTCTGGTTACTCTGGTTGTTAGTTTAATAGATTAATATTTAATCTATTCTCTTGATACATGTTCTACACCTCCTTCTTTATTTTCCTTTCTCCCTCTCTGGATTAAGTCATATAGTTTCTCTGTCTGGTTAATTTTTCTTTTCTTTTTCCCTGTCTCTGTCATTTTTTTCTTTATATGGGATAAAGCCTCTTCCATCAGCACGGCCTCCACCCTGTTGTTTACTTGTAGCTGGTGTTTCTGGTTTTATGTTTTTGTTTTTGTTTTGTGTGTTTGCTTGTTTTTGTTTTCTGTTTGTTTTTTGTTTGTTTGTTTGTTTTCCTTTCCAGGACTACTTCAAAGAAAAAAATCATTGGTGGAGGGTCCAAAACACCACTACAAGTAGGGAGATAAAGTAGCCAAAGTCACAACAACAGAGAGCAAGTTACACTCTCCGAAAAACACCTCCTGAAGGGCCAGGTCCTGGACAGTGTATGACCCCTCTTTAATATAGTAGTGTTTGCAGGTGCAGGGCACATAACAAGCTTTTAAAACACATAAGGGAGAGAAAACTAGCCAAAATGATCAAACAGAAGAATTCTCCTCAAATGAAATTCCAGGAAGAAATGACAGCTAAAGAATTGATCAAGACAGATATAAACAATATAATTGAAGACAAATTTAGAATCATAGTCATAAGATTAATCCCTGGGATTGAAAAAAGCATAGAAGACCACAGAGAATCTATTGCTGCAGAGACCAAGGAACTAAAAAATAGTCATGATGAATTTAAAAATGCTGTAAATGAAGTGCAAAATAAACTAGAGGCAGTGACAGGATTGAAGAGGCAGAGGGGAGATTAAGTGAAATAGAAGATAAAATTATGGAAAAAGATGAAGCTGAGAAAAACAGAGACAAAAAATTCTGGACCGTGAGGGGAGAATTAGAGAACTAAGTGATTCAATGAAATGGAACAATATCTGTATCATAGGAGTTCCATAAGAAGAAGAGAGAGAGAAAGGGGCCAAAGGTGTACTTGAACAAATCATAGCTGAGAACTTCCCCAATCTGGGGAAGGAAACAGACATTGAAATCCAGGAGGTGCAGAGAACTCCCTTCAGACATAACTTGAATCGATCTTCTGATTGGCATATCATAGTGAAACTGGCAAAATACGAAGATAAAGAGAGAATTCTGAAAGCAGCTAGGGACAAATAGGCCTTCTATAAGGGTAGACACATAAGGGTAGTAGCAGACCTATCTAATGAAACTTGGCAGGCCAGAAAGGAGAAGCAGGAAATCTTCAATGTACTAAATAGGAAAAATATGCGCCAAGAATCCTTTAACCAGCAAGCGTGTCATTCAGAACAGGAGAGATAAAGGTTTTCCCAGACAAATAAAAACTGAAGGAATTCATCACCACTAAATGAGCCCTTACAAGAGATCACTCTGTGAGTGAAATGTTGCAAAGACCACAAAAGACCAGAGACATCACTACAAGCATGAAACCTACAGATAACACAATGACTCTAAATCCATATCTTTCAATAATAACACTGAATGTAAATGGACTAAATGCTCCAATCAAAAGACATAAGGTGTCAGAATGGATTTAAAAAAAAAAAAACCCAAGACCCATCTATTTGCTGTCTACAAAAGACCCATTTTAGACCTGAGGACACTGTCAGATTGAAAGTGAGGGGATGGAAAACTATCATGATACTGGAAGTCAAAAGAAAGCTGTCATAGACATACTTATATCAGACAAACTAGATTTTAAACTAAAGGCTGTAACAAGAGATGAAGGACATTATATCAAAATTACAGAGTCTATCCATCAAGAAGAGCTAACAATTATAAATGTTTATGTACCAAATTTGAAAGCACCCAAATATATAAAACAATCACAAAAATGAGCAATCTTATTGGTAAGAATGTGGTAATTGCAGGGGACTTTAATACTCCACTTACAACAATGGACAGAATATCTAGACAGAAAATCAATAAAGAAACAATGGCCCTAGATGGTACACTGGACCAGATTGACTTGACAGATAGATTTAGAACTTTTCATCCTAAAGCAGCAGAATAAGCATTCTTCTCTAGTGCACATGGAACATTCTCCAAGATAGGTCACATACTGGGTCACAAAGTAGCCCTCAATAAATATAAAAGAATTGCCTCAATAAATATAAAAGAATTGAGATCATACCATGCACATTTTCAGATCAGAATGCTATGAAACTTGAAATCAACCACAGGAAAAAGTTTGGAAAACCTCCAAATGCATGGAGGTTAAAGGACATCCTACTAAAGAACGAATGGGTCAACCAGGTAATTAAAGAAGAAGTTAAAAAATATATGGAAACAGATGAAAATGAAAACACAACAGTCCAAACCCTTTGGGATGCAGCAAAGGCAGTCCTAAGAGTAAAATGCATTGCAATCCAGGCCTATCTCAAGAAACAAGAAAAATCCCAAATACAAAATCTAACAGCACACTTAGAGGAACTAGAAGCATAACAATAAAGAAACCCCAAACCCAGCAGAAGAAAATAAATAATAAAGATTAGATCAGAAATAAACAATATCAAATCCAAAAAACATGGTAGAAGAGATCAATGAAACTAAGAGCTGTTTTTTTGAAAAAATAAACAAAATTGATAAACCCCTAGCCAGACATCTCAAAAAGAAAAGAGAG
The DNA here is from genome assembly GCA_028646485.1 of Cryptoprocta ferox. NCBI lineage: Eukaryota > Metazoa > Chordata > Mammalia > Carnivora > Eupleridae > Cryptoprocta > Cryptoprocta ferox. The sequence continues at coordinate 132,357,025 of CM053567.1, read as the reverse complement.
AGGACCCAAATAGATAAAAATATGAATGAAAATGGAATTATCACAGCAATGCCTAAGAAATAAAAGCAATTATCAGAGAATACTATGAAAAACCATATGTCAACAAACTGGACAACCTGGAAGAAATGGACAAATTCCTAGACACCCACACACTACCAAAATTCAAATGGGAAGAAGTAGAAAATTTGAACAGACCCATACCTATTGAAGAAATTGAATCAGTTATCAATATAACTCTCCCAACAAATAAGAGTCCTGGACCAGATGGCTTCCCTGGGGAATTCTACCAGACATTTAAAGCAGAGTTAATACATATCCTTCTCAAGCTGTTCCAAAAAGTTGAAATGGAAGGAAAACTTCCAGACTCATTCTATGAAACCAGCATTCCCTTGATTCCCAAACCAGACAGAGACCCTCACAAAAGAGGAGAACTACAGGCCAATATCCCTTATGAACATGGATGCAAAAATTCTCTACTACTTCCTCCTTCTGTTGGAGCATATCCTCCAATAGTTTTCTAAAAAGGAAGGGAAACTTTATAAAACACTGATATCAAAATGGCTTAGTTATATCATTCTTTCTGTTTGATTGTATAAGTATCAAATTATAGGGTGGAATTATTTTCTCATAAGTTTAAAGACATTACTCTTTCAGCTTCCAGCCTCTAGCATTGGTATGAACAAATTTTATATGATTCTATGTACTGATCACTTATGTATAATCTCTGTTCATTTTCTTTTTTTAATGTTTATTTTTGAGAGAGAGAGATAGAGCACATGTGAATAGAGAGGAGCAGAGAGAGAGGGAAATAGAGTAGCTAAAGGGGGCTCAGCACTGACAGCAGAGAGCCTGATATGGGACTCGAACTCATGAACTGTGAGATCGTGACCTGAGCCAAAGACAGATGCTTAACAGACCGAGTCACCCAGGTGCCCCACTGCTCCTCTTCTTTTTAAAATCTGAGAAGTTTAGATACCTTCTATTTAGCTCATGGTTCAGAAATATCATCATGATATGCCTTGACGTGGGTCCTTTTTCACATCTATTATGTGAAGTTTTATGGAATGAATTATTCCTCTTCAGTGTTTCCTTAACTTTCAAAGATGATTCTATCTTCCCTGGTCCACTAAATCAATTACCACTTGTCCATTTGTTATATAGCTGCCTTTTTCTCTCAGCATTTTTGCTCTTGGGTTTTTGCCTTTTAAAAATTTTCTTTAACATCATTTCAGTGGGAATTAAATACTTCCAGTCTCTGTCAGAGGGTAGGCCCCACCACAACTAGAGTAAAGTCAGGTTGGGGCCAGAACAAACCTGGGCAACTCCCCTCCCCTCCCTGAGCCAGGCTGCTTATTTCTGTGACTTCCCATGTGGCCTGAGGCCGGTACCAGCCAGAACCAGGACTCTCCATGTTCAGGCTGGAAGCGAGCCAGGGATGCTTGAGCTAAATCAAATGCTGACAATTCTTCAAGCATTTCTACCACAATACTGGAATTGAACACACTAGCAAATAAGTTGAAATTTTAAAGAAAAGTGAGAAAAAAAGGAACTTATTCAACCTTGAAAACTAGAAGTTCATCCCCCAGGGTACTGAGGATATCTTCTCCCCAGAGAACCAAGGTAGTTACAGTTTTTCTTCCCCTTGGTCAGTGGGACCCAATCTTTTTGTTATTATGGCTTCCTTTTGTTTTATATATGTCCTCTTTCTCCCTGCATTTTTTTGCAACCCACCCTCATTTTTTAAAAAATGAAACCACCATTTTCCTTTAACTACTCCCAAGAAAAACACAAAAACAAATGAACAAACAAAAAAATTCCAGTGTGTTGATTACAGTTCTTAAGCCAAACCAAGCTGTTAACAGGGTGAAGAGTCTAAATATTCAATGAAAATTATATGAAGCCACTCTAAAAATATCATTAGTACAAAGTCATTTGTGATTCATATTCTTAAGAAAAAAAATTGTGAGGGGCGCCTGGGTGGCTCAGTTGGTTGAGCGTCTGACTTCGGCTCAGGTCATGATCTCACGGTTCGTGAGTTCAAGCCCCACGTCAGGCTCTGTGCTGACAGCTTGGAACCTGGCGCCTCCTTTGGATTCTGTGTCTCCTTCTCTCTCTGCCCCTCCCCAGCTCACACATCCTCGCTCTCTCTCTCTGTCTCTCTCTCTCTGTCAAAAATAAAATAAAAACTTAAAAAAAAAAAAAAAAGAAAAGAGAGGGATGCCTGGGTGGCTCCATCAGTTAGGCAGCCGACTTCGGCTCAGGTCATGATCTCACAGTTCATGGGTTCGAGCCCTGTGTCAGGCTCTGTGCTGGCAGCTCAGAGCCTGGAGCCTGCTTCCGATTCTGTGTGTCCCTCTCTCTCTGCCCCTCCCCTGCTCATGATTGGTCTCTCTGTCTCTCAAAAATAAATAAATGTTTAAAAAAAATTTTTAAAGAAAAAATTGTGACTTAATGATCAGTATTTCATCCACCTTCAGCCACCTCACAATAATACTACAGTTGGAATTATTGGAAGCTGGCTAATGATCATGGGATATGATAATATGGTGGGTTTTTTGGAACGCATATTCAACAGTTTCCCCAGGATGGTTGCTTTTCCTTGGAACTATTCTCCCTTCCAGGACAAATGTACCACCTATGTATAGAGAGCACTCAGCTCTTTCGTGTCAACATTGAAGTGGTGATAATAGAATCAGACAAAATTCACCCTGACTTGCTCCTATGTGGAATTCTGGGTTGTTTCACCCAACGTCTGCTACAAAGTCTGCACAGGAAACATCTCAAGCTCCTGAGCTAGTAACTTATACAATAATAGACAAAAGCAGGACATCACAGGAGAAAAAGTCCAAGTGTGGACAAACCTATTTGTGTTCAATTTATCATATTCAACCGGCAGTCCTCTGTTTAGAATACTCCTCACCTACCTATCAGTTTGGACTACATTAAATTACCAATAATCAATCATTTCTGCACTACGAGAATGGAAATTTCAACATAAATTCAACATAAATAGCTTCTACTTATCCTTCGGGACTTGTCTCAGGTATCCCCTCATCAGCCAGGTATCCCCTGGCTTCCCTAATTTGGATGCTATTGTTCTGCTCCCAGTGCATGCTGGGCATATCACTATGCAGTACTTACTTCACTATGATAGTAACTTGGGTTTAACTCTCTGTCTTACCCACCAGACTTAAAGTAAGGAACCATGTCTTATTTAACTTTGAATACCCTGAATGTAACTCAGAGACTTGTAAACAGTAAGCATTCAATAAGTGCTTCAGTAAATGAGAATATAAAAGAGAACAGCTACTTGAGCAGTGTGTATTGGTGTCAAAATCCATAATCTTATCATCCAAGTAAGATCCATATGTGGATGACGTTGCTTGGATGTATGTCTTTAAATATAGTTCCTTTGAGTACAGTTCCTCTCAATCTGTAGATCTGTGAAACTAGAGATATAGTTATCTGCTTTATATGCACCCAAAATACAATGATGGTGCAGGCATAGGGTAATCACTATAGATACTCCTGCTCCAAAAAAAGGGGGGGGGGGGAGAAATGAAATACACAAAGTAGTCACTGTCCATAACAAATCTGAAATCCAATAGGGGAAGGTTGGATGTTCTATGTTCCTCCATTGGCTTTCAAGGGCCAGGAACAATTCTCCATGGCTCTCAGCTCTACTCTCTGGGCTAATGTTCTACCCTTTGAGTCATCCTTCCTTTTTCATGAAAAGTAGCACTTGTTTGTGGCTGAATAATTTTCTTAGCCTGCTTCCCACGAGTAGAATTTTGGAGGGCCAATTGCCTCTTTTCATTTTGTCCTGAACCTGCCCCTTTTAGTCCAAGCCAGCAATATTTATGTGGATACAGCAGTCTCAAAAACTTTGTAGGGCTTCCGTGAAATGCATTGATGTTCATACCATTAGACAAATATTGCACCCATAAATCTAGATAAGCTCTTCACTGCCCTGGGCTCCTGCTGAAAAGTCTGAGACAACAGGGTAAGCTTTTCAGAGGCCCACTGTTGGAGAAGTCCTGTAAGATGCATGCTTAATCTCTTTAAGTGAACTTTTGTGCACTGAATAATGACCTGGTCCTTCAATTTTTCTGAAGTCTGAACATGTTAATAGCTACTTCCTTGCCTTTATCCTAGACCATTTTTCCTGATGGTACTTAGAAGCCATTTCTTAATTTTAGCATCTTTTGTTCTCTGGAGAGGAAGAAAAATTTTCAAAATCATCTGTCTCTGTCTCCTTCCTGATTAACCATTCTTCCCTGTTGCATTTTATTATAAGCAGTGAAAAGAAACTAGCACCTTCTACACTCATCTTAGAAATTTCCTCAGCTTACATTACCAGGTTCATGGGCACTTTTTCTGCTTTCCACATAAGTGCAGATGACAATTTTTCTGCCAATACATAACAAGGATACTTCCAGCTTCCAATGGCATGTTTCTCACTTCTCTTTGATCCCTCCCAGGCAGCATCCTCAAGGTCCATATTTCTGATGCCATTTGTTCAAGGCGACTTAGGTTTCCTTTATTGTGCTCCTCAAAATCTTTCCAGCCTCCTCCCACTGCCTGGTCCCAAAGAAGCTCTGAAGTTTTTTAAGTATATGTTACTAAGGCACCTCAGTTCTAGTACCAAAATATGTCTTAGTGTTAGTCATGTATTACTGCATAACAGATTTAGTGGATTAAAATAGCAAACATTATGTCAGAGTTTCTAGGGTCAGGAATCTAGGTGCAATTTAGCTCAGTCCTCTGGCTCAGTGTCTGTCACGAGGATCCAATTAATGTGTCAGAGGGCTGCAACCATCTCCAGACTTGAATAGGGAAGAGCCCTGTTCCCTGCTCACTTCCATGATTGTTGGCAGGATTCAGTTCCTGGTTGGCTGTTGGACTGGGGACCTCAGTTCCTCACTGGCTGTTGGCAGCTCACAATATGGCAGTTTTCAGAGCGAGTAAGTGAAAAGAGTCAGAGAGAGAGAATACAAGCAAGACAGAAGTCACCATCTTTTATAACTCTATCTCAGAAGTGGCATCCCATCACTTTTCTGATATTCTGTTAATTATCAGCCCCACACTAAAGGGAAGAGGATTACACATGAGTATGAATAAAGAATTGCAGGGATCACTGGGACCCATTTTAGAAGCTGCTGAACTAAAGGTTCATAAAGATGCATTATTGGGCAGTTATTATTTTAAAACTTAATATTTATTCAAAGCTTACTATGTGCCACTCACTATTCTAAGTGTTTGTATATACTTATCTGATCCTTACTACAGTCCAATGAGGAAAGTCCTATTATCACCCCCATTTTACATATAAATAACCTCAAATTTAAGCTTAAGTAATTTAAATTTAAGATTTAAAAAATTTAACAAAGATTTGCAGCAAATAAGCAGTTAAGCTAATATTTAAACCCAAGCCTGGTATAGCTCTAGAGCCACTTAACAACCACAATCTACACCATCTTATAAGAAAGGATGGACTTTAAAGACAAATATATTTGTAGTTGGATCTAGACACTGTCCAGTCTCTATCATGTAAAAAAACTTTATAGTAAGTTTTCTTTCTTATGAAGTTTTCATGGTTGTAAAAGAGATAGGATGATAAATATCCCTATATTAACTTTTAATTTTCCTAAACATTCTTTTCATAGGAAAAATTATGATTGGAAAGACTTGAGTAACTCACCCTAAGACACTAGACTATATACTGCTTTTATATTATAAATAGTTTCCCATATCATTAATCATTCTTGAAAAATATGAAAATTAATGTCTGTACTTCTTGAATTTAATTCAATATTCATATCATGCCACCTGACTATGGTACTTTAAAAGCTAATGTATTCATTTATTTTTTTGAGATCAGAAGTCCACAAAGCCATTCTGAAAGGACCTGGCACATTTGGATTAAATCCTTTAAAGTCACAGTGTGTTGCTATGTAGAATTAGAAATTCTGAAGGAAAAATAATGTTTAAAGTACACTGCTAGAACACAATACTATCAGACAATATGGAAGCTAGATCCTCTTTCCTCCCATGTCCTTTGGAATTCCCATTTAAATAAACTTTTATAAAATTAGGGGAACATAGCAACAACTCTGGAACTACTGTCCACATATAAGATTCTTTGAAGAACTTCTCTTAGATAAAATGGGATTAAAGTGGATTTTTTATACCACTGATTTCCTTTTTTAAATTATCACATGATAACATTAAAGGCTTAAGAGAAAAACAGAATTTTAACATAAATTTAACATCACTAGCACAATATTTTTAAGATTCATCCATGTTTTGACACGTGTTTATTTTTTATTTTTGAATAGTATTTAATTAATGTATAAGCCACAATTTGTAGCTAATGCCACTTAGCTGTATACTTAAAATGGTTAAAATGGTAAATTTTATGCTATATATATTTTACCACAATTAGCAATAGATTAAAATTGTTTCATTGTAAAATGTTAGAAAAGAATATAGTTCAATAAAATCAGAGGCTTATTCCAAAAGTTTTACGTTGAAGTACTTAAGAGATTTTTCAAAGAAAAATCTGAAAATAGAGTAAAAGACAGAAACAGAAAAAAAGAATTTATTGTACTTTAAAGAATGATGTTTCAAGTGATAGTTTTCATTGAATTTTTATTCAATTTGGAAACTGGGCTTACATATATTACTTAGTCTGATGTTATCTTATACTATAATTATACACTGCAATACATCAGGAAAACAGAACAGATTTTTGAGTTGTATCTGAGATCCAGCTTTGACTTGCTATGTGGTCCTCATCAGAAAATCTTGAATGCTAGTAGATTTCTACAGTTTTCTTTATTTCTATGAAAAAAGTTGTAACACATGACTTTTATTTTTGATCATGACAGATATTTCTTTGCTATGGATCACATTTTCCTGTTTATTTTCATGTATAGTAATTTTTTTGTGTGCTAAATATAGTAGAGTACTACTATAGTAATACTATATACTACTATATAGTAATCTATAGTATCCTATATAGTAATAATGCTACTATAGCAACAAAAGAACTATAAGTAACTTTACAAATGAGAAGAAACAAGTAAAAAATAAATATCAAGATGTAGACATAACTCAAACCAAACCAATAATTAACATTAAATGTAAAATATAAAATGTATAAAGTAAAAGCCATCAGTTGACAGATTAGATTAAAAAACAAGAGCAAACTATATGCTTTCTATATTGGTCAGCTAGGGGCTGCATAAACAAAACACCACAGACTGGGGAGGATTAAACAACAGAAATTTATTTTCCCACAGTTCTTAGACCTGACTCCTCTCTCCTTCTTTTGCAGATAACCACCTTCTTCTGTGACCTCACATGGCCTTTCTCTGTGCTCAAGCATCCCTATTATCTCTTTCTCTTCTTGTAAGAACATTTGTCCTACTGGATTAGGGCCCCACCCCTGTGACCTCATTTACCTTCATTTAGTATATCTTTTAAAAGCTCTATTTCCAAATACATTCAACATATGAATTTTGGGGAACACAATTCAGTCCATAGCACTGTCTAGAAAATATGCACCTAAAATGTGAAGGTACTAATAGATTAAAATTAAAAGAATGGAAAATATACAACATGCAAACAGGAAGTAAAAAGAAGCTGATGGGACTATAACAATATCAGATAGAATACAATTCAAGAATAAGGGTAATACTAGTAATAAAAAGAAATACTTCATAATGATAAAAGGAGCAGTTTGTTAAGACATAACAACCCTAAATGTTTATGCACCTAATAAGAGAGCTTCAGAAAATGTGAAACAAAGCTGAGAAATCCAAAGGGAGAAAGAAAAATTTGCAGTCATAGTTGGCTATATGAATGCCCCTCTCTCAGAACAATTTTATTTTTTCTTACTGAATAAAAATTGTATTTATATTCTTACTGAATTTTATCAAAGACTGAATTTTAGAAAATAGAAAATCTGAAAAACACTGTCAACTTGATTTAGTTGACATTTACAGAATAATATACCCACTGACTGTACAATACACATTCCTTTCAAGTGTATACAACATACTCACTAAGATATACCAAATGCTGGCATGCAAAATACTCACAATACAAAGGACTTCTATCTATATATAATGAATCTTACAACTCAATAATATGAAAACATGTAACCCAACTTAAAAATGGGCAAACAACTTTAACAGACACTTCACAAAGAAAGCTTCTTCCACTCCTTGTAATGTTTTTAGTATTCATCTGCTTCATTGCCTGTATCTGTATTTGTTCCTTTTTATTGCTAAGTAGTATTTCATTTTATGCATATACCACAATTAGTTCATCCATTCACTAGCTAATAGTTTGTTTCCAAATAGCCAATTTGGGGCTAATATTAACAAGACTGCTAGAACATTCTTGTACAAGTCTAATTGTGAATGTCTGATTTTCTTTTTCTTGGGTAAATACCAAAATGTATCTTTTCATATTCATACCAAAAAATATACAAGAGTGCTAGTTGTTCCACATTCTTGCCAAATCCTGGTATTGTCAGTGTATAAATTTTAATACATGCTAGTGTATGGGTAGTATTATAGTATTATATTATGTTTTAATTTTTATTTCTATGATGACTAAAAATATTGTACAGCTTTTATGTGCTTAATGGATATTCATTATTTTCCTTTGTGAAGTGTCAATTCAAATCTTCGTTCATGCTTTTATTTCTTTTTATTATTGAATTACAAGAGTGTCTTACATATCCTAGAATATTTTTTCTGACTCTGTGGCTTGTTTACTCTTCCTTTTATAGTAATGACTCTTGATGAGCCTAAGTTTAGTTTTAAATTTTTGATAACATATAATTTGAATCAACTTTTCTTTTTATCGTTATTGCTTTCTTTGTCCTAAGAAATCTTTGCCTGCTTTCAAGTCACAAAGGTATTTTCCTGTGTTTTTTCCTAAAAATTGATAATATGCTTTCCTGTTTAGGCCTTCAATTCACCTCAAATTGAATTTTGTGTCAGATGTCAGATAGAAGTCAAGATTCATTTTTTTTAATATATGGATTTCATTAACTTACATTTTAGAAGCTGAAGAGATCTTTCTCCCATACACCTTCCTTAAAAAAATGAATGAATAAAAACTACTGCAAAGAAATTCTATATTTTTTGTATTAACCATAAAAAATAATCTTGGGGCACCTGGGTGACTCAGTCAGTTAAGCATCTGATTTTGGCTCAGGTCAATATCCCACAGTTCTTTGGTTTGAGCCCCGTGTCAGGCTCTCTGTTGTCAGCACATAGCCCACTTTTGATACTCTGTCCCCCCTCCTCTCAAAAATAAATTAACATTAAAAAATGACTACTTTAAGAAATAATAATCTCAATATTTGTATCAGTTATGATTAGGTTTGCCTGTGTAACAGATATTAGAAAAACAGTGACTCAAGAGAGCTAGATAGTTATTTTCCCTTCACAGAAACGAAGTTCAGAATAGATAGTCCTGAGCTTACACATCACCTGAATAGTCATCAGAGACACCAGCTCCTTCCGGCTTCTTTGCCATCCCTAAACTGTTGCCTTCATTCTCATATTCCAGTGTGCATATAGACATCCAGCCAATATGTCCATGTTCCCAGCAACAGGATAGAGGAAAGAAAAAAAGCATTTCAACACCTTACAGGTGACTTACAAGAAATGCCATTTTTATATATCATAGGTCATATTTTAGTCATTTTATCACATGTAACTACAAATGAATGTTTTAGCAAGGCTGCTAAGTGATCAACCAAAAGTTAAGCTTCTATTGAGAGGAAGAACAAAATTAATATAAGAAATACTTACTACTCTCCTGAATGGTGTACAGCACCCTGACACTTTGGGAAAAAATGTGCAACTATTCAACTTTAAACAAAGCAAAACAACTCATAAGCTTTTCTTCTTGGAAAAAAATAAACCCTCACATTTGTTTTTCTTTAATTTTCTTAAGAGGAGCCTTCCACCTGAGGGGGTTTGCTGTGGTCCAATGTTCCCAGAACTGGTCCAAAATATTTTTCGCTACCCAGAGACCTCACTCAGGTCCTAACCTTTCCTTTCTGCCTATTTTATCCTATATTTCCCTATCATAATACCATAAAGAATTTGGGCCCCTTCATAATCATTAAAAAATAAAGAGGCATTCTGGTTAGGCCAGTCTCTTGCTTGGAAAGAACCTGTTCTCAACTGGTTTTGAGTTACACTGGTAAGATCATTATTGAACCTACAAAGCTAAGGCCTGCAACTCTAAAGGAATAGCATTGTGAGAGATCTCATTACAGCTGCTGACTAAATTGCTGTTTTATTGGCAAACTCTTCAGCTACAATAAAAATTGTAAAATACATGCAAAATTGTCAAAATATCAAATTATTAAAATTTGTATAATAAACTCAATCAACACATATATGAGAACAAAGGAAAATGAGAAAAAGAGAGTATGCTGACTATTCTCTGTGCCTTTAGATTTAATCTTCACCCTTATCTATTTCACGCCCTTGATGGATGACTGCCACAGACAATGTCAATCCAATTTGTGGTCTCTGAATGTTGTCTGGGGTGTCCTGCATGGAACAGTTGATGAAGTCAATTCCATCATGTTGCCCTACATTTGTGCTTTTAGACTCTTCTTTTGAAAGACCTCTCCTATTCCAAAAATTATAAAAATATTCTCCTATGCTTTTTCAACTATCAGCTCTATGGGTTTTTTCACATTTATGTTTTTAATGTTTGTTTATTTTTGAGACAGAGACAGAGACAGAGGGTGAGCAGGGGAGGGGCAGAGAGAGATGAAGATAGAGAAATCTGAAGCAGGCTCCAGGCTATGAGCTGTCAGCACAGATTCCTATGCAGGGGTCAAACTCACAAGCCATGAGGTCATGACCTGAGCTAAAGTTGGATGCTTAACCACTGAGCCACCCAGGCACCCCACATTTATGTTTTTAATACATGTGGGGTTTACCTTTAGATTTTGTACCACAGATACCCAACCTTTTCTCTATATAGTAAGCTACTTTACCCAAGTTTATTTGGAAACATTCTATAATTTCCCCATTGATTGTGAAGTTACTTTTATCATATAACAAATACTCATATGTAACATTTCTGGACTTCATTCTATTATATTCTTTTCTCTTTATTTTGTTCCACTGGACTCTTTATCTTTCACTATTTTTCAAGTATAGCTTTTAGTATTCCTATTATTATCTGTCATATTTTCCAGAGTTGGTTTAGCAATCCAGGGATATTTATTTTTCTAAATTTAGGATAAATTTGTAATTTTCTCAAATAAACTTGCTAGAATTTTAGTTGGAATTAGACTGGATTTATCAATTACCTTAGAGAGAATTAAAATATTTATAATACTACTTTGTGTTATCTAAGAATAGGGAATATCTCTTCACTTATGCCAATATTTCTGTATGTTGTGTAGCATAATTTTAAATTGTTCTCTTAAAAGGCCTTGTGCATTTTTTTCAGGTTAATTCCTTGCTACTTTACTTTTTTTCTTGCTACAGTTAATAGTAAACTCTCTAAAAATTTTATAAAGAGGACAAACCTTGGGAGGACATATACACCTGAGAATGTCTTTATTTTACTCTCAACTGACAGATTAGCTGTTATAAAATTGTGGTTTTGATATTCTTTTCATTTACCACTTCAAAATATTTTCTTGTCTCCAGTATGTGTTTGCTATAATTCTGATTCTTGGTTCTTATTAGGTGCTCTTTATTCTTGAAGTTTGGGAATTTTCTTTTTATCCTTGATTTTTAAAATTTCACTATAGAACGCATTTAGGGACTTCTATAATCACACTTTCCAAATCGAGGTTTTTTAATTTCTTTAAATCTAGGGCCTTTTTGGTTATTATCTCCTCAAATATTTTTTCCTCTTTGTATATATACTTTTACTATCTTTCTAGCTGTACAATAAACTAGATTTTAGGGGTGCCTGGGTGGTTCATCTGATTTTGGCTCAGGTCATGATCTCATGGTTCACGAGTTCAAGCCCCATGTCAGGCTTTGTGCAGACAGCTCAGAGCCTGGAGCCTGCTTCAGATTCTGTGTTTCCCTTTTCTCTGCCCTACCCTGCTCACACTGCTTCCATCTCTCTCTTTATCCTTCTCATAAATAAACATTAAAAAATATTTTTTAAAACACAGATGTTTACATTACAACTATAATCATTTCATTTTTTTCTCTCATATTTTCCAGTTCTTTCTCTCTGTCTCTGTATGATGTTTTATGGGAGATTTAGTTTATTTGATCCACTAGCTCATTTGTTTTTCAACTGTATGGACTTTGGAATTCATCTCTACTATTTTCTATTTTAATCACTTCATTTTTATATACATTGTGTAAAATCAGATTTAATAGGCTAAGTCTCAAATAAGCATTTTTCACCCCACATAGTTCTCAGGATATAGGAGGTAAGGTTGGGCTCAGGAAATGCCCAGAGGTTGAGGGTCTGTAGCATTTTTGCTCTCCCTTCTTAATTCCAATTAGACTTAAACACTGTGCTAATATCAGCCTATCATTGGGCCTGAATTGCTTTCTGAGACCCAGCTGGTAGAGGGAAAAGGGCATAGGTTATGGAGTTTTCCCTGGCCTCTCCCCATCAAAGGCACTATGTCCTCTTCCATTATCTGGGATGCCATCATCTCCTACACCAGGACTCAACTACTTTTATAGTTTTACTTAATTTATCAGCTTCATTGACTTCTACTTCTATGGCTTTAAGTGAGGAGGCAAATTTTCTGGCTAATTTATCATCTTTTTGAAGTAGAAAGGGGAAATCCTTTCTAAGTTTAAATGCAGAATAGAAGCTACTTTATAGATCTGAATCTGGCAAAATTTGGTAGATATCCCAATTCCTTGGGAATTGGCTTGTAATCAGATATAACAGAGAACTGTTAGCACTACTTTAAAAAATTAAAATACCTCCAGGGACATTCAATGCAATTAGAAATGTTCTCTTAGATAACAGGGGAACTCATCACTAAAAATGCTCTACTGTAAAACCTCATAAGAAAAGCTTTGAGAGTAAAAGTAAGAGGAGGACTGTCAAGGGGCTCCCCTTATATCTCTCCACTTAGAGTAAGAGAAACAAGGGGACTGGAGCTTCTGGATTCCACAACTGCCTCACAATAGAATAGTATAGCTATCAGGTAGGCTCAAGTGTTAGCAGTCACTACCAGTGGCAAGGTGGGTCAAAAAGGAGTGGAGGTGAAGAAAAAAGCAAACAGAGTTGAGCAGCAAAATAGTGGAAGAAACATGTATAAAAATAGAGCAGGAGAAATATTTTAATGACTGGATAAATGTAGACACTTTGGAAATGTAGATATTTAGAGAAAATCAGTGGGAAGACTTCTACGTGCTATATAACATCCCCACAGTAAAGGTCTATACTATTCCTCAAGGCATCTAGAGTCATATTTGTTTTCACTTCCTATGACTCTGCAGAGGCTAGGCCACTAGGGCCTTAGATTCTATTCAGAATATTGCTAAATAAACACCTTGTTCAGGTGCAAATTAGTTTTACTCTGTTAGCTTTTCAAGTCATCAATTCCTGATATCTCAGCTGTATCCTTTAACACAGCATTTGCCAAAGTGGGTTCAGTGATTAAAAGTAATGAGGGTTCTATAGTCAAATAAGTTTGGGATGTACAGGACTGTACAGTTTTAACATGAGTTCTTTGCTGCAGGATTTCTCAGTGCCTTTAACATGCAAATGCTACTATAATTGCCCAAGAAAGAAACATAGTATGTCACATTCCTAAAAGTTGACCACAGAATCCTTTTCTCAAGGACATCTCAGGATACTACTGTTCCATGGTACAACTCTAGGAAATAATTCTGATGGATTGCTTACCTTTGTTTGAGTTAGAATGTGGCCTTAGCAGATATGGTCAAGGGCAATTTTTTGGCAATTGTTATGAAATAGTATCTTGCAAGATGCATCCTTCATCTTATTATAATCTAGTAATTGCTTTAACTATGAAATTGCTAATTTTCATTTATGTCGATATGAATGATGACATTCAATTAAGTAATTTATTTCAAAGCCTATTGTATTGTTCTCTCTTTGTTACACTTCAGGTAATTAGTCTTACTTTCCTAAGAGCATGTAAGCTCCATAAAGTTAAGTTTCATGCCTCTACCTCCACTGAATCATGCAGAGCACTTAGTGCAGTGCTAGATGCAAGATCAAGATTCAATAGGTACACCTTGATCGAAGAAAATAAAACATAAAAATGCAGCAGAAGCAAACTTTTATAAACTTCCTACATATTTGATAACATGTCATCTAAGTATTTTTGTGCTTTAATTATCATTCTTTGCTCTTTTTCCCCCGTCCCTTTTTAGCATTAAATATACCTTGCAAAGAAAATGGAAGCAATAAATCTAAACAAGGCAGCCCAGAAAAGTTTTTTTATATAATTTGTTCCAATATTAAGAATAAATTTTTAGCTCACAACTTAAAACTATTCCAACTAGTCTTTTGTTTGATTCCCACCCAGTTTATTCATTAATTGACCAATATTTTGTTCCCACTTTTTCATGGCTGTGTTTTCCTTAATTATAAAATACAGTATCTTTCAGAATATTTTCTTTGCTTTGCAAGTCAGGAAAAATTTCCCTACCATCTCATTCTGAAAGCACTTGGCAGGTAAACTTCTGTTATCATATCCTTGTGTATGAAGGTCCTTAGCTTAGTCTAATGGTGTTTTGCCAAGTAAACAATTTACAGTCCATTATTTCCACTGGAAAGTCCCTTTTTCAAATTAAAGAATTTCACAATTTAAAAAAAGTCACTACTCAGAGAAACCCCAAAGTTCTTCTTAGCTTTGGCATTTAGGGGGTGCTACTTAATAGGGTCATTATTCACATGAGCAGGTTGAAGACACCAGGACATCAAATATACAATGGAAAATTTAGAACCAAGTAGTTCTGTCAACAACTCCATTGTTCCCACTTCCCGTCTGCCTGCGCCTTCCCCCAAACCTTTCATCCGTAAAATCATTAGCCCCTCTGCACATATCTCTTTAGACCCTTCCCTTGTTATCCTTTGGGCCTTATCCCTGCCCCTGAACTTGTCCCTTATTCTTGCTTCTTCCCATTAACAACCCTTGCTGGCTTCTTTCATTGTACATAATAAAATAGTAAATTTTATTAGCTATCCGCATACTTTCTTTTTTCCCCCCTCAGGTCTCTCAATTTATGGCCTTCCTTTCTTCCAGTCTAATGCAAAACAAAGCCAAGATGTAGTTGACATACTATTCACTGAAGCTTCCAGACCATAGCTCCAAAATATTTAACAATAATCCTATATACTCTGTTCATACAGGGTTCTCCCAACATTCCTATAGCTGTCATCCATAGCCTCCAGGGCCATACCTCAGCTTCCTTGAAGTCAAATTCAGTTTTCATTCCTACCACACTTCCTCCTATCCTATATATAGAGTACAATATCTAGGTTGACCATCCAGCCAACATCCTGCCCTCTCAGCTCCTTAGACTTTTCCTCCTTTCCTCCTTTCTAATTCATACCACCTAGGTGCCTCCCCACCCCCCACCCCGTATAAACAGTCATGTCTTAGAGGTTTATACTGGGTGCTGACTACGTCTAAGATCTTATAACTGGCTAATCAAACAAGCTGGACTCAGTAGGGGGGACATTATAAACTATTTTAACATTTATTTTCATACAACTGTCTTTGACTTCATTGAGCTTGTTCAGTCTTTCCCATCCTGAAATGAAATTTCAGGCAGATCCCATTATTTTTTCTGATGACTCTCAGATGTTAATAAATAGCTTCATCTTTGATTTAGTAAAAAAGTTCAATTAAATCTAAATCAAAACTTCACTCTTTCAGTCTTTTCATGTATTTCTCCCCCTCTACTGTGTGAGCTATTTCCCTCTACCTTCTCCCCATTACTGGTTAATTAGACACTCATTTTGATCCCTAAGAAAGATGAGGGAGGTGGAAGGGAGAAGTCTCATTACACTGATACCACTGAAAACTCTGTTTCATGTCCAAATTCTGGCTCTTTTTCTCCTTAGTGGTTTTATGAGTTTTTAGGAGACCCATCTATATTCCGTTAGCAAAGGTGGTCACACACAACATAGCTCTCAGGCTCTGACTTCTGGTGGTCTCTAGGAGTCTGATCTCACTCTTCCCAATAAGTCTATATGGCAGAAATCCTTTAAGACAACCCAAAAACAGCTAACCATAACTCAACAGATGATCCAGTTTTTTTAAGTGGACAAAAGGATTTGAATACATTTCTTCAGAGAAAATGTACAAATGGCCAATAAACACATGAAAAGATGCTCAACCTCAATATCATTAGTGTAATGAGAATCAAAACTACAATCAGATACTGCTTTATATCTACTAGGCTGGCTATAATAAAAAAAAGATGGACAACAAGAAGTATTGACAAATATGTAAAGAAATCTGAACTCTCATACACTGCATTCTCATTGTTGGCAGAAGTGTACAGTGATACAGCAGCTTTGCAAACAATCTGGAAATTCCTCAAAAAGATGAACATAAAGTTACATATGACTCAGCAGTTCCACTCTCAGATATATACTCAAGAGAACTGAAATAGACATTCAAACAAAACCTGAAACACAAATGTTCATAACAACATTATTTGTAATATCAAAAACGAACAAATGTTCCTCAGCTGATGAATCCATAAACAAAATATGACATATCCACACAGTGGAATATTACTCAGCCATAAAAAGTAATGAAGTACTGATTCATGCTATAACATGTATCAACCTTGAAAACATTATGCTACGTGAAAGAAGCCAGACCAAAAAAAAGGGGGGGGGAGCAATGTATTATGTATGAAATGCCCCAAATTGGAAAATCTATAGATACAGAAAGTAGATTAGTGTAGATTAACTACAATAGGTGGGTAGGAAGAATGAGGAGTGATTGCTAACAGGTACAAGGTCTCCTTTTGGGGAGATGAAAGGTTCCACATTTAGATAATGGTGATAGTGGCACAACTCTGTCACTATGTTAAGATCCATTGAGTTATATACTTTAAGAAGGTGAATTTGGGGGCGCCTGGGTGACTCTGTTGGTTGAGCACCAACTTTGGCTCAGGTCATGATCTCATGGTTTGTGAGTTTGAGTCCCGCATCGGGCTCTGTGCTGAAAGGTCAGAGCCTGGAGCCTGCTTCAGATTCCGTGCCTCCCTCTCTTTGTTCCTCCCCTGCTCATGCTCTGTCTCTCTCTTTCTCTCTCCCTCTCTCTCTCTCAAAAATAAATATACATTTAAAAAATTTAAGAGGGTGAATTTGATAGCAAAAATAAAGCTGTGAAGAAGAAAGAGATAGAGAAGGTGAGGAAGAGGAGAACAATCACTATATTAGGTCCATAACACTGCCACTATGGTCCTTTCCCCTTTGCTCTAATAAGCCACCCTTTAATTAGGCTTTCTCCATGAGACATTCTTTCAGGAACAACTCAGGAACTAGTTCCTAGGTCATTCAAATTTCAGGAAGCATATGGTAGGCTCTGAAAGTGATTCTTTGAAAAAGCAATTGTGTTACAGACAAAACATAAATGAATGAGCATGGCTGTGTTCCAATAAAACTTTAATTACAAAAAAGAGTGGTGTCCAGAGTTGGTCCATAGGCTTTAGTATGCTGATCCTGTTCTAGCGTCACATGGAGGAATTTAGATAGTGAAGGATGGTACTTGATACCTTTGCTTCAACTGGAAGAGCCCATTTTGACATTCTATTTAGATAATGGTGATAGTGCCACCCTCTCTCCAACCCCACTATTCTATCCCAACACTGAGCTAGCACTTTGCTGTCATCACCCCTCCTGTCCCTTCACACCTCCCTATTAACCTGATTGCCTCACTGCAGTCATTTCCTCACACCCTGGGCCATAATCTCAGTCTTGCAATACCTTCATTCTAGATTCACTTCCCCCCTTGATCTTGTATCAAACCTTCCTTAAGAATTCCAAAGTCTCAGGAAATCCAGTCTTGTAGATTTTTCCTGGTCCTATACTGCCCAGTAGTGCCAGAGCAGTCTCACAACCACAGTGGTAAGCTGTTCCACTACACAGTTAGTTAAACCACTGGCTGCATCAGAGCCCTGCCACAAACCAGCAGGCTTTTCTCTAACTCTCAACAAGGACTCTTGACTTCTTTAGAAGTCTATTTAAACAAAATAGATAAAAAGTTTCAGTTTCACAAGATGAAAAGAATTATGGGGGTTGATGGTGGTGCTGGCTTCACAGCAACGTGAATATACTTCGTACTACTGGACCGTGACCTTAAAAATGGCTAAGATGGCAAATTTTTTATGTGCATTTTAACTCAGCTAATAAAAAAAAAAATGACCATCGACAGAAAAGTGTATCATGAGGTATGGTTCCACATGATGGAAGACCGCCTAACAATAAAAATGAAGGAACTGCACACAGGACACTACATGCATGGATCGTACCGTGTTCAGTGAAAAACAAGACACAAAGGAACATACGCACAATGATTCCATTTACGTAAAGTCCAAAGCAGTCCTTGTCTTGACTTCTGCCTTGCAGAGATAGTAGGGACCACCTTTATGAACTCTCATTCTCCAACTTAAAAGGGCTTTGTCTCTCAGCTTATACCTAAATTGTCCAATATGGTTGCCACTAGCTACATGTGGCTATTGAGTACCTGAAAAATAGCATAACTGAGGAACTAAATTTTTAAATTTTATTTAAGCGTAATTAATTTGAATGTAAAAACTGAAGCAGTATAAAATATTTTCTGATAAACACAGTTTTGTATTAGCTGGACTATTTCATTTTCACCATTGAAAATGTAGCATCTAAATTAAGGTGTACCGTAAGTATAAAATGCACACTGAATTTCAAAGACTTAGTAAGAAAAAACATGTGAAATATTTCATTGGTAGTTTATGCTGAATGCCTGTTGAAATAATAATATTTTGATATTATTTCTATTAGACAGTGCTATATTATACTCTTCTCAGTTTTTCTTGTATCAGAAGAATAAGGGACCTTTTTTTTTTTTTTTTCCCTTTAGGGCCATCTCCTACAGAATTTACAAATCCGGAATGCATTTATTCTATAGAATGTCACATAGTATTACTTTTCTCAGTTATAATCAACCATATCCTCTCTAATAGCTCATTTTATATCAACACAATATCAGAAAATAAGGGAGGATGTTTAACAGTTCTACTGAGGCTTCCAGGAGGAATGAAGAAAATGACTCAGAGTTAGCTCAGAAATCTAAAGCTAAGGGCTGAAAGTCCAAAGGGAATTTTTTTCTTTACCCAAGTGATTAAAAGCCAGGAATAGAAGAGACCATTCCCTTCTCTCTCCAAAAATGGAAAAGACCCTCAGTAGATTTGCATTAGTACTGCTGCTAGTTATGTCTACCTAAGTAATAAAGAACTTGATCCAGAATTTAATCCAGAAAGTGTACCTAAAAACAGACTGAAACAGTCTGCCAATTGGAATTTTGGAAATGTGGCTATGAAAGGACTTATCTGCCTTTGTTTCAGTGAAGACCAACTATTCTATTTGAGGGCATTTTGCTGCTATTTCTTGTTTTTAATACTATTTTTTTATTCTGCATAATTGCTAACAGTAAAAAAATGAAGAAAAAGAAATGATGAATGTATGTTCTCCTTTGAGAAGGTAGGGTTAGGGGAAATTATTTTTCTCTCCCCCAAGACTCACTGAGCACTGAATCCAGTTTCCAAATGGAAATAGAAGCTAGCAGGTCTGGGGTTTCTAGAAACAAAACAAAACAAAACAAAACAAAACAAAAGACAAGAGGCCCAAGCTGGAGTCTTGCAGGTTCCTTACTCCTTAATAAAGAAGAAAAGCACTGGATAGATATTTTATTATAACTTTACCTCCAGTCTATGAAACCAAGAGGTAGCAACTTGTTTTATCTCCGAGTTTCTTCTTTCAGTTTCATTTTTTAATGTACCTGCATAATTTTTAAAACCTCTTTCAGAATTAAGGAGTACAATTGTGATGAGCACTGGGTATTATATGGCAGTGTTGAATTACCATATTGTACATCTGTTAAATAAACTATGTTAACTCACTGGAATTTAAATAAAAACTTCAAAAACAACTATCTTTTCAAATCTATAGTTTCAGTGCATAGTCTTTGATAAGCTGCTGGCATAGAGAGAAAATCTTATTGGTAGCCTGAATTTTGGCTTTGAGATGTCTCTGTCTAGAACTTTTTGGATCACTTTGTGTAGAGATAAGAAGGAAGAGAGAATTTGTGTGTGAATACTTGTACATGAGTGCATACCCATGTATGACATGATCCAGAAGGTAATGCCAGAATAAAATTAATATAAAACTGGAATTTTAAAGAAATTTGAGCTGCTCTCAAAAGTAGGTGAATCGAGGGGCACCTGATTGGCTCAGTTGGTTAAGCATTGGACTCTTGATCTTGACTCAGGTCATGATCTCATGGTCACGAGATCAAGCCCCACTTTGGGCTTTGCACTGGGTGTGGAACCTGCTTAAGATTTTTGTTTCTTCTCTCCCTCTTCCCCTCCCTGACTTGTGAGCATGCAAGCACACATGCTCTCTCTCTCTCTCAACAACAAAAAAAAAACAAAACTTTTTAATTAAAAGAAAAGACTTGCCCTTGAAAAGAAAAGAAAAGAAAAGAAAGAAAGAAAGAAAGAAAGAAAAAAGTCAGTGAATATAGGCACCTGGTTGACTCAGTCAGTAGAGCATGAGACTCTTGATCTCGGGGTTGTAGGTTCAAGCCCCACCCTGGGTATAGAGACGACTTAAAAATTAAAAAATCTTAGCAAACAAACAAACAAAAACATAGATTAAAGTAACTTCCTTCCAAAGAGTATGGTATGGAAATGGGGAAAAAGTAACTTTACTGTAAGGAAACCTGATAAACACTATCATCAAGTAGGTGGTCCAGTCAACATCAACAGCAATAAGGCATGTTGATAGTACATACCCTTGATATGATATGATGAGAATGGCCCTTTATCTCTGTGGCCTTCCTCCCCAAAACACCCACTCTAGTCTAGTCATGATTTTTTTTAAAAAAATCAGAAAAATCCCAAATGAGGGACATTCTACAAAATACCTGATGAATACTCCTCAAAATTGTCCAAGTCCCCAAAACCAAGGAAAGTTTGAGAAACTGTCACAGCCAAGAGAAGCCTAAGCAGATATGACAATTAAATGTAATGTGGCATCCTGAATGGGAACCTGGAACAGAAAAAGGACATTAGATAATAAACCAAGGAAATCTGAATAAATTATAGATTTAAGCTTATAATACATCAATAATGGTTCATTAATTACAGCAAAAATACCATATTAATACAAGATGTTAACCATAAGGAAACTTATGCAGAGTATATGGGAACTCTTTGCACTCATATTGTTCTAAAATAAAAGGTTTATTAAAAATAAAAAAGAGAAATGTTGCTTGTTGTTCTACTATAGCCTCCTAATAGACGATTAAGGAAAATGAATATAAATGACTTGTTATGAATCTTGTTGTAAAAACATCTTCGGGTCCATGCCATATAATTAATATAATTACCTTAAAAACTAGATCATTGTAGGATAAGCTTCTGTTACTGTCTTAGTAATTAAATGCCCCAAATAGCATCCACAATCCACAATCCTCCAAATGTGGGTGGATTCCTAAGTCACAGTAAACTTGAACAGATAAAAGCTTCATCCTAGCCAATTGTACTGCCTATTCTGGTATTGGCTGGAATCCACTGTTATTTATGCTATTTCTAATTGGATATTCTTGGGAAAAGTCTTTCTCAATATAATAAAAATACCATAAAGTTCAAACTGAGTAGCAATAGGCAACTCTTAATAATCCAATCTCCTCCCCATTGCAAAGTAAACTAATTTGTAAAGAAGTTTGTAGACATATAAAGTATTTGTCTTATTTGCAAATCCCATTTTGCTGTTCAGTTTTTTCTCAATTTAGGTAATAAATTAAAGTTATAGATTGACTAATACTTGTTTCCAATAGAAAATGAGACTCTCTGGGGACTCCTGGGTGGCTCTGTCTATTAAGTGTCCAACTCTTGATATAGGATCAGGTCATGATCTCATGGTTTATAAGATCAAACCCCACTGTCAGTGCACAGCCTGCTTGGAATTCTCTCTCTCTCCTTCTCTCTCTGCTCCTCCCCTGCTCACACACTCTTTCTCTCTCTCAAAATAAATAAACTTTAAAAAAGGAAAAGCAAAATCTCTTTAGTTTTTACTTTCACCACTTCTTTGACTTTAGACACAAAGCTAGATTTT
>CM053567.1:132315363-132334566 GCA_028646485.1 Cryptoprocta ferox | reverse complement strand
AAAAAAAAAAAAAGATGTTGCAAATTGAATGTTAAGGTATTATATTTTCACAGATGATTGCCTTCAGAGAGAGTTTAATTATCTCTGTGCACAAGTTTTTAGTTAGCATATAAAATAACAGTAATGAGAAAAACAGATCATTCATGTTACCCATTCACGGAATACTGGACCATCATCTGCTATGTCCCAGGCCCTATGATGAGCATAGAAATATAGTGGGGGCCAAAACCAGATGCAGGCCTTGTCGTTTCAGTGCAGGTGACATTAGCCAAGTGATGTATGTCAGATTATGTGATCGATTTGATTCAGCAGCCTTAGCAACTTGGGTATAAACATACAACTGTTTTATTTTTTCGGTAAATATTTTCAATTCTGCTCTACTAATCCTCCTTTTTACTGAGTAGTGGGACCCCTAGTATCATTTCCATCCTACTCCGCACTTTGCTCTCCCTTCCAGTTATTATAAAAGAATCTTTCTTTCTCATTAAGACTCAGTTCTGTTTATTTTTAAATTTCAATCACTTATTTTATAGACACTCCCCTTACCCACCTTGCAACTAGACTTACAGCTTAGGCAGGTATGGGTGTAGTGTGTGGTAGGTTCTTTCACAGCATTTCCTTCCCTACAATTTCCCTCCTTCTGAGTCTCACCCCACAGGGGTCAGAGAAAAAGACATCTAGTTATGAAAAAGCCCAAGCAATGATGATGTTCTCTTTCTCTTGGTCAGCACCACTGATCAAGCTTGCTATCCATAGACATGGTGTGGGGAACCAGCGCCCATCAGGTTCACTAGTGAGAAATTTATCCCAAGTAATTTGTCTAGGTTTGGTAGTCCCTTGGGAGATTCAGTCATATTTTCCAGCTGCTTGCCTCATACGATATTCTGATATGCATGCCCCTTTGCCTCTTCCTGGAACAGCAAGCCTACAACCCTAAATTTCAACTATGCTCCATGGTCCCAAATCTTCAGTAAATGGAAATGGACCAGATCCATTTTCTGAACCTATCTGGAAACATAAATTTCCTTCCTGGCTTGCATTATCCCATACTGTGTCTTCTTAGACCTCTTTCTTGATCTTTCCCCTTCACAGGTAAGAGCAAGTCAACAAGACCAGTGGCAAAGAACAACTAGGAAAGAAAATGCCAACCTCCAGACTCCCACTTATTTACTAGTAATTCTCTTGCCTGAAACTCCTCACTTCCCAGGCTTAATGGGTAGAGAGGGAATAACCAAATGTACCCTTTCCCTACAAAGAAATCAGAAGAGAGAAGTATTCCATGCTGCTGCCTTCAACGGCAACTCAGTGTATCAATGAATTCAGCCTATGGCCCAGCCTCTGAGATGCCTGAAGCTACTGGGCCTCCAGAGAGGGAATATGGGAAATAACTGGTGAAATATATGTGAAATGTGTATAGGAAATTGAGTCTGAGCAATTAAGATACAGAGCATCTGTTTCACAGTATCTATTAAAGTTGAACATATGGCTACCCCATGATATAGCATCTCTACTACTAGGCATTAGTAAACAAAAGTGAGTACATAAGCACCCCAAAAGGTACAGTAGTGTCCATAATAGCCCATAATAGCATTTTTCATAATAGTCTAAACTGAAAAGAAATAGTAGAAATTTAGGAAAACAGCTAAGTAAATCGTGGCATTCACATATAGGAATACTTTACAGCAAAGAAAAATGACAAACTCCTGCTATACCAAACATGGATGAATTTCACAAATATTGAGGAAAAGGAGCCAAAGGCCAAAAGAAAAAAAAAAGCCACTTATGTGAAGTTTAAAAGTAAGCAACATAAATGATAGTGTTAGGTATCAGGATAATGATTACCCTTGGGAAGGAAGGATATATAGTGGTGGGAGAATGTGGGGAGCTGTTAAAATTCTATTTCTTGATCCAAAGTGTTTATTGAGATCAACACTTTACAATCTGTTTATTTTCCTGTGAATTACATAACTTACACTTCAATAGAATGATTACTTTTTTAAAAAGGACAGGGGTGTCTGGGTGGCTCAGTCAGTTAAGCATGGTTAAGGTCATGATCTCACAGTTCATGGGTTCAAACCCCATGTTGAGCTCTGTGCTGACAGCTCAGAATCTGGAAACTGCTTCAGATTCTGTGTCTCCCTCTCTCTTTGCCCTTCCCCTGCTCACACGCACGTGCTCTCTCCCTCTCTCTCTCTCTGTCAAAAATAAATAAAGATAAAAAAATTTTTAATAAAATTTAAAAAAAGTACAATCTAATTCCTTCTAAAAAAAAAAAGTTAACAGTTGTTATATAAAAACTGTGCCCAAAGAAGATGACTTAACACATGTAGCTTCAGGGATTAGTACTTATATATTCCCAGATAAAGCATGACTTTATTTGGAGCAAATTTATAAATTATTTTGCTCATTTTCAACTCTGTTCTTCACATGTACAAAATTAAAGTGAGAACTATCAATGTGTTCATTCCAATAGTAGAAGAACTTCTCAAAGTGTTAAATTATGTCAGGTTTACATCAAAGTCTGCAGACACTTCAAAGATAAAGTCATTTAGGTTAAGTCCAATAAAAACTCATTTTCTTCCATTATAAGGACTCAAGGTTGGAAATTCATTATGATGAAAGTGAAACAGCTCTCATTATTGTGAATGTCATTGTAAACTCAGTTTAAAACTTCAACATTCGAGATAAATTTACTTGGCTTGCAGTTATAATATTTTGGCTGAACATACATAAGTATATATTTTTTACAAGTATGCTTAAATAGAAATGTTTTATAGGCCTACCAATGTAACAAAGCCAATACCTTACATAGTTAACAAATTCCAAAATTTATATAATTTTAATGATTTTAACCAACCCCTCTCAAAAGCATCAGTCAAGTTGTATGTTATATATAAAGTTCACTCTCAAAAGTGTTTCAGTTAGGGGTTACATCAACAAGATGACAGAATGGGAAGCCCCAGACCTCATTCTCCCACAAAGACACCAACTTAACATTAATAAATGGTAAAAAGGGTCTTTTTGAGAACTCCAGAAAACAGTGAAGAAGTTATAGTACTCCAGGCAAGCATAGAGGCAAGAACAGCTGTGTGGAAATGAGTAAGAAAAGCCATTGCCTTTTATCCAAGGAAACCCTTTCACCAAGCTGGCACAGCTCAGCCATCAGGATAAAATACCTAACTCATGGCTTCTTCCTCAGGAGGGAAAGTGTAGAATGCCATCTAACATTCCAGCTTTTCAAGTGCTACCAAGGACTGGTTTCTGTGTAACTCAATTTGGAACACTGAAAGGGAGCTGACTGACATACTCTGAATGTCTGAGAGACACTATGAACCAAGGAGAACTCAGTAGCTTGTTGTGGCACCTGAGAACTTGCAATTCAGACAGACATCAGAGGGAACAAGAAGTTATGAACTGCAGAAAAAGAAAGAGGCAAACCTCTCTAAATGGGAAATTATATGTATAAGCCCAGTAGACACATCCCCAGAAAATGCTTCAGAGACCTACAGAATCTCTAGCCATACTGATTGGTGAAGGTATTCCCCTGCACAAAGCCAGTCTATAAAGAATGGGAAAGGTGCCCATTCTTTCAAATGACCAAATCCCCAAAAAATATAACAAAGCATACAAAGCAACAGGAAAAAAAAAAGCACAATCAAATAAACAAAATAAATCTCTAGAAAATGACCCTCAAGAAACAAATCTATTAATTACCTGAAAAATAGTTTAAAATAACCCTTTTTTAAATGGTCAATGAGCTCTAAGAGAACACAGATAGACAACTACAAAAAAATGAGGAAATAATGCCTGAACAAAAGTAAAAATATCAACAAAGAGATAAAAACTATATATATATATATACACACACACACATATATATATAAAATACACACACACACACACACACATATATATATGTAAGAACCAAACATATATATGTATATATATATATGTAAGAACCAAATGAAGTCTGGAGTTGAAGAATATAACTCAATTGAAAAAAAATCACTAGAGGTTTTCATAAGCAGACGTGATCAAACAGAAGACTCAATAAACTCAAAGATGAGTCATTTGAAATTGTTATGTCAGGGAAGCAAAAAGAAAACAAAAATGAAGAAAAGTGAAGAAGAGGGGCACCTGACTGGCTTAGTCAGTAGAGAATGTGACTCTTGATCTCGTGCTTGTGAGTTCAAGCCCCACATTGTGTGTAGATATCCTTACAAACAAAATCATGAAAGAATGGAAGGAAGGAAGGAAGGAAGGAAGGAAGGAAGGAAGGAAGGGGAGAGGGAGGGAGGGAGGGAGAAAGGAAAGGAAAGGAAAGGAAAGGAAAGGAAAGGAAAGGAAAGGAAAGGAAAGGAAAGGGAAAGGAAAGGAAAGGAAAGGAAAAAAGAAAAAGGAAAAAGGAAAAAGGAGAAAGGAGAAAGGAGAAAGGAGAAAGGAAATAGGAAAAGAAAGGAAAGGAAAAATTGAAGAAGACCTAAGGGATTTACAGGACACCACAAAGAAGACCACTTATGGGAGTATTGGTGGAATATTGTAGGAATCCTAGAAGGAAAAGGGAGGGGGTGGAAAGAGGTAGAGAGTTTATTTGAAGAAATAATAGCCAAAACGTCTTTGGATGTCTTTGGACATCCAAAATCAAGAAGCTCAAGATATACCAACTAAAATGAATCCAAAAAGTCCCACACCATGACACATTATAACCAAATTGTCAAAAGTGAAAGACAAAGAGAAAATTTTGAAAGCAGCAAGAGAAAAGTGACTTTTCATGTAAGAGGTAGCTTCCATAAGATTATCTAGCAGATTTCTCAGCAGAAACCTTGCAGGACAGAAGGGACTATGGTAATATATTCAAAGTGTTGAAAGAAAAATATCTTCCAAATAAGAATGCTATATCCAGTAAAACTGTCCTTCAAAAATGAGAGAGATGCACCTGGATGGATCAGTCAGTTGAGCATCCAACTTTGGCTTAGGTCATGGTCTCATGGTTCCTGACTTCTGTGCTGACAGCTCAGAGCCTGGAGCCTGCTTCAGATTCTGTAGACACACAAACTTTGCATACTTTGTAGACAGAATAGACTTTAAATAGACAAAACCTGGGGTACCTGGGTGGCTCAATCAGTTGAACATCAGACTCTTGATTTCAGCCCAGATCATGATCCCAGGGTTGTGGGATTTAGCCCTCTGTTGGAGCCTGCTTAAGATTTATATCCTCTCTCTCTCTCTCTCCCCCCCTCCCCTCCCCTCCACTCCCCTCTTTCTCTTGAGGCACCTGGGTGGCTCAGTCAGTTAAGTGTCCAACTTCAGCTCAGGTCATGATTGCATGGTTGGTGACTTTGAGCCCCACGTGGGACTGTGTGCTGATAGCTCAGAGCCTAGAGCCCACTTCAGATTCTGTGTCTCCCTTTCTCTGTGCCCCTCCCCAACTCACATTCTCATTCTCATTCACATTCTCTCTTTCTCAAAAATAAACATTAAAAATTTTTTTAAACATTCTCTCTCTCTCTCTCTTTCCTTGCCCCTCTCCCCTAGTCGTGCACTCTCTCATAAACAAACAAACAAACAAACAAAAACTTCCATGAGACAAAGAAGGACATGATGTAATAATAAAAGGGTCAATTCATTGGGAAAATATGATGATTATGAATATATGTGCACCTAGGGGTGCCTGAGTGGCACAGTCAGTTGAGCATCAGACTCTTGATTTCAGCGCAGGTCATGATCTCACAGTTCATGAGATTGAGCCCCACTGATGGCATGGAGCTATCTTGGGATTCTATCTCTCCCTCTTTTTCTGCTCCTCCCCTGCTCACATGCACCTGCACTCTCTCTCTCAAAATAAATAAACTTAAAAAAATGAATATATATGCATCTAAAATCAGAACATTTGAATATATAAACATTGAAAGCATTAAAAGAAGAAATAGACAGTTACACAATAATAATGAGATTTCTGTATCTTTTAATAATGGATGACCAGCCATATAAAACAGAGGACTTGAACAATATATAGACCAACTGGACCTAACAGAATACTTCATCAAATGGTAGAATACACATTCTTCTTGAGTACACATGGAACATTCTCTAGGATAGAGCACATATTAAGCCACAAAACAAGTTTTAACAAATTTAAGAAGACTTAAATAACACTAAATATCTTCTCCAGTCATGATAGAATAAAATTAGAAATTAATAGCAAATAAAAACTGAAAAATTCACAAATATGTGGTATTTAAACAACATACTCTTGAACAACGAATTGGTTAAAGAAGAAATTAGAAAATATCTTGAGACAATACAAGACAAATGGAAATAATAACACAGCATACCAAAACTTTCAGGATGCAGTGAAAGCAGTACAAAGAAGGAAGTTTAATAGCAGTAAAAGCCTACATTAAAGAAAAAAGTGGGGCACCTGGATGGCTCCATCGGTTAAGCATCCAACTCTTGGTTTTGGCTCAGGTCATGATCTCAGGGTTTGTGGGATTGAGCACTGCATTGGGCTTTGCACTGACAGCAAGGAGTCTGCTTTGAATTCTCTCTCTCCCTCTCTCTCTCTGCCCCTCCCCTGCTCAAAAATATCTCCCTCTCTCTCAAAAATAAATAAATGAACATTAAAAAAAAGACAAAAGTTATCAACTCAACAACCTTACTTTACACCTCAAGGGATTAGAAAAAGTAGAACAAACTAAACCCAGAGTTAGAAAAATGGAGGAAATAATAAAGATCAGATAAGCAGAAATAAATGAAATAGAGAATAGAAAATAGGAGGAAAAAATCAATGAAATTAAGAGATGGTTTTTTGAAAAGACCAGCAAAATTGGCAAACTCTTAGCTAGGCTAAGAAAAAAAGAGAAGATTCAAATAACAAAATCATAAATGAGAGATGACATAACAACTTATGATATTTCATAAAGTATTATAAATGACTCCTATGAACAATGATATGCCAACAAATTGGCTAACCTGGAATACACAAATTCTTGGAAACATACCAGGACTGAATTATGAAGAAACAAATAAATCTGAGCAGACATATAACTAGTAAGGAAATTGAATGTAAACAAAAACTTCCCAACAAAGAAAAGCCCTGTACCTAAAGGTTTCACTGGAGAATTCTACCAGACATTTAGAGAACAATTAAACTAGTCCTCCTTAAACTCTTCCAAAAATATTTTAAAAAGGAAACATTTCTAAACACATATTTTAAGGCTAACATTGTTTAGATACCAAGGCCAGACAAAGATACTATAAAAAAGAAAAATCCAGACCAATATCCCCAATGAATATGGATGCAAAAATACTCAACAAAATAACTAGCAAACAAAATTCAACAGCACTTGTAAGGGATTATACATCATGACCAAGTGATGTTTATTCCTGAATGATAGGATGCTTGAACATACAAAAGTTAATCAATGTAATACACAACATTAATAGAATAAGGGAAACAAAAACCACACAACTATCTCAAATGATTCAGAAAAAAAATTTAACAAAATTCAACATGCTTCAATGATTTAAAAAACACTCAACAAACTACAAATAAGAAAGAAACTACCTCTACATAATAAAAGCTCTATGTAAAAAACCTATAGTTATCATCATATTCAATGGTGAAAGACTGAAAGCTTTTTCTCTAACATCTGGAACAAGAGACGGTTGCATATTCTCACTATTCCTATTCAACATGGTACTAGGAGTCCTAGCCAAAGCAAATAGACAAGAAAAAAGGCATTCAAATTGGAAAGGAAGAAGTAGAATTATCTGTTTGCAGATGACATAATCTTATATGTAGAAAACCCTAAATATTCCATGAAAACACTGTTAGAACTAAGAAATGATTTCAGTAAAGTTGCAGGATATAAAATCAACACAAAATAGTAATTGCATTTCTATATACTAACAAAAAGTAATCTGAAAAGAAAATTAAGAAAGAAATCCAATTTACAATAACATAAAAATATATTTTATATATATAGGTGTATATAAAGATGTGTATAACGAACTACAAAATATTGTTTAAAGTACCCAACAGTGAAAAACTGAAAGCTTTTTGGAGAAAGAGGAACCCTTTTGCATGGCTGGTAGGAATGAAAACTGGTGCAGCCACTCTGGAAAACAGAATGGAGGTTCCTCAAAAAATTAAAAATAGAACTACCCTACAATCCAGCAATTACACTAGTAGGTATTTATGCAAAGGATACGGGTGTGCTTTTTTAAAGGGGCACATGCACCCAATGTTTACAGCAGCACTATCGACAATACCCAAAGTATGGAAAGAGCCCAAATGTCCATAGACAAATGAAAGGATGAAGAAGATGTGGTGTGTGTGTGTGTGTGTGTGTGTGTGTGTGTACACACAATGGAGAATTACTCAGCAATTAAAAAATGAAATCTTGCCATTTGCAACAATGTGGATGGAATTAGTATGTATTATGAAAAATTAGTCAGAGAAAGACAAATATCATATGATTTCACTCATATGTGGAATTTAAGATACAAAACAGATAAACAGAATGGAAGGGAAGCAAAAATAATATAAAAACAGGGACGGGACAAAACATAAGAGACTCTTAAATATACAGAACAAACAGGATTGCAGGAGGGGTTGTGAGTGGAGGGATGGGCTAAATGGGCAAGAGGCATTAAGGAGGACACTTGTTGGGATGAGCAATGGGTGTTAATGTAAGGGATGAATCACTGGAATCTACTCCTGAAATCATTATTGCACTAGTTAGTTACAGCTAACAAACGTGGATGTAAATTTAAAAAATAATAAATATAAACAAACAAACAACAACAAAACTGAAAGCTTTTCCCAAAGATGTCCACTCTCACCACTCCTATTCAACATATTGGAAGTCCTAGCTGCAGCAATCAGATAAAAAAAAGAAAGAAAAGGCATCCAAATTCTTAAGAAGTAAAACTGTCACTATTTGCAGATGATATGATACTTTATATAGAAAACCCTAAAAACATCACCAAAAAATTACTGATAAAATAATTAAGTAAAATTATAGGATTAAAAATCAATATACAGAAATCTGTTCCATTTCTATACACTAATAATAAAGTAGCAGAATGAGAAATTAAGAAAACAATCTTATTTACAATTATACCAAAAGAAAAAAAATACCTAGGAATATATTTAAAGGAGGTGGAAGACCTATACTCTGAAAACTATAAGATACTGTTGAAAGAACCTGAAGAAGACACAGACAAATGGAAATATATATCATGTTCATGGATTGGAAGAATTAATACTGTAAAAATGTCCATACTAGCCAAAGCAATCTACAGATTCAATGCAATCCCTATCAAAATGCCAATAGCATTTTTCACCTAACTAGAACATATAATCCTAAAATTTGTATGGAACCACAAAAATAAAACCCTGAATAGCCAAAGAAGTCTTGAGAAATAACAAACCTGGAGATACCACAATCTCAGATTTCAAACTATACTACAAACCTTTAGTAATCAAAACAGTATGGTACTGGCACAAAAATAGATCTATAGATCAGTGGAACAGAAAAGAGAACCCAGAAATGAAGCTGTGGCTATGGCCACAATTATATGCCCAAGAAATCTATGACAAAAGAGGCAAGAATATACAATAAGAAAAAGACAGTCTCTTTTAACAAATGGTGCTGGGAAAATTGGGCACCTACCTGCAAAAGAATGAAACTGGACCACTTTCTTACACCACACACAAAAATAAACTCAAAATGGATTAAAGACCTAAATGTGAGACCTAAAACCATAAAAATCCTAGAAATAAACATGCAGTCATTTCTTGGACATATGTCTTAGCAACATATTTATGGATATATCTCCACAGGCAAGGGAAACAAAAGTAAAGAATAAACTATTGGAACTACATCAAAATAAAGAGCTTCTGCACACAAAGGAAACAATCAACAAAACAAAGGGCAACCTACTGAATGGGAGAAGGTATTTGCAAATGATATATCCAACAAATAGTTGATACTCTAAACATATAAAGAACTTATATAACTTGACACGAAGAAAACCCAAACAATCCAATTAAAGAATGGGCAGAGGACCTGAATAGAAATTTCTCCAAAGTAGACATACAGATGGCCAATGGACACATGAAAAGATGCTCACCATCATTCATCATTAGGGAAATGCAAATCAAAACCACAATGAGATATCACCTCATATAAGTCAGAATGGCTAGTATCCAAAAGATAAGAAATAACAAGTGTTGGTGAGGATATGTAGAAATGGGAACCCTGTGCACTGTTGGTAGAAATGTAAATTGCGGAAAACAGTATGCAGGATCTCCCCTCCCCCAAATTAAAATAGAAATACCATATGATCCAGTAATTCCACTACTGGGTATTTACCCAAGGAAAACAAAAACAGTATTATCAAAAAGAATATGCAGCCTCATGTTTATTACAACAATACTTACAGTAGCCAAGACATGGAACAATGCAAGTTTCCACTGATGAATTAATCAAGAAAAAGTAGCGTATATATACACAATGTAATATTACTCAGCCATAAAAAAGAGTGAAATCTTCTCATTTTTGACAAGGATGGACCTAGAAAGTATTGCACTAAGTGAAATAAGTCAGACATAAAAAGTCAAATACCATATAATTTCACTTATATGTGAAATCTAAAAAACAAACAAAATAAAGAACAGACTCCTAAGTACATAGAATAAACTGGTGTTTGCCAGAGGGCAGGAGAGTGGGGGATGGGAAAAATAGGTGAAGAGGATTAAGAGGTACAAACTTTCAGTAACAAAATAAATAAGTCACAGAGATAAAAGTACTCTATATGGATATATACAGTCAATAATACTGTAATAACAGTGTATGGCAACAAATGGTGACTATCGTTATCATGGTGAGTATTAATACATTATACACCTGAAACTAATCTAACACTGTATGTCAATTATACTTCAGTAATAAAAAATGTGTCCCCGCCCCACCAAAATAAAAAATAAAACATTGTTGAAAGAAGTCGCAAATAAATAGAAACACATCACATGTTCATGGAATGGAAGATTTAAAATTTTTTAAATGTCCTTATTACCCAAAGCAAACCACAGATTCAGTGCAATTCCCTCAAAACCCAATAGCATTTTTTGCAGAAATAGAAGAAAAAATCTTAAAATTCATATGGAATTTCAAAAGGACCCCTAATAACCAAAACAATCTTGAGAAAGAAAAACAAAGCTAAAACCTTTACACTTCCTTAGTTAAAACTTACCACAAGGGGTGTCTGGGTGGCTCAGTTGGTTGAGTGTCGACATTTACTCAGGTCATGATCTCACTGTCAGTGAGTTCAAGCCCCATGTCGGGCTCTGTGCTGACAGTTCAGAGCCTGGAGCCTGCCTCGGATTTTGTGTCTCCCTCTCTCTCTCTCTGACCCTCCCCCATGCACACTCCATTTCTCTCTCTGTCAAAAATAAACATAAAAAACTTACCACAAGCTGGTAGTAATCAAAACACTATGATACTAGCATAAAGACAGATATATAGGCCAGTGGAACAGAATAGAGAGCCCAAAAATAAACCCTCACGTAGGTCAAATGATCTTCTGCAAGAGTGCCAAGACTACACAATGCAGGAAAAAAAGTCTCTTCAACAAATGGTGTTGGGAATACTGGATATCCATATGCAAAAGAATGTTAGATCCTTACCATACACCTTACACCACACAGAAAAATTAACTCAAATTGGATTAAACACCTTAACATAAGACCTGAAACTAAAAAACTCCTCGAATAAAACATAGAGGAGAAGCTTCATGACTTTGGTATTGGAAATGATTTCTGGGATATGACACTTAAAGGCACAGACAACAAAAGCAAAAAGAGACAAATGGCACTACATCAATTTTAAAACTTCTGTAACAGCAAAGGAAATAATCAACAGAATGAAAAGGTAACATATGGTATGTGAGAAAATATTTGCAGAAATAAACATTCCTCCAAAGAAGATATACAAGTGCAAGCATATGAAAAAATGCTCAACATCAGCAATTATGAGAGAAATGCAGATCAAAGCCACAATAAGATATCACCTCATACCCGTTCAGATGGCCACTATCAAAAACAGAAAATAGCAAGTGTTGACACAGACGTGGAGAAATTAAAACTCTTATTCACCATGGGTGGAAATGTAGATTGATATAGCCATTATGGAAAACAGTATAAAGGTTACTCAAATAATTAAAAATAAAATTACCATATGATCCAGCAATCCAACTTCTGAATATATACCCAAAGAACTGAAAACAAAATTTCAAAGAGATACCCGCACACACATGTTCATAAAGCTAAGAGGTAGAAGCAACCTAAATGTCCACTGAAAGATGGATGAATAAAAAAGTGTGGTATACACATCCAATTGAATATTATCCAGTCTTGAAAAAGAAGAAAATCCTGCCATTTGCAACAACATGCTTTATGCTAAGTGAAATAAGCCAGTCAACACACCCATACACACACACACACACCACACCACACACACACACACACACACACACACACACGCATGATTCCTTATTAAGTATCTAAGTAAACTTTTAGAAAGAGAAAATAGAATGGTTGTTGTCAGGGCTGGGGAGGGGAATAAAAGACTTTCTGTTCAATGGGTATAGAGTTTCAGTTTTGCAAGATGAAAAGTTCTAAGAGATCTGTTGTACAACAATGTACAGAGAATTAACACTACTGTTAAGAAAGTAAATTTTATTTATGTGGTTTTCACACCCATGACACAGAGTGAATCATTCAACTGACCCTTCCTTTCTGAAGCAAGCCTTCTCCAACACTCCTCTCCAACCTACTCCAGAGAATGAATCACTCAAAGCTGTGAGTTATGGCAAATCTGCCTCAGATGAGGGTGGTGTAGAGAACATTCAAACATGGCTTTCCTTACAGTCTTTCCAGTTTGAAAAGAACATGAATTATTTGGGGAACTAGTTCATCTGTTGTGGCAGGAGAATGAAAGCTGAAGCGGTGGGAAGGAGGTGAGGTTAGAAAGGTCCAGTGTTATTGAAGGCCTTTCAAACAGGAGGAAATTTACCCTCTAGTCAATGGAAAATCTCTAAAATGCTTCCACAGAGGCCAGTGACAAGATCCCATTTGTGCAAAGGATGGATTGACAAGGGCGAAGACTAGAAACAGGGAGACCAGCTGGTGTAGCTAAGCTGGTGTCATTTGTACTTTTGCAAAAACTTCTTAAATAAATTGTGGAAGGGATGAATTTAAGAGATGTTTTTGAGGTAGAGGAGGATTTGGTGACTAATAGGTGAGGGGATTGATTGAAAAGCAATTAAAGAAACAAATGTAATTCACTTGGCATAGGCCTGACATATCAGGGGCATCCAATAAATATCAATTTCTTCATTTCTTAAAAGTGCACATATGCTTTACAACAAGTATGAGTTTTCTGTTTCTTTGTTACTGGAATAACTATGATTTTTTAAAAATAAATATATTTTCATCTGGGAAAAAATGTCAAATACAATGAAACAACCACTTTGGAAAACTTTTGGTAATGTTTGACAAAATTTGGCTACATTGAATAAACTTGAAGGTACTCATACATTAAGACCCTGCAAGTCCATTTCTGGATATAACCCCTAAAAGAGACTCTCACACATGGGAAACTGGAACCAACCAAAATGTCTATTAAGAGAATAGTGGATAACGAATTGTGGAACATTCATACAATGACATGCTATACAGAATTTAGCAACACAGAAAAATTCCAAAAACATATTAAGCAAAACAAAAAAATGCAGAGGAATTTGTATGACCATTTAAGTAATGTAATACTATGTAATAATACTATGTAATAAATAAGGGAAGAGGCTTGTATAAAAGGGAGTGCACAGGAAGCCTTAATTATATTTATGACATTTAATTTCTTTGAAAGAAGGACTCGAGCAAGTATAACATAACAGCATGATTTGATAGAGGTCAATATACTGGTGTGTTCATCACAAGATTCTCTACTCTTCAAAGGGAAAAAAAGAGAGGCAAACCAAGAAACAGACTCTTAAGTATAGAGAACAAACTGATGGTGACCAGAGGGGAGGTTGGTGGGGGGATAGGTTAAAAGGATGAAAGAGGGCACCTGCTGTGATGAGCACTAAGCGTTGTATGGAAGTGTTGAATCAGTATATTGTATACCTGAAACTAATATTACACTGTATGTTAACTAACTGGAATTTAAATAAAAATTAAAAAAAAAACAAGATTCTCTACTCTTATTCATGTTTGAAACTTTTGCAATAAAATACAAAGAAAAATCCAGTAGTCAAACGTCTATTGTCCTCTAAGCTGCAGAATAATGTGTTCAATATTTCCTACAGGTTTCAGGACAGAAACTGGGTCACTTCTTTAACCTTGAATAATCTCTATAGAAAGAGCAACCACCGTGGTGCACCAGAGAGTCCTGAGAAATTGGTGCTCATTTTGGCTCTGATCTTGAACAACTCAGTAATTGTCTTATAACCTTGAGCAATTCATTTTATTTTGGTCCTTGATTTCTTCACCCGTTCTTCTACCAGTACAGCTAAGGAGATAGTCTGAATCTTACTGTGAATCTCAAAACTAACAAGGATGGCTACCACGTATTGCTGCATGCCAAAGATGCTGGTAAGCACTTTACTTAGGATTAGATGATGCGATGAATTCATGTCCTGTTATTATGTCTAATCTACCCATAAGGAAACTGAGGCTTGGAAAGGTTAAATAACTTGCCAATGACACACAAACAAAGCAGGAATTTTAACTCAGATACATCTGTCACTTTCTGAGCCCAAAGTCCTTGTGTGGTCTTAACTCCAGCTGAAGACTCTTACTAGGTCAGATCACACTATTAGTGAGTATCCCTCCTAATGTTCTGAGTACAGTGGCCATGTAACTCATACTTCAAAGTGGGACACTTCAAGAGTAAAAGGGGCACTACTAATAATTATGCCAGGCATAAACCAGGACTGTACTAGAAAACCAGAATACATGGTCACCATACTTCTGACTCTGTAACTTGTAACTAACAAATTTCAATAGCATTTTGGAGATACCATATAAACACAGTGGTTTTCTAGTAGTAATCAAGCAGGTCATTTAGATGCCCAATCCAAGGTTCTGTTGCTCTCCTGCTATCAGAAGTCCTCCAAACCCAGCTGGCAGAAAGAGAGGGCTGGAATGCTGCCATCTGATGGTATCTTTATACACAGCTGTTGCCATAGAGGGCCACAGCAGCTGTTCCAAAGGCCCTGCATGGTTTCTCTCTTACTGCCTTATTCATGTTCTGCAGTACAGTTTCTGCTTCCTCCCTTGCTGAGGCATTTAGAAAAATCCTGTCTGCAAAGAAGACTCTCACATCTGAAGCCTTGGATATAAGAATGGGATGATGTCGCCCTCTGGTGTTACTAAGGAGGAAGCGAGTGGCTGTCCAGACTTAGCACAAGGGTGCCTAGCCTTTACCAAGCAAGTTGTATTAACACATTTTCCTGTTTAATTCTTCCAACAACTTTGAAGTTGATTTTTATATTATCAGTTTTTATAGATAAGAAAAATATTGAGAGACACCGAGTAATTTATTCAAGATCACACAGTTAGGAAATAGATTAAAATTTGATCCCAAATCTGTCTAGCAATAAAGCCCATAGTCTTTCCTTGTATCATTCTGGAGGTTATATAAAAACTGAGTCTTTAAATATTCAAAATATATTAATGAGGGGCTCCTGTGTGGCTTAGTTGGTTGAGTGTCTGACTTCGGCTCAAGTCATGATCTCATGGTCCATGTGTTCAAACTCCAGGTTGGGCTCTGTGCTGACAGCTCAGAATCTGGAGACTGCTTCAGATTCTGTATCTCCCTTTCTCTCTCTGCCCCTCCCCTGCTTGCACTGTGTCTCTCAAAAATGAATAAACATTTTAAAAAATTTCAAAATATAGGGGTGCCAGGGTGGCTCAGCTGGTTGAGCATTGACTTCAGCTCAGGCCGTGGTCTCGCGGTTCGTGAGTTCGAGCCCTGCGTCGGGCTCTGTGCTGACAGCTCAGAGCCTGGAGCCTGCTTCAGATTCTGTGTCTCCTTCTCTCTCTGCCCCCCCCCACCACTTGCGCTCTCTATCAAAAATGAATAAACATTAAAAAAATTTAAAAAGTCAAATATATTAATGGAACACTATTTTATAAAAGAAATTGAAGTTGAGGATAGGTTGACTTATTCCATAAAGAGATATCTGAGTACTTTAAGATGAAATGTATGCATGCTTAGGTACTGGGAAGAGGACAGTCCCTTTGTGCCTTTGCTTATGTGATTTCTTTCACTTGTAATGCATTCCTACATCTTTGTTAACATTTTCCTACATCCTCCAGAAAAACTGTCTTTATTCATCCTTGTCCCTTTCTTACTTCTGAATCTCCTATCATTTTCTCTGTACCAGGTTTCTTAGTCACCTTGTATTACAGGCACTGGTGAATCTAATTTTGTCATCCACCATCCTTCTATTACATAATAAACTACCTGAGAGCTGAGTATTTTTTTCACTTCAAATCCCTACAGTCTCTACAAAGCATTCCACAAAGAATAAATCCGCAAGGCATTGGCAGAATTTGGACTGCAATAGATATCAGCCACTGTCCTTGATTAGATTTTAATTCCAAGACATTAATATCCTCTTCCAACTTGGTAACATCACACTGGGTCCTCTTACAGAGTGAATTGGCCATGTTAAATGTCTAATAGCCTGGTAAGATTAAAGCTCTCCCAACACACATCTCATACTGGCAAAAACATAAGTCAATCAATCAATGTTGGG
This sequence comes from Cryptoprocta ferox, assembly GCA_028646485.1. Classification (NCBI taxonomy): domain Eukaryota; kingdom Metazoa; phylum Chordata; class Mammalia; order Carnivora; family Eupleridae; genus Cryptoprocta; species Cryptoprocta ferox. The sequence continues at coordinate 132,317,733 of CM053567.1, read as the reverse complement.
GTTGGGAAATGAGCTGGAGATATGGTCTCTTTCCACATCTCAAGAGTGGAGGCTGCGGGGGCAGTGTACTGCCATCCTTGTCTCTTTTGTCCTTCATCCTCCCAACCTTCTTCTCCATATTTAGTAGGTACTCTGTTCTACCCTAGCACCATCGACCCTCTCATTCAATTACTCCCTAAAATGAAACCTTTCTACTTTTTCCTTTCCCTAAATGGCTTTCACTGATTCTGGCTCTTGTGAGTCCTCTGTTTTCAGAGAAATGCGGCTCACCTCCTGACCTCTAATTCTGCTACAGACCAGCTGTCTTCCCACAGGCCATGTATTAACCCTGTTCAAGCAAGTCTTTAAATTCCTGGGATGCTCAGTCAGCAGCATCATGAGCAGCAGCACCATCTGCTAGGAGTTTAACCCCTGGCTTCCTGGGTTTTAACAGTGGAGGTGACCTAGAAACCCAAGCTTCCATATGTGACTAGGTATGAACCATGTAATATCTTAATGCTTCTCTGTAATTCCACTCAGTGTCAGCAAAGTTTTTATATTGAGAAGGAAAACATATAGCACAACATATAGTTGCAGAGATATATAATAGCGAAATATTAGAAGCAATTTATGTATTCATCCAATACAAAATTTAGCCCCATGACAACACAACTAAAACATTTTAAATGACTTTAGAATATTCTGTGGGGTTGAAGAGTATTTATTAACCTGGAGAAATGCGTAAGGTATAATGTTAAATGGAAAAGAAGTAGAATATAAAAATGAATTAAATAGTAACCATTTAGAGGCATTTTTATCCAATTATTTTTCCTGCACATACATTCTGAAAAATGTTTTTAAAAAACTGCTATTTAAAAACCACTTTTACATATTCATAGTGATAACAAATGAGTGCAAATACAATAGCTGTGCTGTGGGTAAAGCATGTTAACTAGCATTAACCTACAACCCACATGTGGGATAAACCATTTTTATTGCTTCCACCAGATCCTGGAAATTTCTTCTATTACCAGTTCTTCGACATCACCACCATTAAAAAACCAACTACTTTATTTCTCTCCTTTCTTCTCAAAGTTATCCCAGACCCTCTTCTTGGCGTCTCTCTGAGTCACAGATCAGGGGAGTAGAAAAGCAGAACACAGCAAATAGTTCTCCTGTTTCATCTCTCCAATAAGACTCTCCTTGAATCCCCAAGAGGAACACAGGGCACTGTCACTAGAGAAGAACTGGTTGCCCATGAGTACACAATTCTATTAAAACATGACAGTCCCCCTACTGCAGTTTCAGATAGGCAAGATTAGAATTGTATATAGTAATGCCTAATTCTGGCCATCAGGCCAGTAAGTACAATGCTTGCTTTTAAAAACTATAATAGAAGGCACCCTCAGGCCTTTCGCATATATAGCAGAAAGTATCTTATTTCTCTCTCTTTTGCATTTGTTTGCAGGATAGAGCAAGAAACACTGAGAGACCACATGATATTACACTTGTCTCTCCAGACAGCTGAGTATTTCGATGGATAATGGCATCTACTTAGAAGAATTCTTTAATAGGTATTTAGAAAGCAGATGTTTAAAACACAGTTCATCCCTGTCAAAGACCCACTTCCATTTATTCCATTGGTATTCAGAATGTTATATTGTCAGACGAATACCCATAGATAATATTAGAGAGGGAAAAAAAAGGAGTTCACTATAGGCCAATAACAAACTCAATTCATTGTGGCTTGAAATTTGAGGAAGAAGTATACAGAGGAGAGGCACAAAGAGTTATAGATTCAATTAATTCCTTGATAAGTTTTCCATTTTTATGAATGTCTATACTTGATAAAATTTTCATTGTCCTTTATCTACTATAGCAAGTATATACACACATACCACCACCACCCAAACTGTAGCAATTAAGTTCCCAGATATTCACAGAATGGAAGAAGATGAATTTGAGACAATTAAGAACCTAGATCATAATAAACAGAGTTGATATATGGAGTTTAGTGCTGAACTTTTAGAAGTCCCTTGTAAATAAAACTATAAAACAGCAAAGTAAATAGTCTATCAATGATCTTCTGTACAACTTAAATTAGTAATAATGGATCTGCACTTTATAACATGGAAATTATTTGGAGAAAGATATTAGTTATCAAGTCCAACTGGTTGCACATCTGTAATATATTTGACCAATTTCCATAGCTCCCCAAACCTTAGACTAACCTTGACTGGAATCTGTTACCCTACCTGAAAAAACAAGAGGGGAAACAGGACTAATGATGGAAAGATTTATTAAATTTGGAAAATAGTAAAATTAGATGTGCCTAAGAATTACCAAAGAAGTAGTCAGAAACAGAAACAGAAAGAGATCAAGGTGGAGATA
>CM053567.1:132273233-132315263 GCA_028646485.1 Cryptoprocta ferox | reverse complement strand
CTCTGGATTTCGGCTCAGGTCATGATCTCATGGTTCGTGAGATCTAGCCCTGCATTGGGCTCTGCGCTGACAGTGCAGAGCCTGCTCAGCACAGAGCCCACTTGGGATTCTCTCCCTCTCTCTCTGCCCTTCCCCTCATCCCCCAAGCATGCATGCTCTCGCTCTCTCTCTCTCTAGCTCTGTCTCCCAAAATAAATACATTTAAAAAAAGAGTGCATGAGTGAGCCACGAGGGAAACAAAAAACAAGAGTAGAATCTTTCCTTTCCTTCACTGTCAAATTTATTTCCCATCTTCTCCTTCAAGATGAGAGAGTAATGGAAACCAATGAACTTTCTGCAGAATGCAGGAGTCTTAATTATGTTCAGTGAAGAATTGAACTATTTTTCAATTATGCCAAATACATAAATTGGCCATTACATTTCCTTCAGCCCCACTTATATTTTAATTCTTTGCATATTTTAAAGATACTTTTTATTAATGAATATGAACATAACTATCTGAACAATAATGAAAACTGAAGATTCTATAATTCTTAATGCCAGAGTTGGGAAGCCAACTTGTGGTCAATTGGTGGTCATCTAGCCTGATCATCTTCAGAAACCCTATTTTTCCTGTGGTGTTTCCAAAAGTGGTAGCAAGAAAATCCCTATGTGGTCAATTCTTAAACATTTCTAACAATTTTTAAAATTTCCCATTTATTGTTTGGTGTGTTTTTAAAAGGAGGAAAATTAAGAACAAAGGGAGGCTATTAAAAAGGGTCTCAATAATTAATTCCTCTTCCATATGGTAATAATTTTCAAATATTTGAAGGGTTGTCATATTTCTACATCTTCTTTAATGAATTAATTTAATAAACATTGGGTGCACTGTGCAAAGATGACACTCCAAAAATAGGAAGTTGCAAAAAGAACCTAGTTTTTGATAACCTCTCACCTCCCTAACTTTTCCCTATGAATCTCCTTATTGCTCTATTTTTTATTTCAAAAGTATGCCTATGTGCTGGGCTTCATCAAGAGAGTAGAAGAAACATTCATTTTTGCTTTCTTTGCATTGAATCCAGTATTCGAGGTTTGTAAGTGGTTTGTAAAGCCAGAGGTTTATGGTGATTACCAAAGATATCCCCTTGATTCTAATGGAAGGCATTCCCATGTCAACTGGAGAACCTGGTCATGTGGACAGCATCCACAACTCTTCAGAAATAACTGCTTGGCCAGCTGTATTGAGAAGAAACCCAGTCTGGAGCATTAAAAGAATTAGCACATTCTCACGCTGTCAGCCTCTTGAATAAAACTTTTCCCCTTCTGCTAGAGGGAAAAAATGGAAGCTGTTCCATGGATTATTAAGTCAATGCCTGAATCTAACTACCTGATCACAGAGTAAAGAATTCACATATTCAAAACGCAAAGTCCTTTTCTTTTTTTGAAGCTTGACATAGAATGCAAACTTTTCAAATTTATCTGATTTTTGGTAGGTACAGTCCATGAACTATTAAAGGCATAAGCAAAAAGATTTGCAACAGTATTTTTAGCTTAGAATAAGATTCTTAAAAGAAGGGAATTCCTTTTCCCTCCATAGAATATTTTATAGATATGGAAATACTAAAAATGAAGATTAAATTTTCCACAGAAATAAGTATCTTAAAGCAGGTTTCTCCATACTATTTTTTTCTCTGTATGTTTAGTAACACATTTGTGGTACTACTAAATTTAGACAAATCACCTTGGCTATGTAGTTGCAAATTACTAAAGAAAGCCAAGCTTACTGGAGGGAAGGTGTGTGTTGTTCTCGGAGTTTTCTTATTTTCTCAATTAACAGATTAAATTTTGTATACAGTAGTCACAATAAGGAGAACTACTTAGAATCTTACAAGCTTGCTCTTTTAAGTAATTTCATGCCTCCCATAACTATGATAATTTCTTTTATATATAAAATATATGTAGACAGCCTTATCAGGAAATAATGCTACAAAATTCATCTAGCATTCATGCTGTTATTATTAATGACATAAATATAGCCATATATTTTGCAAGAGTTTCTGAGGCAAAGTCTGTACCATCTCATCTTTATGATGCTACCACCCCACTGACTGTGTACACAATTAAGGGAAGGGATATGCTTCTTGAGCTGGTCCTCAGCCTGCTTGCTCTCAGATCCATTCCCAACCTTCCATAGTTATGTCTATATCTCAGGGTCTACATTTCCCAGGCTCATTTCATTTGGCAAATGGGAAGCCTTGCTGGGATATCTGTGGGTGGGAGAAGAGGCCAGGGTATCTTGCCCTCTCTTTCTCTGCTTTGGTGGCATCCCTGGCAGTGGATGTTTCCTCCCATCAGCTCCCATGGGATAATCATTTCTATGTATTTAAGATCTTACAAGATTGCCACTGAGAGGTTCCAGCTCCTACTAAATAGCCCAGGTTCTGAGCTTTGGTAGCACTCTGTTTCACCTATACTCCACCCACCAAAATGGTGGTAGCAGTTCTCTGCTTTTCCCAACTTCAGGATTGCCTCAATATCTACTATCTTATTTGGCTTCTCAGTTCTTCCATTACCTGTGTAATGAATCCCTTGCACTGAATCTCTTCTGTTTGTGATATCCAGAGTGGTTTCTACTTCCCTGAACGGCTCCTTACTGATATGGTCTTGATACCAGGAATGGTCACATGAGACTGATACTCAACATGGAATTGGGATTAAGTTGTCATCTTTTTGACCATGAATGCAGTGAAGGTCTCCTTATACTAGTAATTTGTGGCATTCAGTGACATCATAATTACTTCAACTATAAGCTGTCTTTTCTTGAGACAAAGTACAGGGTAAAGATGAGGTCTTGTTTAAGTAATTGAGACACTCAACCATTATAATAACTTCGATTAACAAGAATTATGAAGAGTATACACAAAGATAACTCTAACACCTTGACCTTTTAGGACAAGATCTTAAAGTATGTGGTTACATTCCATAGTCCTATAGCCACAGGACAGATAAGGCTGAAAATCAGGCCCAAGTCTTAATAATACAGGATTCAAAGGTGCAGCAATATTAGTTAAATTTCTTATCAAGTATTTTATGCTAAGAGACACCTGTGTGGCTTAGTTGGTTGAGCATCCAACTTCAGCTCCAGTCATGATCTCACAGTTCATGAGTTTGAGCCCTGCATCAGGCTCTACGCTATCAGTGAGGAGCCCACTTCGGATCCTCTTTCTGAAGGATCCCCCTCTCCTTCCCCCTCCCCTGCTCATGCTATCTCTCAAAAATAAATAAGACATTTAAAAAAAAGGTATTTTATGTTAAGTTAAGGACCCTGGATAGAAAGGAGTGTTTCACTGAGACTTTGGATGATGACATTTGGGTAGACAGTAGAGGCTGTGAACTCTGACCTCTCCAACTCGTTGGACTTTCCTAGTTAGCAGAAGCAGTTCTCTTGTCAATGGGCCAAGTGAACACCCCACCTGAGGCAACCAATCTTCACTTGCATAAAAACATTTACATGACTTCACATGTGGCAGTTGCCTGAGAAGAGAATGCTTATTCTCTGCAGAAGCCATGCTAACCACCCATCGCTGTCTCTAATCTCACAAGAGTTCCATCCCAAAACAGCCCAGAGGGAAAAGTGCAGGACCTGCTCCAATAAAAGACAGCAAATACACAAAAGGGGTTGCAGGATTCTGTCAATTTGTATTGAAGTAAATATGGGGAACATATATGAGAATATATGAGAATATATATGAGAATATAGTCAGTCTGTTTGGGTTGCTATAACAAAATAGCACAGACTGGGTGACTTATAAACAACAGAAATTTATTTCTCAAAGTTCGAAAGGCTATGGTAAGTCCAAGATCAAGGTATTAATATGGCCACCTTCTGATGAAGGCCCTCTTCGTAATTCATAGCTGGCACCTTCTTAAGGTGTCCCCATATTGTAGAAGGGGCATAGAATCTCTGGAGACTCTTATATACGGCACTAGTACCATTCATGAAGGAGCCACCCTCATGGCTTAAATACTTCCCAAAGGCATCACTTCCTAATATCATCATCTTTGGAGGTTAGAATATAAACATAAATTTTGGAGTAACACGATCATTCAGACCATAGCAAAATATATTCTCAGAGTATTCACAATGAAATAAAGATTGGATCACATTGAATTTATTGACAAAGCTCTACTTGTCTGGGATTCAGGATTCAATGTGTTGGCGTTAACCACCTATTAGCTTAGTAAAATAAAGCTAAAAATTATAAACTTTCTTGGCACACTAAAGAACAACACTGTTACCAGATAGAAATATAATGTGAGCCATATATATGTTTTCTAATTTTCTAGTACCCATATCTTAATCCAATACATATATTTAAAATTATTATTTCAAGTGCTCAATAACCAGTGAAGCTAGTGGCCTAGCACAGCAAAGGCTAAGGAGTCTGGAGAATCCTAGAGATGGGAATTTGGAGTAAATTCATAATGTACAAACTGCTTAGCCACTCCCTACCATATCCTCAACTTGAAGGGTCCAGAAAACAGTCCTTTCACCACAGTAGTAAGAAATTCATTGGTGAAAGGGGCATATTCATATAAAGGACAATTGCATCCTGTTATGTATCAGCAATAGATTGTGGTTGTATTGAAGTCAAAAATAGATGTGGAGGAGGATTCTGGGAAAATGGTGGAGTAGCAAACACCAAGAATCTGTCTCCCCATCTAGATAACTATTGCACTGGCAGAAAACTATCTTCTGTAAGTGTTTTAGAACTCTTGAGACTACTGAAGACTTTTGTAACTTCCAGGAGAGGCTTGGAAGATAAAGTGTGATTAATTTTGGTCAATGTCAGGTCTTAGCCAATAGCTGCTGCCTCACCCCAGCTACATGGCAGGCAGCAGTGCACACAGCTCTCAGGAGCCAGGGTGACCAAAAAGAATCCCGTCCTCCAAATACTGGTGATCTGTGCTGCAATTGCTGCTTCTGATCACAGCAGTGCAAAGAAACAAAGTAACATAGCCAATGCTATGGTACCTCCCCTCTTTGTTGCAAGCCCTCCTGCTCAGGCTGAAGCTACTGCCAAGGTATTTAAAGGGCCAGTAGCATCCCCACCCCACCCTTGCATTTTTCTCTTTTTCTCCTTCTGAGAGCCCCCCGAACATTAAAGATTAGACATTCAAAAACAATTGTATCTACAGGTAAAATTATAAAATGACCATGAGTACCCAGGGAAAGGCACAGGCTCACAAAAGATCTAAGAATACATCAAGTGTATACCTCAGGCTGATCCTTGGCACAGAAATAGCCTACAGCAATAAAAGAAATAATAATAATAATAATAATTTAAAAAAAAACCCTGGGGAAGGGGAGAATCTGATTTCAGAGTTACCACATTATACATTTAAATACCAGTTTTCAACAGCAACAACAAAAGAATTACAAAGCATACAAAGAAATAGGAAAGTATGGCTCATTCACTGGGAAAGAAAGAAATAAACAGAAAGGGTTTCTGAAAAAGACCTGGTTTGCCCTGCACCACAATTCTCCTGCACCTTCTCCTTGGTGCATGGCTGGTATTCAAAACCCTTAAAGGACCCAGCCAGGCTACCCTCACTACTCTGTGAGGGCTGCCTGAACAGCATGCCCAGTTCAGGAAGGCGAGATAGGGGTGACACCATTTTCCTGACATTGTCAACACAATTGGACTTCAGAGAGCAGTACAGTGGCCCCTAGTGGAGGTGGGACCTGCTTACTCCAAACCCTGCCCTCTGTGCCTGACGACTGCTTATTTACTGGAAGCAAGACTGACCCAATAGGCAGCCAGCCTCTCCTCCAGACCAGCACAGTCACCGCCCCCAGGCACCAACAGATAATTGTTTTTCTTTCTTTCCTCCTTTTCTTCTTTTGGAATCAGGCTCATAGTTTCTGATTTGTTTTTTGTCATTTCTTATCATATATATATTTTTTTCTGTGAATTGGGCTTTTTTATTCTAGACTTTTACCTTCTTTTTTCTTCTGTTTTTCTTTTCTTTCTTTCTTTTTTTTTCCCTTTCTCTTTCCTTGGAATCAGCCTTATAGTTTTTTTTATTCTCTGGTTTTCTTTTCTCTCCTTTCATTTTTCTTTTTCTGGGATCAGGCTCTCCCCGCCTTTTTTTCCCCCAGGGTTACTTCCACAGACAAATCAAAGTGCAGCTAGTTAAAGGTCCAAACACTGCACCACGGCAAGCAAGGAAGAGCTCTGCAGAGGACTGACTAGTGGGAAAGAGCAGCCAAATCGCAACAGCAGAGTGCACACAGCATAACCAAAAACACTTCCTGTAGTGCCAGGCCCTGGACAGTGTCTGACCCTTTCTTAGTATAGCAGTACTCTCAGGTGCAGAACACATAACAAGCTTTTAAAACACTTAAAAGACAGAAACTTAGACAAAATGACAAGATGAGTAATTCTCCCCAAAATAAAGGTCAAGAAGAAATCACAGCCAGTGACTTGCTCAAAACAGATATAAACAATATATCTAAACAAGAATTTAGAATAACAGTCATAAGACTAATAGCTGGGCTTGAAAAAAGCATAGAAGACAGCAGAGATCTCTGCTGCAGAGATCAAAGACCTAAGAACCAGTCAGGATGAATGAAAAATGCTACAACTGAGATGCAAAATAAACTAGATACAGTGACAGCAGGGATTGAAGCAGCATAGGAAAGAATAGGTGAAATAGAAGATAAAATTATGGAAAATAATGAAGCTGAAAAAAGAGGAAAAAGAAATACTAGATCCTGAGAGGAGAATTAGAGAACTGATTCCATGAAATGAAACAATATCCATATCATAGGAGTTCCATAAGAAGAAGAGCGAGAAAAAGAGGCAGAAGGTTTATTTGAACAAATTATAGCCGAGAATTTCCCTAATCTGGGGAAGGAAACACATATTCAAGTCCAAGAGGCACTGAGAACTCCCTTCAAAATCAACAGAAACAGGTCAACACCTTGACATATCATAGTGAAACTTGCAAAATACAAAGGTAAAGGGAGAATTCTGAAAGCAGTTAGGACAAAAGGTCCTTAACCTAGTAGACACATAAGGTTAGTAGCAGACCTGTTCACTGAAACTTGGCAGGCCAGAAGGGAGTGACAGGAAATATCAATGTGCTGAATAGGAAAAAAATGTGGCCAAGAATCCTTTATCCAGCAAGGCTGTGATTCAGACGAGAAGAAGAGATAAAGACTTTCCCAGACTAACAAAAACTTAAGGAGTTTGTGACCACTAAACCAGTCCTGCAGGAAATTCTAAGGGGGACCCTGAGTGGAAAACAGCAAAGACTCCAAAGGACCAGAAAATATCCCCAGAAACACAAACTCTATAGATAACACAAGGGCACTAAATCCATATCTATCAATAATCACTCTGAATGTAAATGAACTAAGTGCCGCAATCAAGACATAGGATATCAGAATAGATTAAAAACAAAAACAAAAACAAAAAACAAGACCCAGCTATATGCTGCCAATAAGAGACTCATTTTAGGGGTACCTGGGTAGCTCAGTTGGCTAAGTGTTTGACTCTTGATTTTGGCCCAGGTCATGATTCCACAGTTCATGGGTTTGAGCCCCACATCAGGTTCTGTGCTGACAGTGTGGAGCCTGCTTGGGATTCTCTCTCTCCTCTCTATAACCCTATCCTGCTTGCTCTCACTCAAAATAAATAAATACAACTTAAAAAAATCAAACAAAAAAAGAGACTCGTTTTAGACCTAAAATACCTGCAGATTGAAAGCCCTCAACAGGTACAAAAAGATAAAGATCATACCATGCATATTTTCAGATCACGATGCTTTGAAACTTGAATCAACCATGAGAAAAAAATTGGAAAGCCCTCAAATTCATGGAGGTTAAAGAACATCCTACTAAACAATGATTGGGTTAGCCAGGAAATTAAAGAAGAAATTAAAAAATACATGGAAGCAAATGAAAATGGAAACATGACAGTCCAAATACTTTGGGATGCAGCAAAGGCAGTCCTAAGAGGAAAATACATTGCAATTCAGGCCTATCTGAAGAAGCAAGAAAGCTCCCAAATACACAACTTAACCTTATACCTAAAGGAGCTAGGAAAGCAGTGGCAAATAAAGCCTAAAGCCAGCAGAAGAAGGGAAATAATAAAGATTAGAACAGAAATAAACAAAATAGAATAAAAAAAAACCAGGAGAACATATCAATGAAACTAAGGGCTGTTTTTTTGAAAGAATAAACAAAATTGATAACCCCCTAGATAGACTTCTCAAAAAAAAAAAAAAAAAGGACCTGAATCAATAAAATCACAAATGAAAGAGGAGAGATCACAACCAACACTATAGAAAGACAGATCTATTATACAAGAGCTTTAAAACAAATTGTCTTAAAGATGCTAAAAGAACAATGAAAAATGTGTATAAAGCAAAGAAAAAATGCATAAACAAATTGGAAATATCAATAAATAGATAGAAAACCAAAAAAGAAACCGAAATGAAATTATGGAGCTGAAAATTTCAGTAACTGGAATGAAAAGATCACTAGAAGTATTCAAAGGCAGATTTGAGCAGGCAGAAGAAAGAATTAATGAACTTGAAGATAGGACAATGGAAATGATAAGGCTGAGGAAGATAAAGAAAAAAAAATTAAAGGAAAAAATACAGCCTGTGGGACCTGTGGGACATCATCAAGCAGATTAACATATCCACTCTGTTGGAGTCCCAGAAAAAGAGAGAAAGGGACACAGATAATATTTGAATAAAATAATGGGTGAAAACTTCCCAAATTAGATGAAAGACAAAGGGGCGCCTGGCTGGCTCAGTCAGTTAACCATTTGACTTCAGTTCAGGTTATGATCTAATGGCTCTTGAGTTCAAGCCCCATGTTGGGCTCTGTACTGACAGCTCAGAGCCTGGAGCCTGCTTCAGATTCTGTGTCTGCCCCTCCCCTACTTGCATTCTGTCTTTGTCTTTCTCTCTCTCTCAAAAATAAATTATTATAAAAAATTAAAAATAAAAATAAAGACAAATATAAACATCCAAGAAGTTCAATGAACTCTAAGAAAGATGAACTCAAAGAGACCCATGCTCAGACCCATTATAATCAGACTTTCAAAAGCCAAACACAAAGAGAGACTCTTAAAAAGCAATAAGAGAGAAGCAACTCATCACATACAAGAGATCCTTAATTAAGACTATCAACAGATTTATCATCAGAAACTTAGGAGGCCAGAGGTAGTATGCCAATATAGATGCCATATGAAGTATCTTCTCAGACCACAATAGGATAAACTTAGAAAATCAATAAGTGAAACTGGAAAATTGACAAATTTGTGGAAATTAAACAATACATTTTTAACCACAAATGAAACAAAGAAGAAATCACAAGGGAAATTAGAAAATACTTAGAGACAAATAAAAATAAAACTATGATTTTTTTTTGTAAATCTAAAAACAACCTAACTTTACAACTTAAGGAAGACAAAATTCAACACCCTTTCATGATATAAACACTGAAAAAGCTAGGAATAGAAGGAAACTACCTCAACATAATAAAAGCCATATATGAAAACAGTGAACATCATATTCAAAGATATAAGACTGAAAGCTTTTACTCTAAGATTAGAAACAAGGGAATGATGTTCATTTTTATCAATTCTATTCAATATAATAATGGAAGTTCCAGCCAGAGCAATTAGGCAAGAAAAATAAAAGGCATTTAAATCTGAAAGGAGAAAGTAAAATTATTTCTAATTGCAGATGATAACCTTATATGTAGAAAACCCTAAAGTTTCTACAAAAGAAAAAGACTGTTAGAACCAATAAATAAAGTCAGAAAACCAACAGTATAAAGTCGACACATGAAATCAGTTGCACTTCCATACATTCACAGTGAACAATCTGAAAAGGAAATTATGAATTTCATTTACAATACCATCAAAAAGAATAAAATCCTTAGGAATTGACAAAGGGAGTGAAAGACTTACACGATGAAAACTACAAAACATTGCCAAAGAAGAAGATAAAATATATGGAAAGATATTCTATGTTCATGGATTGGAAGACTTAATGTTGTTAAGATGTCCATACCCAAAGTGATCTACAGATTCAATTCAATCCTTATAAAATCTCAATTGTATTTAAAAAAAAATAGAAAAGCCTATGTTAAAATTTATAAGGAATCTCAAGGGATTCTAAATGGCCAAAACGATCTTGAGGGAAAAAAAAGAACAAAGTTGGAAGACTCACTCTTCCTAAATTCAAAACTTACTACAAAGGTGCAGTAATCAAAACACTGTGGTAGTGGCATAAAGATAGACATATAGACCAATGGAACAGAATAGAGAGACAGCCCAGAAATAAACTTTCATGTAAATAGACAAATAATTTTTGGCATGGGTGTCATGACCATTCAATTGAGAGTCTTTTCAACAAATAGTGCTAGGAAAAATAAATATCCAATGCAAAAAAATGAAGTTAGACCTTTACTTAATACCATATATAAAAAATTAACTTAAAATGGACCAAAGACCTAAATGTAAGATCTAAAACTACAAAACGTTTAAAAGAAAACATAGGGCAAGAGCTTCAAGACATTGGATTTGGCAATGATTTCTTAACACTAGTCCTCTCAGATTGTTAGAATACTTAACACTACTGAATTGAACACTTAAAAATGGTTAAGACAACAAATATTATGTTTTTTGCCACACTAAATAAAAGTTAATACAAGTAAAGTACAAAAAAAAATTGGCTAGAAGTGTGAAAACAGATACAGAATAATAAAAACAAAAGCATGTGCTAAATATTTGCTTGCTTGCTCCCGCATGCATTCCTGTCTTTCCTCTATTCTCAATATACCATGGGTAGCAATATTTTTCAGGCTTCTTTGCCAGTCACTTCTGGTTAGGTTCAGCCAATGAGAGACATGGTAGAAAACTAAGAAGAAGGGAAAGAAAGCCAGGGTCTTTCTCCTTCTCTTACTGCTACATGTAGCATTTCCAGCTGACTCTTGAATCTTCTCTGTGATCCCAGCCCCCAAAAGATAGCCCCTCCCTGTGTGACACCACTTCCCACAGGCAGTGCCTGTTTTGATTCTACCTCCTGATAGGTAAACTCACTTTCTTGGAGCTAGTAATCCCATCTTCTCCTGATTTCCAGTGGCTGAAAGGCTATAATGGCTATTGTATGTTGCTAATCTCTGATTTGCCTTACTATCCACTATTTGACTTCATTTTTTCCTCCCCCATTTAGCTCATTCCCTACATTATACTCATCCTGATTAAAATAAAGTAGTTTGTTTTTTCAACCAAATCCTAACTAATGCAATCTCTTATTATAGACACTTCTAAACCAAATCCATATAAAGAGACCATAAATCACCATAAATTGCACCATTTGATCTTCAGACCTTTTAAATAAGGCTACATGTTTATTTCTATGTTTTGCCCATCTCTAAATGTTTGCTATACACTTATATATGCAATATATCCCATATATATGACATATATACACACATACATACTAGGAACTTATCATATATGCCAAGTACTATAGTGTTCTTTAGTAAGATTCTAACAATCTGAGAGGACTACTGTAATTACCTACCATGTGGATATTCCAGAAAACAGATTTTGAGTTGGAGACTGGCATTCAGGAAATTTTTTGGAGACTGCCAGTATCAAATCTGGGAAGTAAAGAAAGCAATGCAGTCACAACAAAGACCTCAGCCACTACCATGGGGGCTCTGGAGCTGGCCATGTCCATTCAAATTGTCACATGTTGATGTGAGGACTTATTAACCCCACATTCACAGCCATTGGCCACAGATGGGTATCTCCTCCCAGAATGGGGCATGATGTTGGGCAAGGCAGCTGTCCTCCTCAGCCTAGGGTACTTATCAGGAATATTCTCAGTGGAAAGTCCTCTCAGATGAAAGAGTAAGTGTTTCAGTCCTGAAGAGGGGACCTCACAACACCAATACACCACAACAGTACACCACACCACCACTTTGAGCCACTCAGTCACATGTTTTATGTAAAGTGTCTCTATCCTCTGCCCCCAAAAACTTACCAGGGAAAGATTAGTAATAAGAACTAGTTTTGTGTTGCAGCTGTTCTGGGGCTACAATTTATACTCACCATCTCCCTCCTCCACTATCCACTCACCCTAGCTTCCTCTCATCCTCAACTAACATCTCTTCTGCTCTTGGTGGCTGATCTAGTAGAGTAACCTAGAACCTGGTTACCATGATTTCAGGCCATGATTCTTGCACTTGTCAATTTAACAGCAAAATGGAGCAAGAAAATACCAGGAGTCACCCAAGTGTACACCTAGATTCCAAATATATTCCTCCCTGGTCCCACTGTGCAGCAGCAGCTGGACCTCTAATGCCATAGGTCTGCATGGCCCAATAGGAGGTGCCTCTTGCACTCTAGTCTAGACCTACTGCAGAGCCCTTTCCTGTTTCCTATACCAACGCATGACAAGGATTACACAGCTATTGAGTTAACAACCTCTCTGAGCCTGTTTCCTCACCTGAAAAATTAAGAGAATTTCAGTACATATTTTATTGGGTTGTTGTGAAGATTAAATGATTTCTTATATACAAAGCATATAAATATGGCCTGGCACAAAATAAACCCTATAAGAGTAAATTCTAGTTTTATATTAATTTACATATTTGCCATGATACACAATAAAGGGGTTCTCTAATTTTTATTTTAATAAGAACTTTATCGTTTGCTGTTGTAATCTTAAGTACATTTCTTTGGCTTGTTTTAACAGAAGTTCGAGATCCCCCATGTCATATTTGAGGATAAAAGCTGAGCCTGAACACATGTGAGAGCTAACATCCAGTAAGTGAACTCTGATCAAGACAGCCTAGGATCCAATGGATAAATCTCCCCTTCTACTCCTCAGATAGACACTTACAGGCGCCATGTTCCTTGGCTCCTTGGAGGGCTCCTGGTAGGATCAAGCCTCAGCTGGTCACAGAAGTGATCAGCTCAAGAACTCACCACTGAACTGGCTTTCCCTCTTTCCCTGTTCAGCCTTTCCTAGTGTACACTCTTGTTTCTTAAGATCAGATCCCAACATCAACTACCTGCAAGGAAGACCTCCTAGGCTCTGTCTTTTGGAGAAACTTAGGCCAAGACAATAATTAAAAGAAGAAGCAAATGCTTCTGGATCTGGATCACTCTCTAGTCACTCCATTGTTGGTTGATGACCCCAGTATGTTTTCACTGGTGATAGATCTGGAGTATGGTTGGAAGAGAAACATTGGCTACATGGGAAGCAGTAGCACTTAAATAGCATGGCACAATTGTAAGTATAAGGATTGTGGGGCTGTCCGGTTCTCAAAACTGACTTCAAACATCTTGAAAAAATAAAATGACAGGCTCAGATTACCCAACTATAACTCAAGACATGCTGTGAATCCAGGGCAGTGCTTAACAATTATTTCAGCAGCCATGGGACAAACAGTACTAAAAATCAGGCCCACAATTTGTATAACAGTAGAAGAGTCACAATGAATATGAGCATAATCTCCAAGGTTGTGCAAAGTGAAACTCGGAAACCTAGGATGGGAACATTTGGTAGAAAAGCCAGAGAAGTTAAATTCCCAGATGTCCTTGAACCCTCAGGGCCCTGTCTCTTGCTAGAAGAAAGAAACCTCCCTTTGCCTGCATAACTTGCAAAGTTCTTACTTGCAGAAAGTACCTCAAAAGACTGCTTGTCCTCAAGATCCACCCATGCTTCCCTTCTTTGCACATGAGATCAATAACTGGTGACATCACAGTGCCACCTGAGCAGAGGTATACAACACTTAACCCAGGAGAAAATAGCTTCCACACCCAGAGAATTCTAAGACCCAGGCTAGATTATGGCCAAGGACTAAAGAAACATATGGAAGTGGATCTTGAAAGTGTTTTATCTGAGAGACCTAAGTAAGACTGCATAAGGAACAATTTATTGGCATGGTGGCACTCTATTGTGATTCAAGATTTAAGTCTTGGCAAGAAGTCCTGGAGGCAGTCAAAACATGCTGTTGACATGATTCCTTGAAAATTACTGTGGCAGGTTGTGTTCCTTGGGAAGCATACTCTGAAATAGAGATTAATGTGCAGTTAGAGGAAAACTCTGATGATGGGATGGTGCTTCAGAGGTGCTGAGGTGGACTAAGACTGAAACTTAATACCCAGGCACTTCCCAGGCATTGGACGAAGGCTGTCCCCAGGAAGGGGTCATTTGGGGCTCACAATGCTGGTATAGAAGATTCATCATAGGGTTGCCTGGGTGACTCAGTTGGTTGTGCAGCCAACTTCAACTCAGGTCATGATCTCAGTTCGTGGGTTCAAGCCTTGTGTAAGCTCTGTGCTGACAGCTCGGAGCCTGGAGCCTACTTCGGATTCTGTGTCTCCCTCTCTCTCTATTCCTCCCCTGCTCACACTCGGTCTCTCAAAAATAAACATTAAAAAAAAAAAAGGATTCATCATATTGGCATGAGAAGGTAGGGTTGCTGCTACACAATGGGAGGCAGGAATAAGCATATCTGGAACCCAAGGGATTCATGGGGCAGCTCTTGGTTCTTTCATGTCTAGGGATGACTGGGCAAACTCCATAAACATGCCCAACAAGCACAGAACATCTTGTTGGGATAAAGGTCTGGATTACCAAACCTTAGAAGAGCAATCTAGACCCACTGGTGTGCTGGTGCAAAGCGGAGTAAAATCTGGAAGAGAGAAGGTGACAAATATTAATCATAGACTCTGAATCAGATGCAGCAATGAACTGTACCTTGTTCTCCTACTCTTCCATATTTTGTTGAGTTTACATTGTCTCATTGTGTCAGACTCCTTTTGTGCTCTGCCTTACATCCTCTCACAGTTCATTCTTTATGCTCATCATAGCTTGGCAACCAGTTGCACCCAAGTGTAACTTAATAGCACTTTGCTTTTTGCTTTCTGCACCACCACGTTTATCCACTATTATTATATGGGATTCCTGCAGAAATCTACTTAGTGAACTTAACATATGCACAAAGGAAAAAGAATGAACACCCTTTTTTCATGGGAGCCCATAAATTAATTCTCTCCTCTCTCATCCTTCATGAAGACAATTTTGAGGTGGATTCTAGTCAGCTCCCAAAGGGTGAGTAACAAGTTTATGTCCCAGTTGCCCACAGAGGTGATCAGCTCAAAATTGCACCCTTGACTTGGCTTTTCCTATTCCATTATTCCTACCCCCCCTACTCTTTGTTGGGATCACTTCTCCAAATAAATGATCTCTATGCAGGCTGGTCTTGGTGTTTGCTTTTTGAATCATTTAATGAGATTCGGTTTCTACATCCATTTTACCAGTAAGAGTACATTTTGATCAAGGTCACATGGTGGAATGCAAGGTGAGTGTCTTGATTCCTCTATTTTAGAAGTATCTTCTTAATAAGCCAGTGTCCCCAACACCTGGTCCATTCAATACATACTTTAAGTGATTTTACTTTTGGAGTACTTTCTAAAGACTAGTCAACATCAAGGCCTCTAAAAAGAGAGGGTCCTTGGGGTCACTGACAGGCTTGTCTTGGATCCTGGGTAAAAAAGGACCAATCAACAGGCAATGTGTTTTTAGTCTAGAGATTTGTCAATGTTCACAATTTGTTCCAGAAGAATCTGCCTTATCTTCCCTAAGCCCTTGTTAAACTGGACAGCTCAGTTTTTTATTCTTCCATGCTCTTCAAGAACAATCTGGTCTCAATCACACCATATCCTAAAATCAATTTTCTACTGAATATCCCTAAACATAATTTCAGAATTATTTCACTGTGTGCCCCTTCTCTCTGCCATTCCAAGATTCTTAGATTTTAGATACCTATACTATGACTAAAATACTTCAATATTTTCTGTCATAAATGGAACTTGGACAGGGAACCTGTCCAACGTTATATTCCCAAAGCAGCTTATTCATAGTACATACCTGAATATTTGTTGAATGAGTTTACTCTAGGTCTTGGGAGGTCCACCCCCAAGAGTGGTTTATGTCAGTAACTCAGCAGATCTGATGGTTGTAGATCAGGATGGGCTAGCTCATGCTACAATAATTAAACTTCACTTTGTGAAGACATTGAGATTTGGTAGTTGTTTCTCAAACTACATGTTCTGTATATGGCAACAGGGGATCTCTGTTCATCAAAGTCACTCAAGGATCTAGGATGGGAAAGTGGATCTCAATATAGGCTTCCATTATCACCAAGGCAAGAGAAGGGAATATAGCAAATTGCACACTGGATCTTAAAGCTTCACTCAGAAGTGACACATGTCCCTCTGCTCAGATTTCTTCAGCCAAAGCAAGTCATAAAAATGGCTAACTTCCAAATCTATTCTAAACAAAGTATTGTTTAAGCAGTTCATCAGGGGAAAAAAAAGTAGCATGAATTTGTAATTTTTGCCTGAATTGCCTTGGCTTACTTCAACTTTCCAAGAGATGTACTCACCTAAAAAGCAGACACATACTGCACAGATAAAGAGTAAAAAACCAAGACAAAGTTATGCAGTTGCAAAATGGCCATTTATTGCCTACAGGGGAAGGAAAGGGAGGGAGAGAAGAGGAAGTACACAGGTGCAAGGAAACAAGCATATATTTAGCCCTATACATCATGTGTGAGCAGTACCCAATCTCCAAAATGGAAAAAAGTATTTTGTCATCTGACATAGTAGTTAAGGTTCTTAAGCACCTCCCTTCTGAGCTGCCACAAGATTTAAAAGGCAGGACTGCTTTGTTTAATCAATGTTCACATTAATGAAAAAATACTACCACCCAACTGTGTCCTTTTGCACGCACATTTTGTACAGTGTCTATTGTGAAAAACATCTCAGCTGAGCAGTTTGGTCAAGTTTCAGACCTCATCAACTGTTTAAACTGTAATAAATAGAAAAAATAAAGCAGCTGGTGATTTTGTCAGAGAGAATGTGTTCAATAAGAACCACTTTCTCAAGGATGACAGAGTGTTAAATGATTAGAACACAAAGAACCAGTCTATTAAACATTAAACACTAGTAACTACAATTACATGGCACTTCATTAAATCTTCAAAAGAAAGATCGATCTTAGATTTTAAACTGATTATTGGAACACAGTAACAAATTGATTTAGTGCTTGGCTTTTTCTTAGGACAAAGGCAAAGTAAATATACAACCTAAAACAGGAGAATTTGTTCTGGAAAAATACCAATAGAAACTACTATGTATTTAGGGGAAAAATTATCAAAATACCTTGCTCAGTCTTAAACTCAAGTGCTTTTCTTTCCAACCATTAGTTACAAAAACTTTATAGGCCACAGAATTACTCAAATTTATGCAAAACAATGAATTGTTCATTTAATTGCAAATAATGTGAATAAATGAACCATTCCCCATTCAAACGGTAGGTTGAGTTGAAGAGTAGATCGTCTCATGGACAATTAGTTGGCACTTGTTTTATGGTTGAAAGAAATAACAAAAGAAGATATAAATTAACCTATAGTGAATATGACCAACACCCTGGTCTTTCCGAAAGAGAAGGTACACACTCTTTCTCTTAAAAAAAAAACAAACCAAAAACTCCCTCCATACTACCCCATCCAGAAGTAAAAAAGCCAAATTCGAAACGTTCGTCCTCCTCAAAATATTCCAAGTACTCCAATGAACTCTATTCCTCAACTTTTCCTAGATGAAAGGATTGCTTGCATTTGGACAACTGTACGAATGCCCATAGTGCACTTCTCAGTGCTGCTGGTGTTTAAGAAATTTGCCACTCACAACACTGAACAATTCCAGATCCAGTGTGCAGTAATACAGCCATCCAAACTCCTCCCCCCCCCCCAAAAAAAAAAGTTGGCAGAGCACCGCTCGGGAATTTCACAGGTAAGGGAATATATTTTTAGCAAGTTAAGCACAGAGAAAGAACAGTACAGCTTCTGAATACATACACACCCAGACTACTGCATCACTTTATCGGATCAACACTGAAACAAGTAGCAGGAAACTACGCCTGTTAAGAAGCAAAGCTATTGTTTGACACATCAATGCGGAGCCAATTTTGTGAGTCAAGATAACTAATTCAACAAATGTGGTACATATAACTATTGATAGCTTGAAAGGAAATAGTCAAAGGTCAGTAACTAGAAATTAACACAAAACTGAAATGAGCAAGAAAGGACCACTTCTAAGAGTTACCATGATTCTTATGCCTTTAGAATTAAAAGTGACACATATACAAGTAGGGAAATTATCTAAAT
This sequence comes from Cryptoprocta ferox, assembly GCA_028646485.1. Lineage (NCBI taxonomy): Eukaryota > Metazoa > Chordata > Mammalia > Carnivora > Eupleridae > Cryptoprocta > Cryptoprocta ferox. Next base: position 132,297,004 of record CM053567.1, on the reverse strand, counting down.
CTGGGGAGATTATAAGAAAAATAACTACTAATAGGTGCCAAACTATGCTTTCTCAAAGTTTCTGAAAGCTGAATATACCAAGCTACTATGCCAAAAGAGTCATATCACTTGGCATTTACATACCCTTTTCAAAATATATTTCCGGTAACAATTTCTAATTCCAATACAATGCTGAGTTTATATTAAGTGCCATAAAAAACAAACATTTAATAGGCAGAAATGTCCTTATTTCATAGCTTTGAAAGTAAAATCAATGTCATAATATACGTTGAATAAAACCTCAACATGCTTGTTTTCCTTTGGTTCCAAGAATAAGACCAAAAAAAAAAAAAAAAAACCAAACCTATGCCAAAAGAAATTACTAAGTAGGTTAACAAAGCTTACTCTTCCTAGTATCTCCCTATTTCTTGCTGTAGGACTTATGTAATTCCACAGAGAAACTTACATAAAGAAGGTATTTGGTTAAAACAAGAAACATGCATGCTCTCCCTTACCACATTCCTGAAAAGAACTTTTTTTCTTTCTTTCTTTTTTGTGGATTGTATTCAGAACACTCTGCAGTACAGATATAAGTGCTTTTCTTTTTCTTCTTACCCTTAAACTTTAAGATGACCTTTATACAACAGAGCTACCCAAATCATTCTGTAAAATGAAAGATGCTCCTGGCATCCTGTTCTTAAACAGATTACAACTTTGGTAAATAAGCCAGGTTAAAGGTGTACTAATTTACTTGAATTTGAATTTGGTGATCATGATGCCATAAAAAAAATAAAATCACTCAAAGCAATCATAACTACAAAAGTTCTCATTAGTCTACAAATTGAAAACTTTGCCTGAAGTTCCTGGCTTAGAAAAATATTCTGATTTTCCTAGCTAATTTATCTACCTATAATTCTCAGAGTTCTATAAACATGATACAATTCAGAAGGAAAAGATTAAACAAATCTACACATTAGAAAGTTGATTTTTGTTTAAAGGAGAGGGCAGGTAGGAGAGAAAGAGAATACCTTATAAATGTGAGAATTCACATTTCTGTCAAAAAGTATATCTGAATGCTATTTTGAAAATGTGCCATAAAGTCATTGCTTGCTATATACCCATTATTCTATGGCCTGCCAAATGTATCAGAAATTGATTATGTTTTCTGTGACCAAAGCTACTGATCTGTTAGTGCATTTTACAAAGCTATTAAAATCTCTCAGAATAGAAGACTTAGAAACAAGTAAGTACTATAAGTCCTGGGACACAGCCAATTTGCTAGAAAATCTAGCCCTGTATTAGGAATGAAAACAATATGCGTCTGGTTCCATCAAAGAACATATTTAACCTATTTTGTCTTGTGCTTTCTCTACCTCTTGCTATTTGATTTGAAAGTATAGATGGCGTTTGTGATTTTTAGAAACTCTTGGAAATACAAATGCAAACCTAATTTTTCACCCACTTAACAGATAATTAGAACATACAATTTTAAAATGGAACACAGTTATGTTTGTCCATGCTCCAGTTTTAATGTGCCACATCCTCAATTCTAATGCAACCCACCACAGAATCAAGTGATATGACCCTTGGATATCTTTCGACTTTCTCCCTTTTCTGTGATTCAATGCATAACTGTAACATACCAAATAGGGACAAAGAAGAACGAAGCTTTATATTTCTGCAAATTGTAACACTAAAACACAGTGGCTTCTTTAATACATTCACACAGGATGCTTATTAGTAAAATTAAATATCTGCCTATGAATATCGGAAAGTAATTTGAAAAGAAAGAGTTTGGAACGAGGCAAATGGGAGGGGAGGGGAGGAAGCTGGTCTCAGAACCCATTGTGCCGTTACCTGACTTTAACATGTGATATTCAAACGAACGTTCACACGCCTTACATCAAAGAAACGAAACAAAAATATTCAGCTACGTTGTACAAAAATTTTTTTTACATAAAACATCATAAATCTTGAACAGATTTACTATATCTGAATTCTAAAAAGTTGCCTATAGAATGGTGCTGGGATTCTGTTCTCTGCTTGCTTTTAGGCAGTGCTGTTGCTTAAAAGTTGACACCAGGCACAATATTTTAAAACAAAGTCAACAAGCAAGGAGCAGTAAGTGGATTTGAGCCTTTCTCAGATGTCAGTCCTGAGGATGCTGCAATATTCCCCATCAAAATGTGTAAAGCTATGAGGCGGATACTGATGCCTGAGAGAGTGGGTGACTTGACATGCACTTGCATGACCGTTGTAATAGCAAACAGTGCAGTTTTTCCCTTCCTCAAACAACACTGTTTTAATAAATTTAAAGAACACTCCAGTTCTTAGACAAAGATCAGAAATCATAGTTAACAGTTAAAAAAAAAAACACATTAGCACAACCTAAAAATGCCCAAATTTTCTCTTAACTTCACATAAAATATGCAGCAGCCCCATGGCATAAAGCTTATTAAACTTATTCTGAGAACTAGAAAGTATATAAGCATAAATATTTTACTTTCATTGAATATATACCCTATGTCATTCACCTCTTCCTTTTGGCTTCTCACTGCCAAAGTTCCAAATGGCATGCGTTTTAACAAGACAATACTGAGGAGAGCAGCATTTCTGATCATCTGAATTGGCAGCTCAAAACAGATACCACTCCTTTTACAAAGGGAACAAAGGGTGAAAGGTGTGTGAAATCTGGGCAGTGGGCTAAAGGGAAACCGTGCACATGAAATTTGGGTTACCATGCCCCAAGTGTGTGTGCCACCCAAAACATAACACAATTACCTACTTCAACAGAGCTACTACCAACATTTACTAAAACCACATTAAAAATACACAGGATAATGAATGGTTTGAAAGAGTGCATTTGGAAGCAGAGAGAACCCAATTACACACCTTCCTGCAACAGAGTGCCTCGATCATACACAAAATAAACTTAAGCTGTTTACAATGTTTCCCAATTTTTTTTATTTTTTCCCTCTACATTTAACTATTAAAAAAGGTTTTTTTTATTAATAAATGGGCTCCTCTGTGGTTCATATACAATCATAAGTGAACTTTAAATTCCATTTTATACAAACATCTCAAAAAATATTGGGAGTGAAGTATGGTAGGAAATATTGCTCACATTGCTAATTAACATGCGTATATGAAAGGAGGAAAATGTTTTTTGTTAGTGCATATACCTCCAGAGCAGAAAACCCACCCAAAACAAAAGATTTAAAATAAAACATACAGTAGCTGATTACAAAAAAAGGTAATGTCCACAAAATTAAGTTTTTCATGCTATTCTACTTTCCAGTACTATGGTTCAGGTAATCAATTTGCATGGCTAGATGTGGAATGTTTGAGGTATATAAGAAGGGGTACCTGCACATTGAGGAAAATCTGTCACCTTAAGGGTTGTTTCTTTGTTTATTCTGGTACTTTACCATTTTTAAAAGAATATTTACATTGAACTTCACTCAACTACAATTACATTCCAATTATAATAGATGACAAACAACGCCTCTATCACTAGGCACTTTTAAAAGGGAGTTTAGGCTTTACAGAACCCTTCTGATGCAATCCCATATACGACACTACATCATCCCACCACCCTCGTCCCACTAAAATTACCCTTGAGGGGAAATATTATCTTATATAGCCTGATTAATTTACTATGGAAGAAATTAGTATAAAATGACCAAAGAAAATGCATCATTTAAGACTAATAAAACAGCCTAAGATGTCAGGTTTGAAAGAGGAGACAAATTGTATATATTTAAAACTAATTAAATAATTTAAATTTGACCTGTACTTTATATATTAGTGAGACACAAATATAGGCTATTTTCTTTTAAAATTTCATTCACATAATGGAAAATTTCTTGTTTATTAAAAATATCACATTTTGAGACTAGAAACAGTAAAGTGCATGAAAAGTTTAAAATATAAATTTCAGAAAACTCTTATAGCAGCAAAAAAGCAGAATAAAGAAAAACTTAAAAACACAGACACAACCTTTTCCTGTTACTGTGCCATAATTAACATCAAGTAGCCAACCAATTTTTCCCCCAGAAAACGGTATTACGTTCACTGCCTCTTGAGTCACAGATTTTCAACTGGCCCCTCCTGGGCAAAAAAGGATTCCAACATTTCTAAAGAGCATCAACAGTTGGGAATAAACCAGTAGCTTCTTAATTCAACCCTGACAGACAATGGAACAAAAATTAAAAGCATATAATGGCCATTTGGCAACTAGAGTCAGGAAAAATGATCTGAGGTTTTCAACTACTCCCTGTTCTCTCTCCCTCCAAAATCTTTTCCATTGTCACCTCAAAAGGACAAAACCAGCAGACATTGCCCTACTTTGGGAAACACATGAAATATTTGTATCGCTTTTCCCTTTTAAAATATTGACCAGGGTCTTTTCATTCAGTAGTTGTTTTTTTTTTTTTTGAAACATCTGACTATAACTACAAAAATTATACAGATCACAGAATATCTCTTTTTTTTTTTTTTTTTTTTTTTTTTAGCATAACCAGGCAGAAAAGGGTAGATGGGAATAATGAAAAATACTGGACACTAATTTTGTGAGCATCCTAAATGTAACAAATTCTATTTTCAAGATGTGTGGCAGTAGAAATTACCCACTGTTTCCCAATAAATAAACTGGAGAGAAAGTCTTAAAATTAATACTTCTAATAAGGTTTTAACTAGTAGAGGAACAAAATACAGAGTGATTCCTCAAAATTAAACAAAAAAAATAACCAGCACTTGCCCAACTGTCATGTGGTGTTAAACGCTTGATTTTGAAAGCATATTGTGCAACCACCTTTAATTTCTCAATTTTTCTCATTATGGTTAAAGGCTATATCATTGTTTACGTATAGATCTAGCAACTTTAAGTGCTTTGTTAATGTGCAAAAGACCTGGGAGCCAAAAATCAGCTTGTTACAATGGAAAACAGAAATCGAAGAAATTTTTCCTGCAAGGCATGCCATCATTCAGTTTAAAATGTTATATTTATAGTTTTTTTAAATTGCCTTTTACAAAAATGGTTGATTTGAAGCCATTCAAAAGAAAGTATTTGTTTTGGAAAAACAAATACACTTGTTGGCCTCGAATTGGTGATTTATTAATTACAAAAAAATGTTGACTCTAATATAATATGAAGAAGGTCCAATTTAAAAACACGTTAAATTAAAAATTTGGAAAGTAATACTTTGGTTCCAGCCCTAGTGCCAAATGATACCAATATGCACAAAAATGTACAAAATCTTAGAGCAAACACATAATGAAAGGAACCTGAAGAAGCAGCTTAAGGATGGCCATACTTCACTCCTACATACTTTGATTTACAACTGTACAGGTCCATAGCAACAGATCCCCCCGTCTTTGCGGGGCAGTACTCCACTACCTCCGATTAGGCAAGTGAACACCATTGACAAGAGGCAGAAGTGGAGGGTGGAGTTCAAGTTGTGTTAACAGTGAGAAGTGGTCTGAAGGGATGTGAGGGTGTGGACACCCAGTGATGTTGTTCTCAACCAGCCATTGAGGATCTAAAGGCCCCAGGACACCAAGCACGTTCATATGAGTCTTGGAATAGAAAATGTAGTCAATCACGCCCTAGAAAGAGATTGGGGATTGAGAAAAAAGAAAAAAATATGCTTAGAAAAAAAGAGTAACTCAAGATATGTAAAGAACAATCCATAATTTGTAAAAGCCAAATACCTGAGTAACCTGTACTTCTAGTACCTGTTGTCTTGAGTCAAGTAAGTACTTGAGTCAAGTAAGGCTCAAATCTTCAGTAAGTATTACATGAAATAAAGACGGTTCAGTAGGGAAATACAGGACTCTACTGGAGTCATAAAGCCTTGCTTTGTGCATGAGTGGTAAGCAAACTGAGGAGCTAAACATACCAAACTATGTCTAAGCATCTTTAAAAATGTCTTGCTTAGGGGCACCTGGGTGGCTCAGTCGGTTAAGCATCCGACTTTGGCTCAGGTCATGATCTCACGGTTCGTGGGTTCAAGCCCCACATCGGGCTCTGTGCTGACAGCTCAGAGCCTGGAGCCTGTCTTTGGATTCTGTGTCTCCCTCTCTCTCTGACCCTCCCCTGCTCACGTTCTCTCTCTCTCCTTCTCTCTCTCTCTCTCTCTCTCTCTCAAAAATAAATAAAACAGGGGTGCCTGGGTGGCTCAGTTGATTAAGCCTCCGACCTCGGCTCAGGTCATGATCTCATGTTTGTGGGTTCTAGCCCCGTGTTGGGCTCTGTGCTGACAGGTTGGAGCCTGGAGCCTGCTTCGGATTCTGTATCTCCCTGTCTCTCTGCCCGTCCCCTTCTCATGCTCTGTCTCTCTCTGTCTCAAAAATAAATAAAAAACGGTAAAAAAGTAAATAAATAAATATAATCAATAAAACATAAAAAAAGTTAAAAAAAATAAAATGTCTTGCTTAGCTTAGTGAAATCTAATCCATCAGGATAAACATTATGGAAACTACACTAAATCAGTTACAACAAGTTGTTTTTATATAAATGCATAACGAAGAAGTAGGACTCAAATTAATTCTTTTAATGTTAATTGGAATTATTTTCAATTACCTGCACATCAAGATATCGAAACCCATGGAGCCATGGTAAAGCATTTTCAGATTTGCCAATTCTAGTTCAGCTTTCCAAGATATGCTGCATACATACAAAATACTACTTACAGGTAACATTTCTAATGTGTACTTTAGAACACACTGCATTACATTAGATTTTCACAACTATAAATATACTGTAAATTTTGGATTCCTTAGCAAAAAACATTCAGCAGGGACCTATATATTTATATCCATTTTATCTCTAAGAACTAGATGATTTATTTGGTTTGTCTGAACATTAAGTTTTAAAACTAGAGTGCTTTTAATTGCCCCAGGCTGTGGAGACAAGAGGGTAAAGTCAAATTTCTTCCTATCCACATCAAGAGAGCCTGAGCCCAAGTATGAAGAAATACTTCCAGATCTAGAAGTATCTATTTACAAATGCTATACATAATGAGCTCCAACAATATTTAAATGGTATCACAGTGAAATGGGCTACTTAAAAAAAAAAAAAAGAAAGAAAAAACTTTTAATGAAAAAAAAATTTATTATGAAATTTGGAAAAAATGATCTCAGGTTGATTTTGACATGACCAAGACCAAATTAAGGAGACAGTTTGCCACAAATTAAGGTACCTACTTGAATCCAACGACTTTCTGCTTAACGCTCCAAGTTGAACAGTTAAAAAATTATGTGAGTATAAGGTATTTTGGCAAATGCCTAATTTTGCAGTGGCATTTTAGGAAAAAGGTTAACAAGGGTGAGGGTAGATTTATTAGCCTTTATGAGACTATCCTTTCCTTCAACTACAAACTAAACACAAATGAAATATTCTGTCATTTATGTTCCATAAACCTCATACATCATTATATTAGAGTGCCATTATACAGATCAGCTGCTAGACTTACAAAATCCTTTGCAAACACAGTCCCCAAGAAAAAGTAAAAATGATGAAAATAATTTATGAGCTAGCATTATGATAAGTATTGTCTTAGTAAAGAGAGAGAAAGTCATATACTACAAATTTCATAATGTAACAAAGAAAGGCTTACTACTTGACAAAATAGGAAAATTGTCCTTCCTTTTTTCATTAACTGGTTCAGGCACACCCTTAGAATGATGGGGGAAAGAGTAGCAGCAGTAGCAAAGTCTGAATTAAGCTGTTAATTCCATGAATCTGGTGTTATGGTCTGAATGTTTCTGTTTCCCCAAAATTCACATGTTGAAATCCTGACCCCCAACATGATGGTAGTAGGAGGTAAGACTTTAGGGAGGTAACTGGGTCATGAAGGTGGTGCTCTCATGAACGGGACTAGTTGCTCTATAAAGAGAGACCCCAGAGAGCTCTTTCAGCCTCTCTGCCATGTGAGGATATAAGAAAACAGCTGTCTGCAACCAGGAAGAAGGCCCTCATTCAAACCTGACCATGCTAGTACCCTGATCTTATACTTCCAGTCTCCAGAACTATGCACAATAAATTTGTTGTTTCTAAGCCACACAGCCTAAGGTCCATATTCTGTTAGCTATCATTAAGACTCTTGTTCTACAAGTAATTTTCCTGCTTACCCACCCTTTGGTATGTTCCAAATCAGTTCTAGATTAAATGAATCTGAGTTCTAAATATCAGGTTTCTACATTTCTAACTTCTTCAAGAACCAAGAAAGTAAACAAATGCTAAGCCAATTAAAAAAATAATTAACAATCCACTGATGTAATAAATGCTTTGTATAAAATTGAAACATTCACTGTTACTTGGACTAAGAGCTTCATTCTCTGTTGTAAGGACTCTGGTCATCCTATCTTTTCATCCTATCTTTTCATCCTATCTCACCCTCCCATCCTATCTTTCTATCTAGCCAACCAGCCTGAATATTTATCTTCCCATACATGCCTGTCTCTCAGAGATTTATAGCTCTGTCCTTCCATCTTATCCTATCCTAAATATTCAAACATCAAACACTCTCTGAGTCATGCACCTTTCGTTCTTAACCTGTACCTCTTTGGAAAGTATAAATGGTTCAATAAGATTTTTGATATAATTATTAACACATGTAAAATCTTTTGAAGAAATATCAACAAAGGATTTTTAAAACAATTCAGAAGATTAAGAAAGATGGCTTAGATTAATATCCCAAATATTCACTTTGTGGACAAGGAAAAAATAACTTCTATCAAAGCCTAGATGACTTAAGAGATGATTTGGTCTTTTTAACTACACACTTGCCAAAACAGCAAGTTGTAGACTTATTAAACACTTATTTTGGGGAACTTTAATTTAGGTTTTCTGGGTTGCACTGGCAGAGATGTCAGTGACTATCAATATAGTCACAAAAATGGGAATTAACCTATAACAAACTGTGTATCATTAAGTCTTGAGGTTTTCCTTTAAGCTTACAGAAGACCAGCGGTGTGCTACAGTAGGCTAGTACTTGCTTCATCTCAACTCTGAATTCAATGGTATTATTTGGGAACTTGAAATCTACCACAGTGGGAATACTTATACCACAGAAATCAGCAAATACCGCAAGTTAGGGCCTCTATTTCTCAGAAAGCTGGTTATTAAATATCTACTACACATTACTGCACATGAGTGATGTGAACCAAACCAACTATCGCTGGAAACAGTATTATCTATTCTAACAGCGAAGATACTGAAATTAGATTCGATTTCTTCTAAGCATTTTTTTCTCCACTTCATGATTACAAAAGCTGACTCATAACATCAGCACACAAATTTCCTTTACTCTTCCTACTATTTGTTCCTTAGAAAGGGGCTAACAAGCACTGAAAATATAAAAAGGTTATTGGAGGTGTGAAGAGCCCATTTTGAAAATTTCCTTTGGTATTTTTATTATATTACCTCTAGGCTTCTTACACCAAATCACTTTCTAACATGTGCATTTTTTTCAGGATAGTATAACATTTTGATAGAAATGCCTGAAATGCCAGAAGTCAAACAATAAAACAGCTACAGGCAGAGTGATCAGATAAATTGGCAAAGGGAAAGTAAACCTGGCTACAGAAAACCATTAAAATCAAACTTTTATAAAAAACAATTTGTCTTGTATAATGGGCCCTCTAATTTTTTTTTCTTATTTTGCAAAAGTATCTTTCGTTTTATGAAGCTGGAGTGTTCTACTGCCTGGGAATGTAATAGTTTCATTACATGGATACACACACACACACACACACACACACACACACACACGGGCATGTATTAGTTTAACTACATGGATATATATCAGACCCTAACTACAACTCTCTGTAACCCCATCTCTCAAGGAAACCTGGAAATTTTAAAGGTAAACAAGACACTGATGGAAAGTACTAAGACAATTTTAAGAGAATATTATATAAATTCATTCAAGATGAACTTAACTAATCAGGCTGCCTATTATTTAGATCCTTACTGAAAGTTAGGGATGGTATGGACACGTGAAGATTAACTATATTAAAAAATATAACGTGCTTTGGGGCACCTAGATGGCTCAGTCAGTTAAGCATCTGACTTTGGCTCAGAGGTCATGATTTCATGGTCCTTGATTTCGAGCCCCATGTCGCACTCTGTGCTGACAGCTCAGAGCCTGGAGTCTGCTTCGGATTCTGTGTCTCCCTCTCTCTCTGCCCCTCCCCTGCTCTCAAAGATAAACATAAAACAAAAAAACAAAAAAACAAAAAAACAAAAAAAACAAAAAAAAAAAAGTGCTTTGAACAGTGCCTGGCACATAGTAAACATTTTGGAATTTTTTGCTATTTATCAATATTACTTGAAATTTGAAAAAATTAGGGCTCAAAAATTTTTCAGGTTATCAAGAACAAAAAACAAAGATAACAAACCTCCTTACGTTTAGGGACAAACTTAGCCAAGACATTTAGAGAATCTAAAAACTCCTGAATATTATCCAATTAGGCATAAATAATATATATTTTTCTTGTCCTGTGCTTGTAGTTGAAATAATTTCTATGCCAACCCAGAGGCTGTCACTCACTTTGAAATCAAAGGTGTAATTGGTGTAAGGCATCAAGTTATTTTCATAGGCGCTCTTCAGTTGGAAGCCATGTGTGATTCTCCCTTCTGAGCTTCCATTCTTTCCATTGCAGCTGAAGTTCATAAGACACTCATTGTACCTTAGTTCCTTGAAGTCTTTATGGTTGTCAGCTACTCCTCCATTGCTTAAATATTCCACAACACCTAGCCGAATAAAGAAGGAAGAAATACTACCATTTAGCATTTAGACCTTATGTAAGACTTTATGACCAAAATTTTGTTTGTCAGGTGGATATACCAGGTTCAGAGTGGTTTTATTAGGTTGACCCATATGCAACTGCCTTTTTGTGGTAGTCGTTGTTTTAAAAAACACAAAAAAACAAACACCAATAATTTCATATAGTTAAATCAAACTAAGGGTATTTGCCTACTTCAGAGCAGAGCATCAGGGTCACCCAGAAATATCTTCACTTTTGTTAATGGTACTTCAAGCTAAAGAGGATTCCTTGGCCCAAGGTGGCATTCACCAAGGTCTTGACCCTGAAGGCTTTTAGAATATTATCCTCAATCACTAACTCTTTAGTATTTCACTGTTCTATGCAATAAATAACGTTAGGAGTATGTAAAATATAGCATACATAATAAAAAATCACTTACAATAAAAATAGATTTGCATCTTCAACATTTCAATATTTATACTTTCAGCTAGAAAATATTCTTTATTTTGAGCTACAGGGAGTTCTTTCACTCTAATACTATAAAGAACATTATATACTACAGATATACTACTTGGTCAAAAATATTAGATGTGTCTAAAAAAGTAAAGAGAGTAGAAGCATTCAAAAATACATTCCTTCCATTTAATAAGTAAAATAAAAAATACATCACAGACCTTACAATGATGATGATGATCAGTGAACACTGTTAGCCATCTATTTCTATTTATGATGAGGAATGATAGTAACATATAATGAATAAACGATGAGCACAGTATCAGTGCTGTGAATAGGTGAAAACGAGTGATCATTTATCTAGCATTTATTACATGCCAGGCACTGCTTTATACACTTAAACCTCACAAGCATCTTTATATGGTGGATAAAATTATTACCCCCTTATTTAAAAATAAAGAACTTAGTCATAGAATACACTTCTAAATGGTAGAAACAGGATCCAACTCTGCCAATCTGGCTCCAGAAGAAGCTCACAGCGCTGTGCTGTCAAATGACAGCTCCCTAGCTAGTTAACTGAGAAGGGAGAAACTTATACTCAAAAAAACAGAACTAAGAAAGGAATGCATGGTTAAGGTGCCAATTGGGTTAGGGGCTGCAGACAAACATTTGTAAAAGTATGATTTCAGCATTTACTTGCTAAGGAGATAAAGTGAAGATATTTTCCAGATTTGTGACTTTTATGACTTTCTAATTGCAAGCATTTGGGTTATTTCACATTTTTTGTTGAGGGATTATTTTAAACAATTTAAAAATAGCTTACTGAAAATAGTGAAGCATATTCTAAATTTTGTATAATAGCAAAATAGTAATACTTTAATGTTTTACATTTTAACTTTAATATCTGAAATGCAGAACTAATTTTTTGCAAAGATCTAAAACGAGGACAGTGGAGCTCAAGATGTAATGTCAAATCCAAGGATAACGTTGATCAGTCTTCTGCACCTATTATCAGTAGTCATATACCATTTAATGAAATCACTAAAAAGTGGCCAACCTTATTAAACTTAGAGAGCTACCCCTGCTGAATATTTCCTGGTTGCCTCTTCTCCATTGCAGTCTGTGCTTCAGGAGGCTGATTTTTACTTGCAACAACTGCAAACCTCCTCCCACTGTAGCTTCTAGCTAGATTTGGTCAATGGGCAGTACTGGCAGGAGAGCAGAGTGAGGTAGGGATATATATTCCCTGACTCATTTTCTGTTGATGCTGGAGATTGACAGCATCAGTTAATTTAAAGCCATCGCTCCTACTACGTAACCCTTTCCTTAGAACCACTTTTTCCAAGTTCTGACAACAGTTCCCACCACTTTCCAAACCCTTAGGTGAAGGTGTGGTAAAGGGCCTCATGTTGCCTCAGTGGTAAAGTACTGCATCACCCATCATTTTGTGTCCCTTAACCCTGTACACATCTTTGGAAATAGCTTCTTTACTAAACTCTCAATTACCCCCATGCCCTATCATCCTTGGATTCTTACTAAAACACTCTCTAATTTAGCAGAGAAATTCTACACTCAAAACTTGGCAGCTAGCTGGCTCTTCAAAGAGAAGTTAGAGCAAAACTGAAAGCAATGAGGAAATGATGTTATAAATACCTGAATCTGGCAATGAGTTAAGATCTGCACATAGCACCAGCGGGATGGAATTAGGATCTGCAGTTGGGCTGCCAGGCCTACTAGAGGCTTTCTCCAGAATGTTTTTAACCTCTGAGACAAACATCATGGTCTGGATAAGTTTCACATCAGAATACTCTGGGTCCCAATGCATGTGGGCATTTGCCACTATAAGCAGCTGTTTGTCTGCAGCATGAATAGGCTTCATACCTAAATTTAAACATTAGAAAAAGGAGGATAAGGTTATGTTTTATGCATCAAAGAGCCGTATCTTAAGGTTTTCTCCCCCAGATCCATAACCTCTTATTTATTTTTTCCCCCATTAATTTATCTTCCCCTTTATCTCAAAATGTAGTTCTTAGAAGTTAATGTGCTTAGATTCTGGTAATCGCTACATGCGAATTACTCCTCTATATCAGGGTAGACAAACTGCACCCCTGGGCTAAATCTGGCCCACCACCTGTTTTTGTACAGCCTGTATGAGCTAAGCCTGGTTTTCCATTTTTAAAAGATTCTACAAAAATTTCTTTGAAAGACTGTAACAGAGATTACATGTAGTCCACGGAGCCTAAAATATTAATTATCTGGCACTTTACAGAAAAAGTTTGCCAACTTCTGCTCTACACGCCCAAGAATTGTATCATGATATAATCAAGATTTGATCCTAGTACTTTGATTTAATGAGTTCTTGGTGTAAATAAGCACTTTAAATATCTCTGTCATTTAAAGATCACAATTGCCTAATGAGGCAGGTTTTCAGTTATTTGAATGACCTAAACCTTAATTTAAATGCTTCCCACTAGCCGAGAGAGAGAGAGATAAATTGATCCAGGAGCACGAAAGGAGAATTTGAGAACTGAGTGATGCAATCAAATGGAACAATATCCGTATCATAGGAATTCCTGAAGAAGAAGAGAGAAGAGAAAGGGGCTGAAGGGGTACTCAAACAATATCCGTATCATAGGAATTCCTGAAGAAGAAGAGAGAAGAGAAAGGGGCTGAAGGGGTACTCAAACAAAATTATAGCCAAGAACTTCCCCAATCTGGGGAAGGAAACAGACATTGAAATCCAAGAGGCATAGAGAACTCCACTCAGATGTAACTTGAATCGATATTCTGCATGACATATCATAGTGAAACTGGCAAAATATAAGGATAAAAAGAGAATCCTGAAAGCAGCTAGGGATAAAAGGGCCCTAACATACAAAGGGAGACCTATCAGAGTAGTTGCAGATCTATCTACTGACACTTGGCAGACCTGAAAGGAATGGCAGGAAATCTTCAATGTGACGAACAGAAAAAAAATGCAGCCGAGAATCCTTTATCCAGCAAGCCTGTCCTTCAGAATAGAAGGAGAGACAAAGGTGTTCCCCAACAAAAACTGAAGGAATTCAGCACCACTAAACCAGCCCTATAAGAAATCCTAAGGGGGACTCTATGAGGGAAATGTTGCAGGAACACAAGGTACCAGAGACTCCACTACAAGCATGAATCCTACAGAGAACACAATGACTCTAAACCTGTATTTTTCAATAATAACACAATGTACATGGACTAAACGCTCTAATCAAAAGACATAGGGTATCAGAATGGATAACAAGATCCATCTATTTGCTGTCTACAAGAAACTAATTTTCTTTTTTCATTTTTTAAAATGTTTTATTTATTTTTGAGAGAGAGTGAGACAGCATGAGCAGGGGAAGGTCAGAGAGAGAGGGAGACACAGAATCCAAAGCCAGGCTCCAGGCTCTGAGCTAGCTATCAGCACAGAGCCCGACATGGGGCTTGAACCCACGAACCGTGAGATCATGACCTGAGCCAAAGTCTGAGGCTTAACTGACTGAGCCATCCAGGCACCCCTACAAGAGACCCATTTTAGACCTGAGGACACCTTGAGATGGAACATGAGGGGATGGAGAAATAGCTATCATGCGACTGGAAGTCAAAGCTGAAGTAGCCATACTTATATCCAACAAAATGGGCTTTAAAGTAAAGGCAGTAACAAGAGATGAAAAAGGATATTATATAATAATTACATGGTCTATCATCAGGAAGAGCTAACAATTATAAATGTCTATGCACTGAATTCAGGAGCACCCAAATATATAAAACAGTTCATCACACAGAAACAATCTTATTGAATTTTGCAGGGGATTTTAATACTCCACTTACAGCAATGGATAGATCAACGGAGACAGAAAATCACTAAAGAAACAATGGACCTGAACGACACACTGAACAGATGGATCTGACACATATATTTAGAACTCTACATCCTGAAGCTATGGAATTCACTTTCTTCTCAAGTGCACATGGAACATTTTCCAGGATCGATCACATACTGGATCATGAAGCAGCCCTGAGTAAATACAAAAGAATTGAGATCACACCATGCACACTTTCAGATCACAATGCTATGAAACTTGAAATCAATCACAGGAAAAAGTCTGGAAAACCTCCAAAAATGTGGAGGTGTTAAAGAACACCCTACTAAAAAACGATTGGGCCAATCAGGCAATTAGAGAAGAAATTTAAAAATATATGGAAACAAGTGAAAATGAAAATACAACAATGCAAACTCTTTGGGATGCAGCAAAGGCAGTCCTAAGAGGAAAGTATATTGCAATCCAGGCCTATTTCAACAAACTAGAAAAAGCGCAAATACAAAATCTATAGCACACCTAAAGGAACTAGAAGCAGAATAGCAAGAGTACCCCAAACCCAGCAGAAGAAGAGAAATAATAAAGATCAGGGCAGAAATAAACAATATAGAATTCAAAAAAACAGGTTGAACAGATCAATGAAACCAAGAGTTGGTTTTTTGAAAAAATAAACAAAATTGATAAACCTTTAGCCAGGCTTCTCTAAAAGAAAAGAGAGAGAACCCAAGTAGACAAAATCACGAATGAAAATGGATTTATTACAACCAATTCTCTCAGAAATAACAAACAATTATCAGGCAATACTATGAAAAATGATATGCCAACAAACAAATTCCTAAAACCACATGCACTACCAAAATTCAAACGTGAAGAGATAGAAAATCTGAAGAGACCCATAACTAGTGAAGGCATTGAAACATTTACCAAAAATCTCCCAACAAATAAGAGCCCTGGGCCAGATGGCTTCCCTGGGGAATTCTACCAGACATTTAATTCAAAGTTAATACCTATTCTTCTCTAGCTATTCCAAAAAATAGAAATAGAAGGAAAACTTCCAGACTCATTCTACGAAGCCAGCATCACTTTGATTCCCAAACCAGAGAGACCCAGCAAAAAAAGAGAACTACAGCCCAATATCCTTGTTGAATACGGATGTAAATTCCTCAACAAGATACTAGCAAATCGAAATCAACAGTATATAAAAATAATTATCCACCATGATCAAGTGGGATTCATTCCTGGGTTACAGGGCTGGTTCAATATTCGCAAATCAATCAATGTGATACACCTACAATTTTTAAAATGTTGTTAAAGTATTAACTTTCAAAATGGAAGACAACATAGATAATACATTAAAAATTGTGAAAATTAAATTCAGTTAACATCCATAAGAAAGACATCCATAAAATATTTAAAACACAAATCTCAATGTGTGTGATATGACGCCATTTAAATATACTATAGACATATGGTCTATGTAGTAATGAGTAACGAAATTAACGAGAGTATGAATGAGATATGGAACTTCTCACTTTTTACTTTATATATACTGCACTACTGTAATATTAGTCAACATGCAAAATTCATTTTTCTATTAAAATTTCTATATTACCACCCTATGATCCAGCAGTTGCACTACTCAGCATCATCACTACTCAGCCATCAAAAAAGAATGAAATCTTGCCATTGGCAATGACGTGGATGGAACTAGAGACTATTATGCTAAGTGAAATAAGTCAATCAGAGAAAGACAAACACCATATGATTTCACTCATATATGGAATTTAAAAAACAGATGAATATGGGGAGGGGATGGCGCTGAGGGCAGGGGGGAGAGAGGCAAACCATAAAAAAGACTCTTAAATAAAGAGAACAACTGAGGACTGCTAGAAGGGAGATGGGTTAAGCAGGTGATGGGTATTAAGGAGGTGTGATGAGAACTAGGTGTTATATGTAAGTGATGAAACACTTAATTCTATACCTGAAACTAATATTACACTATGTTAACTGGAATTTAAATAAAAACTTGAAATTACAAAAAAAAATTCTAAACAAATGTCTCTTAAATTTTTGTATTAAATTTTTTTCTCTATTGAAAATATAAACCCTACAGAAAAAGACCTAATTTTCTGAGTCTACTATTTTGATAAAGTTTCCTTTCACCTAACCAAGGTATAATTATCCTCAATGATGAGTAATAGGTAAGTGAAGTGTCTATTATATGTGGCAGAAGTAGTCATTTTTTAAAAATTTTATTGAGGTATAAATGACATTTTGGTTTTGATTTCTCTGCTCATTTGTTTTGTTCTTTAAATTCCTCATATAAGTGAGATTATATAATATTTCTTTGACTTATTCCATTTAGAATAATGCCCTCAAGGTCGACCTATCATTACAAATGGCAGATATTCTTTTTTATAGCTGGAAGGTATTTCATTATGTAATATATACTACCTTTTCTTTATCTATTCATCTGTTTATGGAAATTTAGGTTGCTTCCATGTCACGGCTATTGTAAATAATGCTGCAATTAACATGGGGATGCATATATCTTTTCAAGTTAGTATTTTCATTTTCTTCAGATAAATATCTAAAAATAGAATTGCTGAATCATACAGTATATTTAAAAAAAATTTTTTTAATGTCTAGTTTTGAGAGAGCGAGAGAGAGCACATGTGCGCACATGAGTAGGGAGGGAGACACAGAATCTGAAACAAGCTTCAGGCTCTGAGCTGTCAGCACAGAGCCCGACGCGGGGCTCAAACTCAAAATGTTGAGATCATGACCTGAGCTGAAGTCAGATACAACCTACAAAGCCAACCAGGCGCCACTCTTGTGTTTAATTTTTGTATAACCTCCATACTGTTTTCCATAGTGGTTGCACCAATTTATATTCCCACCAATGGTACACAAGGGTTCTCTTTCTCCACATCCTCAACAAGACCTGTTATTTCTTGTCCTTTTGATAATAGCTATACTAATAGTATGAGATACTATCTCACTGTGGTTTTGATTTCCATTTCCCTGATGGTTAGTAATGTTGAATATCTTCTTTTCATGTGCCTGTTGGCCATCTCCATCTTCTTTGGAAAAATATCATTCAGACCCTCTGCCCATATTTTAATTTGATTGTTTTTGGTTTTTTGCTACTGAGCTTTATGATATATTTATAAATTTTGGAGAGTAACCCCTTATCAGATATATGATTTATAAATAAATAGTCATTTTTAAAACAATTTCATCATAATATAAAAGCTTATAGCCAAAATTCTCTCTAAGCTCCATTCTTTCCTGAAAGTTTTATAGTGTCACTTCTGGCTGTAGATTAAATGTTCACTATATTAAAAATTAAAAACTATTAAAAACAAAGGGGCTATGACCACCTTCTATAATATTAAATTACTCTCGTAAGAGTATGAAACATGTAAAAATGTGAAAAGTGTCTACTGTATAATTTATAATTACTCTTCTGAAATGTAAAAGGAGAATAAAACTCCGAAGAAGTTCAATTTTCACATTACCAAAGAGGTACCAAACTTTTGAAAGAATGAGACTGGAGAGGACATAAAAGTAGGTACAAATGGAAAGGAAAAAAAAATTTAATCTCATATCAAAGATTGATGATGGATAAACTAAAGAACAGAGAGAAAAGGAGGTCTGACAGGCATAGTCTGAATAATACAAATCAATACTCAAAGCAAAAATCTTTTCTTCTACAGTAAGTACAGGAAAAAAGTTTAAAAATAAAGCCCTAATGTTGTCTTATATCTTCTCCTTGCTCTTGCCTAAAATATACTAGTTAAGTAAACAATAAAGTGCACAACAGTAGGCAGCCGAAAGGGGAAAAAAGGTTTGGATATGCAAAGTACATATTGAGTTTCTGACTTTGAAGGAAGCTATAAATAATCTACAATGCAATAATAAGTACCAGGTAGATAAAAGATCCCGCTTTTACCCTGACAATGACTGAGATGTAACAAAGAAATTAGAGAAAACTTGCCAAGTGCTTAACCTTAAAGACAAAAGATTTCATGCTCAAGAAGCTAAAAATATGGCTAAAAAGAGAACCAACTCATCATAATTTCCAAATTCAGCCTAACTAAAGCATTTCCTACTTCAAATAACCTTTTGGTATTAATCGCATTATTAAAGACTTTTCTTTTTACAGATTACCTATTAAGTAATATCTCTAGAAATATACGATGGTTTTCATAAGAGTGCTATTTTCCTGCCGTCTCCCTTAACTTTCCTTAACGACAAGAAAATTACTGCAATAAATAAGGCAAGAGTGTGTGCACTTGTTTAAGATGGGAAGAATGGGATGGTGTTTATTTTTAGTAAGAACATTTTAATATGCACTCACCTGTTCCAAATAGTTCTTTGTGGACCTCTAATACCACAGCGAC
Organism: Cryptoprocta ferox; assembly: GCA_028646485.1. Classification (NCBI taxonomy): domain Eukaryota; kingdom Metazoa; phylum Chordata; class Mammalia; order Carnivora; family Eupleridae; genus Cryptoprocta; species Cryptoprocta ferox. Next base: position 132,277,560 of record CM053567.1, on the reverse strand, counting down.
ACCAATATTATCTTTTGTCATCACTCTGTTCAGCATAGCTTCGGATCCATCTGAATTAGCCATTGCCACTTGGTTAAATTCCACTGTATGCTTCTGCACCAAAGTAAATCTAAAAGGCACAACACATTATGATTATTAGTAATAAGATTTACTTGGACTATCATGCTAAAAGACATTAAATGAAGGAGCACAAGATACAGATATGATTTACTGTCTCCCTAGTCATTTTCCATCTGCAAGGGGCCACACCATCAGCTCTGGCCTGTGAAACATAAGAAGTTGGATTAAGAACTTTCTTAAAAGTGCCATGTTGCAAACATAGCGCATATGTGTATGTATGTATGTGTGTGTGTGTGTGTGTGTGTGTGTGTGTGTGTGTATCCTTTTGCACTTTTATACCATTATCCATGTGGTGAGAAGCAGGAAGGCAAAAGCCAGCCCACTATGGACTGGAAAGCAGCTGAACCAGTTCTGGACTGCCATATATAGACTTGTGTGAGAAAACTGCCCTTCTTCCCTTTAAGTTATTGTTAGAACTTTCCGGTATTTAAAGGTGAATACAACCTTAACTGAGTCAGCAAATTAAAAAGAACAGAATAAATTCTACCTACTCTGTTTGCAGTTTTATTCTTACCACATCAAGAGATTTGTCAAGGAAATGCAGGGTCACACCCTTATCTCAACTAAGGAGAAATCAACTTTTCTGTCTCGCCTTTACTAGAAAGTTGGGAGTTACACGTATGTAAAGATTCAGGATTAACAGCTTCTAGAAGGTAAAACATGGCTCCCCATGGGACTATAGTTTCTGCACTAACACTATTTTCTTTCTTTACTTACAAATTAAGTATTGTAGACTTACAGGATTTTATAGAATTCAGTCTAGCACTGATATTTAATAGCAGTATGACTTTGAGTCAAGCCACTTAAACTCGTTAAGCCTAGTTTTATTAGTTTTGTAAAATTTTTTATTTTTATAAAAAATATACTACTTTTTGCTAAGTATTATATACTTTATACTTTATAGTATAAAAAATATACTACTTTTTGCTAAGTATTAAGTGGAGTAGACATGTCTGTCCTTTTAACAACCCTCCACCACCCCATCTTCCTCCTAGCTTTGAAACAGAAATATGAAATTATCAAAAATATTAACTAAAATCTTACTATGCCACAGGGCACTGTGCTAGATACACAATACCCCTCTCCCTGCTCCAATTCTGAAGTTATCATGCATGGAAAAGAATAAAAGGTCAGGTCATACTTACTTTCTAACCCAGAGGGATAAAAGGGAGCAAAGTTTTCATCCTCTACTCTAAGGAAGTGACCTTTAACTAAAATATGAAGGATGAGAAGTTACCAAGGTGAAGAATGGCATGAAGAGCATTCCAGATGAAGGAAGAAGTAATGCAAGGCTTTGAAATGATGTTAGAGAGGAAAGGGAATAATGGAAGGTTGTAAGCAAGGACATGAAGTTCCTTGATTTATATGTTTTAAGATCATTCCAAGGGCTAAGGGCAAGATGGCGGAGAAGTAGGGAGCTCTGTAATCTTCACCCTCCCGCATCTATCAAACTGAGAAGGACTGAAGCGACAATACTCTGATCTGCAAAAGTGGGAGGAAAACACACAGACTCCAGAAAGAAGACAACCTCAAAGATGCCTGAGTGAGTGAGTGCAAACCGGTGCAATTAAAAAACGGGGCGGGGCCGGGAGGTGCGGAGGGGTGGGAACCCCAGCCCAACACAGGGAGAGGGCGTGGAGCCCCGGAGAGACAAGGGGAAGAGAAAGAGAGACTAAAAACGCTCATAGAACTGTCTCTAGAGAAGACATAAAACACTTGTCCCAGGACGGAGAGAGATATTGCCACCCCATATATAACCGCTGGGTGTGGGGAGAGAAATCTGTCCCATCTAGCTGGCGAAATCTTCCTTGGGCTCAGCGGCAGCGGCTGATTACAGGCAGCGCCAGGAGAAACCGCTCCCTCCCCCTACCGGATCCGGGCTTTCAGCCGCCCGCCTGTGGGAGTACATCCCATCTCATCCCAGTAGCATTAAACTACATGGACTAGGATTTGGAAACAAAGTGGGGCTTGGAAAATACAACTTGGCTCGCCCGCGGCACAGGGAGATCGGACTCAAAAGAGTGGCTTGAACAACTTGGTTTGAGTGAGCTTGGAGCACCGCCATTCTTCTCCCCGCAACCACCAAGGTGGGGCCTCGGAGAGAAGCCCCTGAGACCTATCTACACCAAACCATGCCCATCTGCGCGGGAGAGCTGCCCTTTTTTTTGGTTCTTCTTCTTCTTTTCTTTTTTGCCATGCAGATATAATTTCCCGTATCTCATTCCTATCTTATATGCTTTTAGACTGTCCGTTGTCTTTTGTTGTTTCTGTCCCCGCCCCCTTTTTTTCTTTTTCTTTTCTTTCTTTCCCCTTTTGGTTTGATTTGTGCGTTTGCAGGCTTTTGTTCCCTCTGTGTTTGTCTGTCTGTTTTCCTTTTCAGGGCTACCTCAAGAAACAAGCCAAAGTACACATGGTAGAGAGTCCCAAATATCATTGAGTAGGGAAACAAAATAATCAAAGGCACAACAAAAAAAACTGAGAAACTGAGAGACACCATTAAAAGAACACTTCCTGAATGGACAGGCCTGGACAGTCAATGAGTCTCCTTTAACAGAGCAATACTCACAGGTGCAGAGTGCGTAACAAGCTTTTAAAACTGATAAGAGACAGAAAGCTAGCCAAAATGACAAAATGGAAGAACTCCCCTCTAAAGTAATTCCAGGAAGAAGTCACAGAATTGCTCAAAACAAATATAAGCAACATAACGGAGAAAGAATTTAGAACAACTGTCATAAAATTAACCCCTGGGCTTGAAAAAAGCATGGAAGACATCAGAGAAGCTATTGATATAAAGACTAGGGACCTTAAGAATAGCTATGACGAGTTAAAAAATGCTATAAATGAGGTGCATAATAAAATGGAGGCAGCCACTGCACGGATTGAAGAGGCAGAGAGGAGAATAAGTGAATTAGAAGACACAGTTAGAGGAAGCCGAGAAAGAGAGAAATTGATACAGGAGCACAAAAGGAGAATTCGAGACCTGAGTGATACAATCAAACGGAACAATATCCGTATCATAGGAATTCCTGAAGAAGAAGAAATAGAAAAAGGTCCTGAAAGGGTGCTTGATCAAATTATAGCCGAGAATTTCTGGAATTTGGGGAAAGAAATAGACATTAAAATCCAAGAGGTGCAAAGAACCCCCTTAAGACGTAACTTGAATAGACCTTCGGCATGACATATCATAGTGAAACTGGCAAAATATAAAGACAAAGAGAGAATTCTGAAAGCAGCTATGGATAAAAGGGCCCTGACATACGAAGGGAAACCTATCACAGTGGTTACAGACCTATCTAACGAAACTTGGCAGGCCATAAAGGAATGGCAGGAAAATTCAATGTGATGAACAGGAGAAATATGCAGCCAAGAATCCTTTATCCAGCGAGCCTGTCATTCAAAATAGAAGGAGAGACAAATGTGTTCCCAAATAAACAAAAATTGAGAGAATTCATCACCACCAAACCAGCCCTACAAGAAATCCTACGAGGGACTCTATGAGGGAAATGTTGCAAGGAATACAAGGCCAGAGACACCACCACAAACATGAACTCTATAGAGAACACAATGAATCAAAACCCACATTTTTCAATAATAACACTGAATGTAAATGGACTGAATGCTCCAAAGATACAGGGTAGCAGAATGGATAAAAAAACAAAATCCATCTATTTGCTGTCTACAAGAGACTCATTCTCAACCTGAAGACACCTTCAGATGGAAAGTAAGGGGATGGAGAAATATCTATCATGCGACCGGTAGTCAAAAGAAAGCCGGAGTAGCCATACTTATATCAGACAAACTGGACTTTAAAGTAAAGGCAGTCACAAAAGATGAAGAAGGACATTATATAATAATTACAGGGACTCTCTATCAGGAAGAACTAACAGTTATAAACATCTATGTGCCAAATTTGGGAGCACCCAAATATATGAAACAACTAATCACAAACAGAACCAATCTTATTGATAAGAATGTGTTAATTACAGGGGACTTTAACACTCCACTTACAGCAATGGATACATCAACAGAGACAGAAAATCACTAAAACAATGGACCTGAACGACACATTGGACCAGGTGGATTTGACAGATATATTTAGAACTCTACATCCTGAGGCTATGGAATTCACCTTCTTCTCCAGTGCACATGGTACATTCTCCAAGATAGACCACATACTGGGTCATAAAGCAGCCCTCAATAAATATAA
>CM053567.1:132196729-132272733 GCA_028646485.1 Cryptoprocta ferox | reverse complement strand
CCATGAATTCAGCAAAGTCGCAGGGTACAAAATCAACGTACAGAAATCGGTTGCAGTTTTATACACCAATAATGAAGCAACAGAAAGAGAAATCAAGAAACTGATCCCATTCACAATTGCACAAAAAACCATAAAATACCTAGGAATAAACCTAACCAAAGATGTAAAAGACCTGTATGATGAAAACTATAGAAAACATGAAACAAATTATAGTATTGTGTTTGAATAAATCACTGAAAACAATCTGTCTTGATGAATATAAAAATTTTAAATCAGAGGTACTGATGATTATAGTCTTTTATCAGTCTCCATATCCAACTTATTTCTGTATTTTGTTTTGGTTACAGAGTATTAAGAAACATCTTGATTCACAGAGACACATAGATACAAGTGGTAAATAACTGACCTTGAACTCAGAAAACCTAAGCAAGTGGTGAAAATTTGATTCAGAGGTCTGCACCAAAACAAGTCAACTAAGCAGCACATCCGAAACATGTTATTAATTTGCAAATATAGAATAAAAGCTAGTATCACTTATACTTGACACTACTTTAAATATTATACCACTATGTCTTTTCTAAGAAAAGAAACGGCCAAAAGTTACAGAGAGGGAGGGAGCTAAACTATAAGAGACTCAAATAATGAGAACAAACTGAGGGTTGATGGCGGGTGGGGAAGAGGGGAAAGTGGGCAATGGGCATTGAGGAGGGCACTTATTGGGATGAGCATTGGGTGTTGTATGGAAACCAATTTGACAATAAATTATATTTAAAAAAAAAAGAAATGGCCAACTCCTTATATGATATATGGTGTCAGATGGTTGTTCATCTGAACAACCCAATGAACTAGTGCCTTCTTCATTTGGGACTGTATTTTTGTTAACAAAGACCGAAATTGCACGTTGGGGAGAACCATATTAATTATAAGTCAAAGAAGAACTAATTTTGTCTTTTTTGCTCTTAAACCAGGTCTCTTCAGTCCTGCATTTTATAGATGCTTATAAATAAACAAGTGGGAAAAAACTGTTATATATGTTTATTATATGGATTTGGCAACAAGGAAAAATATGAAGAAAACTGAAAGTTATCTCCAACCAAATATCCCCATTAACAAGTCAATATAATTCCAGAGATTTTCTCCATACATTTGCATACAAATACTTTAATACAACTAAGGTAATACTCTAATATTATACTTTGGCTTATTAATAAACATTTTATGAGGGATACTTCCCTATAAACTATTCAAAATCAATACTTATGACTGTATTATATAGTCCACTTTAAAGATTCACCATAATTTATTTAATCTGTGGTGGGCATTTAAATTACTTCTGACTTGAGCTATTATAACTAATGCCATTTGAATATTTTTGCATATAAATGTTTCTGTACTCTCTAATGATTTTATCCCTTCCATTTTCTCTTCCCTTAAGAATCTAAGAGTAGCAGACTTCATTTCTGTTGAGTATTATATTTTGAGTTTCTGTTCATTAGTTCACCCACTCACATATTAAGGGCAATTGGATTTTTTTTTTTTAATTTTAATTCCGGTTAGTTAACATACAGAGTTAGTTTCAGGCATATGATACAGTGATTCAACGATTCCATACATCACCCAATGCTCTTCACAAGTGCACCCTTTAATCCCTTAAACCTACTTCACCCACCTTCCTACCCACCTACCCTCTAGTAATCATCAGTTTGTTCTCTAGAGTAAGAGCCTGTTTCTTGGTTTGTCTCTTTTTCTCCCCCTTTGCTAGTTACTTAAATTCCACATATGAGTGAAATCATATGGCAATTGTCTTTCTCTGACTTATTTTACTTAGCATTATACTCTCTAGCTCGATCCAGGTCATTGCAAATGGCATTATTTCATTCTTTTACGACTGAGTAATATTCCAATGTGTGTGTGTATCTTCTTTACCCATTCATCAATCAATAGACACTTGAGCTGCTTCCGTATCTTGGTTATTGTAATGTTTATTTTGACAGACAGAGGAGGATGCAAACCGAGCACATGAGCTGGGGAAGTGCAGGGAGAGGGAGACACAGAATCCTAAGCAGGCTCCAGGCTCCAAGCTGTCAGCACAGAGCCTGAGGTGAGGCTTGAACCCATGAACCGCTGAGATCACAACCTGAGCTGAAGTTGCTTAACCAACTGAGCCACCCAGGCATCCCTATCTTAACTACTATAAATAATGCTTCTATAAACATAGGGGTGCATACATCTCTTTGAATTAGTGTTTTAGTATTCTTTGGGTAAATATGCAGTAGTACAATAGCTGGATCATAGGGTAGTTCTATTTTTAACTTTTTGGAGAAACGTCCATACTATTTCCCACATTGGCTATACCAGTATTCATTTCCACCACAGTGCACAAAGGCTCCTTTTTCTCCACATCCTTGCCAAAACCTGTTGTTTTTGTGTTTCTTGTGTTGCTGGTTTTAACTATTCTGATAGGTATAAGGTGATATCTGATTGTAGTGTTCATTGTATTTCTCTGATAGGTGATGATGAGCATCTTTTCATGTGCTCATTGGCCATCTTTATGTCTTCTTTGGAGAAATGTCTGTTCATGTCTTCTGCCATTTTTTAAATTGGATAATTTGTTTTTTGGGGTGTTGAGCTGTGTAAGTTCTTTATATATTTTGAATGCTAACCCTTTATCAGATATGCCATTTGCAAATACCTTCTCTCATCCCGTAAGTTGCTTTTTAGTTGGGTTGACTGTTTCCTTTGCTGTGTAGAAGCTTTGTATTTTGATGTAGTCCCAATAGTTTATTTTTGCTTTTATTTCCCTTGCCTCCGGAGACCTACCTAGAAAAAAGCTGCTATGACTGATGTCTGAGAAGTTACTGATTAAGGGCACTTTGAAACTTCATTCTTTTTTCTGAAAGATTAAATATCCCTGCCAGCTTTTTTGTTTTCACAAATCTTATGTGTATATATTGGCCTTCTCTGAAATAATCAAAATTTTCAATAAGACAGAACCAATAATAAAAATAATACATGCTACCTGTTCCTAAGGATCTACTTTGTATCAAGACTTTTGATAGGTACTTCATACATACATATTAGTCCTAAAATTTGCAAAAACTTTGCAGAGGGGTGATCATGGAAACATACTGCCCAGATTCCTCATCAATCATTCAGGAATTCCTCCAGCTGCAGAGGGCTACTTCATCCAAGGTCAAGTACTTCTAGGGGTAGCCCTCATACAGTTATAGATCAAAAGCCAAAGATAAAGGTTTAGGGATTTGGGTCCTTCCTAGGCTAACTCGCACAGGTCATTTCCACTCCAAAGCTACAGGTGGGGTCCTCTAAGGCTGTTCAGGCCTCCAACACAACTCTGTTCTCTATGCCCAATTCTATTTCTTCCCTATTCCTTTCCTCAGGGGAACACCAAACTACCTTATCTTTCTGAAAAATTAGATGGTTTGTTCATCTTCAATATCCTAGAACTTCTATAAAGCAACATTCATAATAGATTACCTATGCCAGTTCTGTAGTCATACTTTTCCAAGACCTTTTAGCACCAAGAGGTATAATTATCTTAATATGGAATCCTAACTAGTTCAGTCAGTATAGTGACTCTCCTGGCTTACCAATCTCCTCTTCACCTGCCTTACTTTGGTCTTTCCACTTTGAAGATAATCCTCAATAGAGATCATGAAAGCAAACCAGAAGTTGTATACCTTTTTTTTTTTTGCCTTGATCATCAATTAGTGATTACCCAGTCCACAATGGGTAATATCCCTTCTTTACAGTGCATGTTATTTGAAATACCCTTCTTGTTGTCTTAACACTTTCGCCAAACCTCTTTTTCTTAAACTTCTTGGCAAAGATCACAGGTTCACACATGCATGCACATGAGGGAGGGAATGGCGGACAGAGAGGGCGAGAGACAATCCCAAGCGGGTTTCGCACTATCAGTGCAGAGCCCAACATGGGACTCGAACTCACTAACTGTGATATCATGACCTGAGCTGAAATCAAGAATCTGACACTTAACCAACAGACCCACTCAGGTGCCCTTCAATCAACTTCTTTTAAAAATACACGCTTGAGGGGTACCTAGGTGGCTCTGTTGGTTAAGCGTCTGACTTCAGCCCAGGTCATGATCTCACAGTTCGTGAGTTTGAGCCCCACATTGGGCTCTGCTGACAGCTCAGAGCCTGGAGCCTGTTTCAGATTCTGTGCCTCCCTCTCTCTCTCCCCTTCCCCTGCTTGTGCATGCATGCTCTCCCTCTCAAAAATATATAAACATTTTAAAAAAGTTAAAAAAAAATACATGCTTGAGGGGCACCTGGGTGGCTCAGCCATTTGAGCATCTGACTTCAGCTCATGTCATGATCTCACAGTTCATGAGTTTGAGCCCCACGCTGGGCTCTCTGCTATCAGGGCAGAGCCTCCTGGAGCCTGCTTCAGATTCTGTGTCTCCCTCACTCTCTCCCAATCCCCCACTCACTCTCTTTCTCTCTCGAAAATAAACATTAAAAATTAAAAAAATAAAATTACAAAAATGAATCCTAAGCCATTATTTAGTTTATTATATGCTTCCAACCACCTCTCCAACTTTCTTCCCAATTGGTATAATTATTGTATTGTCTCACTTTTGACTTCTATAACTTCCCAGGCTTCTTGAAGTACCAACTTTTTAGTGTCTTTGGTTTCAAAAAGTTCAGAAAAATAACACCAGTTTTCCTAAACAGAGCATATACGTCCTTCTAAGTAATACTCCTTTCCATGGCACTTATGAATACTACAGAGGACAGTCACACTCTCGAGCTTTGTCATTTCTCTTCACCAATAGCTGAAGATCCAGAGATAGTTGAGAACTAAGGAACCAAAGAAAGCTCCTTCTTTACAGTGAGAATTAAATAAGAATAAGATATGCCTCTTGTACCTTAAAAACTTTTTAGGGGCCCTTCCCTAAGAGTATCTCCAGCACTAGTGCAGATAGCTGCAGTCTCCTACAGCTTGTCTTCTTTTTGTATTTTATACTATATTTATAATGCATTTATAATATAGTAAGAAACAGTTCTCCATATTCCATCCAAGCTACCTTACCAATACTATCTTCTTAATTTCCCCCCTACATACAGCCAATGCGCTCCACTCTGCTTCTACTTTCTGTCTCACAGATTTACACTACAGGTGACATTTCGACATACAGAGAGGTCTTCCTCATTCCTTCTATTAGATGTTTGTTTTGAAACAAAAACAACATACTGGTTTACAGTTGCTTTTCACTAATCCAGACCATCAATCCTTGGTAATTTGTAAAATCTTAAATTTGTCTCTATTTCAATTCATTATAGTATTCTTATTCTATTCCCAGTATACATACGCTATAAGCATTATTCCTGATGCTATTTTCTTTAGTCTAAGAATTCTTCTATTTACCTTTCTGGAAGTGTTACTTTATAAAAAGTCAAATGGGTATAAGAGAGGTCATATACAATAAAGACTAATATAATTTAAAAAAACAAAGACCCCACCTTTTCACGTGATTTTAGATTATTAGGTTGAATGTTTCAAATACAGGAAGAACATGTCCAAAACAGCCCTTCAAACAGAACGAAGAGATAACTCAATTTCTTACTAGCCTGTGATCTAGAAGTAATTTTATGGGCTGTCATGTAATTAAATCAATGGTAGAGGGAGGACAGTGAATGCCAACTATGAGCAAACAAAACAATCTATAAGACCTGAGTAATATTCCCTTCCTGAATTCATTTATAAGCCAAAAGGAACAAAAGGTACATAGTTAATATATATATATATATAACTATATCAAAGTAAACTATGACCCTTTCTGGATCATATTCCAGCACTCCTAAACCAAACAGAAGTTTTTATTGTATATTCAGTGTAAGATGCTATAAAATATGTTCTTGGGTCCCTTTAAGTAATCATAGGAGCACCAGAAATAACTTGCTAAAAAAGGTAAGCTTAAACACCAGGATAAATAGGGAAGAACAGTAGATATACACTATCCTACCTATCTTTGTACAATTCTTTGAACCACTGAAACCACTTTCACATTCTTGATCATTTTAGCCATGTAAGAAATCCCTCAAGGTAGGGGAGCCTGGGTGGTTCAGTGGGTTAAGTGTCCGACTTCAGCTCAGGTCATAATCTCACAGTCTGTGCTGACAGCTCAGAGCCCGAAGCCTCCTTAGCTTCTGTGTGTCCCTCTCTCTCTGCCCTTCCCTCACTCACACTTTCTCTCTCTCTCTCTCTTTCTCAAAAATAAACATTAAAAAAAAAAAGAAATCTCCTAAATTAGGTAAAGCAGTTACTATTATCTCTGATGTGGCATTTGTGGCACCAAGCAGTAACTTTATGCTCCAGACTAAATTTATGAGGGAGTTAACATTAGAAACTGGAAATCACAATCTGTTTTTTAAAAATTACATAGACAAATCCTAAATGTAACCACCACCCATAACAGAAGAAATCAGTATATCATTATAGGTCATTTTGGAATGAAACTAGAACCTCTAGATGCCCTCCTCTCAAGCACAAAACTACTATACTAACATAGGAAGGAAAAGCAAAGACTTAGCCTCACCTGGTACCTCTGAGACTAGAAGAAGGTTAGAAAACAGAGACAATACAGCAAGGACTAAGCATCCTGACAGCCTAGTTCTAAATCCTATTGGAAGAGACTGTGTCTTCACAGTAATGGTCACTTGTTCTAAAATGGTGTTCTCATATTTCCCTTTCTCACTGATTTGAAACAAAGCTCAACTGTTCAGATCAGAGCTGCTAACTTTGGGAATAGCAAGTAAGTCATTATCTAGATCTTGTTTCATCTCCATTTTTCTCCATTTTCAATTTCTTCAAATTGTGTATCTGGTTCCAAGCCCATTGCTACTAACTTAAATCTATAGGACAAAATATGGCAAAGGGAAATATAAGTTTCTGAGTCTAAAAACTTACCTATAGTAACAGTCTTTCCATACACACAAAATACATACATATAGACTGAAGATAACACTTACTGAGATAAAGGACAAACCAAAAGCTAACTTCCTGGCATTTTATGAATGGAAATTTCTAGTTTCTGGTATCTTCATGCATCTACCTACCTGAAAAACGTTCATCATGACCAAAAGGTCCTATCAAATCTTGGAAGTGTCTTGTGAAACCCCAAAGATTAAATTAAACAGCATTGAATATGACACAAGGGCTATTTTATTGTATTACAATTCTCTGAAAATTGGTAATATGTGTCCTAGCCTTTACTAAGCAATATCCTATCCTTTCTTCACAGTAGATTAACAAATTTTTATTACAGTATTTTGCAAACAACAGTAATTATAGTTTCTAGTTTCTATTTATTGTTACCTACCTTCCATCATTTTCCATGAAGGGATAAACTGTCATCTATGAAGGTTAAGAATTATGAGATACTCTGGTTTTAGAAGAATGAGACTTTGAGAATTAGACTTGAAAGTCCTCTTCCTACAACTACCTTTTGTCTTTGTAAGTTTTGTTAACTATATAAAGAAATTATCTCACCTGATAATATACAAATATATACAAAGGAGGAAAGCCCAGAAAGGCCAAGTGACTCATTCAAGATTATATAGCTACATAAGTAGGAGAACCACCTGGCTTAAAAATTCTTTTCTTAGCACTGTATTATCTCTCCAATCTGAAGAAAGAATAGAATAAAAGCATGGTAGTGTATTTTGTGTTGAATTTCAGATAGTTTGGCATTGGATAGTAAGCTCATTTGACATCAACAGTATTGCGTACTGCTCAGAAGATAATATAATAAGGTATTATACTCAAAGTATTCATCTGTTACTGGATCCATGTTACTTACTATTCAGACAAAAAGAGTTGAAGTAGGGAAGAAAACCAAATGGTGCACCTAAGTATTCCCTATGTGTTCATCTCTTAATTATTCACAGCATTTTTAAGAATTCAAGCATCAATTTTTAATACTTAACTCTTTAAAGTTTCCTAGATAATAGTTATAATTGTTAGTTCAAATCTTTACCTCTAGCAAATTTTCAAGGCATTTTAGATTTTCCTCTCAAACTACGAAGGGAATAATAAAAATTATATTATCTTCCTTCCAGAAGAAACAATGGCAAATGGAAAAAGAACTTGATGTTTTACCTCAATATTATTAGTAATCTTTTTTCAATTATGGTGTTTCAAGGAAATGTGTATATGAACACAGATAAAAAACATCAAATTCAAGGCAATTTTTCCAAATAAGTTAACCTTATAAGAGGTACAATTAATACTAGAAGCTCAACAAGCGACATAAAGATTCAGTTTAGCACCATGGTTAAAAGCACTGATTATCAAGCCAGGCTACTCTCTGTACTTTGGTTTCCTCACCTATAAAAATGAGGATATAGCTCTATTCTAGCTCTGAGGGCTGCTTTAAAAATTAAATAAGAGAAGGATGCTGGGTGGCTCAGTTAGTTAAGCCTCCAACTCTTGATTTTAACTTTGGTCATGATCTCATGGTTCTTGAGTTTGAGCCTATAATCGGGCTCTGTGCTGGCAGCGTGGAACCTACTTGGGATTACCTCTCTCCATCCCTCCTCCACTTTCTCTCTCAAAATAAATAAACTTTAAAAAAATTAAATAAGAGAATACATAAAGTAAAAGGCCTAACATTACTATGGAAATAATATCTCTTCTTATTCTAAAATTTGTTTCTAAAAAATCGCTAACTAACTACAAGAATTTAGTATATTCTGACCTCAAATACTACAGGCCTCTGCACTAATTATTAGCCAGAATAAGAATATCTCTATTGAAAATCCACAGGACAGTAGGTACAAATAGATGAGAAAAAGTAGGCAAGTATCTTCAAATTCCCTTAATTCACTTAAAACAACATAACATGCCAGTAATATGCCTGTATCAATAAAAACATGTAACTGGCTTTGTTTTAACTGGTACTAAAAAGGGGGCAATATTGGAAAAGTCACAAACATGTATATGCTTATCATGTAAGTAGATGATTTGCTATCTAATATATCAAACCCAAATTATTAAACACAGGATTCAACCTCTATCAGTCATCTATTGGAGATTCCTTCATATTTTCCACTCTAAAACTGGCAGCTTTTCTGAGACAAAAATATGCTTTTCTCTTTTTCTCAAGATGATAACTAAAGAATGTGCCTCTAACCATCTAGCCGCTCAGCCAGCTCTCAAAAGAAGATAGATTGTGGCTCTCCACCCTCAAGTAGGAAATGCGGTTTCCTACATCCAATGCACACAACTTCATAACCAGAGGCTTCTACAAGATCATTTATGTATTTTAATAAGTACATTCATAACATTCTCACCTTTGACTTAATCAATGACATTAACAGCTCTGAGAAAAACACAAATCATGTTTTCTGTGTGTTTAATAATGACTGCTTTCCACTATCCTATCTCAATTAATTCTTTAATAAGCTGTGTCTCCGTTCCATCCTATCTTATCTACCTATGCAGATCTCTATTTTATATATATATCTTATTTTATTTTTATTTTCTTATATGATTACCATTTCCTACTAGAGCTCTGAGTGAGATCAGGAACTATGTCATGTCTATCTTTGGCCCTAATTTAACTAGCACAGCATTTGTCACAAAGCAAATACTCAGTGAACATTTAGTAAATGATTAAATACCCAAAATATCAACTGAAAAAGATGAAAAAGGTTAATAAAATTAATGATTCTGAAAAAGCCAACTGCCAAAACAAAAATCACAGAAACTCACATCACTCATTTCAAATCTTTAAAGGCACTACACTATCTTTTATTTACACCAAAAGTATTTACTTCATGAAAATATATTTAGAAATATGACAACCCCATATTCAGGTATAATACCTCTCAAAATTTTTAGTGCAATTTGGCAATAAAAAATAAAGAATAATACAATAAACACTCTTATTTCCAATGCACAGCCTAAAAAATGTAACATTACCAATAGTTTTAATTTGTATACCACTTGGTTTCTAGCTTTTTGTTCATTTTACAGGGTTAAATCAAAGACAATTTCAAATATATGATAATTAAAGTAAGTATACACTATTATTGTTTCCTTAACTCACTTTTCTGTTTTGAAGAATATTGCACAGCCGTCCACATGCTTTCTCTCCTGCTCAGACATGATTTTGGCACGTGACTTTGGAGAAAAAAACCCATCATATCCACGCTCCTTCAATGCTGGCAGAAAGAGAGTGAAGTATTGCTCTGTTTCCACTTCCTGAGGTAAAAGAAAAGTTGTCATCGACATGACAGAGGAAAACTCTAAGATATAAAGATGTTTAGCATTATAAGTAAGATGTGATTAAGTTAGCATAATTCACATAACAAATATTATCTGTCTCACCTTACAGCTAGCAGCAGCCATTTGACAATGGCAGCTTTTAAACCCCAAAGCACTTGAAATGTTGCATGATTTTCTTTTGATCACACAGCTAGTTGGTCCTAAGTCTCTTTAGTCCTAAATTTAGAGTTCATTCTACTATACTTTAATTCCTCAAATCTACCAAAACTGGATATAATACAGATTAAGTGGGAGTGAATAGTAAATTTTATAGAAAGAGGGAATGAAACATTTTTTTTTATCTTTCTCAACTGTGGTAGAAAGCAATGATACTTAAAAGTGAGATGTTTAAGATCAACAAAAAGCTCTACTTTGAGGAAATTTTAGGTACCTGAATACCAATCATCCAATAGTCTCTGTTAATCCAATACTTTATAAAGCTAGGCAATTTTCTATGACCCGTAAGATATTTTTAACAAATCTTTCCAAATTAAATAAACACATGTGAAGATAATGACTTATGTATGATGATATTCATAACAATGTGATTTTATAATAAAAACTTACAAATAGCCTAAATGTTCAGTAGAAAAAATGCTTAATCAATAAATGTATATTCATATAATGAATTATCTGTGAAAAATTTTATTAATATGGAAAGTACATTAAGTACAATAGCGCGATTGCAACTTTATTTTGAAAATATGTCTGTAAATAAATAGGAAACAATTTAAAAACTGTACAACAAACACTTCATACGTTTTAATAGAGCAACTATCTCTGGATTATGAGATTAGATGTTCTCCCCCATCATTCTTTTTATTTTTTCAAAATATTCCATTGCTCTAGGATAAAGATTTTATACTATGGAATTACTATTACAATAAAAAACACTTTTTAAAATTACGATGTTTTTATCTTTCAAACATTACTTAGAGGAATGTGAGGCTATTATGACTATAAGTACTAAATAAAAAATAAAAAGCGGACAATTAAGTAACCACAACAAAGCTAACTTTGTCTATTGCTTCCTCCCCCAATTCAATGTTACTTCTCAGTGTTTACAAGAAAATTTAATTTTTTAAGATTTTTATTATTTCCCAGGAAGTCATATAAACCATAAACATAAAAATAAATTATCAAGCTATCCTAGTTAAAAAAATTTTTTTTAATTCCTTTCTTCTCAGGCTCTGCTGAAAAGCAGCAATGAAATTTTAACACTTAGAATTTTTAAACACCTTCATAAACATTTAATATCCTTTGAAAGTTGCTAAGAAAAAATTACTAAACACTACATATAAACCTTGGCTATTCATTAGTTGAGTGTTGACAAGAAGTCATAAAACATTTCAACAGAAAGGTGCTTCTTCAGTTAAATTCATTATAATAAAGTGTTATAAAACAGAAAAGTCTAAATTTCAGAGATGGCCTTTAAAATAAGACAAAAATTCATGATTTTTGTACATTACAGTACAATATTTTTTTAATGTTTATAATATTTGTCATTAAGAAACAGTGGACAAATAATTTTTTTTACAGATTCCATCATAAGTAAAATTTACATTCCTATGAAGACACCACCTTCTGCAGTTTTCTCTTTCAGCAATACCAGTGATGTGTTCCTAAGATGAACTGTTAACATGAATAATGGATGAGATTTTCACGTAAGAGTAAATGCGTTTAAGTGGATGGCTGTACTTCGCAAAACAGCTCTACTGTGGAAATGTCTTATTGTGCTTATTAAAACTGTCCTTTTTTTAAGAGGAAAGTAAATCAAATTTTGTTTTGAACAGAGGCTCTCTCCCAGAAATAAGATTAGTTCACCCTTAAGTTTCAATCTTTTTAAAAAAAATTTTTTAAGATTTTATTATTTTGCTTTTTTATTTTTTCTACACCCAACATGGGCTCCAACTCACAACCCCAAGATCACAAGTCACACGTTTCACCGACTGAGCTAGCCAGGAGCCCCCAGATAATTTAATTTCTATAGCGTTACCTGAAGACTAATGATATCCGCATCACAGTTAACAATTTCTTCCATAATTCCCTTTTTCCTGTATTCCCAGTTTAATGCCCAGGACGGGCAATAGCCATATAGCTGCCGGGTGGCGTATTTATCACATAACACATTGTAACACATAACTGTGAATGATGCTAAGAAGTGGGAGAAAAAAACACAAGACAAAAGGGAGAAAATTAGGCAATGTTTTCCCAGAGAGGTGTCACTGCATCCCTGCACAAGCACACGTGGCACACAAACCTGCCCCAATCGCAGCACTGTGAGATGCCCCGGGCAAAATTCTGTCACACTGGACCTACTAAAACTTCACTGCAGTCCATCACATCAAAGTGCTTTTACTAGAATTAGATGTATAGTTCATATTTTAGATTTTTAGGAAATGTATTTTAATAAAAATTGAAATTCTAAATCAGAATGCTGATTTTTTTTGACATTTTCTGAGCAAAGCTCTGTCTGTATATGCAGAACAAAAGTAAATTTTACTTCTGTTCATGAAAAGGCTCTAACTTCATTAATTTTTATTAACAAAATATCTTTTGGGGGGCCTCTTACTGCTCTTATTGCTCTAGGCCAGAAGTATATGGACAAAGTTTAGTTATGAGAATCCTTTTTGCCAACTAATATGTTCATTTCTGAAATCGAATTTTCATTTTAAAATGCCTTTGAACTATATATAAAAGGACTGTGAGCAAACTAATAGGAGAACAAGGTTTATATCCTTGCTACTCAAAAATGTGCTCTGAGGACCAAGAGCATCAGTCATCACCTAGGAACTCAAAAATGCAGAATCATTGGTACGAAGACCCTACTAAGTCAGAACCTACAAGCTGACAAAAATCCCCAGGTGATTCACATGTACATTAGTTTTGAAAAACTCTGATTTTTATCAGTAATTCTCTATCCAGGTAGCCCATTAGACTCACTTTGTACAGCATTTTCTTTCAAAAGTGCTCATACCCAAAATCCTACTCAAGACTAATTAAGTTAGTTTAATAGGGTCTGGATATTCACATTTTAAAAAAGCATCCTAGGTGATTATAATGGGCAGTCCATATTCTTGAGAATCACACACTTAAATAAAAGATGAGGAATCCAATTAATGAGTAATAATACTTGACTGAAGTTGGTTAAGATTCAGATGATGGGAAAAGTAGTAAGAAAAACTTAGTTCAGTGGTCCCCTGGGCATCTGACTGGTGGCCATTTTGTACACTGTTAACCTTTTTCACTATCTGGGACTCATTCTTCAAAAACTATCATTATAGTTTTATAGCTATAAATCAGAAGTTATTATGCACATCTCCCTACTTACCAGAAGTAAAAGACACATTTTTAGCACTCAGATTCTACTCAGAAAAGTACAATACATCCCAAGAAAAATGCATACTAATTTTTCAATAAGGAAAACCCAAGAATGCATTACTCTGAAAATTCAATAACTGATAAAAAAAAAACATGTTTTTGTTGTTCTTTTTCTTAATGGAAAAGTAGATATGTAATATTAGGAAATCATTTCTTCAAGATTATGTTCACTCATGGTCAAAAAGGGATTACTTTGAAGAATCAGAAAATGGTGTTTTTAGTATCAGAAAGGGAACAATTAATTATGCATTAAGGAATGCTAAATAAGTTAAGGCTTTGTAGAAAACCTTAGGTATTCCTTTTACTCAGATCATCAGTGTGCATCCTGATAATAGAAGTGTTACTCGTGATTAACACTGATACAGTGCCTCCTAGAACAGGCTGACACTGTGGCTCTAGAGTGGGGTAGTTTTAAAATTATTGCCTCTGACATGTACCCCAATGTGCACAGCAGCACTTTCAACGATAGCCAAATCATGGAAAGAGCCTAAATGTCCATCAACTGATGAATGGATCAAGAAGATGTGGTTTATATATACAATGGAATACTACATGGCCATGAGAAAAAATGAATTTCTGGCCATTCATAGCAAAGTGGATGGACCTCGAGGGTGTCATGCTAAGCGAAATAAGTCAGGTAGAGAAGGACAGATACCATATGTTTTCACTCATAGGTCTAACAGGAGAAAACTAACAGAGGACCATGCGGAGGGGAAGGAGGAAAAAGAGGGAGAGGGAGGGAGACAAAGCATGAGAGACTCTTGAATACTGAAAACTAACTGAGGGCTGAAGGGGGGGAGGGGTAAGGGTAAGGGGGGTGATGGTCACGGTGGAGGTCACTTGTGGGGAAGAGCACTGGGTGTTATATGGAAACCAACTTAACAATAAACTATATAAAAAAAATTACTGCCTCTGGAAGACACAGAAATGTACTGTAGATGCAGCTATTTCTCAGTGTTATTAAAATGCAAACAAAACCAGGAAGATATTTCTCATATCAAAGCAAATAATTTTTTCTAAATCCTTATTTACTTTTAAAAAAAGAACACACAACACAAACAGAAGGCCTTAAAAAGTACACAGTAAGTTCTCTGACTTAGCCTTCAAAAATTATCGAAGTGTTAGTATTCAGTGATCAGTTCAACCTTGGTATTAAAACAGTAAAATTTTCATTTGTTAATTTAAAAAATGAAATTAGATACAATGAAAACTATTACTCTTATGATTAAAAAGAAGGCATCTGGATAAATAATAATTCATAACTTTTTGTAAGTAGAATTCCCAATCATAAAATGTCTAATAAGCAGTAAGAAGCACTACAAATGATATCAAAGCATTATTGGGCTCTAAAAAAGGATAAAAATTTATATTTTTTACATTACTGCAGTTCTAAAAATGCTAAACCATATCTTTAAATTACTCAAATACTTACCTTCTAACATCACTACACCACTGGCCTGGTATCATGTTTTGTTTCCAATATAGCAAATATAAACTCAGTCTAAATTATTCTCTCCCAAGTGTCGCCACTCTACTCACTCAATTATGTCACCCAATACCCTGTGTGAAGATGTCATTTGGAAGGCTTTCTTTATTTCTTTTCTCAATTGGAAGGCAATTTATTACAAGGAAGATTAAGAAAAATTACCTGATGGCAGAATTTGGTCTCGTTCTTTTAATGTAATCCATGGCCTCGGAGGAAGCTGCTCTGGATGAACTGAAGGGGGAAAAAATTTAACATTCATTTCATGTGAGTCTAAAATCAGTAGTATTTAATTAAAATGTCAAATCAACTTCTGTTTTGTCTTCAGCTTTAGTGCCCCACAAACTGACTTAAAATTCTAATACTGAAACATAAAGATCATTTAGAAGCCAAAAAAAGTTTAAGGAGACCTATGCAGAAAATATGAAATGAAATATAAATGAAAATATGAAAAAAAACATTGGGAAACTCCTTATTGGCATTTCCAATTAAATAGTTTTTATTGAAGTACCTATTTAAAACCTTAAGTAGGATCTTGTATCTTAATTACAAATGTAAATTGTGTAAATTTCCCTGCTGGGAAATCAAGCTATGTGAAGTTCCAAAATACTAATAAATTAAAATACTCAAATACCTTTAAAATGGAATTTTAAAAACCTCATGTAAATGTATAAGGAAAATTAATGAATTTTATAATGGGCCTTTCATTTCCTAATTTTAAACTTTCTTTTTTTCCTAACATCCATGCAAAGCAAGAGATTAGAACTACATTATAGAGAAACAAGGAAGGCACTGGTTAAACATTAATTACTGATATGGTTGTCAAAACCATGGAACTAAAAGCTACCCAACTACCGAATGAGAGAAAATTCACCAATTTTTAACTATCCCTTTTATGTCTTCCTTTTAAGAACATTCACAATTACTGGATATTTGGATTCAAGTTTGCAGATTTTCCCAGGGTATTTAGTGGCTGAGAAATATATTCCTTTAAAACAAAACACTCTTCTCTTCATCCAACCACAGAAATTTTGAACAGAGTATCCAAGATCTTGAAAGTTTCACTTTAAAGGGGCGCCTGGGTGACTTAACTTCAGCTCAGGTCATGATCTCATGGTTCGTGGGTTCCAGCCCTGGGTCAGGCTCTGTGGTGACAGCTCAGAGCCTGGAGCCTGCCCGGGATTCTGTGTCTCCCCCTCTCTCTGTCCTTGCCCCACTCATACTCTGTCTCTCTCTCTGTCTCTCTCTCTCAAAAATAAACATTAAAAAAATTTTCACCTTACTAACCATTTTAGTATTTCAAAGTCTACCTAAAGGATGCTGGCTTTAGCTTCCATACTTTGCACAAAGTGGAAAGACATTAGTTTGCATATTCCATTATCTTGCCAGGAAAGGAATGACAAACAAACCATCCAGCTGGATCAACATACTGAATCCTGGAAAACAATCATGCCTGCCAGGAGTGCCATGCCACGATCATGACAACTATGTAAAAAATAGAAAGCCCAATATATAAATATAATGCAGTATAAACCAGGATCTTTCTAGTTGTTGGGTTCCTTACCTGCAAATATTTAAAAAAATTCAGAAATCAAAGAATCATCAAAATAAAACATATATGTTGACATTTAGGTGCTTCCCAAAACTTTACTAATATTTTTTAATTAATTCATCATAGTGTATCAGTATAAGTAAAATGCATCGTATTCACCAACAATGTCCAAAGAGTCAAAAACATGAAAAGACACTATATCTCACTAGAAATCAGGAAAAAGATGAAAGAGCATCTTTTTTTTTTAATCCGGTTAACAAAAAAATTTTTTAATATATCCAGAGTTGGTGATGGTGATAAGAAATGAATTCTTGCATACATTAAATTGGTACAGCTATTTAGGAGGACATCTTTTAAAATTTTAAACATCCATGTCCCTAGGACTTGGCAATTCTGTTTCCTGGGTTCGGCCCTATCTGCTAAAGAAGGATTCAAATAGATACTCATTACACTATTGTTTATAACAACAAAAACAAGGGTAAATGGCTAATATCCATTTTACAGAAGTCTATGGTATAGTTTAAGAAAAAAAGGATACATGTGTGCTAAAATGGAAAGATATACAAGAAAAACTGACTGAAAATTAGAAAATATGCAATGATAAAATATCATGTTAGAAAGCATTTTAAAACCACACAAAAAGTAATGCCATAACATTTCTACTGGTGTAATTTTTACATATAAATGTCTATTAAAATATCTGCATGAATACATACCCAATTTACAAATGTGTTTACTTACATGGAAGGGACATGTAATTAAATGTAGTGGTCAAGAAACATTCTAGTCTTAATAGAATTTTAACATTTTTTACAAGGAGAATGATATATTCATATGGACATATACTTAAAATTAATTTTTTTTTCTTAAAATTAATTTTTAAGATGAAACTGCAATGTCAGTTATGTGACAAAGGACAGAAATATAATTATATGGGCTACCATAAAATCAGCACTGTTATAAATAGTCCTAGACACAATACTAGAATTTGGATCAATATTGAAGATAAGTCTGTTCTCATGAATACAAGAGACAGGAGTTAACATAGTAATAATCTCTCAGCATTATACCTAAAATGTGATAAAACAGTAATCTTCCCATTTTTATCTCCATACATGCCACACTCATGCTAGACAGCTGGGCAACCAGCCGTGAAGCCATGAGGAATAGATTGGGGGTGGGGAGCAAAAAAATCCTGATTTCTGGCCAGTGAAGCCAAAAAGGAGAAGTACAGCAAGTATTACATGGGAAACTCACACTCGGTGGCAGTGGTAATCCAATGTAATCAAGGCAGTCTCTCTACCAGAGCCCGTGAGAACCAACCCATCCCACCACTCCAGGGACCAGCAGCACTGGGCCTTTTTTGCCCACACTGTGGGTATCAGCTGAGCCTGGAAGGGCTAACAGAACCCACATGCTAAACCTAAACTGGGCAGCTGCCTGTTAAAATTGACAACTGAATTTAAAAGGAACAAAGTGCACCTTGGTGGCTTATCTGGTGAAGCAACCAACTTTGGCTCAGGTCATGATCTCACAGTCAGTGAGTTCAAGCCCCATGTTAGGCTCTGTGCTGACAGCTCAGAGCCTGGAGCCTGCTTAGGATTCTGTGTGTCCCTCTCTCTCTGCCCCTCCTTCATTAACGCTATCTTCCTCTCTCAAAAAATAAACATCATAAAAAAATTTTTTTAAATAATAAAAGCTTCAAGAGTCTCCAAACATAACATTCAAAATAAGCAGGGTACAACTGAAAATCACTGGTCATACTGAAGACCAAGAATATCACATACTGTGAAAAAAAGACTACCAACAGAGATCAACACAGAGATGATTTAGATGTTGAAATTATCTGACAGATTTTTAGAGCAGCTATCATGAAGCTGCATCAAGAAGTAGTTACAAATTCTGTTGAAACAAATGAAAAAATAAAAAGCCCAAAGAAGCAGTTCTAGTTTTTTTTTAAAAATGACCAAAATTAAATTACTGAACTTAAAAATACAATAATCAAAAATAACAAAACTCACTGAAAGGGCAAAAAAATAAAGATAACCAAAAAATGAGTGAATTTGAGATTTATTCCATCTGAATAATTAAAAGGAAAATAAACTGGGGGAAAACAATGAACAGAGCTTGAGAGACCGATGGAACTCTAACAAAAGCTCCACGATCATATCGTCAGAGTCCAGAAGAAAGGAGAAACAAC
This sequence comes from Cryptoprocta ferox, assembly GCA_028646485.1. Classification (NCBI taxonomy): domain Eukaryota; kingdom Metazoa; phylum Chordata; class Mammalia; order Carnivora; family Eupleridae; genus Cryptoprocta; species Cryptoprocta ferox. The sequence goes on along the minus strand of CM053567.1, from coordinate 132,253,806 downwards.
ATGGGCTTAAAATTAAAAGTATCTAAGAGATAATGACTAAAATGTCTCAAATTTGGTAAATGACATAAACCTACAAATTCAAGAAGGTGAGCAAACTTCAAGTAGAATAAACCCAAAGAAATCCACACCAAGATAACTGAAAACTAAAGACAAGAAAAATCTCAAAAACATCAAAGAGAAAGGACACATTACCTATCTGAACAATGGGTTTCTTTTCTGAAACCATGGCAGCCAGAGGAAGTGGCACATTTTCAAGTGCTGAAAGAAAAGAACGGTCAAGCTACAAATTCTGTATCCAGCAAAACCACCCTTCAGAAATCAAGGGGAAATAAAGATGTTATAAAAGGAAAACCCAGAGACGTTGTTGCTAACAGACCTGCCCTTAAAAAATGGATAAAGGAAGTTCTCTAAACAGAAAGGAAATGCCAATAGAAGAACCAGAACATCAAAAAGGAAAGAATAGCAATGAGTAAAACTAGGGGTAAACATAATGGATTATCCTTCTCTACATGAGCTTCTTAAGTCATAGCTGATGGCTGAAGCAAAAAATCATAACATCTGTGTGAGACTGTGTAGACAGATGGAAAAAATACATATTTTAATAAAAGTGGGGAGTGTGAGGCATCAATAATGCACCTAAAAGTGGGAGTAAGGCATCAATAATGCACCTAAAGTGATAAAACACCCTTTATCAGTTGACTACACTATGTATATTGTGATAACTAGAGCAAACGTTAAGAAAACTATAGAAGACAATATACTCAAAAATGGCAGAAATAAAACAAGGTAGAATCCTAAAAAGTATTTAAGTAACCCACAGGAAACCAAGAAAAGATAAACAAAGGAAGTAGAAATGGAGGAAACAGAAAACAACTACTTTTAAAAAATGTCACAAGTGCTACATATCAATAATTATTTTTTTAAGTTTATTTATTTTGAGAGGGGGGGGGGAGGTGCGATGAGAGGGAGGGAGAGAGGGACTACCAATAAGCTCTGTGCTATCAGGGCAGAGCCCAACAACTGGGGGTTCAATCTCAGGAACTGCAAGATCATGACCTGAGTCAAGATCAAGAGCCAGACGCTTAAGGGACTGAGTCACCCAGGCACCCCTATCACTAATTATTTAAAATGCAATGCTCTAAACATACAAATTAAAAGAGCAGAATATTGTGGGGGAGACAAAAAACATGACACATGACTCAGCTATATGTTGATTATAAGAAACTTATGGCAAATACAATAACATAGTAAAGTTGAAAGACAATGGAAAAAGAAATACCATTATAGCATGAAACAACAAAAAAAATTAGAGTAGTTATATTTACATCGGATAAAGCAGACTTAAGAGCAAAGAAAATACTAGAAAAAGAAGGTTGTTACATAATAATAAAAGGTTCAAGATGATGCAGTAATTCTAAATATGTATATACCAAACAATACATCTTCAAATACAGGTAGCAAAAACTGACAGGGCTGAAAAGAGAAATAGACATCTCTACAATGATAGTTGTGGATTTCAACACTATAATGTCAGTACTAGACAGAAAATTTAGAAAAGATATGTAAGACTAGAACATCACCACCAACTAACACAATTTACATTTACAGAACAATCTACCAACAACTATAGAATATTTGCTTTTTCAAGCACCCATGGATCATTCACCAAGACAACAGAACAAACACCAGCAAACTTAAAAGAACTGAAATAATGCAGAATATGTTTTCCAACTGATCCCAATCTGGAATCAAAGAAGAGTAACCAACGTATTTGTAAATAATCCATGAGTGAGATTTACCAACGTATTTGTAAATAATCCATGAGTGAAATAATCCATGAGTGAAATAATCAACGGAAAATTTAAAAACCCATTAAACACATTAAATTCAAAATGAAAACACAATATATCAAAATTTGTGGAGTGCAGCTAAAGTAGTTCTGAGAGGGGAAATGTGTAATTCTACACGCTTGCATTTATAAAGAGGAAGGATTTAAAAATCAAAAATCTAAGTTGTTACTTCAAAAACAAGAAAAAGAACAAAATAAACCCAAAATAAGACAGAGAAATTACTATGATATAAGGAAACAGAACATTAAACATAAAAGAACAGAAAAAGATATACAGTGCAAATTCTAACCAAAAAAATATTTGCATACCTAGATATTTTCATATAGCTATATTAATGAAGTAATGAGAACAGCATGAACTGCTAAACAATTCATATAACCAGAAAGATGAGATATATGAAAATAAAACCTCAACATATGTAATTAAAAAGAAATACGAGGAACAAAGATGGTCATTACATAACGATAAAAGAATCAATCCTTTTGATCCCTGCAAGAGCCATAAGAAATAAATCTATAATCAAAGCGGGAGATCTTAACACAGTGCTGTCAATAATTAATAAAAATCAGTAATTATCAAGTATGACATATTCAAACAATTAACAAACCAACTAATATATATAGAATACAGCACCAAATAAGTACAGAATGCACATTCTGTTTAAGTGTGTAGATAACATTTGGAAAAATTAAGCATATGCTGCCTAATAAACACATTTAAAAATTTTTAATAAATTACTCTCTGACCACAATGGAATTAAGCTAGAAATAAATGACAAAGAAAACATCTCCTAGAAATAACTAAATTTGTAAATGATTAATCTAAGACAAAATGATGAGAGCTATTAGAAAATATGCTGAACTTAATGATAAAAAATTAATACGAATTGAAACCTGAAGAATGCAGCTAAAAGCCAGGCTTAAAGGGAGATTTGTAAATAAATACTTGAGAAAAAAACAAAGTCTAAAAGTTAATGATTTAGATGTTAAAAGGTTAGAAAAAATAACAGCAGATGAAACCCAAAGAAAGCTAAAGGAATAAAGGATATAAAAAATCACTGATACTAGGGGTGCCTGGGTGGCTCAGTTGGTTAAGCATCCAACTTCGGCTAAGTTATGACCTTGTGGTTTGACTTGGAGCCCCATGTTGGGATCTGTGCTGACAGCTCAGAACCTGGAGCCTGCTTTGGGTTCTGTGTGTCTCTCTCTGCCCCTCCCCTGCTCGCACTCTGTCTCTCTCTCTCTCTCTCCCTCTCTAAAAATATACAAACATAAAAAAAATTTTTAAATCACTGATATTTAAAAAAATATAAAAGAGTACTATTAAAACTAGAAATTGGCTCTTTTTCCCCCCAAAGAAAATATTGCTATATACCTGCAGGCAAGACTGTGCATGAAGTAAATAAAAGCAACATAAATAACTAATATCTGGAATGGAAAAGAGACATCACTATTTATCAAATAACCACTAAAAGATATTCTGAACTTCATGTAAATAAATTTGAAGATTTAGATAAAATGGGCAAATTACCAAAAAACACAACTTTCAGAAACTGATAGAGAAATGGAAAATCAGAACAGTACTATAGTTATTTAAGAAATTAAATCAGTAATTGAAAACTTCCTTCAAAGAAACCCCAGACTCTGATGTATACTACCAGACATTTAAGAAACAATACCAATTATAATTATTCTCTTCCAAATAACAGAAAATAAATTTTATAATGCCAGTATAATCTTTATATTAAAACTGGACAAGAATATTGAAGAAAGGAAAATTACTGACCAATCTCACTCAAACTCACATGCAAAAAATCCTAAGTAAAATATTACCTAACTGAATAAAGGGATATATAAAAAAGGATAATACTATATTGCAACCTACTTGATTTTAATACAAAGATGGTAGAGCATGAAAAGCAATGCATTTACCAAATTAACAGCATAAAGGCCAGAAAACATATCCACATCTTCACAGAGAAAAGGCATTTGATAAAATTCAACATTTGTTCATATTAAAAAGTGAAAAACTCTAACAAACAAGGAATATAACCTCCTTAATCTGATATATATATATATATATATAAACTACATTTAATATCACACTTAATAATAACTAATAAATGTTGAAAATAGACAAATTATCATTACTTTTAGTTAGCATCTACAAGAGATCTTAGCAAGTACAATAAATAAAAAGAAATAAAAGATATAAAAATTAGAGAGTAATAAAAGTATTATGTGCATTGACACAAATGTAGAAATTGAAATAAAAATACCTTACAATTAAAAAGATTATAGCAAAGTGGCTGAATATTTATCAAAGGCACTTACAAGTGTTCAGCAAGGTGTCTGAATACCACTAAATATACAAAATCCAACTGTATCCCATAAATGAGCAATAATAATCTTATTAAGATTCATTTTCAAAAAGACCATTTATAAGAGCACCAAAAAAGTCAATTCCTAGAATAAATGTGAAGAACACTACACAGAAACCTAAACTCAATACTGAGAGAAATTAGAGAAAGCACAATAAATGAAAGAATATTAAACACTGCAATACTGGAAGATCTGGTGTTGTAAACATGTCAGTTTTTTCCAAAGCAATCTATAGATTAATTTTGGGGAAGGGGAGAAATTTGAAAAGCCAATTCTAATAATTTTAATGAAAATACAGGGTAAAGGAAGCATGGGGACAAAACTAGCTTAGACTTTAGAATCAAGAGAGGAGACTTACCTTACTGAATCTTAAGATATTTTATAAAAACACCATATAAAGACACTGTTTTATTGTCATAAAGACAGAACTGAATAGAGAATACAAAACCCCAGAAATAAACCCATACATACAACGACAATTTATCACAAAGATGGCACTAAAAAACAGTAATGAAAGGCCAGTCTTTTCAATTAAATGGCTCAAAGTCAATTTAAGATACATATGGAAAAGTTATGAAAACTGACTCCTGTGTTACACAAATTTCAATTCTAGGAAGATTATAGCTCTAAATGTTACAAGTAAAAATGGGGTTTTTAGATACAGGAAAATATATTCTTGAACTTGAGGTAGGGAAAAATTCTTAAATAGGACACAAAAGCAATACCATAATAGAAAAGAACAATAAATTATGTTAAAATGTTTTCTGTTCATCAAAAGACACATTATGAAAGTGGAAAGGCAAACAACAGCATGGGAGAAGACACCTGCAACATATATTGCCAACAATGACTCGTATCTAAAGCACTGAAGACCTCCTTAAAAATTATACACACATATACCCCACACACATGCCCTATGACTGGGCCAAGTGGTTACATGTATACAGACAAAGGACATATATTTTTAAAGCAAGAAGGAATTAGTGTACACATACAGACAGCTGAATTAAACTTTTGGCTATATATTCTTAAGAGAGGTTCTTTCTGTAACAAATTAAGTTTATTATCTCACTCATCAATAAACTTTAGTCTTTATAGCCAAAAAAATTTGACGATATTTGATTTGGTTTTACATTATTTTAAATATCACCATTTAAAAAAATTTTTTTTTTACATAGGTGTCTTCTATGGCGGAGATAATTTTAAAAAAGCATAGACACATACTGGGATAAATGGACTGATGCTAGAATCTAGATGTCTCTGTTGCAGGATTCTGTATTTTATAAAGACATTATTCCAAGAAAAAATATCTGAATTAAACATCTATGAACGTTTACTCATTTTTTGAGTGCTCAAGCAAAAAAAGCATTTTAAGTCAACTACCTAATAGACTTCTTATACAGAAAATTTTCTAATTGGAATACAACTATTTTAGTCAGATAAATTTGGTGTTATTTATCAAAATCCTGTCCCCAAATGTGTAGTGAACCAAACTAGTAATTTCATTCACAAAAAATGTGCATAGTGTGAGGGATATATGTAATCTGCTTCAAATTCAAACAATTAATAACTGTATCTGTGATAAGAGAATCTTGGGTTCACAGCTCCAGCATTAACCAGCTGTGTAATTTGGGAAAATCATTTTATTCTCTGAATTCCAGAACTTGCATCTGTACAACACCAGTAAAAATTTCTACCTCCTAGGTTCTTTAAAAAGATTAAATGAGATAGTACAACTAAAGCTCCTAACACACTGCTTGGTAAATAGAAAGCGCTCAGTATATAAAAAGAATGTCCCACTACCATGGGATATAATAATAGCAGGAACTCCAAAACTGTAAGAAGTTATTTTTAAAAAATGGTCAGATGCTCTTAAGCAACATGTGACATATAAGCTAGAAGTAATACATGTCGACTATTTTGTCATTAAGAGTTACCTGCAAGATTGTCGAGCATGAAGTTCAGTAGCTTTCGGGTTCCATCTGGGTCCTGGTATAAATTGAGAATATCCTGTGATAAAGGATTGCCTAAAGCAGAATACAAACATAAAAGCTGTAAGACTACAACTGTAGGACCAAACAAATGTATCCAATAAAACAAAATACTAATCTTCTAAAGTGAATGTTACAGTATTTAATGTTACGTTAATTTTAAAATATTACGTGAGTTTAAAGAAATACTTTAAGATAGTCATAAAGAAAAATTTCAAAAAAGTTATTTCTTTCCAGATTTCACTGTTTATACTGGATACCTACAATTTGTTTGCCAAAACCACATATATACACAAACATATATATTAAGCTTAGTCGAATTCTGAAGTACTATTACAACTCAGCACAATGAATTAACCTTTATAAGTTCTACATTTGTCTTTGAAAACAGTATTCTAACTGAAAGACAAATAGTCCTGTATGAGAATGAATGATATCATTTAAAAAAAGGAGCATCTTCCTAGTTAGACTTTTATATTACAGTTGGGAGAAAGGAAGACATTTCAAGTGAACCGAAAACCTGTATGAACATGAGTTAGTGAAATGTGGGAGGAAAATAAGAATTTTTTATGATGGTAATCAGGAATAGCTGAGTATTAGCAGTACAGATGTATCAAATATAAAAAAAAAAAAACCAAACTACTGTTAATAGTCTATATATTCCCTTAAGAAATAAGTAAAAGATGTATTTGTTAAAACAAGCATGCAGTAAGTCTTGCAAACAGATCTGAAAAAACAAAAAGCATGGAATTTCCAGAAACAACGGTTCTAACTACTGAAGCAAAAAAACAAAATCTTCAATACAGTCAGTAGAATGGCTAAAATTTAAAAGTATTGATCAAAAAAGTGTTAGAAAAATGTAGACTGCTTGAAATTCTCATATTGCTGAAAGAAGTTTAAAATGGTCCAACTGTGGTGAACACCTGGTTGGCAGTTTCCAATTGACTGGAAAGAGAAAAATGAAATTTCCTGGGGTGACAAAAGTGTTCTGTATCTTAAACTAGACAGTTGGTAACACGTGTATACTTTTATCGAAATTAGTCAAGGTGCATACTAAAATATTCGGTTAGTTTATTATGTATAACTCAAAGTACCAGGGAAAAAATCATGATCAATGAGTTAGGCAGTAGATTAGTTATAGCTAAAAATAAAATGGTTAAACAGAAAAAATACAGTCAAAGAAACTACCCAAGATGCATCACTAAAAGTCAGAAAGATATAAAATATGAGACAGTAAAAATATGTGAGTTAGAAAAAGAAATGTTGGGGCGCCTGGGTATCTCTGTCAGTTAAGCATCCAACTCATGATTTCCACTCATATCATCTCATGGTTCATGAGATTGAGCCCTGTACCAGGCTGCACACTGACAGCTCAGAGCCTGCTTCGAATTCTCTTCTCTCTCTCTCTCTGCCCTTCCCCTTGCTCACACTTGCTGCTCTCTCTCTCAAATTAAATAAATAAACTTAAAAAAAAAAAAGAATAAAAAATTTTATTATATATTAAATTGGAGCTCTACAAATAGAGAATAGGACTTGGGTCTCTAGCACAACATTTAAAGAACTTGAAGTTGTCACTCTGTCCCTACAGTTAAGATCATAAGGCAATCAATCTGCTGCCCTAAACACAAACAAGCAGATACAGAGAATCATAGCCTACTGGCAGTGGAAGTCCAGATACAGAACGCCAGAAATGGAACTAGTATTAGTTGAAACATGTTAAGTCATATTCGACAAATTGCTGGAGGCTTGGAAGAAATTAGCTTGAGAGTTAAAAACTCAAGAAGGGACACAGTCTTAGGAGCCCCCAACACTTCTCTGAGTTTTACCTCCAAGAGACCCACCAGGTTTTTAATATAAAGACTGGATAAAAATTCCCCTGTGCTTTTGGCAGGGGGAGTAATGCTCTCCTTAACAAGTCCTGCATGCAAGGAAAACTACTGTACCAGAGTATAATCAGTGAAGTTTTACCATTTAACTTTAAGTAAATACCCAACACTGCAGCCCCCTCTAGCCTGATCTGGGGAGGAGAGAGTAGGAAGGAGATCTAATTCAGGCCCATTTTTAATGGGACTGAGACCTAATCATAAAACTATAGGACTCTTCCTCTCCTTCCGCATCGTACAATCACATCAGTATTGCTTCTGTGTAATAACAGATGATTATGGTAAACAGAACTGTAAGACTCAAAGTCCTTTGGGATAACCCAAAGGCAACAGAAGAAAGAGATAAAAACAAGAATATTGAAGGAAAATTTAGATTATGACACACAACAGCCATCAGGAAACAGGGCCTAAGTCCTCACTGGAAAGAGTTTAGAGAGAAGTCAGAAGATACATTATTTAAATAGAATAAGGCTGCAAACTTTCACAGGATAATTTTTTTTTATAAATGAATAAACTGACACAAGCAGCACAATGTATAGAAAGAAGTCCATGGAAGGATTTCATTTTACATTGTATTGCAAACTAGAGAAGGACAATTGCAAATAGAAAACTTTAAAACCCTTTGGGGAAAATAACCAATACTGAAAAACAAAACAAAAAACCACAGGAATGGTAATAAAATTCATTAGCAAGAATGGAAGCTGGAATAGAGTGGAATAGTATCTTCCAAGAGTGCAAAATGGTTTTAAGACTTCAACACTCCTCCACCAGTTATCAACAGAAAAGGTAAACAGAAAGTAGAGATAGAGATGAGAAAAACCTGTCAACCAATATGACCTGATATTTATATAATACATATTCATAAAGAGGAAAATACATGATCTTTTCAAGTGTACATAAACATTTACCAAGAGACCATATTATGGGTCAGAAAACAAACTGTAATATGTTTAAAAGAAGTAAAATCAAAGCATCCTGACCATAATAAAACTAGAAATCAACAACAGAGAACTAGAAAATCTCCCTGTTATTTTAAAATTAAACACACACACACACACACACACACACACACACACACACACACACACACACAACGGGGCACCTGGGTGGCTCAGTCAGTTAAGCCAATTTCAGCTCAGGTCATGATCTCATGATTTGTGAGTTCAATCCCTGCAACGGGCTCTGTGCCTGGAGCCTACTTTGGATTCTGTGTCTCCCTCTCTCTGCCTCCTCTGCTCACACTCTCTCTCAAAAATAAACATTAAAAAAATATTTTTTAAAAAGAAATTAAACATCACACTTCTAAGTAATCTATGGGTCAAAGAGAAAGTCACAGGAAATTTAACTGAACTAAAATGAAAACACATCATCAAAATTTATAGGATGCACCTAAGTCAGTGTCTAGAGGTAAATTTATAGCATTAAATCTTTTTTTTAGAAAAAAAGATCTAAAAGCAATGACTTAACTTCCAAATTAAGAATCTAAAAAAAGAGCAAATGAAGCCCAAATAAATCAGAAAGACGGAAAAGTAAAGAGAAGACATTAATAAAATTTATAACAGAAAAACAAGAGACTACTACCAAACCTAAAACATGGTACTTTGAAAAAGAGGCAAAAAAAAATTTTTTTGATAAACCTACACTTGATCAGTTAAAAAAAACCCAAAAACTCATAAATATCAAGAATTAAGATGAGGAAACAGCCCTCTCTAATGCCTTGAGGCATTAGGAGGATAGGGAATATTAAGAAAATATTACGTCCTTCAAGTTCAACAACTTAAGAAAAAATTACAAACTCCTTTAAAGACAGAAAGTATCACCGTCACTCAAAGAAGAAACGGATAGAAAATGCAGCCAAAAATGGCAAGTAAGAGCCTCCAAAACTTTGCCCCTTCATCAGAACAAAGCGGCAGAATATGAGTCAAGACAATAATTTGTGAAGTTTTGATAAATTCTGGTCCCTCACTGCCAGGGCAGCTTGGCAGCCACTGAAGCAACCAGAATTGAGCTTCAGCCTTTCAAAGCCTCATTCCCAAGACTAGTCATTTCTCTCCGACTTTGTGGTAGTGGTTCCTTGACTCTTGCTAAGTGCTAAAAGCCTTGGACCTGAAGGGTAGGGGAGAGTGTTAAGACATGTTTGAGGAAACCATTACTGGTAAATGCTTTTTAACTTATGGCTGCCTTGAGGTCATGGAAACAGGTAAGGCAAACAACAGACTAACCTAAATGCTTAAGAGAAGCTTGGGAATAAGAGGTCTATAAGGGCTTTGAAAGGCTCTGACAGGGGCACCTGGGTGGCTCACTCTGTTAAGCTTCCGACTTCTCTGATTTGCTCTTCATGGCTCAGGTCATGATCTCACAGTTCTTAAGTTCGAGCTCCAAGTCGGCCTCTGTGCTGACAGCTCAGAGCCTGGAGTTTGCTTCGGATTCTGTGTCTCCCTCTCTCTCTGCCCCTTCCTGGCTCACACACACTCTCTCTCTCTCTCAAAAATAAATAAACATTAAAAAAAGAAAAGTTTGAAAAGCTCCAACATATTCCAGCTACTCTAGAAGACCATAACTGTGGGGAGCTCTACATCAGCTTATGAAAGACCAAATACAGTGTTATGTTCTCACCTTTTCTGGATCTTAAGGCTGTGCACAAGTGAGAAGTAAAGGCTAAGACAGAGTGGTATACTTATTGAGAGTATTTCCCAAAACACACAAAGAACCACTTGGCTGAGAGTGGAAGATTCACTGGTTCCAGGAATTTAAAAAATCCATGCCTAAGCATTAGCTGAACACTAAACTGAAGAGAAATTTCAATGTTCTTACATGACAAAAAATTATGAAATTTACAGAATTAGTTCTGAAAAGTCACTAAAGGAACAAACAACAAATACAACAAATAGCAACAACAAACAACCCTGGGAATGGGAGGTATCATAATTTTCAGACTTGCCACATTATTTAGAATGTCCTAATTCTTAATGCAATTACAAAGGATGTAAAGAAACAAAAGAGTATGTCTTATAACAGGGGGAAAAGCAATCAATAGAAACTGTCTCTGAGGATAATAAAAACTGTTACCCGAGGACTTACTACAAGTCTTTCAAAACCTACTATTTTAATATGTTCAAAGAGCTAAAGAAAACAATATCTAAAGAAAGTATAACAAAGATGTCTCAACAAATAAAGAATATCAAAAAAGATTTCAAAACCACAAAAAGGAATCAAGTGGAAAACAAAAACATCAACTAGAAAAGATATATGCACCTGTATGTTCATTGCAGCATTATTTACAGTAGCTGAGCTATGGAAACAACCTATGTATCCATTCATAGATGATAAAAAAGACTGGTATGTGTAGACAATGAAATATTATTTTCCCATTAAAAAATGAAACTTTCTCATTTAAGACAACATGGATGAATCTAGAGAGCACTATGCTAAGTGAAATAAGTCAGATTTTTGAAAATACCACATGATTTAACTTATATGTGGAATCTGGAAAAAAATGAACAAACAAACAAAAACAGACCCTTATATACAAAGAACTGGTGGTTTCCAGAGGGCAGCTGGGTGGGTGGTAGGAAACATAGATGAAGGGGATTCAGAGGTATAACCTCTCAGTTATGAAATAAATAAGTCACAGAGATGAAAAATACAGCATAGGGAATATATTCAACAACACTATAATAACTCTGAATGGTGACAGAGGGTCACATTTATCCTGGTGAGTACCACGTAAGGTACAGAATCATCAGATCCCTATGTTGTACACCTGAAACTAAAAAACATTGTATGCCAAGTATACTTTGAGAATAAAACTTAAAGAAAAAACAGAAACACACTTACAGATATCGGAAATAAACTACTGGTTACCAGAGGTGGGACCGGTTTCAGGCAGGCAAAATAGATGAAAGGGATTAAAAGGAGCAAACTTCCAGTTACAAAATAAGTCATGGGAATGGAATGTACATCATAGAGAATACAGTCAATAATATAATACCTTGTATGGTAATGGTAATGACTCATCATGGAGATCATTTCATAATGTACACTACGATGTACACCTGAAACTAACAGGATTACTGTATGTCAATTATACCTCAAAAAATACATAGCTCTTCTAAAAATAAGTAAATAAACACAAATTTGAAAAAATAGTTTCTATTATTCTTCAGCAAAGTGCAGGAACAGGAAATAGGACAAGTTTCATGTTTGTTTTATCAGGTTTAGGACTGAGTTTCCTAAAATTTAAGCCAAAACAAAGTTCACATCTCTTCTGATAATAAATGTGGATACTCAGGTAAGGTCAATCAGTTGACAGACAACATTTGGTGTTACAAAGATAGCCACTTAAAGAACCACAGTGCATTAAGAAAATCTTTCAGAAAAAAATAAAAAATACTTCTGACAGCATAAGAACAACTGAGGAATTAACTTCAGGGATAGTCACCTCCAGCTAAGAAAAAGTAAGACAAGAAACAGAATCAGGAAGATAAAAAGAATGAAGCAGCCTCAACTCTTCTCTTGGTTACTGCTACATTTTCCTTTAGTGCTGTCTACACCAATAATATAGATTGTTATTCTTCCGAAGATGGGCAGATCTCAGTGATTCAAACTAGTAAAATCATAAAGAATCACATTAACCAAACACCTGGATAAACGAAACTCACAGGAATAGCAAGTATACTGGCAGATTCCATTGGCTAGGGGGTAGGGAAGTGAGGAGATAATGGTCAAAGGTTACAAAGGTCCAGTTAGGAGATTAACAAGTTTTGGGGACCTAATATACAGCATGATGACTATAGTTAATTACACTGTAGTATATACTTGCTAAGAGAATTAAACTTAAGTGTTTTCAACACAAAAAATAAATAGTAATTATGTGAGGAGATGGAGGTGTTAGCTAAAACTATGGTGGTAATCATTTTGCAATATGTAAGTATCAAAAATCAATACCTTGTATTCCTTAAACTTACACTATTATATCTCAATTACATCTCAAAAGAGTCAGAAAAAATAAAAACATTAAGTCAAAACATAAAAAAAGAAACCAAACATATATTATTAAGTTTGAAAGTACAATAAAAACAATTACTAGAAGGACTCAAGAATAGAAGTGGACAGAAGGATCTCTGAACTTAAAAGACAGGCCAGTTGAGGTTGTAACAGTCTAGGGAACTAGGAAGAGGAGGGGAGGGAGACCAGGGGGGGGGCGGGGGGAGACAAGCCGGAGGGAGGGAGACGAGGAGGTGCTGGCGCCAGACGCGGAGGAAAGGAGCTATGACTAGAGGCCGCGGAGCCAGCGACAACCAAACCAGCCAAGCCACCACCACCACTGCGACCCCATAGCAGCCACCAAGGACACCCATGAGGACTATCACACCTCCACCAAGAATGCATGAGAGTGCAACCACGACTCCCAGTTTGAGCCTATAGTTTCTCTTCCCAAGCAAGGAATTAAGACGCTGGAAGAAGATGAAGAAGAGCTTTTTAAAATGCAGGCAAAGCTATTCCGATTTGCTTCAGAGAACATCTCCCAGAATGGAAGGAACAAGGCACTGGTGATGTCAAGCTTCTGAAGCATAAGCAGAAAGGGACCATCTGCCTCCTCATGAGGAGGGACAAGACCCTGAAGATATGCACCAACCACTACATCATGCCAATGATGGAGCTGAAGCCGAATGCGGGCAGCGACCGTGCCTGGGTTTGGAACACCCATGCCGACTTTGCCAACGAATGCCCCAAGCCAGAGCTGCTGGCCATCTGCTTCCTAATGCTGAAAATGAACAGAAATTCAAAACAAAGTTTGAAGAATGCAGGATAGAGATCAAAGAGAAAAGAAAGGGTAGGACAAAAATGACAATGCTGAGAAGGTGGCTGAGAAGCTAGAAGCTCTCTCAGTGAAGGAGGAGAGCAAGGAGTCAGAAGACGCCAAGAACAAGGATAGAGCAGAGGAGGAATAAGCCGCCTTCCCTGTTTTCTCTTCCTTCCATTCTCCTTTTTCTTTTTTAAAATTTTGCCCTGGGGGCGCCTGGGTGGCTCAGTTGGTTAAGCGCCCAACTTCAGCTCAGGTCATGATCTCGCCATTCGTGAGTTCTAGCCCCCTATAGGGCTCTGGGCTGACAGCTCGGAGCCTGGAGCCTGCTGCGGATTCTGTGTCTCCCTCTCTCTCTGCCCCTCCCCTGCTAACACTCTGTCTCTCTGTCTCTCAAAAATAAAAAAAATAAATGAAAATTTTCCCTGCCCCTTCTTTTCAGTTTATTTTTATTCTGTTTTGTTTTTACAAGGGACTTTATATAAAGAACTGAATTCCAGCATTCAGGTTTTTTTTTTCCTACGTTTTTGCCCTATTGAAGATGACTTCAGAAAATCCATTCCCCAATCATGAAAACGTACTGTGCTTTCTTTTCCCTAGTGGAAACGTTTATTTATAGTCATCAAAAATAGTGAATAAACAACACATTTGATATCTGGAAGAAGAAAGAAAAGAAAAGAAAAGAAAAGAAAAGAGAAGAAAAGAGAAGAAAAGAAAAGAAAAGAAAAGAAAAGAAAAGAAAAGAAAAAGAAAAGAAAAGAAAAGAAAAGCTCAAAGATATACCAGCATACAACAAGCATACCAACATATGTATGATGGGAATACTGGAAGAGGAAGCAAGAACAGAAAATAATTTGAGAAAATAATGGTCAAAAGCATCCAAAATTTAATGAAATATATTAATATACATATCTAAGAAGCTCAGCGACTCTAAGAATAAAGTGAAAGAGATCCACACCTAAACTATAATGAAACTACAGAAAATCAGAAACAGTCTTGAAAGTAACAGGAAAATAGTGACACATCAGGTACAGACTCTCAATAAGATTAACATTGTGTTTTCTCATCAGAAAAGGTGGAAGTCAAAAGGCAGAAAAATTACATATTCAGAGTGCTGAAAGAAAAAAATTGTCAACTAATCTAGCAAAAATATCTTTCTTAGATAAGGGAGAATTTAAGACATTGCCAGATAAATAAAAACTGAATGAGTTTGTGACCCACATATCATGCCTATAGAAAATACTAAAGGTATCTGTTTAGGCTGAAATGAAACTTGAATTCATATGATTATTTTAAAATAAAGAATACCAATAAAGATAACTATAGAAGTATATATGAAGACAGCAAAAAAATTAGTGTTTTTAACATTTTTCTACCTAAGAGACAACTGTATACAGCAATAATAATAAATCTATGTTGATGGGCATATAATATGTAAATATAATAATTATGACAATAACAGAATAAATGAGAAGTGAATGGAGCCATAGGTTCAAAGTGTTTTGTATTATTGAAATTAAGTTGCTCTTAATCCAAATTAGACTATTATAAATGTTTATTGTAATCCCCAAATTAACCATTAGGAAAATAACTCAAAATAATATGGCAAAAGAAATGGGATAAATTGGTACACTGGAAAATACTCATATAACATCAGAAAGGTGGCATTAATTGAGGAACAGAGGAACAAGAAGGACCTAACACACAGAAAACAGTAAAATGACAAAAATCCTACCTTATCAACAAATACATTAAATGTAATTGGATTAAAAACTCTGATTAAAATGCAGAGATTAGCAAATGAATAATAAAACAATCCATCATATGCTGTCCATAAAAGACATACTATAGATTCAAAGATACAAACAGATTGAAAGTGAAAGAACAGAAAAGGGTATGCCATGCAAACTGAAAAGAGAGCTGGAGTGGCTATACTAAGAAAGGGATAATCTCAATGTCCTTTATCAATGAAAGAAATTGAAGTTAAAATCCTTTCAACAAAGAAAATTCCAGGCCCATATGGTTTTACTGGAAAATGCTACCAATTATTTAAGAAAGCAGTCATACAAATGTTATGCAAACTCTTCCAAAAAACAGAAGTGTTAGTAACACTTGGGGTGCTGTGTGGCTCAATCACTTAAGCATCTGACCCTTGATTTCAGTGCAGGTCATGATCTCACAATTTGAAGAATCAAGCTGCATGCATCAGGCTCCATGCTGCTAGTGCAGTGCCTGCTTGGGATTTTCTCTCCTTCTCTCTCTGACCCTCTCCCACTTAAGCATGTTCTCTCTCTCTCTCTCAAAATAATTAAGTAAAATGAGCTTTAGAAGTGTTAGTAACACTTTCCAACTCATTTTATGAGGTCACCAGTATTCTGATATCAAATCAAAAACATTTTAATAAAACCACTACAGGATATGTCTTGTGATCATTAATGTATAAATCCTCAACAAAATAATAGCAAATCAAATGCAACAATATATTACAAAGAGAATACATAATGACCAAGTGGTTTTTAAAATGGGAATACCAGTTGGCTCAACATCTGAAAATCATTAGTGTAATTCAACATACACACAGATTAAAGAAAAATTATATGATCATCTCAACAGTTGCACACAAAGTATCTGACCAAATTCAACTTGTATCAATGATAAAAACTTTCAAGCAAATGCAAAATAGAAGGAAATTTATTTAACCTGAAAAAGCACCTATTCACCTGAAACCTTGTCACTGATATAATTGTGAGAAACTGAGTGATTTTCCCTAAAATTAACAAGGCAAGGATGTGCACTGTCATCACATGTATTTATACTCCCCTAGCCAATAGGATTAGGCAATAAATTAAAAAAAACTATGTATCGGAAAGAAAGAAATGAAACAGTGTCTATTCACAGAAGTTGGTAGATGTTTACAAATGTTGAGGGAGAAGGTCAATATATTTAAAAATCAGCTGCATTTTAGTTTTACAGTATCAATGAGTAACCAGAAATTTAAAAAGCAGTATCATTTACAACAGCATCAAAAATATCAAGTATAAATACAGCAAAGTATTTGTAAGATCTGCATGCTGAAAACTATGTAACATAAAAGAAAGTAAAGAAGATCTACATAAATGCAGAGATACACTGTATTCACAGATTGGAAAAGACAACCTAAGTCTCAAGATTAAGATACTAAATCTCCTCAAACTGATCTACATGTTCATCACAATCCCAAAAGAGATTTCAGCAGGATAGTTTGCAAAAATAAGCTGATTGTAAAGTTTATATAGAAATATATAGCATATAGAAGTATAAAAGCAAATGTGAAAAATAATCATAGAGATCGCATACTACATAACCTCAAGGCTTATCATAGAGCGACAGTAAATCAAATATTTTGGTATTGACATAGATCAGTGGGACATAGTATCTAGCAGTAGATTCACATGTATAGAAGTCATTTGAATTTGAGAAAGTTGCAAAAGAAATCCATGTAGAAAGTATAATCTTTTCAACAAATCATGCTGAATGACTGGATGTGCATAGGCAAAAGAACAAACTTTTCCCCATATACAAAAATTAACTCAAACCAAAGATCTAAATGTAAAACCTAACTAATTTCTAAATTAAAATTTCTAAAATAAAATCTTCATGAACTTGGGTGAGGCAAAGATTTCTTAAATGTGACACCAAAGACATAATAATCCATAGAAGAAAACAAGTGATAAATTGGACATCATCAAAATGGGAAACTGGCCCTATCATGAAAATAGAAACACAAGCCAAAGATTAGGAGAAAATATTTGCAAAATACTTATTTTAAAAAGGATCTAAATCCATAATGTATAAAACTCTTAAATCTCAGAAATCAGAAAAAAGCAACTCAATAATAAACTAAGTAAACAATGTGAATAGACACTTCAATCAAGGAAGATACACAAATGAACACATGAAAAGATACACTGTATCATTATTAGAGAAATAAACGAAATATCCCTGCATCCTATTAGAATGGCAAAAAATTAGAGGTTGATAATACCAAGTGCTGACAATGATACACAGCAACTAAAGCTCTCCCATACTTTTGGTGGGAAGGCAAAATGATAACAACCACTTACAGAAAATGGACACTTTTTTATGAAGTTTAACATACATCTACCATACAACCTAGCAATCCCACTCCAAGTATTTACCCGAGGAAAATAAAAACTTGTTTCACACAGAAAGTTGTATTCAAATGTTTACATAGTGCTTTTATTTCTCATCACCCCTAACTAGAAACCCAAGTCCTTCCATTTGTCAGCAAATAAAAATCTGTTGTACAACCACACAATGGACTACTACTCAGCAATAGAAATGAATTACTGATATAGGCAACAACATGGATGAATCTCTAATGCATTATGCTAAATAAAGAATTCAGACTCAAAAGGCTACGTAGTGTGTGTTTCCATATAGTATATAAAGTAGGTGAGAGTAGGTGTTGACTTCAACAACACAAATGAATTGAGGGGTAAGAGAACACTTCCATTCCTCAACTGTGGTAAGGGTTATGAAACTATAAACAACAATCAACATTCACCAAATATGAGTGTCTTCAACATTCAAAGGGGTGAATTTCACTACATATAAATTATAACTTAGTAAAAAAAAATTGCTAAAAAGTTTTTCAAAAATATATTTAAGGAATGATTACAAGAGTAAGCACTAAAATAATCTAAAAATAGAACATACTAATGCCAAAATAATAAAAGCATATAGACAAAGGTAAAAAATATTTTTAGAAAGGCAAAAAGAAAGAGGAGAAAAGGTAATATCAAAAGGTAGAATAGTATTAACACAAAATATCCATAATTATAATATAGGTGAGGCAACTGATCTGAAACCACATTAAAAATAAAATTAAGCCAGAATGGATTAAAAACAAAGTTCAGCTCTATGTTATTTGCAAGAGATACACCTAAGCATAACTACACAGAAAGGTTGAAAGTAAAAAGGTGAAAAAAGATATATTAGACAAACATTAACCAAAAGAAAACTTGCCCAGCTGTAATATTAGACAACAAAGACTGTAAGATGAATATACTAACAAAGGAGGAAGAGGCTCACTACCTCATATCAGGTTCTATTCACCAGGTGGTATAGCAATATACAGCAATATATAGGTATAGTTGGCATATATAATAAAATAATCTCAAAGGCTATAAAGAATGAGCAAATCCACAATTTTAGTGGAAATTTTACCATTACCATAATTACTAAAAGAGTGAATAGTCAAAAATTTGTAAAGACAAAAAATCTGAGCAACAAATTTGATCTAATAGACAAATATATAGACCTGTGTCCAATAATTAGAGAAATATGCTTTTCGGATGCAGTAAAACATTTACAAAAATTGATCACATACTAAGAATCAACAAATGTCAAAGAACTGGTTCATAGAAGTTACCCAACTGCCTATAAATGCAGTTAACTTTAATGCTAACAATAAAAAAGATCTTTAAAATCATATATGTATAGAAATGTTAAATAATTAATGGGCCAAAGAAGATATGATAACCTATATTAAAAGTACTTAAGCCAGAGCAAAAATGAAAATACTTCATATCAAAATTGTGGGATACAACAACAAAAATAGCCAAATAGGCATATTTATAGCCTTAAATAAGAAAGTCTAAATATATACTAAACCATATATCCAACTTAAAAAGAAAAAAATATATAATAAACTGAAACAAAACAATTTAAAAAACTGAAATGAACCAGTTTTTGAAAAATAAAAGCCAACACTGATTCACTGAAAATAACATAACTGACAAATCCCTGGGGAGGCTACATCAGGGGGAAAAAATAGAAGGCACAAATAAACAATCTTAGAAATGAAGAGGGGGGTGATACAGCCATAAATAGAAGAGAGTCTAAAAATGTATCAAGAGAATATTATGAACACTTTCATGCAAATAAATTTGAAAAATTAAAAAGCAAACAAATTCCAATAGTACATATATGGTCTATCAAAACTGACTCATTAACAATTAGACATCCTTAATGGTCCTAACTACAAATATATTGGGGTGGCAGTTAAATATGTTCTGTAAAGAAAACATGTACCAATGAGAGCTTTATAGAATTATTCTATATAGAATAATTTATAGAATTATACAAACTTTTTAAGAGAAGAGAGTAAGAATCTTATTCAGGTCTGTCTTGCTCATGAGCATATGTTTAAAATTCCTAACAGAAACTTTTTGGAGAAAGGCAGTCCACCAGGGACCCTGTGCTTCCCTCTTCATTCTTGATGTGTATGACAGATTCTGAGGCCTATCAGTCTGATACTTAGAAGTTTCTATAGCTAGCTGTACCAGCAACTAGATAGGTTAAGGCAACCATAGCAATAGTTCCATGTAACTCTTTGCCCTCTGGGGAGTCAGGACTAGCTTTATGCTGCCTGCTACAGTATTTGCTGCTTGCTTGAAAAGTGCTGGAGTGATGGACTTGAACTACGCAGGTGCAATGCAAGCTCACTGTGTATACAGGATATGCCTGGTTGGACCCATCTTGTTGTATGAAGTGATAATGTTCTTTGTCTCTGACCCAGGAGTCTCATTGTATTCTGCCACTATCCATGAAAACAGTAAGTGGCTAACTTAGTAGCTTATAAGTAAAGTAACAATCACCAAGCCTTCACAGTCCTTGACATGTATTATCAAAATAAATCCAGCACATGAAAACACCAGTTTGGATTTATCTCAATAATGCATGTGTAGTTTAAATGGAAAAGATGGGGAGGGCACCTGGCTGGCTCAGTCAGAAAACCACGTGACTCTTGATCTCAGAGTAGTTAAGTTTGAGCCCAATAGAGGGTGTAAAGATAACTAAACTTTTAAAAAGGAATAAATAAGAAAATATGTACAGATATATTAACTCAACCTATGAAATGAGAAAAATAAGCATTTCATATCAATGAAAAAAAATATTTAATAAAATTCAGCACTTGCATAAGCAGAAATAGAAGAAAACTTCAGGGCACCTGGGTGGTTCAGTCGGCTGAGTGTCTGATTTTGGCTCAGTTCATGATTTCACATTTTGTGGGTTTAAACCCCACGTTGGGTTCTGTGCTGACAGTTCAGAACCTGGAGCCTGCTTCAGATTCTGTGTCTCCCTCTTTCTCTGCCTCTCCTCCACTTGTCTCTCTCCCTCTCAAGAATAAATAATAAATAAGCATTTTTTAAAAACTTCTAAAAACTAAAAAAAATGTGTTTTACCAAAATTATAAAACAAATATTCCGAATGGAAAACTACTAGAAGCATTTCTTTTAAAATTTGGAAAAGAAGCATACCCACCCAGTATTAATGCTTCTATTCAACATTGTAGTAAACATTCCAGTCAGTACATTAAAATAAAAAATAAGCATGTAACACTTTGAAACAAAACCATCATCAGCACATGAAATGATTATCTGCATACAAAACTCAAAAGAATTTGCAAATTTTCAGAAAGATGAGAATTTAGCCAAGAAATCTCACTATAGATCAATTTTTTCTTACTTGTATTTCTATACCCCAACATCAAATAGGCAGAAAAAGCAACTTTAAAAATAAGTATAATAAGATGGAGCAGCTGGGTGGCTCAAGTCCATTAAGTGTCTGACTTTGGCTCAGGTCATGATTTCACGGTCTGTAAATTCGAGCCCTGCATTGGGCTCTGTGCTAACAGCACAGAGCTTAGGGCCTGCTTTGAGTTCTCTCTCTCTCTGCCCCTCCCCCACTGTCTCTCTCACAAATAAACATTAAAAAAATAAAATAAAAATAATTATAATAAAAACAAAAACAGTGTAGGGCACCCTAAGAAACAAATCCAACAAAAGACACGCCTGAGCAAAATATGTGCAGAAAATTACAAAATTTTATTTGAAGACATTAAATAAAATCTAAATAAATGGACAAGATGCCAAAATTCATACATAAGAAGACCCAATATATTAAGATGTCAATTCTTCCTGAATTGACCTACATATTCAATGCAGTCCCCAAGTTCTAACAGCATTTTTGGTGAACTATCGCAAGCTATTTCTTATGTATGAAGAATTGAAGACAGTCAGACTGCCACAACACTGAAAGAAAAACATAAGGGGAATTTCCAAACCACATAGCAAGTCTTAATATAAAGCCATAATAATGAATATGATAATGAAGTAATTAGTGCAAAGTTAGACAAACTGACTTCTGGACATACAAAATGGAGATCCAAAAACTGACCCTAACATAGCTGATAGATGACTCTGTTGATGATCAATGGGAAAAGGGAAAACTATTCACTAAATGATAGTGAGACAGTTGGTTATTCATACACCAAAATCAAGATTACATCAGTCTCTAAATGAAACCCATCATACTACATTAAAAAAATCAGTTCCAAAATGGTATTAGAAGAACTGGACAGGTAAACGCAGAAGAATAAAACTGGACCACTTTCTCATACCATACACAAAAATAAACTCAAAATGTTTTAATAACCTCAATGCAAGAGCAGGAGCCATAACACTCCTAAAGGAAAACAGAGGCACTCAAGTCCTGGACATTGGTCTTAATATCTTTCTGAATCTCTCTCCTCAGGCAAGGTAAACAAAAGCAAAAATAAGTAACTGGGACTACATCAAACTAAAAAGCTTCTGCACAGTGAAGGAAACCATCACCAAAACAAGAAAGCAATCTAATGAATGAGAGAAGATGTATAAATGCTGTATCTATGGAGGCTTCATATCCAAAATATACAAAGAACTCTGTAAGTCACCACCAAAAAAAAAAAAAAAAAAAAAAAAAATCTGATTAAAAATGGGCAGTGGACCGGAGTAGATACTTTCCCAAAGAAGACATACAGAGAGCTAACAGACCCACAAAAAGATTCTAAACATCAATAATTATCAAAGAAATGTAAATCAAAACCACAATGAGCTATCTAACATCAGTCAGAATGGCTGGTATCTAAAGACAAGAAATAACCACTGTTGGTGAGGATATGGAGAAAAGGGAACATTTTACACTGTTGGTGGGAATGTAAATTGGTACATTCACTATAGAACACAGTACAGAGCAATCCCTGTCAAAATAACACCAGCATTCTTCACAGAGCTAGAACAAACAATCCTAAAATTTGTATGGAACCATAAAAGACCCCAAATAGCCAAAACAATCCTGAAAAAGAAAACCAAAGCTGGAGGTATCACAATTCTGGACTTCAAGCTGTATTATTACAAAGCTGTAATCATGGAGACAGTATGGTACTGGCACAAGAACAGACACATAGGTCAATAGAACTAAAAAGAGAACAAAGAAATGGACCCACAAATGTATGGCCAACTAATCTTTGACGAAATAGGAAAGAATATCTAATGGAATAAAGACAATCTCTTCAGCAAATGGTGTTGGAAAAACAGGACAGCAACATGCAGAAGACATGTATGCACCACTTTCTTACACCATACACAAAATAACCTCGAAATAGATGATAAGACCTAAACCTAAGACAGGAAGCCATCAAAACAATAGACGAGAAGACAGTCAACAACCTCTTTGACCTCAGCCACAGCAACTTCGTACTTGACATGTCTCTGGAGGCAAGGGAAACAAAAGCAAAAATGAACTATTGGGACCTCATCAAGATAAAAAAAAAAAAAAAGCTTCTACACAGCAAAGGAAACAGTCAGCAAAACTAAAAGGCAATAGATAGAATGGAAGAAGATATTTGAAAATGAGTATCAGATAAAAGGTTAGTATCCAAAATCTATAAAGAACTTATCAAACTCAACACCCAAAAAACAAATAATCCAGTGAACAAATGGGCAAAAGACAGACATTTTTCCAAAGGAGATATCTGGATGGCTAACACACACATGAAAAGATGCTGAGCATCATTCATCATCAGGGAAATACAAAGCAAAAGCACAATGAGATACCACCTCACACCTGTCAGAATGGCTAAAAGTAACACCTCAGTTAACAACAGATGTTGGCAAGGATAGGTAGAATGAGGAACCCTTTTGCACTGCTGGTGAGAATGCAAACTGGTGCAGCCACTCTGGAAAACAATATGGAGGTTCCTCAAAAAATTAAAAATAAAAGTAACCTATGCCCATCAATTGCATTACTAGGCATTTATCCAAAGGATACAGGAATGCTGAATTGAAGGAGCACATAAACCCCAATGTTTATAGCAGAACTATCAATAATAGCCAAAGTATGGAAAGAGCCCAAATGTCCATCTACTGGTGAATAAAGATGTGGTGTGTATGTGTGTGTGTGTGCGCGCGCGCGTATACTCACAATGGAATATTGCTTGGCAATGAAAAACAGTAAAATCTTGCCATTTGCAAAAACATGGATGGAACTAGAGGTATTATGCTAAGTGAAATAAGTTAGAGAAAGACAAATATACAATTTCATTCATATGTGGAATTTAAGACACAAAATAAATTAACATAAGGGAAGGGAAGCAAAAAATACAAAAAGAGAGGGAGACAAACCGTAAGAGACTTTTAAATACAGAGAACAAATTGAGCGTTGCTGCCAGTTGTTAGGTGGTGGAATGGGCTAAATGGGCAAGGGGCATTACGTAGGACACTTTTTGGGATGAGCACTGGGTGTTATATGTAAGTGATTAATCACTAAATTCTATTCCTGAAATCATTATTACACTATGTTACTAATTTGGATTTAAATTTTTTTTTAATTTTAAAAAGGAAAATAGTACAGAGGTTCCTCAAAAAGTTAAATAGAAATCTAATACAATGAGGTAATTCCACTTCTGCATATTTACCAGAAAAAGAAAACACTAATTCAAAAAGATATACACTCCCCTATGTTTACTGCAACATTATTTACAATAGCCAAGATATGGAAGCAAACCAAGTATCCATCCATAGATAAATGGATAAAGAAGATGTCTATATATATATATATATATAAAATGGAATATTACTCAACGATAAAAACAAGAGATCTTGCCATTTGTGACAATGTGGACAGGCCTAGAAAGTATTATGCTAAGTGAAATAAGTTAGAGAAAGACAAATACCATATGATTTCACTTATATGCAGAATTTGAAAAACAAAAATAAATGAACAAAAAGCAGCACCAGACCTATAAATTCAGAGAAGTGAATTCAAGACCCACACTGGGTATAGAGCTCGCTTAAAAAATAAATAAGTAAGAACAAAAACCAGTCTCTTACAGAGAAATGGTGGTTGTCAGCAGGGAAGGGGATGGGTGCAGATTGAGTGAAATATGTGTGAAAGGATTAAGAAGTAAAAAGTTCCCATCATAAAATAAATAAACCGGAGGGACACTAAGTAGAGCACAAAGAATATAGCCAATAATATTATAATAATGTTTATGTTGACAGGTGGTAACTAAACAACATGGTGAGCATATCCTAATGTGTGTATGTCAAATCACTATGCAGTACACCTGAAATTAGTATGTCAATTATGCCTCAATTAAAAATTTAAAAATTCCAAATGAATGAAATTACTATGAAAGGCAAAACTTTACAAAATTTTTAGTAAATAATATAGAAATACTTTTTTCTGACCTGGGATAGGGTAGGATTTCTTTCACAAGACCTAATATGCACTAATCATAAAGGAAAAGATTTTTTTTAATTCAACTACAATAAAAATATCAATTCTACTCATTAAAAGATACCTAAAGAAAACAAAAAGAAAAGCCAGAGTGGAAGAAGACATTTATAATACAAAATAGACAAAAGTTAACAATTCCTACAAATCAATAGGAAATAAATAACTTCAAGTGAAAATGAGCAAAAGACATCAATAGCAGTTTCAAAGAAGAAACAAGGCCAATAAATACATGAAAAGATGCTCAATCTTACTAGCAACTAGGAAAACACAAATTAAGAGAACTGGAAACTCTTTCATACTCAATAACAGGCAAAATTTTAAAAAGATGACAATACTACATGTTGGGAAGAAGACACAAAAATGGATTACTTTGGGGAGTGTATTTTAGTCCTACTTTGTAAAACATTATAGCATTACCTAACAAAGCTGAGGATGTACAAGCAGCTCTCTACAACCCACATATTCCACTCCTAGGAACTCTATTAGGAGAAATGTACAAGAATGTTCATGACTGTATTGCTTATAGTAGACAAAAAAGGGGATAATAATCTTAATATCTACTGTGGAGTGAAGAGTTAAAGTATATTCACATACCAGAGTACAACACAACAATCAAATTACAGTTACATGCATGCATGAACATGGCTGACTCAAAAACAAAGTTGAAAAAAAGCCAAGTCACAGAAAAATACATTCAGTAGGACTTATAGAAGAGTTAAAACATCCATATATTACCCCAGTATCTGGCACATAGTAGATGCTCATCACTATTTGTTGTTTGATTGAAAGGCAAGCAAAGGAATAATCAAATTATTTGGGACAGCAGTAACTTCTGGGAGAAGGGATAAAGATGGAATCATGAAACGGCACACAGGAACACTGTATCATACAGGAGGTCTACACCAACAAGCTGTGATTGTGCCTTTTTCCCAATAAACTCACCAACAGTTACTTTATCAGATTTTTGGAATTCTTCCAATCTAACAGGTAAAAGTTGAATATAGCTCCAAATTGCACTGTTATTATTAAGCATAAGTAGATGAACTTCCTATGTTTTAAAGCCTTGTGTATATCCTTCTACATGAACTATTAATACACTACTCTCTACTAGATTGTTCTCTTACTAATTTCTAGGAGCTCATTATGTAACACAGAAATACTTTGCCTCCAATATGAATGACAGATTTCCAAAGTGCACTTCTTAAAACATACTGAGAGGGGCGCCTGGGTGGCTCAATTGATTGAGCATCCGACTTTGGCTCAGGTCATGATCTCGCGATTTGTGAGTTTGAGCCCAGCGTTGGGCTCTGTGCTGACAGCTCAGAGCCTGGAGCCTGCTTCGGATTCTGTGTCTCCCTCTCTCTCTCTGCTCTTCCCCTTGCTTACGCTCTGTCTCTCAAAAATAAACACTAAAAAAATATTTTAAATAAATAAAATGTTATCCTTTTTAATTTCATGAAGACAAAAATATTACTCTTTTATATTATATTTCATGAATAAAAAATTTCACAAGTAAAAGAAGCTTCTACTGCCATGATCCATTTTATTTAAAGGGAGAAAAGTAATTCTTGAAAGAAAGCTAGAGTACTTTGAATTACTGAGGTTCTAAATAGTTCACAATCTGGGACATCAAGGTTTAATACATGAAGGCAATTCTTTGGCCCATGTGTCAGAGAAAGTATTGCCTTAACGCTTTAAGGCATGAATTCTAAATTATATAAGTAACTCCCAGAGAACTGCTTTTACTTGCTTCTTCTATAAAATTAATACACTCTGGATTTTTCTTTTAAGTGACTTACAAGAACATTTCCAACTTACTTGACTGGCCATGTTCGTAGTTTTTAAACTGGCCTACTTATCCTAACTCCTCAAATACCGTACCCTCCATACACAATCCTCCAATGTCAAAATAGCATTTCTAGAAATTAGCTTTTTGGGGCAGGATGTTCAAACTCATTATCAATATTTCCCTGTCTGTGCTTCAAAAAAAGACAAGGAAATAGGAAAAAGGTGCTCCTTTTTTCAGTTTCAGAAAAAAAATGGAATCTCAGAGGTTTATCCATTCTCATTGTTCCTTTTAAATACATCACAGTGCCATTTTAAATGCTCCATTCCACTTCCACTTTGTTTTTGGAAACAAAGTGCCATTATATGACTACTAAAACAGATAAGGAAATTTCAAGTCTTACCTTCCTAAGAACTGTAAAGCTACCATTCATTAGGGACATTTTATTTTTTCAGTTGCTTCATAAAACCAATCCTGTTTTTATCATCTCAAACTTTGGAAAGATGACAGAAATGGCTCTGGGTTTCTTTTTTTTTTTTTTTTTTTTTTCAACTTAGTTAACATACAGTGTAGTCTTGGCTTCAGAAGTAGAATTTAGTGATTCATCACTTACATATAACACCCAGCACTCATCACGACAAGTGCCCTCCTTAATGCCCATCATCCATTTACCTCACCCCCATCAACCTTCAGTTTGTTCTCTGCATTTAAAAAAATTTTTTATACTTAGAGCAAAGTGCGGGGGGGGGGGGGTGGGGGGGGCAGACACAGAGGGATACAGAATCTGGAAGCAGGCTCCAGGCTCTGAGCTGTCAGCACACAGCCGGACACACGGCTCAAACTCACAAACCGTGAGATCCTGATCTGAGCTGAAGTCAGATGCTCAACCGACTGAACCACCCAGGTGCCCCTGTTCTCTGCATTTAAGAGTCTCTTATGGTTTGCCTCCCTCTCTGTTTCTATCTTATTTTTCCTTCCCTTCCCCTATGATCATCTGTTAAGTTTCTCAAATTCCACATATGAGTGAAATCATGTGATATCTGTCTTTCTTTTACTGACTTATTTCTATTTCGCTTAGAATAAAGGTCCTTGGTTTTTCTGTCTTGGATCACCTGAAGAGAAAGTGGCACTCTACCAGAAAAACAGATTTTCAAAGAGAAAAGGAATGCATATAGGTATTCACCCTAGAACAAACTGAAGTTTAATGGAAAGAAACTTTTTCATAGGTGTGAATAAAGCTAAGTAATAGTTCATGAGGCAGAGCTGGTGCCTAATCTGAAGGACTAGAGGTTTAAGAAGAGACTTTAACAAATGTGAATCAGTAGACAAAAGGACACTAGGATCAAAGACCAGCCAAAAGTGTAGTTTGAAAGACTAAGTTTTTAACTAGTAAAATAGAATGAAGGACAAAGGAGATAACAGATATTCAGAATGAGTCATTCAGTTGATGCTTAGTATAAATTTTATGGGAATATGTCTCTACATGAGATACTAAGGAATAGGGTATGAAATAGTATCTTATATAATATTTGTATTTTCAGGAACATTACATGGTACAAAGGGTAAATCCACTGAGTTCAGCAGTAAATTATTCATTTGTCACTGATGTGCTCTCCATCAGGAGATGTTTTTTTTTTTTAATTTTGTTTAATGTTTGTTTATTTTTGAGGGAGAAACAGCATGAGCAGGGGAAGGGCAGAGAGAAAGAGAGAAAGAGAGAGAGAGAGAGAGAGAAAGAGAGAGAGAGAGAGAGAGAAAGGAGAGACAGGATCCGAAGCAGGCTTCAGGCTCTGCGCTATCAACACAGAACCTGATGTGGGGCTCAAACCCATGAACTGTGAAATCAATGACCTGAGCTGAAGTCAGACACTTAACCAACTGAGCCACTCAGATGCCTCAAAACTGGCTGTTCTAATTGATGTTAAAAGAAGCAATGGTTATTCTTAGAGACAAAAAAAATTCTGTAATCTGTACAAAAGCATGAATTTCATACTTGATAAGTCTAAGATTATAAAAAATGACAGTCATTCTGTAATTTTAAAAAATGTTTACTTATTTTGAGAGAGTGAACGAGCAAGAGCACAAATGTCAGAGGGTCAGAGAGAGAGGGAGAGACAGGATCCCAAGCAGGCCAAGTCCTGTTAGCACAGAGTCTGACACAGGGCTCGATCTTAAACCATGAGATCATGTCCTGAACCAAAATCAAGAGTTGAATGCTTAACCGAATGCTTAACCGACCAAGCCACCCAGGTGCCCTCATAATACTTCTTAATATTAACCAATATAGTACATCTGTATTTAGTCAGCTGAATTCAAAATAAACCCTTCTTCCTATGCTATGCCGTAAGAGAATATTGGAAGAAATTTTAGTACTGATATGAATTGAGAATGACTTTCATGCCAAACTGGCTGAGAAGAGATTATCAAAGGAATATCTATTTTGGATTGATACATTTTATTCAGAACAATCATACTTATTAGGTATAGTTCATCTTTACTGTTATGTTTTCTCTCTTATAGCAAATAAGATGTCAGTGCAGTTTTATCTACTCTATCAAAACCTGACATGGGATATTCTGTCTCAGGTTTACTCTATTAAGTCATTCTTAATGGGGGGAGTGGGAGGGGGGAGAGAGACTACAGTGTTAATTTAAAATACCTCCTCTAAGAAATGTCAGAATTTTACAGAAAATTAAACATAAAATATATTTAAAAATTTTCCTCATACAAATTTGTTAAAATGATGGCAGCATGTTGAAATCCTGAAGCTCAATTTGATACTGAAAAACCACTTTACTTTCAAGAGAAAGTATAATTACATTCTCAAAATTATGCTAAAACCTGACCTATATTATAACCAAAATTGTCTTTAAAAGGCTCACAATACCTCAATACTGAGTGAGTGTTAATGCTGTCATCTTTTAAAATCACTCACCTTTCAAACCTAGAGTTTGTAGCTGGAAGAGCCGACCAAGTTCATAAGGCAAAACCCGTAACAGATTGTTATTTAAAAGCAATTCCCTGTTCAAAAAACAAAAAATTAATTTAATATATCAAACTTTATTAATATCTACAATTGCTTTCTTAGCCTTCCCTAACATACCATGAGTTATATTTACTTTCAAGGCATATTCAATCCAAAAATGTACAAAATGTGTAACTGCCACAACTGTTAACAATGTTTATGTAATTTACTCATTCTCTAACACAGATTATTAAAGCTGCAAGAATTACATATCATTCTCAGGCTAAATCCATCCCCTTTTCTCTGTCACCCAAATGCCTATCAGAAACAAATCAGAGTGACATATTCTTCATATCCAAAGACAACCAGTATCCTTGAATCCAGTATACTCCACAGAAAAAAATAACCAATCAACTTTATCAATTCTTGTAACTGATTACAACTGTATCACATTAAGATACTATGATGAACAATCACTGACAGAGAACATAACCACTGACAATAAAACGTAAGATAATACAGACCATTGACAATAAAGTGTAAGATAATACAGATAACAGGATAACACAGCTAAGATCCAAGTTTATAATTTTGAAATTTTGGCCAGATTACAGAAAAAAATAAATGGCCATCTTATTAGATGACTAAAAAGTATTTTAAGAAAATAAGGAATAAGATTCTAAAACAATATAAATGTTAACACAAGACAGCAATTTTAAAAATCACTAGTCAGAAAAAAAATTACCACTTAGCAGATAAACACAGAAAAGCAATACCTGTCTATACTGAGAACATTTATACAAGGTCTTAAGGGACCTAAAAAATTTTTTCTATGAAAAAATTCTCAAAGAACCCTGAAGGGCTACAAATAAATCCATTTACTATCAAGTTTTAAGATTTCCTTAAGGATTTATGACCTATAAGTATATTTCACCTTATAAAATGGAGATACGTTCCTAGAAGTTTATTTACATGATCAGAATATTTTCCCTATTACTTATGATTATCTCATCACATGCTTGAGTCTAAAGTGACACTTTATATTAATCCTACCCCACCTCAAGTCTATCAAAAGAAATTGGTAAGACAAGCACACTTCTAGTTAGAAGTTTCAAATTTAAATAAAGGAAATGTTCAACAGAGGCCACCTCAAGCCCTGTTTAGGCAGTTTTCATCACTTGATCTTCAAATACACACAGAAGTCCTACTGTAAGACGAGTAATATCTCGTAATTTTCTTATTTGGTAAATTTAGAATTTTATATAGTGATTCATATCTATAATATTTCCTTACCTGAGAGACACCATGTTTCCTAGTTCTGCTGGTAAACTTCTGAGTTTATTGGATGACAGATCCAGGTAAACCAGATTATGAAGCTTGGCAATATCAGGTGGAATGCGACTAAGGAAATTGTCATTTAGGTGCAGCGCTGTCAAGTGTGTCAATGACCAAAGTGATGTACTTAAGCTCCGCACTCTACCTAGAAGGCAAAATACTGAAGCATTAAATTCTAGGCCCATGATAAAGACTAACCTCCAAGAACTAAAAAGTGGTAGAAGAGACTGCAATATATACAGATACTGTATCTTTGACACTTAATTTTATATTAACACTATTTGATTGCTTCCAAACCTATATGGTCCTTATTTAATTTCATGTCACTTTTTCCTAACAACCATTATTTCTCATGAACTTTCCATGTATTAAATGAGATGTGGCATAATAAGAAGACCCCTGGAGTCAGGGTAATAATAAGCTCGTAAGAAAAACATTGAGCTGACTTAAGTTTTTGTGATAGAGCAGTCTTAAATTTTATTTTAAGGCACAGTCCTAACATAAGTATTTCTTACATATTCCACAAAAGTTAATAGTGCAAGGTTTATCCATATTTTGGGCCTGGATTATTATTCTATAAACTTTAAATTACCAAGAGTAATTACTATGATTTAGAATCAACATTAGATTGACCACTAGGAAAACCATTTTACCCCTAAAAGAGATATCTTTCCTACCTTCCTTTCTGATGCTACAATCAACAACTCTGGTTTAAGATTTTGCATTATGTACAACATACTCAAGTGAAATGGTCACACATTAGGCTTTATCAATCAGTCAGCATCTGACAGCTATTGTAGAACATGGACTAGAAAAGGTCAGAAAACCTATTTCAGAATCCTGATTTTTACCGTTTACTAGCTATGTAAGTCTGGGCAAATCGCCTAACCACAGCTGCTATAAAATGGGATGTTATCTTAATAATTTTATGAAGAACATTTTATAAACTTTACATAAGTAAAATAGAACTTAATTTTATATCACTTTCAAAACAACAGATTTTGATTAAAAGAGCAGTGGATGGTATAGAGGGCACAAAATGTCAACCAGTCAACGTTACTTTTCACATAGCTATTCAGCAGTCAACTCAAGCTTAGATCTGTCCAGGGTTCTGTCACAGGTTCCTTCACACTATCTATAATCAGGCTCCAAGTGCCAGCTAGGATTTTGTATTTTAATAGGAAATAACGTGTTCAAGTGAAGAGAGGCTCTGGCAAAAAACTTATTTCAGTTTTACCCAGGATTTAATCAGGTGGTTTTCAACCAGGGGCAATTTTGATTTTACTCCCCAAGGGACTTTGGCAATCTGGAGACATTCTTCGTTGTCAAAACGAGGAACGCTACTGGCACCTGAGTAGAGGCCAAGAATACTGCTAACCACTATGCCGTATAACTGAAACTAATGTATCAATGTGTGTTAACTACACTTAATTTAAAAAGTTATAATTTATGTAAATTATAGTCCCTATGATGTCCAATGATATGTATTACAGCAACCTTTATCCCATGTGTGTTTTAATGGAATTATTTACAAAATGGTAATATCTCATGTTAATATTCATATGTATTTAAACTTAATATATACTTTACACATACATTAATATTAACTTATATTTAAGCATATATGTGGCAAACTATCATATTAAGGACCCAAACTTCTGGATAACTATCTTCATTATCAAAATTCCAATATCATGGGGCATCTGGGTGGCTTAGTCGGTTAAGCATCTGACTTCAGCTCAGGTCATGACCTCGCAGATCCAGCCTGGAGCCTGCTTTGGATTCTGTGTCTTCCTCTCTCTCTGCCTCTCCCCCACTCATGCGCTCTCTCTCTCTCAAAAATAAACATAAAAAAATCAAAATTCCAATATCATGTCTACAATGAAATTAAAATTAATGTTCTTTAAAAAGAAAAAAGAGAGAGAGAGGAGTGCTACTGGCATCTAGTGAGTAAAGACCAGGTAATGCTGCTAAACCACCTACGGTGCACACAACAGCCCCCAACCACAAAGAACTGTCTGGCCCTAAATGTTATTAGCAGTGCCAAACTGAGAAACCCTGGGTTAGCCCAACAGGATCTGCTCATATTCATTCTTCTGATTACCAATCATCTATCCATCAGGTTACCTTTCAGCTAAATGTACAGGTAATTCTTGCTATTAACACTATAATGTGGGTTTAATGCTTCCAAATGAAAGCCTACAGTGGGGGATGTGGAGGGGAAGATCACATTCTACAGTCTTATCTGTACTGTACCATCATAAACAAAAAACAGTAATTATATTCTAGTTTTAATAAACTTAACTTTATAATAATTTTAGGTTTGCAGAAAAGTTACCAAGATAATACAGAGCTCCTGTATACCTCTCATCCAGTTTCCCATAATATTAGCTTCTTATATTATCATGATACATTTGTCAAAACTAGGAAACTAATATTAGTACAGTACTTTTGTACATTACTGGTACATTACTAATTTATAGATTTGGATTTCACCAGGTTTTCCATCTTTTTGTTAGAAGATTCAATTCAAGATACCATTTTGCATTTAGTCATCATGTCTCCATAGTCTCCTCTGGTCTGTGACAGTTTCTGTCTTTCCTTGTTTTTCATGACCCTGACAATTTTGAGGATTACTAGGTTAGGTACTTTGCTGTTTGAGTTTTTCAGTTTGAGTTTGTCTAATTTTTTCTCACTAGTACACTAGGGCTGTAGGTTTTTAGGAATCATATTCTATCTGAACAAATCCTAAACAAGAAAGGTCATGTAACATAGTTATTGTTATTTGTTGGAATCAACAGCTTCTAAGTTTCCTACTCTGCTAACACAAGGATGATAGGAAAACGGCAAAGATTTCAATTTACAAAAATAATTATTCTGCAATAGCCAAAATTAAATCTGTTATATTAAAGAACCTGGTTTACTCAGAAACTAAACTCCCAATGTCCTCGATTCCAGATGCCAACTCTAGCTCAAGGTATTATTTCAAAAGAAAGAATAGGAAAAAGACATTTAGTCACAGGTAAATTAAACACCAGTGCCTCAGTTTCTTGTATTTTCTCAATTAGTTCATCTAGTTACAAATGTACAACACAGAAATAAATATAATACTCAACTCTTGCTCATTATTGCTATTATATCCTGGATTAAACACTTCAGATTCCACTCACCCGAGATTTCTAATTCTGCCCAGTGAGATTTTTTCCCATTGGCTACCTCCTCTGCTGACATGATGGTATAAATTCTGCGAGGATCTGGAGGATCATATTTTTCCTTTGGCATCCCTATTAGTCTGTTAAAAAAAAAAAGGATAATCAACAATTACTACAGTCTTACAGAAAAAAACAAAAATGGGGTGTTAAGTTTTCTTTTCCATTCCCCTTGCCAGTCTACTAAGTCATTTTATACTAGAAATTCTGACTAGAAGAAAACACGTCTGCAGTATGTTACACTCTTGCAGAACTCAGTAAGAGATGCATACATGAAAATGCAAACAAGCAAAGACATCGGATTTCACACTGAACTTTGTAGTTGCTTCCCCAACATCCATTCCACCCCTTCTTCTTTTAGCTGTCTTGCTTT
The DNA here is from genome assembly GCA_028646485.1 of Cryptoprocta ferox. NCBI lineage: Eukaryota > Metazoa > Chordata > Mammalia > Carnivora > Eupleridae > Cryptoprocta > Cryptoprocta ferox. Next base: position 132,218,602 of record CM053567.1, on the reverse strand, counting down.
CCTAAACAGACAGACCCTACACCAGTTTTCTGAATGGACTTTGACTAGTCTAAGAATATCAGAGTAATCCTGTCCTCCTTGCCTCAGTGATATTTCAAATATCTTGTATTATATCAATCAGCACATGACACTCCTCTTGTCACAGAGATTAGCTCAGATGTATTTAATAACCATGAAGCTTAAGATGCATTCTATTCTTATGGAAGGAGCAGGTTTCTCTATCCTGCTAATCATAGAAGAATATAGCCCAGAATGCTACTGGCAACCACCCAATGATTATAAGGGAAGCCAGCCATAGAAGTCAGAGTCTAGAAAATAGACAAAGCCAGAGTCTTCACCAAATCATACCTGTTAAGACTACCAAACCCTGGGTTTTTTTGGATACACAGCTAATATACTTTGCTTACTGTTTAAACTAGTTTAAGTCATGTTTTTTTTATTACTTGCAGTCAAAAGCATCCTACAAAATATTATCTTAGTATGAGCCAGTCTTGGTTTAATCTGTTGTTCTTAGGTAACATCATTTCTTTTCACTCTCAAGTGTCCAATTTGGAATGATGAGTTACGTGGCCACCTAACTGAAACTAGTATTATTATACAGTCTTTTTCACGTAACTGCCAAAATAACCACTGACTGATCATGAACAATAACAACAACTAGATATAAAAATCCTCATGTGCAATGTACGCAGCATATGACAAATGGCCCTAAAAGTAACCATTCAAGGGATACAACACAAGAATTACTGCTTGGTAATTCGCAGAAAACAAAATCCAGTTCAGATACAGCAATAAAAGCAAATGACAATTTGAGCCGAATTAAAATCCTACACGCTACCTGTAAACTGCATTTTTTTTTATATCTGGTTCTTTTGCTCATATTTCACACACACACACACACACACACACACATACCCCAAAACCAAGTGTCTAAATCAGAGTGTTTCCAAGTTTAGAATTTATAATTCAATGTAATTTACTTTCAGATGGTCTGAAATTTGATACAGAGAATAAAGAAAAATTAGTGGTATTCTACGTTTCAAAAAAAAAAAAAACAAAACCAGTTTATAAGAATAGAATTAAAATCTCCTACACCATAATCTACTCCTCATATTTCTGAAGGTAAAATAGTCACTTTCTTCTTCACTAAAAGGGGCAAAGAGAAAGTTTTCCAGATTCTTTTTTAACAGTAGTTTGCTTCCAGGTTTCCAGGTTAAGCCCTTCCTTCTGCTTTAATCTTATCATATAATTTGGTTAATATCAACCTTTTTATTTCCCATACATATCTCAGGATCTTCATACAGGACAAAGAATATGATCATTTTCCTTGGGGGAAAAAAAAACTTGATTTCTACCACAGTTGGCCTATGTAAAATACTTCAAAAAATAAAATTTTAGATAACAAGTTTTTTGAAATTTCTACTATGCATAAGGAATGTGTACCTCTGTGAGTACTTCTGCATACTAATATGAAAATCTGCAAAAACGCAAGATTAACGAAAGCCAAAACAAAGAGATCCAAATCCAATGACATGCTACAAATCCATGAACTACAATTGAGGACAGGTAAAAAATAAAGACTGCAAAATATGCAAAAACAAATGTTTCATTAATTCTAATTCATTTTCATAAAATATAGACATCAACTTAATGTGGTTTTTAATCATGGCTCCCAGTGGACGGTATGTTCCTTAAGGGGACTATGAGATATTTCTGTGTGGAGGCATGTCATTTTTATATTGCTATATAGTTCCTTCCATATAGCAGGCCCTTAATATGTATTTCTGGAATGAAATACATTGCTTTGTGATACTGAAATCTGCCACCTTCCTTCTACTTTTTCCATCTCACAGCCAATTTTCAGTCAGTGCTTTTCTAAAAACTATTCCCAGGAAATGGTAATTAATCCACATGTTCAAGTACCCTAAATATTTTTAAAAATCCAGATAGGTCAATAATTGCCATCTCTTCTGGCCCTCTAATTCTAATCTTGGAATCAGCTACTCTATAAAACTATTTTCTTGGGGGCGCCTGGGTGGCTCAGTAGGTTGAGCGTCCAGCTTCGGTTCAGGTCATGATCTCACAGTTCGTGGGTTTGAGCCTCGTGTCAGGCTCTGTGCTGACAGCTAGCTCAGAGCCTGGAGCCTGTCTTCAGATTCTGTAAACTATTTTCTTTTTTTTTTTTAATTTTTCACAATTTTCCATCTTCCTAAATCCACTAAAATTTATAAAATCTGTTCCTGCAAAACAAATCCATGAAATGTTTACCAGTGTTTATATGTAAAACCAAAGCAATACTAATATTGCCATATTAGGAGTCAGAGATCTCTTCCAGATTTGATTAGGAAGCCAATGAAAATACAAGTCACTTAATTCAAAATTAATAATAGAGATTTGGATAGTCTGATTAAAGCAGTAACATTTTACATTTAGGTTAATTAACAAGCAATTTAGTAGAGTCTATACTTGTGGTGATCACTACTGTCTCAAACATCAGGTTTTCAAAAATGTTACTATAGACTTAGAGAATTCAAATTTGGGAAATTGGTAATATTGAAGCCTCTTATTCAGCTTTATTTTTTCCCTTTCAGTTCCTCAGCATCAACTTTGCACACTGGAGACATTATCACAAAAACCTATTTTAAAATAAATTAAAATATAAAATATTAATTCAAATGTATTTAACTCTTTAAATGTGACACTGATAGAGTGGTTTCTAACAGTCTCACATACAGGTCCATTCCAAGGCTTAAATACTGAGTGATGAATTCGTCTTATCTAAAAAATAGAAATGTTTTATTTTGGAAAGCCTAACAGCTAATTCCTTTCCCTATCTTCTTTTTCAAATTGGTCATACAGGCAGGTTTTTGAATTGGTTTTTCCATGAGTTTCTAATTTTTACAACATCTTACATCAGTTCCCAAAGGATCCTCCCATTACATCAACCTAACTTATACCGGGCATCCTGATCTTGTAACAGAATACAATAAAAGCCCCTTTGGCAACACAACCTATCTAACTTTCCAGTCTTCAACCCCATTTCAACACTATTGAAAATACTCTGTATAGCTCCCCAAATGCTAACTACATAAACTTCTTTAACCCTGCCACTCACTTTCCATTCATTCGATCTTAGCATAGCACCTACATAACCTTCCCAGATCCTAGTGCAAAATTTCTGAGAGTTACCATCAGTCCTGGCCAAAGAAATGGATTATGTCCTACTTCTCACTTCCTACAAGAACTATCCTAAAAGTAAACTAGTTTTAATCTCTACCACTGAAGACTGATTAATCACTACCACATAGTGAAGATTTTCATTAGTTTCTCAGTCTTCTGTTCCACAGGACAAACCTCACGTAACCTTATAAAATATGAACTTCATAGAATATGTACTCCAATTTTTTTCAGTTACAAGCAATATTGTACATAACACTTACATAACACTAGAGCTACTTTGCCCTACAAAATTTTTTTAATGTTTTTTTAATGTATGTTTGTTTTTGAGAAAGGGAGAGGGGGAGGGGGAGAGCGGGTGAGGTGCAGAGAGAGAAAAAGGGAGACACAGAATCCAAAGCAGGCTCCAGGTTCTGAGCTGTCAGCACAGAGCCCAATGCAGGGCTCAAACTCAGAAACCATGAGATCATGACCTGAGCCAAAGTTGGACATTTAACCAACTGAGACACCCAGGTGCCCCTGCCCTAGAAAAATGCTAAATGGAGTTATCAAAACAAATAAAATGCCACATACCTATATATAATACTGTTTCATTGAACAGCGTATTACAAAATATCTATGAAATATACCCAAATACACTATTGCTAAAGAATCCCAAATCTCAAATTTTATATCTGAGGCTAATAAAATAAGACAAATTAACTGCTCCCTACTCCGAAACAAAACAAAATTTAATCTGAGTCAAATCAGAGCAAACTATTTAAGGCTAGAACTGGACTTCTGTTAAGAGGTGGTCGTCTGGAGCAACTTACAAAAAAAGAGCAGCCTGTACAATATATATAAAGATGCAAGTACTTACGGTGTTAAACCAAAGCTTCCCTCTCACATCCTGTCTAAATTTAAGGTCATTTTATCCAAGTATAGTTTAGCGCTTAGAACTCAGTCTAAGAAAGAAAAGAATGCTACAACCATCAAAGAATGTTTCATAATGAATCAGAGACTTCTAACTCAACCCTAAAATAAAAATCATTAGATATGCACTTATTTCCATATAAATATTAGATATGCACTTATTTCCATATAAATATTAAGTGGTCATCTCAACTGTAGTTTGCAAAGCAATCTTTGGCAGAAATACAGATGCTGGCAGAGTTCCCAAAGTTAGAGGAAGCCAAAATTAGGCCCACACTAGATATTTCCGCTTAAATTTTAGAGCAAGATGTCTACGATTTATTATATTTTACACATTCTCAGATAAATCTGCCTTACATTGGCATTTATTCCCAAAGGTTATAAAACACATTATTTGTTATTTTTTGAATACCCACCTAACTAATATCCATCCTTCCCATCTGGTCTTAAGCATTAAGGCCATTTTCCTTTCTGAGAAAATAAATCTAAGTTCATCTTTTTATAATTAAGCAAATTAACTCTTGAGCTGCAGCATTTCTGAAGTTTCTAATTCCTCATCAATATCTAACTATACAGAACTCTCAATCATTATAACTGCCATATAAAATTTATACCTTCCCTGAATGGGCTCACCAGCTGATACCAGAAAACAGTGCCTACCAAATCACACTGCATATAGCAGGATCATACTAATAAAGATTGATGACACTCAAGAGCTTAAAAGACACCCTGAGATAATGATTTCATTAGCATTTCCAACTATATACATCTATACCAAGGGGTTCTCTGGTGGCATTTATCTGCAATGACATAGTTAAAGTCCATATATAATAATAAATGCAAACATATAAAATTTCAAAATAATTAGACAAATTTCATTTTACTTCATCAGTAACTGATTTGGACAATGAAAGTTTATGATTCTTCTCCTATCATTCCAAATTAAGTCTCAGTCTCTACCTAACAATCACTATGCTTTAATGCTTCTTGCATTTACTTACTGCCTCTCACTTATCTAAAGATATCGAACACAATCTAATTATCCTGCAGAAAATGGGAGATAATTAGACCAAAATTTTCACATCAATTTTTCCAGGACTATGATTTCTATGCCCTAGTCCTTTTTATTCTTCCTTTTTTTTTGGTGTAGCTTGTGTTTTCTATTTCCTCTGATATATACATTTTCATTTCTTTCAATGGATGTCCAATTCCTATCCACCCTTCATGGTTTAAGTCATCTTTCACCTCTTTAGAATATCTCCCCATGTAAAAAAACAAGATAATTCTCAAATTTATATACAGGAATCTAGAACAGCCAAAATACTTTTGAAAAAAATATATAAACAATATATAAGCTTGGGTGCACCCACCACCTAATGTCAAGAGTTACCATAAAGATATAGTAATCCAGTTTTGTATGGATGAAGGATAAACACATATAGTTCAAAGGAACAGAATTGAGAAACTAGAAATGGAACCACACGGCAAATATTTTCCACAAATGTGCAACAGATTTTTTAAAAATGCTGCTAGAACAATTGAACATCCACATGCAAAAATAAATAAATAGCATTAATCCACACCTTGTACCATAAACCTATAAGGATCATAAATTTAAGTGTAAAACCAAAAACCATAAAACTTGTATAAGAAAACATAAGAGAAAAATCTTTATGACCCTGGATTTAGCAAATATTTCTTAGATAAAACACAAAGTATGATCCATAAGAAAAATACTGGTAAACTGAATTATCATGAAAATTTAAAACTTCTCCTCTTTGAAAGATGAATGAAAACACATGCCCATGACTGAGAATAAATATTTGCAAAACACAAATCTGAAAAAGCACTCCAGAATATATAAGGAACTCTCAAAACAAAATTATTAAGAAAAACCTAATAAAAAATTGGCAAAACATTTCAGCAGGCGCTTCACCAAAGATACGCAAATAAAAACTAAGCACATGAAAACTGCTCAACTATATGCATTTGGGAAATCTAACTTCAAATGACAATGAGATATCACTACATACAATACCTAGGGCCAACAAGGATGCCACACACACATACCTGTCTTGGTGTGTATGATTATATACACATAAACACATATTCACTTGTATATATATATATATATATATACACACACACATATTCATACATACATACATACATACACCCAAACATACCCTCATATTTCACTGTGGAAAACAAAACAGTACTGCCACTTTGGAAGAGTTTGGTTGTTTCTCATCAAGTTAAACATACTTTTATACAACCTGCTATTTCATCCCTAGGTATACACCCAAGCAAAATAAAAATTTATGTTCACACAAAAAACTGTACATAAATGTTTGCAGCAACTTTATTCATAAGCCCCCAAACTTGAAAAAAACTCAAATGATCTTCAACTGACAATTAGATAAACTGTGGTATATTCATATGACGAAATACTACTCAGTTACAAAAAGGATCAAACTAATGATAAACACGACATGGGTGAATGTCAAATACATCATGCAAAATTTAAAATATCATTATAATATTCAAGGTAAGTACAATGTAACTCACCATAATAAAGGCCATATGACAAGCCCACAGCAAATATACTCAATGGTAAAAGCCAAAAGCTTTTTTTTCCTCTATAATCAGAGATGCCCACTCTTGCCACTTTCATTCAACATAGTACTGAAGTCATAACCAGAGCAATTAGGCAAGAAAAATAAAAGGTATGCAAACTAAAAAAAATAACTGCAGATGACATTATATATTAGAAAACCCTGAAGACTCCACCAAAAAACTGTCAAACTAGTAAATTCAGTGAAGTTGCAAGACACAAAATACACAAAACTGTTTCATTTCTGACTTAATAAAGTATGAGAAAAAGAAATTAAGAAAACAATCCCATTTACAACTGCATCAAAAAGAATAAAATACCTAGGAATGAATTTAAGGAGACAAAAAATTAGTACAACGAATTCTACGACACTGATGAAAGAAACTGAAGATGACACAAAGAAATGGAAAGATAGTCGATGCTCATGGATTGAAAGAAGTAATATTGCTAAAATGTCCATACTATCCCAGAGCAATCTACAGATTCAATATAATCCCTATTAAAATTCCAACAGCATTTTTCTAGAGAAATAAAACAATTCTAAAATCTGTATGGAACCACAAAAGACCCTGAATAGCCAAGACAATTTTGAGAAAGAACAGCAAAGCTGGAGGCACCATGATCTTTGATTCTGAACTATATTACAAAGCATTAATAAACAACACAGTATGGTACTGGCATAAAAAAATATGTAAATCAATGGAACAGAATACAGCCCAGAAATAAACCCACATATATGATCAATTAATTTACAACAAAGGAGCCAAGAATATATAATGGGAAAACTGTGTTGGAAAAATGGAATAGTCACATGCAAAAAAAATTAAACTGGACCTGCATATTACACTGTATACAAAAATCAACTCAAAATGGCTTAAGGACTTGAACATAAGACTTGAAACCATGAAATTCCTGGAAGTTTCTTGACACAGTCTTAGCAACAATTTTTGGATTTGACACCACAATCAAAGGCAACAAAAAGCAAACATGTGGGACTACATCAAACTAAAAACCTGCTCAGTAAAGGAAACCAACAAAATGAAAGGACGCCCTACAGAATGGGAGAAAATATTTGCAAATCATGTATCTGATAAGGAATATCCAAAATATGTAAAGAACCCATACAGCTCAATAGGTAAAACAATCCAGTTAAAAAATGGGTAGGAGATCTGAATAGATATTTTTCCAAGAAACGTCAACAGATACATGACAAGGGGCTCAACATCACTAATTATCAGGGAAATGCAAATCAAAACCACAACTGCTCTCATCAAAAATATAAGAGATAACAAGTGTTGGCAAGGATGCAGAGAAAAGGGAATCCTTGTGTACTGCTGGTAGAAATGTAAACTGATGCAGCCACTATATAAAACAGTATAGACGCTCTTTAAAAAATTAAAAATAGAACTACCACATGATCCAGCAATTCCACTTCTGGGTATGTACCCAAAGAAGCAAAATCACTATCTCAAAAAGATATCTACACCTCCATGTTCACTATAGCATTATTTATAATAGTCAAAATATGCAAACAACCTATATGTCTCTATTGGCAGATGAGTGAATGAAGAAAATGTGGTAAAACACACACACACACACACACACACACACACAGTGAAATGTTATTCAGCCATTAAAAAGGAAGAAACTCATTTGCAACAACATGGATGTATTCTAAAGGCATTATGCTAAGTGAAATAAGTCAGGCAAAGACTGTATGATCTTATACATGGAATCTTTAAAAAATGAATTATAGACACAGAATAGACTGATAGGCAAAATGAGTAAAGGGGGTCAGAAGGTACAACCTTCCAGTTAAAAAAATAAGTCCTGGGGATAATGTACAACATGGTAGCTAGAGTTAATACCGTAGTATATACGGGTACCTGGGTGGCTCAGGTGATCAAGCGTCAGGTCATGATCTCACAGCTCGTGAGTTTGAGCCCCATGTCGGGCTCTTTGCTGACAGCTCAGAGCCTGGAGCCTGCTTCGGATTCTGTCTTCTCTCTCTGCACACACACTCTCTCAAAAACAAACATTTTTTAAAAAAATTTAAATACTGTACTACATATGTTAATGTTGCTAAGAGAGTAGATCTTTAGGTGCACCTGGCTAGATCAATCAGTAGAGCATTAGACTCTTGAGCTTGGGGTCAGGGGTTCGAGCCCCATGTTGGGCATGGAGCCTATTTTAAAAAAGAAGAGAGAGTAGATCTCTAAAGTTATCACAAGAAAAAAAACCATCTAACTGTGTGTGGTGATCGATGTTAACCAAACCTATTGTGGTATTCATTTCATAATATATACATATATAAAATCATTATGCCATACAACTAAAACCAACATAATGTTAAAGGTCAATTGTATCTCAACTCATTCAGGACTATGTAATGTATGAATCCACTTATAGGACACTCCAGAATAATCAAAACTAATGGGACAGAAAACTGGTAAGTGGCTGCCAGGGGCTAGGGATGGAAGGAGGGTAGACTGAAAAAAGGAATAAGGGAATTTTGTTATGTGAACTAGATATACTGATTAATTTATAATTACCCATAATATTGCCATCAGAAATACACTCAGGAAATAGAGTAATTTAAGCTTTCCTGTCTCTTGGTAAAACAGAAGTTGGGGAAAAAACAGCTTTACCATCCAAAAACTACTAAGAGAGTAAAAAAGGAAAATTAACTAACAGAATGTATGATTCCCCTATCTGTAACTTCTCCTCAAGGCATTTATAAATATGTTAGCCTACAAATAGCATCTATTGACTAGCAAGTAAAAATCACACAAATTAAATCCACAGCATTTTGCAGAGTCTTGGTAACTTAATATCAAAGAGTCACAGTAAGTCAACTTTATTATTGACTAATAAATGCCAATAGAGCTGCTGTGACCTGGGCTCTTTGAAAAGTAAAACCCTTCCCTCCTCCCCACCCCCCCGCCCCGTCTCCAATACGCACAAGAGAGGGGGATTATACGCAGTTCAGGGTTGCTAAAAATTATCATGCTAAGTATGGAGAGACGGTGTTGTACAGGAAGGCAAAGGAAAGATCATGGAAAGTTCAAACTTCTGTTTTTTTTCCTGACTCTCTTCTATAGATCGTTTTCCTAATATAAATCTGTCAACCATAAGATAATAAACATGATACTATCTTGGTTGCCTCCTTCTTTCATTCCTTTTTACTTTCGTCGGCTCAGTAGCTTTTCTTCTAGTCACACTCCCAAGTGGGCCCATGGTATTCTACAGAGTCAGATGTCACATTCTTAAAGAAATTATAAATGCCTTAACAGCTCTGTACTTATATGAAATATAAAAAATATTGTCACTTCCCACGACCAAAAAGAATGAAATCTTGCCATTTGCAACAATGTGGATGGAACTAGAATGTATTATGCTAAGAGAAATAAATCAAAGACAAGTCAGATGAACACAGGGGAAGGGAAGGAAAAATAAGATAAAAACAGGGAGGCAATCCATAAAAGACTCTTAAATACAAAGAACAAACTGAGGGTTACTGGAGAGGTGCTGGGGGGGGTTGACTAAATGGGTGATGGGCATTAAAGAGGGCACTTGTTTGGATGAGCACTGGGTGTTATATGTAAGTGATGAATCACTAAATTCTATTCCTGAAACCATTATTACACAACATGTTAACTAACTTGGATTTAAATAAAATCAAAAAAATAAATAAAAATATTGTCACTTCCCAGCATAAAAGCAAACTATAGCACATCACTGATTGCCATCACATTTAACCCAAGCTTTCCAGCATGCACAATTATAATTACTAGTGACAGATCCAATTAGTATAAGATCCAATTCTAAAATGTGTACTCATAGTCTTCTTTGAAATTGAGCGAATCCACCTAAACTATCTCTAAATTCAGGACTCTTAGGGTCAGCAACTAGCTTAGGTTCTAGCTCTAAAATAAATCCCTTCTAGGGGCTCCTCGGTGACTCAGTTGGTTAAGCATCCAACTCTTGGTTTTGGCTCAGGTCCTGACATCATAGTTTCTGAGATCGACCCCTGTGAGCGCAGAGCCTGCTTGGGATTCTCTCTCTTACTCTCTCTCTGGCCTTCCCCTGCTTGCATAGTCTGTCTCTCTCAAAATAAACAGATTTTTTAAAGTTTAAAATAAATCCCTTCTATCATAGTTTGAAAAACATATGTGAAATGCAAATATGAGATACATGAAATACATACAAGGTAGAAATCTGGACTTAAGATTATTCCATCTGGAAGAATGATTTTATACCTCAGAAGAAATGCAACAAACTCCCAAATTTACCCTTCTGAGAGTTAAAATTCCTACTCAGTGATACTTGGCTACTGTTTTAGAAATGTTTCTAAACTTGGCCATCCCAAATTTCTACTCAGAAATTTCAGAATTACCACAAATTAAATAAAAAACACTACAGTTTAATGTATACATAAATGGCTACATTAAAAGCATCATAAAATGTATAAATTAACACTTATTCAATGAAAGACACTAATTTTTATACATGGATACATCAAATACAGCAATGAAAAGAGCTATAGCAATTCAGTTCCATAAAACTAATATAGACAAATGAATTACCTTAAGGGAAAAAAAATTCCTAAAATTCAGTTTCTTCAAGATTCTCTTTGAAAAGGGGAAACTAGAGTGTAAAAAATATACCAAATAATAAAGCCCTATGTTCTTAGGAGACAGTTCTGAAATGAACAAATGAGAAAGGACTCTCCAGTGATGGTTAGGAAGTGATGCCAGTCATTCCAGAATGGTGACAAAAATATGTATAATAGTAACTAAGAAGCTATATATTCTTTACAATGTTAGTACAATCAACTTTAACCAATTTTTTTAATTTATTTTTGAGACAGAGAGAAAAAACATGAGTGGGGGAAGGACAGAGAGAGAGAGGGAGACAGAATCCTAAGCAGGCCCCTCACTGTCAGTGCAGAGCTCCTGACGCGGGGGCTCAAACTCACAAATTGTGAGATCATGACCTGGCTGAAATCAAGAGACGGATGCTTAACTGCCTGAGCCACTTAGGCACCCCATATTTAACCAAATTATTGTTTATCCTTCCTTTGAAGATAAGAATAATCTAGGGAAGAAATGGGCAAAAGACATGAATAGACACTTCTCCATAGAAGACATCCAGATGGCTAACAGACACATGGAAAAAATGCTCAACATCAGGGAAATACAAATTAAAACCACAATGAGATTCCACATCACCTGTCAGAATGGCTAACATTAACAACTCAGGCAACAACAGATGTTGGTGAGGATGTGGAGAGGAAAGAGGATCTCTTTTGCACTGCTGAAGGGAATGCAAACTGGTGCAGCCACTCCGGAAAACAGTATGGAGGTTCCTCAAAAAATTAATAAAACTACCCTACAACTCAGCAATTGCACTACTAGATATTTGTCCATGTGATACAGGTGTGCTGTTTCAAAGGGACACATGCACCCCAATCTTTATAGCAGTGCTACTGACATGTATATGTACACGTGTATACACACACACACACACACACACACACCCTGGAATATTACTTGGCCATCAAAAAGAATGAAATCTTGCCATTTGCAGCTACATGGATGGAATTAGAGGGTATTATGCTAAGCGAAATTACCCAGTCAGAAAAAGACAAATATCATATGACTTCACTCACATGCGGAATTTAAGGTACAAAACAGATGAACATAAGGGAAGCAAAAATAATATAAAAATAGGGAGGGGAAAAACAGAGGCTCTTAAATACAGAGAACAAACTGAGGGTTGCTGGAGGGGTTATGGGTGAGGAGATGGGCCAAATGGGTAATGGGCATTAGGGAGGACACTTGCTGGAATGAGCACTGGGTGTTATAAGTAGGGGACGAATCACTGGAATCTACTCCTTAAATCACCATAGCACTATATGCTAACTAACTTGGATATAAATTAAATAATAATTTTTTAAAAAGATAAGAACTAGCCTCTAATAAAACCTGTAACTCTTTCTTATTGATAACAACCTATTGTAAGTTTCCTTTAACAACTACCTTAAAATTATATTACTTAAACATATAGGACTATTTAAATCATTATTTAAACGAGTTTTTCAAAATTACATAAACTATAAAATACTACAGAAATAAGGTTTACCCAGAATCTATCAGTTGGTTCTAATACGCCCAGCATCTGTGCCAATCTACATTTCTACAATAATGCCAAATAAAAACATTATGTTAGATCAGTAATAGTGTGGATATTTACTTTTTTGTAGCCTAACCAGAAAATTGGTAATCTATATTTAGTAAAAAAAAAAAAAAAAAAAAAAAGCATCTCTCTAAAAACCAGAACAATCTATTCTCCACTTGTATATGGGCACTAATTCAATTTTTTTAAATTGTTGAACATTTATGTATGTGGGAAAGCATTCAAGATGTACTGCTAACTAAAAACAAAACTGATTACATATACCATAATCCCATCTTTGTAACAAAACAACCTGTATATACAAAATGTGTACCAACTTAAATGAAAAAAGGTAGGAAAGAAGGATAGAATTGTGGGTAATTTTTATTTTTCTTACTTAGCTATATTCTCTAACTTTTCTATGTTGACAACGTATTGTTCTTATAATAGAAGGACTTTATTAATTCAAACTTTATTTTTTTAGAGAAGTTTTAGGTTGACAGCAAAATTGAGCAGAAAATACAGAGTTCCCATATATTCCTTGTCCCCACACAGTACCTCCCCCACTATCAACATTTACCACCAGAGTGGTACATCTGTCACAATCAATAAACCTTTATGACACATCACCACCCAAAGTTCATAGTTTATAATAGGGTTCACTCTTGCTATTTTACGTCCTATGGGCTTTGACCCATCTGTAATTATAAGTATCTACCGTTGTACCACTGTACAGAATAATTTCACTGTCCTATAAATCCTGTGCTCTGCCTATTCATCCATCCCTCTCTCCTCTCTAATCCCTGGCAACCACTGATCCTTTGACTGGATCCACTGTTCTGCCCTTTCCAGAAATGTTATACAGTTGGTAATCACACAGTATATATCCTTATCAGACTGGCTACTTTCACTTAGTAATATGCATTTCAGGTTCCTCCATGGCTTCCCATGGCTTAATAGCTCATTTCTTTTTAGTAATGAATAACATTACCTGAATATGCCAGAGTTTATTTATCCACTCACCTATTAAAGGACATCTTGGTTGCTTCCAAGTTTTGGCAATTCTAAATAAAGCTGCCATATCCACCTGTGTGCAAGCTTTTGTGTGGCCATAAGTTTTCAGTTCATTTGCGTAACACCAAATGAGCCTGACTGCTGGCTGGATCATACAGAAAGACTGTGTTTAGTTCTATAAGAGACTGCCAGTCTTCTAAAGTGTCCCGTTTTGCGTTCCAACCAGCAATGAAGGAGCTCCTGTTGCTCCACATCTTCTCCAGCATTTGGTGCTGCAAATGGCTTGTGGCCATTCAAATACATATGTAATATTTTGTTATTATTTTAAATTAATAACTAAAAAGGCATCTGACATATTTGAAGATACATGTGAAACTTTCACATTTTTAATAATAATCTTTGACAGGTATGTGTGGGTGGCTCAGTCGGTTAAGCACCCAACTCTTGATTTCAGCTCAGGTCATGATCTTAGTTTGTGGGAGCCCAGCACTGGATTCTGTGTGGACAGCATGAAGCCTACTTGGGATTCTCTCTTCCTTTCGCTGCCCCTCCCCTTCTCGTGCACACACGTATACTCCCTCTATCTCAAAAAAATAATCTAAAAAAAACTGACATTAATTCTAATAATCTAGCATGTTATCAATACTGAGAAAGTTATATATTACCTACAGACACCTGCAAAATATGAAGATAAGTAACAATTTTGTACTCTAAAAAATACAAAGATGAATAAAAGGAATTCTACCCAAGAAAGGTAATTTTAAAAAAGTTAGATTCACAAAACTAATGAGTCATGTAAAGGGATTACTGTCCACTTAAACATCCACATTTTCCTTGATCAAAGGCAGTGTATTTAAGCATTTTTGTGAAAAATGTATGGTTATAAAAGCCTAAAACCATAGAAGTAAAACTGTGGCATATAATTTCTCTAAGGTTTATTCATCTGTTGCATTTACATTTTCCTGAAGCTTTTTCCATATTTTGATTAAGGAAATTAACCTGATTTTCCCTGAGCATAATTTAAGCTATGAATGAAGGATATTTTTAATCTATAAATCACTCACATACATGCATAACAGTATTTTGAAAAACATGTTGATATAACAAACTACGTCTAAAGGAAATGCTAATGTTTTTAGAGGTTCAAAATCATATTCTTCCCAGAATATAGACACATACACATCTGAAATATAAACATTATATCTAAAAGCATGTTTTAAAAACATACTACCAATAACACTTCATACTGTATTTATTCTTCAGTTCGTTAATTTTCATTCAAATAAAATACCCTTCCATTTTTTTTTTTGAAGAGCCTAAAGTTCACTTATAAATGCCCCTGAGGACAACAGTCTATCTCCAAGAAATAATTTTCTTTCTTGAGGTTGAAAATATTTGTTTCCCCAACCACCTCTGAGCACACCAGAAGAAGTAAAATCATCAGTGTGTGCTTCCCTGTTTCTCCTTCTTAAAACCAAAGTGTAATGACCAAAACCTTGAGGCCGGCATGTTATCCGTTGAAAATGTCCCTAGATGCCTAAATCCATAAATCCATGGCATCTATACAGGCAAGAATGAATTTTAAGACATCAGTTTTAGCTGCTGCCAAGTGACCAATCTAGTAGGCCCAACTACATCTACTGCATAAAACTTATGGTAGTCTAAAAGATAAATACTGATTAATACAACTGTCATGACTCCAAGAAATACTAAAATAACAAACCACAGTCTCATAGCACACACTGAAATCCTCTCTAAAAATGTTGTTCTCAACCAGCTGTGATTTTGTTCATTAAGGGATATCTGTCAATGTCTGGAGAAATTTTTTGGTTGTCACAACTTGGGGGATTTGGTGCTAATGGCACCTAGTAAATAGAGGTCATGGGTGCTGCTAAACATGACCAATCTCTTTGCTAATAATGGTTGTCTATTACTGCAACAATGTTTCCTTAATTTTTGGGGGTATTCACAACAGACTCAGAGCATACTAAAGTTTAAGCTGGGCACTTGCTGTGACGAGCACAGAGTGCTGTGACGAGCACAGAGTATTGTATGTAAGTGATGAACCACTAAAATTCTACACTTGAAATTAATATTACACTGTATGTTACCTAACGAATTTAAATAAAAACTTGAAAAAAAAATAAATTGCATACCTGAGGCTATATTAAACTGTATGTTACCTAACTGGGATTTAAATTTAAAAAAAAATAATAATGTGTAGTGTAAAATGTTTATTTTATAATTTGCAGAGATTTACTTCATTCCCAAGTACATACATGTTTTGTAATGGTACATGAAAAAAAACTGGCTGGATTATTAATAGTTCCTCACTCTCCTAGACAATCAACAAATTAAACTCTATTTGTAGCATGTGCCTATTTCTGTGGTGCATATACCCCCATGTGCACTTGTGGTACAAAATTTCCATAATTTGAAAGGCAGATTTCAAGCTGTCAAGAGGATGCCCAGTAACCTATCACTGTATTGTATTTCAGAAGAAAATAACCTCAAATTATTATTAGTAGTAAAATAAGTAGGAAATTATGAGTTTTCAGCATTTATTTCTAATATGGTTTGTTATGTAAATTACTTTTTAATAGGTTGGATTCAATAACTGGCTTGCAAAATTCCTGAAAAATTAACAACAAAATAATAACAACTGGTTCTTTCAAACCAGCCCAAACCAACTCTAGCATACCATGAAATATATTAAATCCTGACCTCCCTCTCCTGTGGATGCTCAGTTCCTTGGAGTCAATTCTGCTTCACTAAAAATTTCAAATCAAGCATCCAACTTGCTCCGTGTTCTAGTAGCAAAACTTAACGTACTTTTACTCTATCTCCAGGGAGGTTCATTCATTAAATAGTGAGACATAGGAGCTGTTCTTTATGAGAATGTGTCATCCTATTATATGAGAACAGAATTAAAATTTTAGAAATAGAGGGAAACAGATGATCATCTACGGTCCAATGGTTCTCAACCTTGGATAGCCTTTAAGAAACAGTATGATTCTATACAAGATCTTCCATAAAGCTGAGGTGAATGTTACCTAATATCAAAACCAGACAGCACATGAAATGTTTTTTTTTAATTTTAGCAAATCAAATCTAGTAATATATAAAAAGGATGATACGCCATACCAAGCGGTGCTTATCTCAGGAATACAAGGGCTAACATTCAAAAAGATCAATACGTATATTCAGATAAAAAGCATTTGGAAAAACCCAACCACCATTCCTTTTTAAGAACAAAGAACTCTCATTTAAAAAATAAAAGGGAACATAATTCAGCCTGATAAACGGCATCTATTAAAAAGCTACAGACACCATGATACTTCATAGTTAAGTCCTAAATGCTCTCCTGCCAACATCAGGAAAGGCAAAGACGTCTCCTCTCACTTCTATTCAACTTTGTGCTGAATATTGTAGTCCCACACAATGACAAGAGAAAGGTACCACAGGCACTGAGATTGCAAGGAGGAATTAAACGTTATCTTTGGTCTCAGACAACATGACTGCGTATACATAGAAAATGCCCCAGAATCTATAAAAAAAGATACCAGAATTAATAAATTCATCAAGGTTGCAGGATACAAGATAGAATTACCCCCCAAAATCTATTTTATTTCTAGATACGAATAAGAAGAAATCAGAAGCTGAAAAATTTTTTAATATTTATAATAACATCAAAAATTATACAACACTTGAGCAGGTGGGCGCCTGGGTGGCTCAGTCAAGTCTCTGACTTCGGTTCAGATCATGATCTCACAGTTCATAGGTTTGAGCCCAGTGTTAGGCTCTGTGCTGACAACTCAGAGCCTGGAGCCTGCTTCAGATTCTGTGTCTCTCTCTCTGACCCTCCCTAGCTCGTGCTCGGTCTCTCTCTCTCTCTCAAAAATAAAGATTTTAAAATGTTTTAAATAATTTTTAAAAAGTATACAATACTTGAAAAAAGATGTGCAAACATAGCATAATGTATAAAACTTGTTAAATCACTAGGCTGTACACCTGAAACTAATGTAACATTGTGTGTCAATTATATTCAAATTTAAAAAAATGTGGAAACCTGGACATTGAAAACTACAACACACTGCTGACAAAAATTAAAGAGCTAAATAAATGGAGACACACATCATCTTCAAAGAACAGAAGATTCAACACTGTTAAGATTTAATTCTCCCCAAAGTGATCTATAGATTCAATGTAATTTCAATCAAATCGCACTAGGTAGATTTCTAAAACTGACTAGCTCAGGGGCACCTGAGTGGCTCAGTTGGTTAAGCATCTGACTTCAGCTCAGGTCATGATCTCATGGTTCATGAGTTCAAGCCCTGAATTGGGCTCTGTGCTGACAGCTCAGCGCCTGAAGCCTGCTTGGGATTCTGTGTCTCCCTCTCTCTCTGCCCCTCTCCCACTTGTGTAATCTCTCAAAAATAAATAAATGTTTTAAAAAATTAAAAAATAAAAAGAAACTGACAAGCTCATTCTAAAACTTACCTGAAGGGGTACCTGGGTGGTTCAGTCGTTATGATCTCATGGTATGTGGGTTCCAGCCCCATGTGGGGTTCTGTGCTGACAGCTTGGAGCCTGGAGCCTAAAGTCAGCTTCAGATTCTGTGTCTCCCTTTCTCTCTGTCCCTCCTCCGCTCACTGTGTGTGTGTGTGTGTGTGTCTGTCTGTCTCTCTCTCAAAAAAATCATTTTAAAAAAGTTCCTTTTTTTAAAATGGTGGCTCTGAATGGTGGCTCATTCAGTTAAGTATCTGACTTCAGCTCAGGTCATGATCTCGCAGTTCCTGAGTTCGAGCTCCACCTGGGGCTCTGTGCTGACTGCTCAGATTCTGTGTCTCCCTCTCTCTCTGCCCCTCCACTGCTCATACTCTGTCTCTCTCTCTCTCTCTCTCTCAAAAATAAATAACATTAAAAATTGACATAGAACTACATAGGACCTAGAACAAAACAACTTTGAAAAGGAAAAATAAAATTAGAACCTTACACTACCTGATTTCAAGAATTACAAAGCTATGGTAATCATGGCAATGAGTTAACATAAGGATAAACAGATCAATTTGAGAAGAAATACAGAATCTAGAAGTAAATAAGAACAATTAATTTACAATATAGGTGCCAATACAATTCTAAAGGGAAAGGATAATCTTTAATAAATAGTGCTGGGGCAATTAGATTGCCATATTCAAACAAATAAGCCTCAACTTTTACCTCACACCACATTCAAAAATTAACTCAAAATAAGTAACAATTATTAATTTACATGTATTATTAACTCACTAGTAATGGTAACTATTCTAGATTGTAGGAGTTTTCGTTATCTCTATTTTAGAGAAACAAGAAGCCTGTAAAGTAAAAGCTAAAATTATAAAACATCTAGAAGAAAACACAAGTGAAAATCTTAGTGATCATAAGTCTGGCAGCGATTTTTATTTTTAATGTTTGTTTATTTTTCAGAGAGAGAGAGAGAGAGAGAGAGAGAGAGAGAGAGAACGAGCGGGGGAGGGGCAGAGAGAGAGGGAGACACAAAATCTGAAGCAGGCTCCAGGCTCTGAGTTGTCAGCACAGAGCCTGATGAGGGGCTTGAACCCACAAACCATGAGAGCATGACCTGAGCCAAAGCCGAATGCTTAGCCAACTGAGCCACCCAGGCACCACTGGCAGCAATTTCTTAAGAACAGAAAAGCATGATCCACAAAACAGAAAATGTGAGATACCACTACACACCTACTAGAATAGTTAATATTAAAATGACTGACTAGGTAAGAATGTGGAGCAACAGGAACTCTCATACGCTGAAGATAAGGAAAAACAGTATAACTTTGGAAAAGTGTTTGGCAGCTTCTTCAATAGTTAAATATATACCTGTATGACCTAGACATCCCAGTACTATATACTTACCCAAGAAAAATGAAAACATATGTCCAAAGACTCAATTGATCTCCAATGTTCTTACATTTACCTATAATAACCAAAAACTGGAAACAACCCAAATGTCTACCAACAGGCTGGTAGATAATAAAATGTAGTAAATACAACAATGAAATATTACTCAGCAATAAAAAGGAATGACCCATTGATGATACGCATGACAACACAAAAAATTTTCAAAATAATTTTGCTGAGTGAAAAGAAGACAGTTTTTATTGAATCACTATTTTGCACACCTGAAATCTCACACAGGAACATGTTAACTACACTGGATTTAAATTAAAAAAAAAAAAAAAAACAATTTTAATTCCAGCAAGGTGATTCTTTAGGCAAACTGATTTTCAAAAAATCTGATCTAGAAGCAAGGAGGATAGAAGCATAGGAGGTCCAAACAGATACTGATTTTAAAATAGTCCAGCACAGGGGTGTCTGGGTGGCTCAGTCGGTTGAGCGTCTGATCTCATCGTTTGAGAATTCGAGCCCAGTGTTGGGCTCTGTGCTGACAGCTCAGAGCCTGGAGCCTGCTTCAGATCTGTGTCTCCCTCTCTCTCTGACCCTCCCCCACTTGCACTCTGTTGTCTCTCTCTCTCAAGAAATAAACATTAAAGAAGAAAAAGAAAAAAAAGGGAAAAGTATTTAAAAAGTAAAAAAATTAAAATAGTCCAGCACAATTTCTACATTAAAAAGTTGAGATTTAAATTCTCATTTTTCTTCATATGAATAGCCCCCTCAGAAACCCCAAGGATAGATGGATAGAGGATAATATGGCTAGAGACCCAGGAATACCCAAATCCTATTACTGTCATACGCTTAACGCCCTGAATCCACGTAACCTAAATGGACTACATAGTGACTCAGAAACAGTACGTTTTTCTGGCATAGTAACAAACTTAACACCTATTACTGTGCAGCTGACTATTCAACAAACTTAGAGACAACACAAGAGAAACCATGTTCCCATTTCTCTAACAAATTCTCATGCTAGCAGTTCTTTCTTTCATTTCCTACTTTTTCACTAACACAGATACAAAATAAGTAAGAAAAAATGGCTTGGGATTTTTTTTTATTTGTACTCTTATCCTCCAAATTCACTGTCAGCCTAACTCCAATAGTATTCACATCCCTCTTAGAAGCTGTAAGATATCCAGGCAAGCAAGAAAAAAGCCACAGTTGGAGAACAAAGTTTCCACCCTGTTATGTACTTAAGATGCTGTTATGTAGTCAAGACAGATCTATCCAATACATCTGGCATGTGTTCAGGATAAACATGCAAAGTCATTTGTCTATTCTCCAGCATGCCCTTAGCATACTGATCATCAAAGGTCACCGTATCTGACTGCTGCAAATTCTCATTTGAATTATCTTTTTCATTACAGTAAACCTACCAAAGTTAAGTGGAAGAGAGAAAAAAAACAAGAGTACTATATTCACAAGGATCCCTATAATTAATGTCAGAAAATTTACTTCAAGCATTCTCCTAAATTTCTAATCAATAACAAGTACTGCCCAAAGTATTCTCCTAAATCAATTGTGCAATCTGAAAATGAGTAAACAAGAATCCACAGCACAGAAGAATCTGTGTCTTCAAACCTACCAGAAATGAAAACATCTTTTCTGCTAAAAACAAAGTCAAGAGTAAATATGTTCAGACTCTGAGACAAGATGCAGGGGCAGCTGTAAAAAGATTATAGATCACCTAGATAAGCCACATTGTTAAAAAGTAAGCATATCAACAATTGAGAGTTCTTATCAAACTTGATAAATCCATTAGAAAAATTGGACTCAGCCAACTTGTTTAAAAGTGGGGGAGGGAGCAAAAGTAACATTCTAATATTTCATACAAAATAAAATACTTCACCCTTTTCCTTCTAGCTTCCAATTTCAGGCTCTGCCTCTCTAGTGGTATATAAAACCAAAGAATTTAATATTTCACAGATGTAATGTCTTGAGTAGATGTAAGCAAAAAGTCAATTGTGCAAAACTAAGAACCCTGCATTGCATCAAGAAAATATAAACAGTAATTCAAAAAAGAGTTTGGA
>CM053567.1:132042699-132196229 GCA_028646485.1 Cryptoprocta ferox | reverse complement strand
CAAAATAAAATACTTCACCCTTTTCCTTCTAGCTTCCAATTTCAGGCTCTGCCTCTCTAGTGGTATATAAAACCAAAGAATTTAATATTTCACAGATGTAATGTCTTGAGTAGATGTAAGCAAAAAGTCAATTGTGCAAAACTAAGAACCCTGCATTGCATCAAGAAAATATAAACAGTAATTCAAAAAAGAGTTTGGATTCTGTACCTAGAAAACTAAACCTGAGAGATAGTATCAATAAAAATTTAATGAATCTCTCTTCATAATGAATAGCTTTTCCAATTATTTTAGCTTTTCTATTTCTTTAGAAAATAATTAAATCTTGACTAATAATGAAAGTCTGGGAGTAATCATACTATCTCATACCTTTGACCTGAAAATAATACAATGCTTCATCATTAGATATACTTAGCAAGATATACACTTCGCATATCTTAGAACCAGAGTTTACAATTTGGAAAAGCCATATTTAATACAAGATTCTGTTAAAAATAGGGGAATAAAACAGAAAAGCCTTAGTAACCAAACTCTAAAACTTGATAAGGCACAAAGAAAAGCTCCATCCAGGGGAGGGTTCCAAAGTGCCAGCACCTTATTCTGAAAGAATTTAAAAGGCAGGGCCAACGCTGACTCATATTGATCCAATACAGATAGCATCAAACAATAGAGCTAATCCTTAACTTTTTGGCAGGAATAAATGACTAAGGAGAGTACCCACTCCACTCATACAAATTACTGCCAAGAAAGTGGTGCTTTGTACTGAGCGGAAAAGGTTGGAAGGGAAGGGGTGTCAGCTTTAAAATAGTTCCTAAAATAGTTGCTTAAAAGGATAAAGAATAAGAGAACTTACAAAGGCTTTGAGTCAAGCTTGATTCCAGGAAAAGGATACTTTAGCCCTATGTGAAAGCAAAAACCGGCCATTATAAAATACAGATACTCAGATTTTGTCAGCAGAAGGAAGAGTATTGTTCATCATTTCCCCACAAAGGTAGCAGAGTCTTTAACTTGGATTCCTACTTTTCTCCTGACAGGTAGATAACTCTGCAAAAGCAACAAAGCAATCTAAATATAAAACTCTTCTGAATTTCAATCCTTCAGTTAAAATGCCAACCTCACAAACTCATTAAAGGTCACAGAGAAACAAATTTCCTGTTTTGTTACTTAAAGTCATTACCTTCCTTCTAAGCTAACCAATACAGAATTTCCTTCTTGTTTTGAGGCTGACAAAATGAGGACAGTATACTTGCAACATACTAGGAACAACACAGTTACCCAGAGTCAAGGAACAGAATTTGATAACCACTTTCTAAAACCCGATTACACATAATCCATGCCTATTATTTCTCCATTTGAGAAAAACCTAAATATTTTATCAGCAATTTTTAAATTTTATTTTGAAGCTATTTTATAAAAAAAGAAAAAGTATAATGCTTATAAACATGTCAAAAAAACATTGTTTTTAATTATTAAAACTGTGTTCATTGCCCTCAAAACCTTATAGTCTAGGAAAGATGAGAAAAATGTAAACAATGATTACTGTATTATAAACATTTGTGTATTTCCCATCTCTTTTTAAAATGCACTTAAAGTTGTGCTGCACAAAGAATATATAACATTGTTTACAAATAATTGTAATTTTTTTAATGTTTACTTACATTTGAGAGACAGACAGACAGGCAGGCAGTGTGCAAGCAGGGGCGGGGCAGAGAGAGATGGAGACAGAAACTGAAGGAGGCTCCAGGCTCTGAGCTGTCAGCACAGAGCCCGACTCAAGAACCATCAGATCATGACCTGAGAAGT
This sequence comes from Cryptoprocta ferox, assembly GCA_028646485.1. Classification (NCBI taxonomy): domain Eukaryota; kingdom Metazoa; phylum Chordata; class Mammalia; order Carnivora; family Eupleridae; genus Cryptoprocta; species Cryptoprocta ferox. Next base: position 132,194,429 of record CM053567.1, on the reverse strand, counting down.
TGGACAGTTAACCAACTGAGCCACCTAGGCGTCCCTACAAGTAATTGTAATTGAATGAATGTGCATAAATTCCATAAAAGGCTACTAAGAATAAAATCCAAATAGAGAGGTAGTTCTTGACTGGTTTGATGAATTAACTGCGAAATGTGCTACAGGTTCTGTAACTCCAACTAATAGTAAAAATGGCCTAAATTTGTCTACAATTTATATACATATACTATATATGTATTAGTATGGGTATTGCTATCCCTTTCCTCTAATACCATTCTAAAAATGAAAGAGAGTTACAACTATTTCTCAAAAATATGATAATGTCGCATACACGCTTATCATCCTTTGTGTGTGTTGAATGGCTTTAGCCTTTATCCTAGCAAAATATGGCTGTCTCTCACACTCAAATTAAAAAATGTTCTTTATTAAAGATAAGTGACTTCAAAATTACTAAATCAATTTTCAATCCTCTTTTCGGTCAGCTCATCCTCTAGAATTTCTCTGACTTTAAAAATTGAGGACCACCCTGTGCTTCTTGAAACTTTCCCCTCCCTTATCTTCTGAATCAGATTATAAATAGGCTGAAGAAGACAGACTTGAGTGGGAGAGATAAGAAAACATGCACTGAATGCTAGTCTGTGTCCAGATACTGTGCTAGACTATTTGCATACATTATCACATTTAATTTCGCTAAAATTAAAATTTCATATTATTAATTCCCATTTTGCCAATGAAGAAGTTGAAGTACAGAGAAGTTGTGAAACATCTAACACCTCACTAAGTGACTAGACTGAAATCTGAATATGGATGACTCCAACCACAGAATCCAAGACTCCTCTACTAAACCATGACAAATTTAATTCTAAACATTTATAGAGAAATAAATAAATAAAACATTTATAGAGGGAAATGCAGAATAAGCTTATAATCTTGGGAGTGCAGAAAACTTTTCTAAATAAAAGACCATTAAAAAAAAGGAATGACAGATTAAACAATATAAACTCTCTAAGGCAAAGAGCAAAGTCATAAAGCCAAACAATCAAGAGGAAACTGGAGCAAAATCTCTAACATTTATAATGGATAATGAGGCAATGTTTCTAAAACATAAACAGCTTTTACAAATCAAGAAGAAAAAAATGTCAATATGCCAACAGAAAAATTAGAAGTGAAGGTCATGATCAGGCAAATCCAAAATATTGGCCAAAAGAAGATGAACAGAAATATAACATTTTAAAATATATATATATGTCTTTATTATTAGAATAGCAAACATTAATAATGTGAGTAAGAGTTTAGAGAAATAGGCATCCCGTTACACAACTGGTGGGAATATAATTTTATACATTTATAAAAGGTAACCCAACAAGATATTTCAAAATTTTAAATGTGTAATCATTGTAATCCAGCAAGTTCACTTCTAGAAATTTATCCTTTCAAAAAGTGTGAAGGTGCATATATGAATCTTTTCTCTGCATTATTGTTGATAATTGTCAAAAATAAGTTATTAATTACCAAATCAGTAGAGGACTGAATTATAGCATGTCAATAAAATGAATTACAATTCATCAATTAGAAACCATAATGTGTGGAAACGGAAAACGATGTAGCTGCTGTGAAAAAGTATGTCAGTCTTCAAAAACTTAAAATCAAACTGCTATGTAAGCCAGTAATTCCACCCTTAGGTATATATCCAAGAGAAGTGAACACCTATGTCCACACAAAAACATGTTCATAAAAGTTCACAGAATTATTTATAAGAGTTAAAACCTGGAAACCCAAATGTCTACCAGTTGATGGATGAGCCAAATATGATATACCCATATGACAGCATATTATTCAGCTATAAAAAGTAATGAAGTACTATTACATGTTACAACATGGGAAATAATCTTTAAAACATTACACTAAGTGAAAGAAGCCAGACACAAAAAGTCATATACTGTATGATTCCATTTACATTTAATGCCTGGAATAGGCAAAGCCCTAAGAGAAAAAGTAGACTAGTAGTGCCCAGCAGATAAGAAATAGGCAAACTGGAATTGCTAACAGGGAAAGTTTCTTTTGAGGGTGATGGAAATGTTCTAGAATTGGATAGTAGTGGTGGTTCACAACACAGTGAAAACAGTAAAACCACTGAAGTGTACACTGTAAAAACAGTGATTTTTTGCAAGATGGTGATATCTCACTTTTTAAAAAATGCTATAATTTTTTAAAAGCATGGGGCAGATCTACTGATAGATAAAATGGCCATAATGTTGTTAAATCAGAAAGCAAACATTTAAAACATTTTATAAAATTTAAAAACCTGATTTAAAAACATTTTAAAACATTTTATAAAATCATTTTAGTTATGCATATTTATGTGGTTATATATTGTACATATTGCCTAGAAACAGAGAACAGTTCATACTACTAAGAGTCTTAATCTCCCATGAGATAAGAGGACCAGGAAATTATGCTCTTCAGTACCATTTTTTTTATATAAGGAGCACATATTATTTCCAAAAGCAGACATGAAAAAATACTGCCATCTGAAGAAAAAAAAAGTATAGTACTGTGACAAAAATACACAAACCAGGACCAAGCAAAGATTGAAACCAGGACCTAATACAAGCAAAGATTACTAACCTGGTGTCTGGAAAAAAATTACATCACCACTTTCACTAATCCCTAATGAAAATTTAGTACCTCTTTCAATTAGAGCTAAAACACCTACCATGATATTATCAGTACCTATGATTTTGGTCACTAACATAAGTTTTTAGTTATTACATATACCTCGAAATATCACCTATATATATCACTGCTTCAAAATTATAGTTGTCATTTAGATTTGTAATTTAAATGTATTGATAAAGAGGCACAATATTAATATCACAAATGTTTTTATAGATTTCAGTATTTTAATGTAACAGGTTCCTTTTTAATCTTATTTTCTTTTTATTCACTTAAAATCTTGTTCTAAAAAGGCTCCACAGCCTTCTGCCAAAGGGTCCATACCACCAAACATCCACCCATACCCAAATATACCACCCATCCACAAGAGGCAGAAAGGGACATCAATTGTGAGGCTACTCTAATTATTCAGGCGTAAAGCAATTAGGGCCTAAATCCAGGCAAAAATAGAAATCATTCCAATTTTAATCTAACACTGAATTCATAATTTTCTTCCCCTAATTGTCTCTTCTTTCTGATTTCTCAGTCATCTGACTTCTTCCTTCATATTCAATTACCAATGTCATTTTATTAAAAGCTCTAGCTATCCCAACTGACACAGATCTATTTCTTGATTTATCACTTTGTTATTTTAAGTCTTTAAAAAAAAAAAAGAGGCTCCCTCCTCCATCTGATCTCAAATGATTCTGCATACCTCAACCAGATAATCTCCCTAAATAATTATTTCAACCTGCCACCAACCTGTTCAAAACACTCAATGCTCTCAATGTGTTTGATAGTGGTATTGATAATTATATGAGTCTAGAACCATATTTTCAGTTACTATTAATCAAAAGTAATATATAGCTATGTCCTATAAGTATCATCTAAAACAACATTATAACAAAATTCAGGCATGAATAAGAGAATCTAAATTTATAGATGTAAAAACCACTTGGCTAGTCTAGAGTTGAACCTAGGATAAAACTAAAATTCCTTACCTAGGCATTCAAACCCCTCCCTAATAATCAACCATGTTCCAATTTGCCTTATTAGCCTCCTTGTTTCTACTGAAGCTTGGGAAATTAACCAGAAGTTAACTAAATTTCTCTTTCCTACTTAAACCTGCACTTGTCTTTCTGCTACTATGTATTTGTTGATGTAATTTCTACCATTTGCAATGCCATTCGATCATCCATTATTTAGTAAATAGTGACTAAGCCCCTAATATATACTAAACACTCAGTACACTGAAACACAGTAGGAGTTTAACCCCTACAAACATATGGGCTACAAAGTGAAGTTATTTCTGCCCTTAAAAACTCAGTTTAATAGAAAAGTAGAAACAGAAACCAGGTAAATACAAGACAATCCAGTAAATGTTATGAAAAAGGAAGAAATGCACAGGATGCTAGGGAAGCACAGAGAAAGGGCATAAAGCAAGGACTGCAAGTATCATCAGGCAAGGTTTCCCAGAGTAGAAAGAATCTAAGGTGAATTATCAAAAAAGTAAAGTCATAAAGTGTACCGTTATTATAGGCACATACAAACCATAAACCAGGCTATCAGTCACTCAGCACGGCAAGCCTAGCGAATACGTTCAGGAGAGTAATAAATGATAAAACTGGAGAACAACACAAGGATAAGATCATGGGTCTTACATATAATCCTATGAAATCTCCAGTTTCTTCTAAAAGAAAGAAGCAGCAGCAGGATATCCTAGAAAGTACTCAGGTTTAGGAATTCCAATGATCTAAATCTGAATTTGAGCTCTGTCATTTCCTTGCTAAATAAATTTCATCAAATTTGCCTCTGTAAGGTTCAGTTTCCTCAACTATAAAATAGGGATTAACAATATCAATTTTGCCAAGATTCTAACAAGAAATCATGTAAATCTCCTAGCAGAGAGGTCAGCAAACTACAGCTTAGTTTGCCAGCAGCAAATGGTTTTACATTTTTAAAGGACTGTTGAAAGAATAAAATACGAAGGAAAAAAAAAAGAATATAGGACAGATATTAAGGTGACCCACAAAGCCATATTTACTATACATAAGGCCCTTTACATAAAACACCAACTCCTACCCTTAGCACATAGTATGCAACCAAAAAATATTAACTATAACTATTATTGAAGGATTTTAGGAAGGGAATTTAAGCTATGTCAAATGAATTTTTCAAGGATTTCTCCAGTCATGATGTATACAAAGGAACAGATGTTAAAGTAGCAAAAATGGATGCTGGGAGACAAGCAAGGAGAATGTTGCAGTGTTCTACTTTTTCCTTTCCTTCCTTATCCTAACCATAAAGGTGAGATTGATTAACTTCTACCTCCTCCTTATCCCTGTAGATTACCAACCCATATGTACTCTGTATGTTATAGCACTTAATGCTCTTTGTCAGCATATTCTGCTTACACTTGCTATTCATTTGGGCATAAATTCCTTCTATGTGTTAGTAATAAAAGAGGAAGTATTTTGGAGTCAAGTTATTCAACTTGTATGTCTCCTAATAATTAAAAACAGTAATGGCTAACACATAGTTACTATATATAGATATAGATATAGATATAGATATATATATAGATATACTATAGTATATCACATACTATAGATGTGCCTAAGCACTTTATAGGTATTACTTGGGGGACGCCTGGGTGGCTCAGTCAGTTAAGCATCCAACTTCCAGTCAGGTCATGATTTCACAGTTTGTGAGTTTGAGCCCTGTATTAGGCTCTGTGTTGACAGCTCAGAGCCTGGAGCCTGCTTGGGATTCTGTGTCTCCCCACCTCTCTCTGCTTCTCCCCTGCTCACCCTCTTTCTCTGTCTCCTTCAAAAGTAAATAAACATTAAAAAAAGTTTTATAGGTATTACTTGATTTAATTCTCACAACAACCCTTTAAGATAAGCACTATTATCTCTCCATTACAGATGAGGAAACTGAAGCATGGAGAAGTGAGTTTCCCAAGAGCTAGGAAGGAAAGGATAACCACCTGTAGAATAAGAATCATACTCCAATACACAGGATTTTCATGAAAGTGAATTTAGATTACATATTTAAAGGGAAGGGGATGGTTTTCACAGTCCTTAGTACTCAGTAGTCCAATAAATATCTGTTCCATTTCCTAGAAGAGACTATTCCAAACTTCTTATTCCCCAGAACCATGAATACAATAGCTGATAGCCAGTAGAAACTTCATATTTATTAAGTTAGATATATTTTTAAAGTGATTAAAATTTTTATACTGTTTCAACATTATCATTCGGTACATTATTCACAATAGATTATTTCGTAAATTGCAGAAGGCTGAACTAATATGAACCTATAACAGAATGTACTCATGACAGGTTTTTGGTTTTGTTTTAAACATTATGATCACACGGCAAAGGATATATAAAGATCTCAAGAAAGTCTTTGTATAAAGAGACATTTACAGTTGGTATACCCTAAATTTAGTTCTATTCTCTTAATAGTATTTGTTACTAGTACTACATAACTCTGATCTATGCTACTCATTTAGGAAATCTAAGTAATTTGGGGAAAAAAGATAAAAGGAAGATAGTGTTATTAACTTCTACTTTGTGTCACCAATTTCTATTGTTAATAAATAATATGAAAGCCCCAAATTACCTGGCATCTATTCAGTATGAATGATCAGTCTCTCACACAACAAAGGAAACCACTCATTTCTTCAAAAAAAAATTTTTATCTGCAATGAGATTTTAATGTGGTCTGAAAAAAATGAAATGTACCCTACTACAAAAGAGAATACAAAACAAAAAATCTATTACCACTTTCCAATTCTGACTTGTAAACAGGAAGATTCTTGGCTAAACCTAAAGTTACTTAACTTCTGAGATTTGTAACATGCAGAGAAATAACATTTTAAAAAATATTTATTGAATCAGAATTTAATTGCATGGAAACACAATTAAAGTTCCAAAAATTAAAGGGTAGTCACCACATCAAGTGAAACATAACCTTACTTTGCAGAGCAAAATTTCCTTAAAAAGCTATCAAGTTTTTTAGAAAACTTACAAAAACAAAGCTATTCATGCTGAAATATTTTGGGAAAAAGGCCGGTAACAACCAGGTTCAAGGTAAACATGGAATTCTTAATTAACCATACCCTTGGGATGCTGGGGTGCCTCAGTTGATTAAGCATCTGACTCCTGATTTCCATTCAGGTCATGATCTGGCAGTTCATGAGCTGGAAAGCCATGTCAGGCTCTGTGCTGACCCTGCAGAGCCTGCTTGGAATTCTCAATCAATCAATCAATCTCTCTCTCTCTCAAATTAAATAAATTTAAAAAAAAACACGCTTGGTATCACAAAAGTTTATTCCCATCTTTTAAATTTATAATTAGCTCTTCATTTATGATTCAGTATTCTCTCTGCTTCTTGTATCCCCCACCAAACTAGCTATTAATGTAATGGGGTGGCGGAATCCCCAGTTTTTACTGAATGTTTTTCAAAAGAAACAGTATTCTCCACCATTCAAGAATGTAAATTATTCAGAAAATCTTCAGTAAAGGATTAAGGACCCTCCAAATGTGCATATGGATCAATAGGAAGACATTAGAGAACATAAAGGAGTAGGGGGTGGGGGAGAAAATAAGGAAGAAGGAAAAAGAGGGTAGGGAAAGCTAGCCCCTCATTACTGGACACACTTATCTTCACTTTTATAATCCATATTCCATATTTCCCTCAAAAATGACCCTAACACCCCAAGATCCCTTCATGAGAAAAATCTTCAACAAACTAGGTATAGAACTTCTCGACCTAACAAACAGCATCTATTAAAACCCCACAGCTAACACCATACTTAATAGTGGAAAACTGAATGCTCTCCCCCAATTTCAGGAACAAGACCAGGGTATCTGTTCTTGACGCTTCTTTTCAACAATGTTCTGGAGGTTTCAGCCAAGATGATTAGACAAGAAAATGAAATAAAATGCATCCAGACTGGAAAAGAAGTAAAAACCATCTTTACAGATGACCTTACCTTTGTTATACAGAAAATCCTACTAATGAACTAAAACAGTATTAGACCTAATAAGTTCAGCAAGGTTGCAAGATACAAGATCAATACACAAAAATCAATTCTATTTTTATATACTTGCAATAACCCAAAGATAAAAACAATTCCATTTGCAATAGCATCTAAAAGAACAAAATATTTAGGAATAAATGTAACAGATTAAGTATAAAACTTAGACTCTAAAAACTGCAAAATATTATTGAAAGAAATCAAAGAAGATCTAAATAAATGGAAAGATCCCATGTTTGTGACTAGGAAGACTTAGTATTGTTAAGAAGGCAATGCTCCCCAAATTGATTACAGATCTGACAAAATTCCTATCAAAATTCCAGCTGACTTCTTTATAGAAATTGACAAGGAGATTCTGAAATTCATATGGAAATAAAGGACACCCCAAATAGCCAAAACAATCTTGAAAAAGAACAAAGTTGGAGGACTCACACTTCCCAATTACAAAAATATAGCAGTCAAGACAGTACTTGGTATAAGGAAAATCAAATATCAATGGAATAAAATTATAAGTCCAGAAATAAACCCTCATGTTTATAGTTAACTGATCTGAGAGAAATAACAAGACAATTAAATGGGCAAAGAATAGTCTTTTCCATAAATGGTACCAGGACAATTGGATATCCACATGCAAAGAATAATGTTAGACTCCCTACATCAGGTCATATGCAGAAATTAACTCAAAATGGATCAAAAATCTAAATATAAGTGCTAAAACTAAAACTACTAGGACAAAACAGAAGGATAAATCTCCATGACCTTAGATTAGTAAATGCTTTCTTAGGATGCCAAAAGCACAAGCAACAAAAAATTAAATTAGACTTCATCAAAACTTAAAATTTTATGCTCCAAAAAGACATCATCAGGAAAGTGAAAAGACAACTCACTGAATGGGGGGAAATTGTTGCAAATCATGCATGTCATAAAGGACTTGTATCTATAATATACAAAAGACTCTTACAACTCAGTGATCAAAAGATAAATAACAATTTAAAAAATGTGCAAAGGATCTGAATACGTATCTCTCAAATGTAAGTACATAGATAGATAGATGATAAATAGATATAGCTATACATATGGCCAATAAGCAAATGAAAAGACACTCAACATCCTTAGGGAAATGCAAATCAAAACCACAATGAAACACTACTTAACACCCACTAGGAGAGCTATGATCAAAAACACAGATATAGCAAACATTGGCAAGAATGTGGAGAAACTGGAGCCCTCCTACACTGCTGGTAGGGATGTGCAACAGTGAGGGTGCTTTGGAAAACAAAAGTTCCTCAAAAGTTTAAACATAAAGGCACCATGGGGTGCCTGGCTGGCTTGGTTAGTGAAGCATCCAACTCTTCATCTCGGGGTTGTAGGTTCCAGCCCCACACTGAGTGTACAGATTACTTAAAAAGTAAAATTTTAAAAAAAAACAAGGGGTGCCTGAGTGCCTTAGTCGGTTAAGCGTCCAACTCATAATTTCGGCTCAGGTCATGATCTCATAGTTTGTGAATTCCAGCCCCGCATCAGGCTCTGTGCTGACAGCACGGATCGTACTGGGATTCTCATTCTCTCTCTCTCTGCCTCTCCCCTGCTTGCACTCTTTCTGAAAATAAACATTTTTTAAAAACCTAAAAACAAAGAAGCAAACAGAGGTACTATATGATCCAGCAATTCCGCTCGTAGGCATACACTCAAGAGAGCTAAAAACTATGTACACAAAAACTTGTAAATGAATGTTCATCGCTGAATTACTTATAATAGCCAAAAAGTAAAAACAACCCAAATGTCCATTAGCTGATAAACAAAATGTAGCATTTATCCATAAAGGCATATTATGCAGCCATAAAAAGAACGAGTACTATAACATGGATGAACCTTGAAAACAAAGTGAAAAAGCCTGTTATAAAAAAAAACACATATTACACTACAATTACATTTGTATGAAATGTTCAGAATAGGCAACTATAGTCAAAAAGCAGATCAATGATTGCCTACAAGTAAGCACATGGGAGAATGGGGAGGGGGGAGATACTCTTAAAGGATAAAGGGTACAAAAAAGCTGTTACCAAAAAAACTCTCAATTTTTTAGTAGTCCCTGACCCACCCACCATTCAAGTTACTCCCTCTCAGAATGTCTGCAAACAGTTTACACTGTAGTAACTTGGGCTTGTTCATTAAATGTTTTGAAATAACTAAATTATATGTTGTATCTCCTCTACTCATAACCTACAAGCTTTGCAAGGGTTTCTTCTACTTCTTGCATACTTCTCTTTAGAACCAAGTGTAATAATGGATACAGAATGGGCCCTGAAATAAGGGCTTGAATTTTCAAAATGCAAAATATTAAACATATGTACCATGCAGCAGTTAACAGACTACTCAAAAGTCTTCCTTTTAGGGAATATATATATATATATATATATAGAACACTCCTCAGATTCCTAGCCAAACTGTTCAAAATAAAAATAAGGGAAGGAGAATACAGAGCTAAGGTTTCACATTACAATAATCTTAAGTAATGAAAGAATAACTTGTATTTCACTTAAAATTAAAGTTGTCTAAAGATAAAATTCACTCAGCGTTAGCGCAGTTAATCAAAGAAAATTGTAATATCTTCATCATGAAACATGAGCACAAAGTTAATAATTAAACCTTTGTTGTAATTTGATGATTTTATTGTTCTTTCTGGGTGAAGTCTCACATATATTAAGATGACTTTAGAATTACAAAAACACCAGCAGCAAACAATAAGACATAGTAAGGCCCACCTAAAAATTTCCTTAAAGTGTAAGTTAATAATAATATCTTATCCTAACAACAGAAAGTAAAAATTCAAAACTGTGTTTCCCAAGAAACTATAACCCAGAAACTGAAATTCAAAGTCAACTGATTTCAAAGTACAAAGAGAAAAGCTCAAACAGCCAGAACCCAGTAGACCACAATGAGACTGGATAACTAGACAGTAAAGGAGAGACCTACTAAAGGTTATAAAATCCAATTGTTATGTTCTCTGTAAAATTTCTCTCTTTAAATAGCATGATTTCACTTGTCATTCAAACTTCTCATAGAAAAGAGCTCTTCCTCCTCTTGTGGCTTTTACTCCTTCCTTCTCACCCCACCCTCTCCCCCCACCACTGCCCCAATTTTAGTCTTTGAAGATGGAAAGCAATGTTTAAGTATTATAACTCATCTTTTTGACAGAATTTCATAAATATATGCTACCATCTAAAACAACATCATGAAATGCCCCAAGCTGTCCACCATCTGGGGACTACATTCCCATCCCCCTTGCATTCAATAAGGCTCTGTGACAACTTCTCACCAATCAAATGGGTGCAGATGTTTGTCACTTTAAGTTTGGGAGTTCCTCAATGGCCAGTAAGTAGCAAGCAGGGCTCCAAGGCCTTAAAGAATGGTGGAGCCATAGATAGGAGGAGTCTGGGTCCCTCAAATACCACACAGAGGAAAGCAACAGCCTGCTAACCAGGAGCACCTGCACAGAACTGTTACATGTGAGCAAAATACAAACTTACATGTGTTAAGCCACTGAAATTCTGGTGTATTTATTATCCTACTTAACATTATCCAAAGTAATACGTACACAAAGTTTAAGTATTTCAATCCCCCCTAATTAAAGACATTTATAAGGGATGTTTTGGAAAGATTGTTTAAAAGCCCATTTAAGTAACATTAAATTTACAACAATTTTCCACCTTGATTTTGTTGTAACATAATTACTTTAAACAATGATAGAATGCGAAGTTCCACTGTTAATAACTTTTACTGTCCACATGTCTTAATATTTTAGTTCAGTACTTTCATGATTACAAAGAAATGTCTTCCTCACAACAGATGAACATAGGGGAAGGGAAGGAAAAGTAAGATAAAAACAGAGAGGGAGGCAAACCATAAGAGACTCTAAAATAAAGAAACTGAGGGTTGCTTGAGGGGAGGTTGCTGGGGGAAATGGGCTAAATGGGTGATGGGCATTAAGGAGGGCACTGGTTGGGATTGAGCACTGGGTGTTATACAGTAAGTGATGAATCACTGGGTTTTGCTCCTGAAACCAATACTATATTGTAGGTTAACTAACTTGAATCTAAATAGGTAAATTTAAAAAAACTAAAAATATAAAAACCAAACAGAAAAGGTTTTCCTCAATTTTCTCAAATTAAAAAATTATTAAGTGTTTTAAAACAGTGTAATTTATGTCTAATTTGTAATATCAAATATTTGCTCTAGTTAAGGGTTAAATTAATTTCTATTTCACTGTTTTAATTTAAAGTATTAAAAATTATAATTTTAGTATATTTACTTACTCATTTTATTATCATCCATAATCCTTAAGGAAGAATTCTTCCCTTAAATATAACCATATGGCAGATTAATTCTATTCATTGTAAATGCACACACACCCATAAGACACACACTTGAACAAAACCATGACATTTTGCATTGTATTCTCCTTCACAAAAGTGGCAAAATTTTAGAGCTATACTAGGTTGTTTTTTTAAGCTTAGCGTTGCTGATATAAATATAAATAAGGCCTAACTGGGAAACTTGGCATTAGTAAATAGATATTCCAAACTTAAACCAGTGAAACTCCTCAACATCCTCTTCACCTTGCCCTCACCAAAAAAAAAAAAAAAAAAAAGAAAGAAAAAAATCCTCTTAACTTTCCATTGCCTTTACCTTAAACTGCATACCATTATTTTTTTCCACCACAGTACAATTAAAATTAAATGAAAAACACATTTACCACTCCAAACAAAATAATAAAAATGGAAAACTATTGAAAATTGAGGATTTTTCCTTAAGCTATTCAGGAAAATATTCCAAGAGGCTTTTGTTTACCAAATCAGTCAACATTAACTAAAGGAATTACACAGCAATTTTTTTGGCACTTACACTTTGTATAAAGGTAAACTCTAGTTCCTTGATCCATTTTAATGCTTGATTGTATGGGAGTATATATGTGCTGTATACAACTTAAGGCACTATTTCCAGACTACACAGCAAGAATTCATAAAAAGTAATGAAACTGAGCTGGCCTATTCAAAAACACGAGTAAAGAAAGTATGACTAGATCACCTCTATAAACTAATATACTAGGCTACTTTAACGACAGTCTTATTTCTAGGAAAAAGACAAAATACAACGTTGAAAGTTGTTTATATATACCTTATGTATATCAAAGGACTCTGAAATGTTCTATTGTGGTTTTTAACTCACAGTTACAGAATATTGCTCAGTTATCAAATGGGTATTTGTACTTATACATCATTTTTGATGCCCACAATGAGGGCTGCAAAAAGAATACTTAACTAAGCATCTACTATATGCCAAACAAGTTTTCTCATTCTACCCTCAAGACAACCTTACTATAAATGTACTATCTCCTTGTCACAAATGAGAAAACAGAGGCTAATAGACATTCAGTAACTTGCTAAGGTCAAACTAAGAAATATGGCTCAGCCAGAGTTCTGAGGTCTGTAAAACAAGTCCTTTTTTCCACTAAATTACATGTGTTGTTTTTCCAGCAGTGGTCATAGAAAACAGCTCTCCACTCCTATTCTTCCCTCCACCCTTGTTCCCAGTGAACAGCCTGGAACATTTCTCTGTGAAACCAGGTTTAGAAATGGAGCTATCTGGCCATTATATAGAGCATGGTCTACGAAGCGAATCTATCTCATGACTTTATCTACAGGACTTTAGCTAAAGGAGCTAACTAGATGCAAACGGAAAGAGAGTGGAGTAAAACAGATCAGCAAGTAATTATCCAAATACTAATTTATATTGGGGTCTAAAATGCACTGTACACCTCTTGGCAGATTGATCTTTACAGTTCCATTTTGCAAAACAGCTTTCCAGAAGCACCCACTGAGTAGACAAATAAAGGCTGCTTGATCTAGGTTTTGGAAACTGTGAGTGAAAACTTGTTTGTTTGTACGTGACTATCTTGATTGGCAATTAAGATAAGCAGAGGCAATAAGGTAGTATCTCCTCCTAAAATGTAGTTCTGTGCTTCCAATGTGTGCAAACGGCTCAGCTAAACTCCCTGAAAACCCACCTAAACAGCCTATCAGCTAAATAGGCCGAGTTAAGGACGATGACAGCTACAGTAACTTCCTCTTCCTCACCGACCTCCTCAGCTCGGCGCGTACACGCCTTTCCCCCTAGGAGGCAGGATAAAACAATTTCAAATGTACAAAATCGATCCAATCTCATCAACACCACAAGACTGGAAAGCCAGCTTCCATTTCTTCCCCCGCCTCTCAAAAAAAAAATGTTTATCTTAAAAAAATGCATACATCTTATCCACGAGAAAACAGGCAACGAAAATTGAAAACGTGTACTTAGTCCCTCCACCCAGCCTTCAGGGAAAGATGAAGAGAAGGGATCTCGACACCGCGTATTCCCGAGATTTACTGCTTTGATTCACTTTCCCTCAAGTCCCACCTTCGGCTAGGGGAAGAGCTTGCAGTTCGAACGCCAAAATATGCCTTCGCCTCTCCTCAGCAGACGCGGAGGCGGCCGAGGGAGACGGCAATCCGCGCGTCCCGCCTCCGACCCTCACCTGCCCAGGCCCGAGGCAGCGCCCTGGGCCCCCGCGGGCCCGGCGTCCCGGGAGGCGTCCCGGGAGGCGTCCGAGGAGGCTGGCGGGAGGCTGGCGCGCTGGCGGGCGGGCGGGCGCCGAGGCGGTTAGGCCGCGCTGCAGGCCGGCGCGCTTCCTGCCGGGCCCCGGGAACAGCCGCGCGGCCCCGACCCGCAGCTCTCCCGGCCTGGCTGCCGTGCGTGTGCCGCACACACACTCGCCCTCCGCGGCCGGGTCGAAGCCGAGCAGCGCTCACCTGCGAGGCACCGGAGCCCCGGCCACAAAACAGGGGGTAGGGGGAGGCACGCCACTCGGGGGTCCCAGACACACGAAATCCACCCCTAGAGTCCCGGGCCCTGGGCGCGGACAGCCCCCCCCCCCCCCCAAACACACACCCCGGAACCTTCGCCGCCTCCGACAGCGACACGGGTCAGCCCCACACCCGACACACACCCACTCGCTCTGGGTCCTCAGGCCGCCTCCCCGCCGGCCAGAGTCCCAACTCGCACACCCACACGCACATTTGTCCCTCTCCCACCTCATTTCCCAGAGGACACGCTCCTCTTCCCAACACTCTCGATTCTACTCGGAGGCACAAAAACACTCTACCTCATTCTCTTCCTCTGGCCCATAAGGAGCAACAGCAGCCATTTCCCCGCGGCAGGGGAAACACACACACACAAACACGCGCGCGCGCGCACCAGGCCCCCACAGATGCTTCCCCTCCGAAGCCGCGGCCGCAGACGCAAACACAAACACCCACGGGCGGGCCTCACTCCCGCCCGCCCCGAAGGGAAGCAGCCGCGACAGGCAGGGCCCGGACCTGGCTCGCGGGCGAGTGGGCGCGCAAGGCGCCAGGGCCTGGGGTCGCGGAGGGCCTTTGCCCCGTCCTCACCTGCATTCAGCGCGCCGGGGTCCGGGCGGCGGCGGCGGCGGCGGCGGCGGGGCGGCTGGTGCTGGTGCTGCGGCGGCGGGGGAGGCGGCGGCGGCGGTGGCGGCGGGGCTGAGGGCAGCAAAGACATGCAGGCAGCCCGCCGGGGGGAGAGGCACCGGCCGGAGGGGACGCGGGGCGGGCGGGCCGGGCCGGGCCGCCGGAGGAACAGCAGAGGCGGCGGCGAAGAGGACTGCTGACCGGAGCGAGGAGACGGACGGGGGCCGGGGAGGGGACGAAGGGTCGCGCCGCCGGGTTTCGGGGACGGTGACCCTGGGCACTCAGTAGAGGCCCCGCGGCCGCGGCTGCCGACGCGAAGGCCCCCCGCTGGAGGAAGCTGCGCCCCCGCAGCCTCTGAAGCCGCGGCAATTACTCCAAGAGCGGCGCAGAGCCTGGCCTTGGCCTTGGCCTCCGGGCGCTGGGGCTGTCGCCGCTGCGGGGGTTGCTGCTGCGCCTGCTGCTGCCGGGCCCAAGGCTGCTGCACAGAGACGCTGGCTTTCGGTGCCTTCGCTCTCGCTCACACACGTTCACACCCCCGAGGGCCGGGGGAGAGGCGTCCGCGCGATATCGGTATTGAGATTAATAACAAGGTGCAGAGAGTGCGAGAAGGAGGAGGGTTGATTGACGTGGAGGGGCTGGCGATAGTCAGTCACTCCCCTGATGGGGGGGGCGGTGCGGTGAGGGGGAAGGAGGCGGAGCTCCAGCCCGGTGCCTCGGCCCCACCCCCTGATCATCGCGTTTGGTCTTGGCGCGCGTGCGCGCGCGGCTGCCAGGCGTGTTACCCATTTTCTCCTTTACCCTTACTGCTTTTTTACTCTCTTTTCTTGGGTTGAGTGACCAGCCGAGCTGGGAAGACTGGTAGGGTATCAAAAACGCACGTCAGATTGGCGAGCCCTCCTCCCCCTGTGTTCGTGCCTGGACTCGGCGCTGTTGACTGCATGCTCTCCAGAGGCTCCCTAACCGCGAAGCCGAGGGCTGGTCTGGGGAGCTAATAAGACTCCAGGTGAGGTGAAGTGACGGAAGGAAAGCTTTCCTGACATCTTCGATGGTTGTTTTTTTTTAACGTAAAACATCTGTTAAGTTGTAAAAGTAAATAAAAGAACCTGTGACGCTCTGCGATAACCCCCATCGTATTTATTTTCTAATTCGCCCTTCTCGCGATAGAATTACGTTTGTGTGGCAGTGCCCCCTACGGAATGAAAACATCAAAATGTAAACTAGAAAGATTAATGTTTACTTGGTGAATGTGGCCTTGACATTTTAAATTTCTGTGGCTTAATTATGTTTTTGTGGGTCAGCTTCTGCTTTTACCACCGATAGTCCAAAAATTATACCAACTCTAGAGGCAGAATAGTGATATTGCAGTTTTGCACAATCTTTCAATGCATGCTCCCGACTTGTATACTTAAACAACATTAGGGTATATTAGCAGTGGAGCGTATTCCCCCCCCCCCCAAATGCGTGTTTTTTCCAACAGAAACATGCGTACTAAGCATGTTGTGTTGGTTGCAATTAATTAGGCCTTATTGAATGCCAAAGGCCTCCGTCTCCTGGAGGGAAAGGTGTGGTAAATACAAATCATCATTTAGCCAGAAGTGATCAGACATCAAGAGTTCACCGTTGCAAAAGAACCATTGCACCACTTTCATTTTTGACACCAGAAAGTGAGTGATTGAAGAAGCCCCTTATGACATAGAAAACTGTAGGCTACTTTGTTTTCCACCTGTGTTGTTTCTATTTTCCTCTCTAGCATCTCCATTCCATCTTAATAGATGGCAAAATGGCCTTAATCCTGGAAGAAACCTCACTCATTGCCAACCATCTTCAGTTCTCTGATATATATGAATAGTTCTCTATGACTTTGTAAGCAACAAAGAAACAAATCACTTCAGGAGCCCAGAATAGTAAACCTGCCTGAATGGCATTTTGCCACAGCATTTCTTTCTCCTTGGCACACACTCTTCCCCAAGGAGAAATACTACAAAGTGTTGAAGAAAAGAGGAAAATAAGCACCTGAAAAATACAAAGGTAATGATGGCATATCCTCGAAGATTTAAGCTTCTTGAAATACATATAGATATATAAATTCCTGGCTATTCATTTATATATAATAAACAAAGATCTATGGAGGGGATATTATGTTCCAGACATATATATTTAGCCTCAGAAACACAAAGATAGGCATATGTAGGCCCTATTAACTAGCTCACAATCGTTGTAAGGGAAACTGTCTCTAAACAGGAAATTCTCACAGAACAACCGGAAATAAAATTATGAAAGGTAACACAAATAGTCACAATACCCAGGAGGATAAGGCCAGTGGGCACTGGTATTTTTACTTGAGCCGTGTGATATCTGTCACTCTCACAGGCTGACTAGCAGTAGTGCCTGAAGAGGGGATAACCTTCCTGGACATTAAGGAAGCAATAATAAATGGTGGGGTTTGCTGGTCCTGAAGCTCATATTTATACAGGGGATATTCATTGATGGCCTCCAAATTTTACATAGTAAATTATCACAATCCATTGAATAATTATAATTGTGACATACAGAGTTAAGAATAATGGGTTGTTGGGTTTTTTAATTTAAAAAAGACAACTGAAGGGGCGCCTGGGTGGATCAGTCAGTTGAGCGTCTGACTTCGGCTCAGGTCATGATCTCACAATTCATAGGTTCGAGCCCCGCATCAGGCTCTGCTGACAGCTCAGAGCCTGAAGCCTGTCTTAAGATTCTGTGTCTCCCTCTCTCTTTGACCCTCCCCTGCTCACACCGTCTCTCTCTCTCTCTCTCTCTCTCAAAAATAAATAAAAACATTAAAAGAAAAGACAACTGAATGCAGATTAAATTTAAATAATCTCTACCCCCAGGAATGTTCTCTTTGTACCATAGCAAATGTATTGACTCACTGAAAACAAAAAGAAAGCAAAACTTTTACATATTAATAAATATAACTATATCATCCAAAAAACAGATTTTTTTTCAAATAGTTGACATTGTATAGATGCTGAGAAATTAAATCTTCATTGATACTAAAATACTAAGATTCCAGTTCAAAAGACATTCCAACAATAACAAAAATTAGCACGCCATTTTTAAAATGCAGTTTTATAGTAGATCAAAGTTTGCAACAGAATAGTAACTTATTTTTGATGTCTCATTTCATAAGAATTTTTCATGTTTGTAAAATATTGCAATTTTTTATTAAGATTAAAAATAAGAACACAATAAGAAAGGCTTTAAACAAAAGTGATTATCCAATTGAAAGCTTCTGGCGTAAGTAAGGCCTTTTTGACCAAGTTGGTACTAGCAGCACTGTGTAGGTACAATTTGTTCTGAAACAACCCTTAAGTTTATGTGCATTGTTACAGAATTGTTCATTCCTACTCAATAAAAAAAAAAGTACTTGATGTTCTAGTGACCATCTGTGTCTTTTCCAAATTAGCAATAAATATTTGATCTGAATATATCTGATCTCTGTTTTTTCTGTCAGTAGCACATCTAGCTGGACCCATAAAATCCTTGAGAACCATGTTCTTTTACCTGTTTCCTGAAATTCTGTTGAACAGCTTGCTCAAAAGGTAAAGACTGAAAGTTTTTTATTCAAGAACATTATCACTATTTGATAAACAATCAAGTAAATTTGATTTTACTGATTTCAATACACACTTTTATATTAATCGCTATATAATTTTTCAAGAAAAGTATCACATTTAAATTATTGAGTAAGATGTAATTAGTAAAATAATTAAATGTAATTTACCTCATACTCCTTAGTACAACTTTTAAACAAGTGTTAATCAAGATGATCTTGAATTTTTTCTTCCCACACCTCCTGACAGGGCATCCAAACTATATTCCAGTGACATATATTCCACTGAACAATACTCTTCTCCACCTTCTCATCTTTTACTCACCTTATTCCTCTTTTGTCTCCCTCTATCCTCATTACTTTATTTCTAATATTTTTTAGGTACCATCTACCGTGGGTATATTCATCCAAGAAAGGTGACTTTACTAATTGCCCCTGCCCCTCTCTGAATCCATCAACTCTCTTTTTCCATCAACCTCCCCTTTGTTCCTTTCTCTAAAATGACTATGGATGACACCAAGGACCGTCCCACCACCTTAGCCAAAGATGAAATTTTCCACTATTATATAGTGTGCCATATGATATGTTAGCCCTAGATAAAATGGCAAAGTAGGCAAAGTTCATCTTGGTGCCCTCCTGCCACCTCTTTCTATATTTCCCATGTCGAGTCCCTTGATCTCTGAATATTCGGAATCTCCACCTCTGCCCCATCAACATCAGCACCACTCTTTCTACTTCTCTTATTCCAGAAATTTTCTAGTTTAGTACTACCATTATCAATAAATGTGTAGTGTTTCAGTTTTTCAAGGACTTGCAGGCACCTGGCATGCTATCCAATTAATAAAATCAATTATTCAATGCTATATTCCAAGGATCCTCATGCGGTCTTCAAAGGTATACTTCAGAAGCCACCTAGGGTACACACAGGGGACCAGATAGGTGGGACTTCAACTAGAAAGCTTGTAATGTTTTACATAATGACCTTCTGATTGTCTCCCTGGTAACTTTCCTTTTCCTACAGTGTTCTTTTCTTTTGGGGAAACTGTTCCTGCCTGTACGAGAAACAGGTGACTCTAGTGGCAGCTGCAGCTCAGTCCCCCAACTTCTTGGCTAGAGGGTGGGCATATGACTCAAGCCAAAGGAAGCAGAGCTCTTCCCGAGGATGTGTTCAGGTGAAGCTAAGGGAAGAAAGGTTATTCCACCACAGTGATAGCCTGAGAAAAGAAGGAAGTCTTGATAATGGCAAGTGGCCAAATACTGCTTTGTGTAGCATGAAGCCATTACACAGAGCTAAAAGTATTTCAAGAGAGCAAGTCCTGGTGGTGCCCCAATCTAGGTTTCCAGTCACCCATGAGGTCCAGCTGCACCTTTTCACATAGTGTGGTTAAATTAACTAGTAAATTCTCTTCTAGACTAACTTGAGTTAGACCTCTACAATCAAAACACCTTAATACATTGTGTTTCTGCATGAAAGTTTGTTCAAAGAAGGCTAACTGCTGCTAAATAAGTTTGAAAGTCACTGAACTAAACTATAATAAGACACTATTATTGGTTGAATCATAGTCTACCAAATGCTGAAGGTCACCTTGTCCTAATTCCTCATTTTCCACACGAGGAACCAAAGGCAAAGTGACTTGCTAAACATTACACAGGTGGTCAATGGCAAAGTCAGTATTAGAAACTGATCTCCAGATACCTTGCTCAATTGTTCTCTTCATTACACTATCCTCTCTCCTGTTAAATCCTCCCAATGGTATTTTTAAGAGGCAATTATTTAGAGACACAACCTTAATCTGAAAGAATAAATCACAACAGTAGCAATTTCACTTACTATTTAGTGGAAAGATACTCAGCTGCATGGAGGCCATAATAGACACCTTTCCCTCTTTAAGCTTCCCACATATTGTGCATATTGGACCCCAAACTCTGCATCTAAGATGGTCAGATCTACAAGTTTTAACTACCATTTCTACGCTTATAATTTCCAAATCTAGATCTCTAATCCAGAGTTCTCTCCACACATTCAGACCTACATTGTCAATCGTCAATGTCCTCCTGCATATCTCCACCCAGACGTATGTATGTATGAAATATGTATGTACATATTTCAAGATCAGTATGCCTAAAACTGAGCTCATTGTCTTTCTTCCAAAATCTATTCCTGATCTGTGTGACCCTCTCTCATTAAAAATGGTACCACCATGCTAAAACATTTAAAAAGTTTTTAATAAAAAAAATATTCTATTCATATTACTCTGCTTCTTAAAATATTCCAGTGACTTTTCATAATTTATAAACTAAAGGCCAATTTCATAAGCATATACAGCCATTAATGATCTGCCTCTCACTACCACCACCACCTGCAGCCTTTAACTATCAGCCTCTCTCTCACTCCCCTACTTCTAATAAATCACTTATTTCCAGAACAGAACATGCTCTCTTAGATATTTTTGCACAAGCTACTTACTCAGCATAGTATGCTCTTTCCCATTTTGTCCTCTTGAAATCATCCTTCAAGATTTAGTTCAAGCATCACTTCTTTGTGAAGCCATCTCTAAAAGCCCTACTGTGTATTTCCTTAGCACACTGTGCCCACTTTTATTACAATATATGTGCTTAATTAACTAGTAAATTCTCTTCTACATCCAAACTAATTTGAGGTAGACCTCTACAACCAAAACATTCAGACTAACACATTGTTTCTTCATATGGGTTCTTTTAAAGAAGGCTAACTCCTAATCAGTAAGTTTGGAAATCACTGAACTAAAGTACAATAAGGCATTATTATAGGTTGAATCTCATTTGTGGAGATGAACTAGAAAAGATTCCTTGTCTGTATGAATGCAGTCTATCAAAGCCCAGCCCACACTCCTTCTTGGCCAGATGACTATGTGCAATATGCAAATTGAGCAACCATATCATGGTATACTGTAATCATATATGTAAGTAGGTAACTGGCCTTCACGTCTTCAATTTAAGCCCTGTTTTTATTCCTAGCACATTACAGAATGATATATAATGCTCAAGGAACATCTTTATAATTAATTAATTACTGGTAACACTTCTTAAACCATACCATGTGGTCTCAATTAGCTGATATACAAGAAATTAGAAATAACCATAACAAAATAAATTTTATTTTTCTCTCACATAAAAGAAGTCTAGTAGTAGTCGATTCAGAGCTGATGTAGCACATCCATGGTCAGCAAGGATTAGTCTCCTCTCTGCTATTCTTAAACATGGCTTCATTTCCTGCCTCAGTGTCCAATACGGCTGTCAGGGCCACTTCATATGGTTGTGTAGTTTGTTTACTGCAAAGGCACCTGACCAAGAAGTGAGTGGGATCTGTATACTGCAAGGGAATGCAGTTGCCCAGAAGAGGAACTTCTCATTCATCTGTGTTTCTGTTCTGTTCACAGGTACCAAAGAGGTTATCCAAGATATTATGGTCATTGGGATTTCAACTATTCCATCTATTTTCCTGGAAGGGCAAAAATTATCCTGATTTCTAAGCACTTTACTAGAAGACCCACTTAAAAAATACTTCCTTAGATTTCATTGGCCCAACCTTAATGACAAGACACAACTAGTTGAAAGGGAAGCTGGGAAAGAGTGTTTCAGTTAAACTTGCTGCCACCATAAATAAAAACACGGGGCAGCTTCAGTATAGGTGCAGCATACATACAATCCATCATTTCAACATTGGATGGTTGATGAGTACAAAGAAATAGAGTTAAGGCATTGTACTGAGTTTCATAACTAAAAGTTTAAACTCTAACAAGCAAACTTAAAATTATGTTTATCTAAATTAAAGCAAGACACTTTCAATAAAACTTTCATGGTCTGCTTTTTGAAACCAATAATCAATCAGTCTCTCTCTCTCTTACTTTCTCTAAAAGGTCCATAGAGTTTATTTTTGGTATGCTGAACACTCTTATATAAATTCTATCAAGTAGAAGGATTCTCTTATCCTTTGTAAATAAAAAAAAAAGAAATTCCCTTAAGAAGAAAGTGATACTCCTAACCCTGTTACGTTAAAATTTTAGGACTGTGTATTTTGTATTTATATCTATATTTTTAAGCCAATGGTAATTAGTAAAGATGCCCCACTGCCTTTTTGTTCAAGGATCTTTAGAACACTTTTCCAAACTTAACACATTTTTCCTTCACTAACCTTAAATTCTACCCAAACTTGTTCCCTACATATACCCTGACTACTACTCTGTACCTTTGTTTGACATTGTTCTTGACTTTCACTTCTCAAAGTCTTAACTACACACAATCAAAACAAGAATATCTTTCAAGCACCAGTTTCAATGCTCCTTCTTTTGTAAAGCTTTACTCAATGTATCCCCCACAGCCAGGTATGTCTTCCTCCCCATCTGAATATCCAAAGCACTTTGAGAGAAGGGCCCCTGA
This sequence comes from Cryptoprocta ferox, assembly GCA_028646485.1. Taxonomy (NCBI): domain Eukaryota; kingdom Metazoa; phylum Chordata; class Mammalia; order Carnivora; family Eupleridae; genus Cryptoprocta; species Cryptoprocta ferox. The sequence continues at coordinate 132,171,205 of CM053567.1, read as the reverse complement.
CCTGTTATTTCGGTATAGAAATCCTATGGCTTTTGGAGTAAGACAGATTTGGGCTAAGACAGGGTACAAATTCTGGCTCTGCCACTCACTATACCAGACAAATTGCTTAACTTCATCTGAAATACAAGTATAATATGTACTTGCAAGGGTGGCATGAAAACAACTGAAATTGTAACTGCTAGGCCTGACAATAACAGACATTCAATGTTTCTTGACTAAATTAATGAGTATAGTATATAGACTTGTGCAGAGTTAAATTATTTTGAGTCATAATACTGTGAATTTTTCAAAGATACCTTCAAGGAGCAGCTACTGTACTTTCTTCCATAAGAATTTATCAGAAGTAAAAAATCATAAAAACAAAACACATTGACATAATTAAAAGACATACTCACAAGTAGAAAATACTTAAAGTATGTGTTTAATTCAGGAAATTTCTTCACCAGAAATCTTCAAGTAACCATAGCCTGAAAAAAATTGTGGAAATAGACACATCTGTTCGCACTGAATTAGGAGGAAGGAATGATGTGCTGTACTTCCAATTCTGACCTTAAATACTTTTGCTACCTTTGGCAATTTGCCAGGATTGTCATTTCCCAGCTTCTTCATCTATCAAAAATGGTGGAATAAAATCAAAACATTACATACCCTAAACAACTTATCTTCACCTTTAAGATACCTAGTGTAAACATTATGAGACATAATAAATAACAAAAAATGCTATATATTATTATGTCTTATAATTATGTTATTAAAATAAGACAATGGTCAAAAGAAGTCATGCCTATTTTAGCTCTCACTGCAATGAAGTTCTTCGTTATGAACTATAATGCCTTGTTTTCTGATAGAACATCTTAATCAGTTCACCAGAACAAACCTACCCACCTACCTTAATTTTTTCTGCCTCCCTTTTTGCTTTGATAGTATAGGATGTGCAATTGTCTTATCAACTAAGTTAATATTTTTCCCTGACCAACTCTGTTGGTGGATAGAAGAAATTATATGCTAATACATGGGTTGACCCAGATAACTGCTTTACCAAAAATACCAAATGTCACTGTGTTCTCATGCTAACTGCATTGAGGAGGATATGCCTTTTCGTTTTTCTTGTTCTCATCGTTCAGGGCAACCTGCAATCCTGTGCAGCAAGCATGAGCCAGAGATTGAAATCATAGAGAGATTATATGACGTCAATATAGGCCTCACACTGACATGTGAATCTGCTAATAAAGTTATATAGTCAGTAGCTACAGTGATGATTTTTCAGATAAGAAATGTCCATGAACTTCCAAATTTCCCCCAAAATGTAGATGTGCAGCCTCTGGATTTACTTTTGTTTTTATTTTGATTATGTGCTTTTTAATTAAAATAGAGAAATAGGAGTGCATAAAGAAACAAAGAGGTAGAAAGACAGGTACATTTTATCAAAATTATACTACTTGGCATGTTATTCTGAGAGCATGCATAGCACCATAATTTTCCTAAAGTGTTGTGAAGAATGATATCTCATATGCTCTAAAATTTCTATGGAATTTCTGTGAAGCATTTTTATATTTCTTTTAGAAAGCAATTACATTTTTCTGGGATTTTTCCTGTCAACAAAGTACCTTTAGTATAGTCTCTAAAAATATGTCCCATACTGTACTGAAGAGATTGTTGAAATAGCTACATTATTGGGCTGAAGTTTCTTCCCACAGAAAGGAAGATGGCCGGTTGGCTGACTTGCCCCACTGCATGTGAGAAGATGGAACAGTAAGAGAGAGAATGGTAGACAGGCAACTACAGGTAGAACAGAGGATGATGGCCACATCCTCATGGTGCATGGTTCTAAGGAGGCTCTGCTCAGATGTCCAGCTAACATAACATATTGGATCTAAAAACATGATCTCCTCCATCTGATAAAAAAAATAAAACAAAAATAAAAACTAAAAATGCAGAGCTGCACTTTAGACCCAGCAGTCCTACCCACCAGTAAACTGTGCTCTAGTTAGTTAGTGTCAAGCTCTCGCCCATCTGTCTGGTATGCCACACATCTGTCCTTGGGGCGCTAGTGAGTAAGGGGCCCAACAGAGAAAGGGTTCCATCCAACATTTCCTAGAATGGAGAATGAAGCCTAAGTCCTTTTTTCTGTGTGTCTTTAAGAGACAAGAAGAGTTTACCCTTGAACTGTGAAAGACTCCCATAAATAATTGGTAGAAGAATGGGGGATAGGAATGGGGTGGGGGAGAAACATTTTGTAGGAGACCAGAAGTCCAACATTCACTTCTGGAATCAAGACTCAGAAAAACTTAGCCTTGTCATATTCCCTTCCTAGTATACAGTCTGGTAAGTCATAGGGAAACTCATTTCCTTGAGGGCCATATATTTTGCTGTTGTTGTGAATAGCCCTTTATTAATGAATTTGCATTGTAGAAAATATAGACAAACAAAAGTAAAAACATTACATTGCCACTGGATGTATGTCTCCTTAATTTTCTCTCTCTATATATTTTTTAAACTAATGAACTCACACCATATATGCTGTTTTGTAGCCTGCTTTTTCAGCCTATCATGTCCAACTATTTTAGTAAATGTTTATTTTATATAACACATAGAATACAGTCTTAAAAATTCCTTAATGACACAAAAATGTCATTTAGAGTTGGTTTGTCCAAACCAGTCTCCAGTTCAGGACTACACATTGCATCCAGTTAATATGGCTAAGTCTCTCTTTACCTACTACTGTCCCTTTTTTTATGAACTTGACTTGTTAAAAGAACTGATACAATTGTCCTGGAGAATATCACACTTTCTGGTTTGTCTAATCTCTTTCTTGTGTTATCATTTGATTTATTCCACTCTCCCTTGTGTTTTCCGTAACTCGGCTATTATAGATAACATTTAATGAATTCAAATTAAATATTTTTGGCTAGAATACTTCATAGGTATATTCTGAACATTACGTTGCTTCTTATCAGAAGACACATATTATCTGGTTGACTCACAATAAATAATTTGATTTGGACCCTGGCTTAGAGTGCTGACATTCTGTGTAGCTCAATGACTTGTACAGGTAGAGACTTAATAACTCTTTGGTAAAACACAGACCTCAGTATTGTTTTTGTCCTTAAGAATTTTATATGTTAATCATTCATTTGATTTTAGAATCCATTATCTGACTGTTGTGTTTTTATTTTGATGGTAGACTTATCTTCATGATTAAGTTTTACTTTGCATGTTATTAAAATCAGATTATATCATCTCATGTGGAAACTGTGGCCAGAAGTACATTGTATGGCAGGGCAAATAAACTAGACTGTTAAAATTTGCAACAGATATTCCGCACGTTAAATAATTTACATTTTGAAATTTGAGATTTATATAATCTAGAATAACTCTTTAAGTGTTAAACATTAGATTTTTGGTTTGGGTTTTTTTTTTTTTAACTAATACCAACTGCTGATATGCCTACACAAAATAATTTTTGGTGAACTTCTACCAGTTGACCTTTAAAATAATCACTAAAGAGATTATGCCATTTTCTGAAATAGAGATAATTTTTTTATTTATGTTCTTTCCAGAATTATATGCCACTTTTTAATTCAGCTTCTCTCTATTGGTGGCCCAATCCCCCAAATAACCAGGAAAGCACAATGTATCTAGCCTTTCAAATAATCTAATTTTTAAATTTATTTTCCATCTATAATATCACATTCTGTGTATATCTACACTGTGCTCTATATTCTCATTGTGTTGTTTTTCTATAAATAACTTTCAGATAAAATATTTTAAACTGAATAGAGAAGCTGATTTTATGAAAACCTGATTTTATGAAAAAGAACAATCTTTTAGTGTGAAAAGAGCCTCTATTTCACTCTCTACTTCTAAAATGTATTTGTCTTTTTCTGACTGGTGTATTTTACTTAGCATTATACTTTCTAGCTCCATCCATGTCGTTGCAAATGGCAAAATTTCATTCTTTTACATGGATAATATTCCATTTTGTGTATGTGTGTATGTATATACATCACATCTTCCTTATCCATTTGTCAGTCAATGGACACTTGGGCTGCTTCCATAATTTGGTTATTGTAAATAATGCTTCTATAAATATAAGCGTGCATATATCCTTCAAATTCAAGTTTTTGTATTCTTTGGGTAAATACCCAGTAGTGCGATTGCTGGATCATAGGGTTGTTCTATTTTTAACTTTTTAAGGAAACTGCTTATTGTTTTCCACATGGGCTGCACCAGTTTGCTTTCCCACCAACAGTGCATGAAGATTCCACTTCTTCCACATCCTTGCCAACACCTGTTGTTTCTCATGTTATTGATTTTACCCATTCTGACATGTATGAAATGATAACTCATTGTAGTTTTGATTTGCATTTTCCTGATGATGAGTAATATTGAACATCTTTGTTACGTGTCTATTGGCCATCAGTATGTCGTATGTCTTTTTTGGAAAAATATCTGTTCATGTCTTCTGCCATTTTTTAATTGGGTTATTTGGTTTTTGAGTCTTGAGTTGTATAAATTCTTTATGTATTTTGGATACTAACTCTTTATCAAATATGTCATTTGAAAATATCTTCTCCCATTCTGTAGGTTGACTTTTAGTTTTGTTGATTTTTTTCCTTTGCTATGCAGAAGCTTTTTATTTTGCTGAAGTCCCAATAGTTTATTTTTGCTTTTGTTTCCCTTGCCTCTGGATACCTATCTAGAGAAAAATAGCTATGGCTGATGTCAGAAAAGTTACTGCCTTGCTCTCTTCTAGGATTTTTATGGACTAGGGTCTTATATTTAGGTCTTTAATCCATTTTGAATTTATTTCTGTGTATGATATAAGAAAGTGATCCCATTTTATTCTTTTGTATGTTGCTGTCCAGTTTCCCCAACACCATTTGTTGAAAACACTGTCCTTTTGGGGCGCCTGAGTGGCTCAGTGGGTTGGGTGTCTGACTTCAGCTCAGGGCATGATCTCACGGTTAGTAGATTCGAGCCCTGTGTTGGGCTCTGTGGTGAATGCTTGCTCAGAGCCGGGAGCCTGCTTCAGTTTCTGTGTCTTCTTCTCTCTCTGACCCTCCCCGCTCATGGTCTATCTCACTCTATCTCTCAAAAAAATAAGTAAATGTTAAATTTTTTAAAAAATGCACTGATTCAATCAGTGGCTCTTTAAAAAAAGAAAGAAAGAAAGAAAGAAAGAAAGAAAGAAAGAAAGAAAAAGAAAGAAAGAAAGAAAGAAAACACTGTCTTTTTCCCATTAGATATTTTCTTCCTGCTTTGTGGAAGATTCATTGGCCATATATTTATAGGTTTGTTTCTGGGCTCTCTATTCTGTTCCATTGATCAATGTGTCTATTTTTGTGCCATGCTGTTTTGATCACTACCTCTTTGTAATATAACTTGAAGTCTAGAAGATGACTCCAGCTTTGCTTTGCTTTTTCAAGATTGCTTTAGCTAATCTGGGTTTTTTGGGGTGAACCTATGCTATTAATATATATATTCTTGCCATTAAATCCTAGAGCATGGGTCTCAACCCCATTTAGATCCAACACTCCCTTCTAATAGCAAATATTTTATTATGCCTTCCTTATTATCCTGAGATGAAATTCATAGGTAATATATTCAATGAACATAAGCAAGTTTTTAAAAGCAATATAATGCATTAGCCATAAAATATAGGATGATAAAATAAAAGCAAGGCAATTTATAATGAAATAATATAATGAAGTGCTTAGACATGAGTTAATTAGAAGGCATAGTGAAGAAGTTAGATGCTCGTACCTATATGTAGTTTTAATGTGAATATCATGGCCAAAAAAGCAGACTGATATTCAGACGTGTTGACGTGATAGGAGTAACACTGTCAAGTGACAGAATTTTCCCAAAATGATGAACTATCCTTCGTAAAATGCCAAGGAAAACAACATACATTTTTTCCTACATTTACATAATAGCTGCATTTCTAGAAAATTCATATTAACCATGGGGGAAAAATCCTTTTATGTTCTAAGTAAAATGAAGTTCAGTTCTAGGTTCAGGTCATTCTACAGAGTTTTGTTTTTGTTTTTTTCTTGTTTACCTACACTAATGTCTAAAGGAACATTTGAAAATCATGTAGGATGCATGGCAGCACCTTTCTATGTGGAGGACTTTCCTGAGAATTATAGGACATACAGTATCTTTAGTTGCTGTCCACTAATCGCAAGAAGCACTCCCCATTGCCACTTCCATGTTTGTGTTGTCCAAAAACCTTTCCTACAAACTCTTAAAATGGCCCTATCCATGAGTGGAGACATACCAATTAAGAACAGCAGTTGTAAAATATATTTTAAAAATTGCTTAGCATTCCATTGAATTTACATGGCACTAGTGGATTACTATCTATTCACCAAATTCAAGGACACACTCTCTTTAAATCACTGAGTAATCATAATAGAAACCACTCACTGAGAGCTTACAATGTCCCAGATATTTTATTTGCACTTGCTTATTCAACCTTTACAACAACCATATCAAGGTAAGTACTAGTACTGTTTTCCCCCATTTTACAGATAAGAAACCTGAGACTCAAAGATGTCAAATAACCTTCTTCAAGAGAGCCAGGATAAAATCCAGGTCTTTTTGATGTTTAGATCCATGTGCTTAGCTACAACTATATATTGCCAGGTATCTTTTTTATTACTTCTTAGAGTAGCCATTCTCTTTCTGTTCAGTGCTTTTCTTACTTTTTGATGCAGCTTCTCTTCATAATTGCCTTTCCTTTTTGATCTTTCTAGAACAATTCTTTTTTGGAAATATGAGTCTGTTTGCCACTCCCTCCTCCCCCTGCCTTTTAAAGTGGAGATCTGTGTTAGGTTTGGATCTGCTACAATTGGTTCTAATTAATGTCCTTACCCCCAGGCGGTCTCGGAATGAATGACTCAGTATAACTGAGCAAATTTCATATTTAAAGGAGCTTGAGAATTTTTAACCTGAACCAACATGTCCAGGGAGTATCCTATTACATGTTCATTACCTCTTTTCCCTTACTAGCCATTAGCTTTTCAAGTGCTGGATGGTTGCTTTAATGTCACTATTGTCATCTGAAAATATTATTTCAGTGGTTATGAATAACGTCCTCATTAGTGGAGTGCTTTTTTCCTTCATTACTAGAATGGAAGTAATTTGAGGACAGAAAATGTATGTCATTTTGTTTTCCCTATGATATATTGTAATGCACGTACATAGTAAATTCACAGTAAATATCCACTGAGTGACTGCTTGAAGCTGAGTTCAATCTAATTTAGCACAATAATTATAAGCTAAACATGAACAGACTTCTTCACTTAGATCCTTTGTGTTTTGTTTTCCACACCTATAAAATGAGCTGAATTCACAGTGTTGTCGGGAAGACACAATGAGATATTTGTGAGTGTTACTACAACTATATTACCACATAGGAGACTTTTAAGGGTAGCTTTTCTTCCTGTCTATCCTTTCTCCACAACCTTTTCCCCTTCACAGAGTGCTTTGAGACAAAGTAATGAAGGTTCAAATTTTGAGCCTGTGTATGTACAGGTCTTTTTCCTTTCTGTATGCTATGCATATGGAACTTGGTGAGGTATCTAGACTCAATCTACAAACTTAGTTTTATATTATTCTTATTATTTTATTTTTTTAATTTTTAAAAAAGGTTTTATTATTTATTTTTGGGAGAGAGAGAGAGAGAGAGCAAGCAGGAGAGGGGCATAGAGAGAGGGAGACACAGAATCCAACGCAGGCTCCAGGCTCTGAGTTGTTAGCACAGAGCCTGAGGCAGGGCTCGGTCCCACAAACGCAAGATCATGACCTGAGCCAGAGTCGGATGCTTAACCGCTTGAGCCACCCAGGAGCCCCATTATTCTTATTATTTTAATAAACACAGAGCACATTTCCCTAAATATAAATGAAAGAGGAAACTACAGTATAGTAACTTTAAGATACAGAACTAACTTTCCCACCTGTACTATTACTGTATGTATGTATCTCTTGAGAGAATGTTCAGCTTATTGTGTTGTGATATAGTCTCAAGAGCTAAGTCTTCTTGTTGATCCTTGCCAAGGAAAGGGGTTACTCCTCAGACAGGAAAGTTTTTCTGAGTGAGTGGGCCCCAAATGGATATGAAGTAAGATTTGACCTCCAAAGGTCAAGGAATCAGAATGTTTGGAAGTGTACTCTTGGGTTATTCCTATTAAAGATGGCTCCCATGATCTACCATGTAGTAGCAAAAGGAGAGCCAAGAAGGAAGGACACAGATAAGATTTGTTTGATTTTTTGTTTTTTTTTTAGTTATTTTTTTTTATGTTTTTTTCTTTATGGGGGGGTGGGGCAGAGAGAGAGAGAGAGAGAGAAGAGAGAGAATCCCAAGCAGGCTCTATGCTAAGCCAGGGCTGAATCCCACAAGCTGTGAGATCATGACTTGAGCTGAAATCCAGAGCTGATCATGACCTGAGTGGAAATCCAGAGTTGAATGCTCAATCGACTGAGCTACCCAGGCACCCCAAATTCTGTTTGTTTTTTTCCGTTTTTGTTTTCCCCTTCGGGGTAGAACAGGAGCTTTGGAGACATGGTATAACTTCAACCCAAATTATTGACTTTCATGCTATTATTTAGATTACCTTTTGTTATTCCCAAATCTTTAATAGACTATTTAAGTTCATTATGGGAAACCAGGAGAGGGCCATTTGCCTATGCTTGGGCTAGAGTGCCAAAAAGGAGATCTGCATCCCCTCCCCAGTATGATTGTCTCAGTGACAGTTTAATGACTCCATGACAAGGGAAGGCCAGAAGAAAAAAGCATGGCCATGTGGTCCAACTATCTCCTGATCATCTGGAAATTCTTCTAATACTAAACTTGGAAGATCTGGGTTATAATTTTGTAAAGAAAACAGAATCTTAACATATAATTCATTGCTTTATACTCAGAGTCTTCCTCACACATCGTTCTCACGATGAATTTGTCAATGAATAAATGAGCCAGTATTTACCTAATGAGCTTTGTCTTGCTTTGTACCTATCACTGTGTTTCATAGCCAGCATCCAACATGCCATATAGGTAAATTTTATTCAGGTCCAACTCAGTACCTATTGAGTACCTCCTATGAATAAGGAACTAAGCTTTTCACTCTGGGAGACACATCTATGAATAAGATATGGCATCTTGCTTCAAGGAGCTAAAAATTTAGTGGCTGAGATAGACACAGACATAAATAACTAATTCTTTAATGTATAACCTCAGGGATATCTGAAGTTCCCTAGCTCATTACCTTTCTCTCTTTTTGTTAGCATTTCTCAATTTCTCTGTCCCTTAAGAACACTTGTACTTTTGTGCTTCATCTTCCTTGCCTGATTCACTCCCTTGACACCATTCTTATATTCTTTCCTATCAACAATTCTTATTGTTCTAATAGCTCTTTCCTCTCTCTTTTCAGTAAGCTTTAAATACATCCTTCTTGACTGGAGAGAAGACTCCCTGGGAGGCTTTTCTATGATTATCTCTCAAATTTGGTTGCTTTTCATTTTTTAAAAAGTTTTCTGTACTTTAGTTTGGCCATTCTTAACTTTTAATAGAATAGCCCTCTCTATATTTTCCCCAGAAGATAGTAAGTAAATGTTTTATTAGTAAAGTGAAAAAGTCTGTGCCAACCACTAGGTATTTATCCAAAGGATATAAAAGAGCTGATTTGAAGAGGCACATGCACACCAATATTTATAGCAGCACTATCAACAATAGCCAAATTATGGAAAGAGCCCAAATGTCCATTGACTGACGAATGGATAAAGAAGATATTGTATACACACACACACACACACACACACACACACACACACAATGGAATATTACTTGGCAAACAAAAATAATGAAAGCTTGCCATTTGCAACAACATGGATGGAACTAGAGTGTATTATGCTTAGTGAAATAAGTCGGTCAGAGAAAGATAAATATATAATTTCACTCATATGTGGAATTTAAGAAACAAAACAGATGAACATGGGGGAGGGAAGGAAAAACAAGATAAAAACAGAGAGGAAGGAAAACCATAAGAGACTCTTAAATACAGAGAACAAACTGAGGGTTGATGGAGGGGTATTGGGTAGGGGGATGGGCTAAATAGGTGATGGACATTAAGGATGAGCAATGGGTGTTATATGTAAGTGATGAACCATTAAATTCTACTCCTGAAACCATTTTTTAATTAAAACTTTTTTTTAATGTGTATCTATTTTTGAGAGTGAGAAACGTACAGAGCACAAGCAGGGGAGGAACAGAGAGAGAGGAAGACACAGAATCAGAAGCAGGCTCCAGACTCCGAGCTGTAAGCACAGAGCCTGACATGGGGCTCGAACTCACGGTGAGACCATGACATGAACCAAAGTCTGACGCTTAGCCAACTGAGTCACGCAGGCACCCCATCCTGAAACCATTATGACACTATATGTTAACTAACTTGAATTTAAATAAAGTTAATTAAAAAAAAGAAAAATCTGTGCCTAATTTTTTTTCCTTTAACACATAATCACATAATATATTATGGAAGCTGGTTGAAATTCTTAATGGTGGACGTAGGCACACTATCATGTGATCAATATTGCTTCATTAAAATCAGAAACAGTAAGCATAGTTACCTGAAATCTAAGTTGTGCTGCAAAAGTCCAACAAAGAGAGTTAAGGCAAGAAAGTATAATGTCATTCCAAACCTCTCCAGTTTACTCCAGTTTGGTGAAAGAAAGAAACTGATGTATTTCTTCACATTTTTAACAAATATTTTATTACTATATTTTTGATTTTGCATAGCACTTAACAATTTACAAAACTTTTTAATGAACAATCAGCTCATTTGATCTTTACAACAGCATCGTTTTGAAGAAATCAGTTATATTATCATAACTGTCATTTTTGGCAGATAAGAAAATTCAGAGATGCCAAATAATATCTTCAAATTCACAAGCTGTGCCTGTATGTGGCAGACCTAGGTCTCAAATTCAGGCATTCTTACCTTCAGAACAAGATTCTTCTGCCGATAATAATAATAATAATAATAATAATAATGTTATACATTATTTTACCGGGTCATTTATATTTAAATTTGTGTGTTTTTTAAAAAAAAATTTAATGTTTATTTATTTTTGAGAGACAGAGAGACAGAGCGTGAGCAGGGGAAGGGCAGAGAGAGAAGGAGACACAGACTCTGAAGCAGGCTTCAGGCTCTGAGCTGTCAGCACAGAGCCAGATGCGGGGCTCGACCTCATGAGCTGCGAGATCATGAACTGAGCTGAAGTCGGCCACTTAACCAACTGAACCACCCAGGTTCCCCAATTTAAATGTGGTTTTACCTACTTTGAAGTTTCTGAACCACAACCTCTATTGTGTAAATATTTTTCACTAACCCCTTATGATAGGAAATTAGTATAGATTATTTACATGTTTAACCAGTAGGACTAGAATTTTTCATCATGTAGAATCTAGACTTTAGTAACTACTGAAGGAGAGTGCTGTTTGAAATATAGAAGCTGGCGAAACCCAGGAGATGAACTCCATGGACCCAAATAATTGCATAATTGCATTGGACCCAAAGAGTGCTTTCTAATGAGCTCTGTTTAAGACTGCATAAAATGAAAACACCCAATTGTCTATGTCAAAGAATTAACACCAAATATGAAAATATTGGAGAGTTAAGGGGCTATTATATTATTAAATGAATATAGTAATGATCTGACTCTTCATTCAAATGAAATTCTGTAGAATTAGATATTTGTCTCAGTGAAACAGCATGGAGCACCTTGACAATTTCTTAAAGTCAAGGCAAATGAAGAGAAATCATCAGAGTTTTTAAATAGAAGGATTAAGTAGAAATGACAAACTAAAAATGAAGTAAAAATGAAAGACTTTATAATATTACTTCTAAAATTCTTCACTAGTCTCACATATGTCCTAAATTGTATAAAACGAAGTCTCAAAAGTCTCATGCACTTAACTGCCTGCCATACTGAAAGGCAAACTGCCAATCAACCAATGATAAACAAATTTTCTTAAACACTTTTCTTTTCCATGCCTCTCACATAAGACCAGACCCCAATTAACAAAAAAAAATTTCTTTCCAAAAGTTTAGGGGTTTTTTTAAGTTTATTTATTTTGATAGAGAGAGAGAGCGAGCGAGAGAGCATGCGTGTGCACAAGCAGGGGAGAAACAGAGAGAGAGAGAGAGAAAGAGAGACAGAATCCCAAGCAGGCTCTGTGTAGTCAGCACAGAGTTTGATGAGGGGCTTGATTTTACAAACCACAAAATCATGACCTGAGCTGAAAACAAGAATGGGTCGCTTAACTGACCGAGCCACCCAGGGACCCCCAAAGTTTATTCATGCTCTATTTTGTATATTTGTATATTTTGTATATTTATCTTAAAATATTGCCCTTTTTTTTTTTCAAATTTTGTTTTATTTTCTTGGGAAGCTTACACCTTCTGGAAGCTTCTTTCCCTGCTGTACTTCCCTAACCTGGATATAGACCCAGGTCCTGAGTTGACTCTGCTTAACAGGCTGCTGTATAATTTTGGAAAAATCTTTTCACTTCTTGGACCTCAATTTTCTTATCTATAAAATAAGAAATTTGGCCTTAAGATCCTCTCAGGGTATTCCTTCTTAAATATTCTTTGACAGAAAGCAAGCGTTCAGAAACACTCATTGAAGGAACAGATATTTGCCTATTCTTCACTTATGTGCTTGGCCTGAATTATGAGGGTCTCTTAGACACCAATAGAATGAGAGGGCTGCCTGGGAAAGGAGGTTTATGAGAGGCCTCGCCGCTGGAAGTATCCAACATGTGGTGTTATGATTCAAGTCTAGGAATTATTAAGGACCAGCTAAAGCCCTGTGAAGAGTGATGATCAAATGTTGATCCTGTGATTATTTTGAAGTTTTCAACTCTTGCTTTTATGGTCATCAACAGGACTAGGAAGGAGTTGAAGAGATATTTTCTCTGTATCATGCTACTCATATACTAGTATGGCAAAGAAGTACAATAGACCACCAGACAACTGGGAGAAGCCAACACTGGCAATACATTGCTGGCAGTCTTGGGTGGCTTAAGATTCTCTTTGATTCTCATCAATTATAGAAGAGGTTTGATTGTCAAATTTTCCGGTACTTTGGAAATTTCTACTTTCTTGGGTCGTCTATTATAATTTAGTGTGCAGAAAAACAAAGTCTGGATGAATAAACATGTTACCATTGGTAACTCTTCAGGAATGGGATTACTGGAAAAAGATTTGATTTTTATTTTATACTCTTTGGAATTATTTGTATTATTTTGGTTAATAAAAAATAGAATTTTAATGTGTTATTATTAACAATCCTAAACTGATAATAGGCTTGTCATCTAGACAATTCAGGCAATGGGTGTCATTGTCAGGCTGAAAAGAAAAAAATTATTCTATAATTTCTAGAGTAGATTTTATCGCAATGGCTTAAGTTTATAGGTATTTGGAAGAAAATTATTTTCATTTCCTTCCTCTTCACAAGTATTTGATTATTTTATTGTATCCAGGGATTTCTGCGTATTTATTTTCTCAAGGGAGAGACTTAATACATATATTCTTAGCACATAGCAAGTGATCAATAAATGTTTGTTGAAGGAATAAATTAAATAAACCTTAATATTATTCTATTTTGAAATCAGAATAACTTTCAAAATAGAAGGATACCAATTTGGGCTCTGAAACAGTTTTTTGTTTTTTTTCTCCTAGTAACTTAAAAGATTTTACAGTATTCTCTAAAAGTTATCTTTAACATTTTTCTGCTTATTTTCAGGGAAATGTGACTTAACAAATAAGTTGATTATGAAAAAAAAACCTGACTTGACAAATAAGTTGTAGATGATATCTCAGTTTCTAAAGGAATGATTAAATAAAGCATTGTCTGTTAGCAAAGCACTTACATATTATTCAGTTAGCAATTCCTCACAACTACTCTGGTGCCATTGTCTGAGTTCAAAGGGAGTGATTAAGTGAATGAATGGATGAATGAATAATTGGTTTGCTTAAGATCCCAAAGGTAAGGAGTGCAAAGACAAGTTGGTGTTCACTGGCCCTGTCTCCCTTGACTGTCCCCTCTACCCCTGTTGTCTCCCCAGAACAAAGGAGTAGAAATGCAGTGCTTTCTTCCATGGCTGGAGTAGTGGGTCATTTGTAAATGCTTGGTAGGAAAACATGAAAGACTAAGCCAAATAAGAAATGTCTGCTTGCTACAGGTATGGGTTAGCATGTTGGTTTATAACTTATCTATAGTAAATATTGTGATCACTATTAGCTAGGCTTTGCACTCTTTTTTTTTTTTTAAGCCTTTGCACTCTTTAAATGCACAAACTCACATTTCTTTTCCAGTGCCAAAATATAATTTCCTTCTGTTCTATGCCTAGGAAGAGAGAAACAGAGGAGAGACAGAGAATATGAGCAAAGCTTAAATGGATCTGAATTACTGAGATTTCTTTGCTATATTTTATTGAATTTCACATTTTAAGATTGATGGAATGGTTTTTACTGAAAAAAATTGGTTTTGACAGATATACTTTGAAGGAAGGACAAATTAAACTTTTGGTTGTAGGTCGGCTTTAAGTAAATTTGTTTTCCTTTCCTTGTTACATTTTTATCGAGTGTTTTCCCATAGCTTTTTGGAATTAACCAAATTTCTCTAGGGGGAAACTTGTTTGCATGCAGAAGTGAGGTTTTTTTCCTTACTTCATTTCATGTTCACATGAGTCTTTATTCAATTTCTTTGGCTTTGGGTATTTCCCTCTCTTCACCTTCTGGTTCCAACTAGCATTTTCCCTTCCACCTATTGTTCATGCGAATGAGGCGTTCACAGTTGCATTTACAAAATGTTCTGGAAATTAAAAGTTTTCCTTTGTGGAATGTGACTCTTAGAACGCATCTACCCTTGGCTCGTGCCAGTTATTGCCCAGATCTTTTCTAGGCTAAGCACCAGTACAAGTGATTGGGGGACGTCAACATTGAACTAAAGCTTTTGACTAATAGGTACAAAATCCCTTTTGTGTCATAGTTGTATTTCAAACATGAATTCTCTGAGTGATTTCTGAGTGTTTTATATTTTTTCAATTCCAAACTCTTGTTCTTCGTTCTTAGCTTTACCTGCCTCTTTGAAGTATTGACTAGCATTATGTCTCAGTATAATCACTGACAAATGTACATTATCATTGTACTGGCTTTAATTCCCACTAAGATTTAAATATATTTGAGGCATTATTAACATCCATTTACAATGTCCTTTTGATTCTTAATATGGAACAAATCCTGCTGGATAACATTATACAAACAGCAATTTGATTTCCTGAAAGTAAACCTAAGTAATGAAAATTCCTACCCCTTGGGCTTATGCATTATTTTAAATGTCAAAATCTGCCTAGAAAAATCAACTACATTCCCCTCCTAGGTAGTTATCTACAACTGGAAAGGAAAAAAAAAGTTGAAATACTTTTATTTAAATGTTGTTACAGGATTAAATAAATTTGTCTTGAGTTTCTAATATAAAATGGCTAATAGAAGTCCCTCTACTTCGAAGATGCAACCCACTTCCAGACTTTTGTTTGGGAAAAGATCACTGAGAAATAATTGCTTTTAGTACTTTTGCATTATTAAGTTTTATTTTTCTCATTTTTTAAGGAATGTGACCAGTATCCTTAACTTTTATGGGTGTCAAAGGAGTTTTGTGATTAAGTTATTACTGTTTCTCCCTTGTCTTTATTAAAAACCTTTAATTCCCAAGAACTCAATGACAAGGCAAGCTCCATAGCCTAGCAGGCAAGAGCTGCATTTTCTGTCTGGTCCCCCACCCACCTTTCCTAACTTTCAAACATCCTATACCGCTTGCCTTCCCAGAATCCTTTCTGATAGTCCCTGCTTTTGTAAATGCCCAACCCCTTCCCAAATCCACTACCCCCTGTTTTTCATTACAAATGCCTTTCATTACAAACTCAGCTGTGAAGGCCTTCCAAATACCAACCTCCCTCCCAGTTAGCGATTCCCCCAAGGCAGTGGTTCTGTAGGCGGGGTTTTCTATACCAAAGCATCAGAGTTAACTCATCACCCTGGAAACTTGTTAGAATTGGATGTTCTCTGGTAAACTCTAGACCTAATGAATTAGAAAGTCTAGGGGTGGGACCCATTGTGTGTTTTCACAAGCCCTTGTCTGGATTCTGACCCACAGCCCGAGGGTATCAAATTATAGCCATGGGTGTATCTCCAGGCTCTCACTTGTTTTCATGGTTGCTGCTCAAGAAGACTTTAATATAAAACCAGTCCTTCTAAACAAGCCAATAAAAACAAAAGCAGTTTCCTAAAATGGGTTAACTAAAATAAATTAGCCTAAAGCCAATTTTTCCAAATGTTGTTTACTTAATGATCAGGGCTTTTAATATACAGTTTACCTAAAGTCCTACCTCCTTTGAGTGTTTTTTACGTCCTTATCAGTTTCCACACCTACACATTCTTCAAGCCACTAATGATTTCTCAACTTTCATTTGAAACCAGAGATTTTTCCCCACCTGGGCTAAGGCGTTGTCTCTTATTTGTTACCAAAGTGAGTTAGCGGTAGTTTTCTTCCTTAACCTTCTACATTTCTCATGAGTAAAACTCTTTATTTTTCTTGTTATGTTTTGTACAATGCCTTGTGTACAGTAGACATTTGAGGCATGGTTGTTGAGTTCAATGACAGTATACAGTAAAACACACAGGAGCCAAGGCTTGTGTTCAAATGGCACTTCTTTATTTACTAACCATGTAACTTTGGGCAAGTTTTTAAAACCACTCTATGCCTCAATCTCCTAATCTATAAAATGGCCATAATATATAATAGTACTCAAGTCATAGGGTTGTCATAGAATAAAAGGAGTTTAAATATGTGAAGTGCATAGAAGAGTGCTAGCAAATAATAAGCATTATATATGAGTTAGTTATTAATATTTCTTTAGTATGCAAATCCTAGTTCTGCCTTTTTCCAAGTATGTGTTTTATTCAATTATATTCATTTCCTTTTCAATGTTTCTTGTAGCTGGGGTGCAGGGGTGCAAGAGTACCTGGCTCCCGGAGTCTGAAACAGACCATGTTGGGCCACTCACTGCCAACAAAACCCAAAGACAGAGAAACCAGTAGTGGTGAAACAAGAACGAAATTTAGTTCAGTGAGGCCAAAATCAGGAAGACAGCTGACTAGCATCTCAAAGTGCTAGAAAATACTTCCAGATTTATATTAGGAAAAGGTGGGGCAAAGATGGGTGGGTATGTGCCGGTAGGCAGTGAAGGTCAACTGTTCATTATCTTGGAGTCAATCACAGGTGGGATCCAGCAGGCTTAGGACAGTCCTTGGTACTTGAAGGGGTAGTTTCAGTTCCCCTCAGAGGATGCTTTGCCCTCAGGGTTTTCTGTCTGAGCCAAAAGACCAGCTGGAAAGAGAAGCCAGCTAGAAATTTGAGGTCAAATAGAGGTAGCCGAAGTCCTCTTTCATTCTTATTTTACTGCCTATGCCTCATTTGGTTTTTATAGAATAATTGATTTTGTCACAAAAAATAAAACAGTACCACTTTTTAAAAGTTAAGATGCATGCTTTCAGGATACCTGGGTGGCTCAATCAGTTAAACCTCTGACTTTGGCTCAGGTCATGATCTCATGGTTCGTGGGTTCGACCACTGCTTTGGGCTCTGCGCTGATGGCTCAGAGCCTGGAGCCTGCTTCAGATTCTGTGTCTCCCTCTCTCTCTGCCCTTCCTCTGCTCACACTCTGTCTCTCTCTCAAAAATAAATAAAATTTAAAAATGTTTAATAAATAAGAAGTTAAGATGCATGTTTTATTTTTTTTTAATTTTTTAAATGTTTGTTTATTTTGAGAGAGAGAGAGACAGCACGAAAGCAGGAGATGGACAGAGAGAGACAGAGATCCAGAATCTGAAGCAGGCTCCAGGGTCTGAGCTATCAGCACAGAGCCTGATGTGGGGCTTGAGCTCACAAACTGTGAGATCATGACCTGAGTCAAAGCCAGATACTTGACCGACTAAGCCACCCTGGTGCCTCTAAGATGCATGCTTTAAATTGTTCGTATTCTCTAACCAGTAATTGTCCTTCCAGAGCTCTACCTTTTTTTTTTTTTTTTTGTCATGGTCACTTAGCAAAAATTTATGGACAAAATGTCCATTTAGCTTTATTAACAATACTTGAGTTTTGGCTATGTCTTTTATCCGATACGTGGCTTGCAAATACTTTCTCCCAGTCTGTGGCTTGTCTTCTCATTCTATTACTATGTCTTCCACAGAACACAATTTTAAAATTTTAATAAAGTCTAATTTGTCAGGTTTTGTTTTCTTTCATGGATTGTGCCTTTGGTGTTTTATCTAACATCTTCTGGCCAAACTCAAGGTCACCTAAAGTCTCTTCTACACTTCTAGTTTTGTGTTTCATGTTCCTTTTTGAGTAATTTGTGTAAGGTGTAAGGTATTGGTTAAGGTTCATTTCTTCTGCATTTAGATGTTCAATCATCTTAGCATCATTTGTTGAAAAGACTATTCCTTTGTTTTAAATGCCAAATTCTATTCTTTCCCTCAAGAGAAAACATTAATTTTTAGTGTGTGCTGAGACAGATTTCTAGACCCAAGATGGAGCTGCTACTACATGGGATGCCGTGTCAGCTAAATGAAATGACAATTAACTTTTGTGTCCCTGTAATTGCTCCACTTAGCCAGTGTGAGAAGTGAGATGATTCATTTTCAGAAATACCAAATAAAAGCTGTGCTGTCTAGTTAACAATAGGTTTACAACCTATAGGAAATATGTATGAGCACCACCCACCCACCCCCTACACTGGAGTCCCAAACCCTTAGACACCTTACTTCCTGGTTCTTCCCCTCTCCATTTTGCAGCCTTATTTCCAAGGCTTTGAAATGAGCACGTACCAAAGAACTGTAAAGTCTCTGTGTCATCTCAAGAAATGTACTTTTTGCCTTGCATGAGCATAGGCGACTTCCGGGTAAGGCTGTAACTGCTGTAGTACTCAGCCAATGAGGAATCAGGGGAGGGACTTGCTGGCTAGGAGATAAATTGCCTGCTGAAACTGCCTCAAGTGTGCCTGTCCTTCAGACACCTACTCTTGCAAGAAAGGCGATTAAAGCCATGCTTCACTGTGCTCCAAATGTCCCTCCTTTGATTGGGGCAGTAGGTTTATTTCTCACAATCAGCAACATTCTATATCGGTCAGTTGATCCACACAAATGCCAAGCCAATTTGGACATTCTCACCCCAAACAAGGTTGATCATTTGGCCCCACCCAATCAGATATTTTCTAATTTTTCATTTTCTTGTTCTTTCTTCCTTATCTTACAAAAGCTTCTTGTCTTACACCCCATTTTACAGTTCCAAAGACTTCATGAAGTGTTCATTTTTTTTGTATGACCTAAAGTGTCTTCTTTAATAACTTTTCAACATGCGATTCAATGTTTTACTTATTTTACTATAAGAAAGCATATTTAACTCATTTAGAATAAGTGGCTAACCATATAAAATTATAAACTTTGGGATGTCTGGGTGGCTCAGCCCGTTAAGCATCTGACTTTGGATCAGGTCGTGGTCTCACAGTTCGTGAGGTCTGAGCCCCACATCAGGCTCTCTCGAGCGTGGAGCCTGAGGTCTGAGCCCCACATCAGGCTCTCTCGAGCGTGGAGCCTGCTTCAGAGTCTGTGTCTCCCTCTCTCTGCTTCTCTCCCACTCATTCTCTGTCTCCTGCTCTCTCTGCCCCTCCCCAGCTTGTGCTGTCTCTATCTCTCTCAAAAATAAACAAACATTAAAAAAATTTTTAATAAATGATAACTTCATACCTTAAAGATTTTTTAAAATTTAAAATGTAGGGGCGCCTGGGTGACTCAGTCGGTTAAGCATCCGACTTCGGCTCAGATCATGATCTCACGGTTCATGGGTTTGAGCCCCAGATGGAGCTGTGTGCTGACAGATCAGAGCCTGGAGCCTGTTTCAGATTCTGTGTCTCCCTCTCTCTCTGCCCCTCCCTGGCTCTCATGGTCTCTCTCTCAAAAATAAATAAACATTAAAAAAATTTTTTTAATGTATAGGGCCACCTGGGTGGCTCACTCAGTTAAGCATCTGACTCTTGATGTTGTTTCAGGTCTTTTTTTTTCTCTTTAATTTTTTAAATGTTTATTTATTTTTAAAGGAAAGAGAGAATGTGAGCAGGGGGAGGGGCAGAGAGTGGGAGACACAGAATCCAAAGCAGGCTCCAGCCTCCGAGCTGTCAGCACAGAGCCCGAGGTGGGGCTGAACCCACGAACGACAAGGTAATGACCTGAGCTGAAGTCAGAGGCTTAACTGACTGAGCCACCCAGGCACCCCCACTCAGGTCTTGATCTTACAGTCTTGAATACGCTCTCTTTAAATAAGTGAGTAAACATTTTAAAAAAATTAAAATGTTAGAACTCATTCATTTGCTAAACTTTCCTTTGAGTATGGATCTGCAGCTTGTTCTAAATTTTCCTTTTTTCCCCATAAAACACACATAAAATGTATCACCCATGACAGCCAGTGTTTTCAGCTAGAGCTCAAACTTCTTGGGTTTAAAAGTGGGCTCCACCATGTAATTATCTAAAGTGTCTTACCTAACCTCTCTGGGCTTCAATTTCCTCATCTGTAAAATGAGAGTAATAATAGTACTTATCTCATAAAAGAGAGAGTTAATATATGTTAATCGTTAGAACATTTGTCTAGCACCTAGTGAGCTAAAGGTATTTGCATTAAAATGGAACAAGAACTTGTGGCACAATCTGAAGGAAGAATTCTATATTTTTTTCTTTTTTCCATATTTTTAGTTGACTTACTACCCCCAATTTGAAAGCAATGGTTTTTAGCAGCATTTAGCAGCTTTTTCAAAATTCTAAAGCACTCAGATTCATTTTAATATCAAAAATAACTCTCTAGGGGAGCCTGGGTGGCTTAGTTGGTTAAGTATCTGAACCACTCTTGATTTTGGCTCAGGTCACCATCTCATGATTCCTGAGTTCGAGGCCCGCATTGGGCACAGAGCCTCCTTGGGATTCGCCCTCTCTCTCTGTCCCTCCCCTGCTTGCTCTCTATCTCTCTCAAAATAAATAAAAATAAACTTAAATAAAAATAACTTTCTGTACACACACCTCATCAACAAACATAGCAGATCTGGGAAAATAATGAACTCTTAGGTATAAAACTTCACT
This sequence comes from Cryptoprocta ferox, assembly GCA_028646485.1. Classification (NCBI taxonomy): domain Eukaryota; kingdom Metazoa; phylum Chordata; class Mammalia; order Carnivora; family Eupleridae; genus Cryptoprocta; species Cryptoprocta ferox. The sequence goes on along the minus strand of CM053567.1, from coordinate 132,149,954 downwards.
AAGGGGATAATTAGTGGGCAGACTACAGAAGAGAGTAAAAGAGGACTTCTTTTTTGACCTCAAAATTTCTAGCTGGCTTCTCTTTCCAGCTGGTCTCAGCTCAGGCAGAAAACCCTGAGGGCAAAGGATCCCCAGAGGGGAACCGAAACTGCCCCCTCAAGCACTAAGGACTGCCCTGACCTGGCAAGACCCCACCCGTGATTGACTCCAAGACAATATCCATTTGACCTTTACTGCCTGCTTGCACATACTCACTCATCTTTACCCCACCTTTCCTTATATAAACCTGAAAGTATTTTTGGCACATTGGAGATAGTCTTTGAGATACTAGTCCACCATCTTCCCGGTGTTGCCTCACTGAGCTAAATTCTTTTCTTGTTTCACCATGGCTCCTCTTTGTGCTTTTGGATTTTATCAGAGGCAAGCGGCCGAACATGGTCTGTTTGGTACCCTGAAGCCAGGAGCTCTTGCACCCCTGTGCTCTAGCTACAAGATTACTAGCCAGCTTTTCAGGGTGCTATGGAAATCAGTTAATATGTTTACAGAGACACTGGAAAGGTTCAGTTAATTTGGTTAACTTATTACTTGCCAGTTGGTTAATAGGGTGTACAAATGCAACAAGAGCATCTTTTCTTTTTTTTTAATGTTTATTTATTTTTGAGAGAGGGAGAGAGAGAGAGAGAGAGAGTATGAGCAGCGGAGGGGCAGAGAGAAAGAGGGAGACACAGAATCCAAAGCAGGCTCCAGGCTCTGAGCTGTCCGCACAGAGTCGGAGGCAGGACTTGAACCCATGGACTGAGAGATCATGACTTGAGCCAAAGTTGGACACCTAGCCAACTGAGCCACCCAGGCAACCCCAATCTTTTCTTTATCATTTTTAAGCCAGCAGTCTCTAGACCATGGCAAAGTTTAAATGGGCTCTATGAGATTTTCCAGTAAACAAAGTAGCCTTAAAAGTTTTAGGACTTTAAAGATAAGTTTTCTTGACAATGGAGATTCCATTTTGAGCATTACGATTTCGGTACAATACAAACCTAATAGATAAGTAAAGCATTCCATTACATTTTCATATGTAATGCAAGAAGTCAAGTTTTAAATAATGGGTTGAGAGAATAGTGGACAGGCTTCAGAGAAGAATTCTGGGCTGGAGATAAGAAAATGTCTCAGCTAGTACTGATTCAGGCTGGCTGGGTCCAAGGACCCAAGGTGGGGTTTGGGGTCCCAAAGGACCAGCCAAGAGGGTCCGTGGTTTCACCCAAGATAGAACTCAAATGCAATCTGGAAGGAAGTGAGAGAAGAATTTATTGAAGACATAGAGCAGATACAGAGCATCTGGGAGACTCAAATAGGAAAGGAGAATGACTGTTGTCTTTGCTTGGGGTCTTGGGTTTTTACTGAGGATTATGGTCTGGTGTATATGACTTCCAAAACATCCAGGAACTGGTTAAAACAAAATCAAATGCTCTTTTGTCCTCTATAGGTCACTTATGCCCTGGAGCCAGGGGTCTTGGTGAGTTGGTTGTCTTAGAAAATATACATACAGACCTTGCCTAGTTACTCCTTAGATGTTATCTGTTGTGTTGGAAGCCTCCAAAGAAATCATTAACTCTTCGACCCTTATAAGGAGGACATACATTATCTGTATGATAAGGTATATGTAGGGCAGGGATGCAGGTCCTAACAAGAATAGAAGCAGGAAAAGGAGCAAAAAGCAGTCCTTCAAGGGGTCCCTTCAGTTTCCCTGTATCAGTACTATATGACATTCTGCAGCATATAAAATTACTCAAACTAGACAAAACCGACCCAGGATTCAAACAAACAAAAAAAACTTTAAGGGATGTCTGGGTGTCTCAGTCAGTTAAGCCTCTGACTTCAGCTCAGGTCATGACCTCATGGGCTCTGCGGTAACAGCGCAGAGACTGGAGCCTGCTTCGGATTCTGTGTCTCCCTCGCTCTCTGTCCCTCTCCCCACCTAACCCCACCCCGCTCTGTCTCTCTCTCTTAAAAATAAAAAATAAAATAAACATTGAAAAACATTTAATAATTCATTCATTTTAAAAAAGCATAATTGAGTGAGCTCAGACTGATTTACTAAAAGCTAGTTTATCTAAACCCCTTTGACTAAAAGTTTCTAATATCCCAAAGCATATAAAATAGAAAAAGATACCATCAGTATAGAAAATATCCACCTACTTACAAAGAGTACCAAATTGTATAAATAATTGCCAAATATAATAAGGTTCAGATGGAAAGACCCTTAAGTGAATCACTTAAAATATGAAAGGGGTAAGGACTTTCTCTAAGAATTTGGTCTGTCCCTTACAAGTGGTCATTTCACAGCTTTGGCCAGGTGTTTCGCTAATGGAACTACCGTCAAGAGGTTTATTCTTCAGGGGTGCCTGGGTGGCTCAGTTGGTTGAATGCTCAACTCTTGATTTCAGCTCAGGTCATGATCTCAAGGCTTCATGAGATAGAGCCCCACATGAGGCTCTGTGCTGATAGCATGGAGCCTGCTTGGGATTTTCTCCCTCTCTCTCTCTGCCCCTCCCCCACTCACACAAATGTACATGCTCCCCATCTTTCGCTCTCTCTCTCTCTCTCTCTCTCTCAAAAATAAATAAACATTAGGGGCACCTGGGTGGCTCGGTCGGTTAAGCGTCCGACTTCGGCTTAGGTCATGATCTCATGGCCAGTGAGTTTGAGCACCACATCAGGCTCTGTGCTGATAGCTCAGAGCTTGGAGCCTGCTTTGGATTCTGTGTCTCCCTCTCTCTCTGCTCCTCCCCTGCTAGTGCTCTGTCTCTCAAAAATGAATAAATGTTTTTAAAAAATTAAAGTAAATAAATAAATAAACATTAGGGGCACCTGGGTAGCCCAGTCAGTTAAGCATCAGACTTCAGCTTGGGTCATGATCTCACAGTTCGGGGTTTGAACCCTGCATCAGGCTCTGTGCTGACAGCTTAGAGCATGGAGACTGCTTCTGATTCTGGATCTCCCTCTCTCTCTGCCCCTTCCCCACTTATATTGTTTCTCTCTCTCTCTCTCTCTCTCAAAAATAAACATTAATAAATAAATAAGTAAATAAATAAACATTTAAGAAAAGGTTTATTCTTCAGCAAAAGAAATAAGCCTATTTCTCATTCTGATAGACGCATCAGAGCAGAACATTTGAAAAGCAGTGGGATTAAAGGGTGCAAACTTGGGTGTCTGCAGAGTCTGGGCTAACTTTGTGAAAGAGTGAAATGCCTAGAAAGTCAACAAATGATGATTGTGGTGCAAGTGGAGTTGATGTGCCATCTAAAAAAATGCAATGCCTATTGAGCTCCGGGCCTAGTATGGCTTGGGTGTGGTGATTATTTTCTTTTTCTTTCTTTTTCTTTTTATTATTTATTTATAAATTTAAATCCAAGTTAGTTAACATACATTGTAGTATTGGTTTTAGGAATGTAATCTAGTGATTCATTAGTTGCTTGTAACACCCAGTGCTCGTCCCAACAAGTGCCCTTCTTATCCCATCATCCATGTAGCCCATCCCCCCCACCCAACACCCCTCCATCAACCCTCAGTTTGTTCTCTGTATTTAAGAGTCTCTTATGGTTTGCCTCCCTCTCTGTGTTTTCTTATTTTTCCTTCCCTTCCCCTAGGAGCATCTGTTTTTGTTTCTTAAATTCCACATATGAGTGAAATCCTATGAATTTGTCTTTCTCTGACTGCTGCTGATTATTTTCAAAAGAAGACAGAAATCTTAAATTTTAGCTCAATTGGTTGTCAGTGTAATTTTAAAAAGTTTGTGGGCCAATATGGTATTAACAAAACATATTGTTTGGGGTACCTGGGTGGCTCAGGCAGTTAAGGGTTCCACTCTTGATTTTGGCTCAGGTCCTGATCTCATGGTTGATGAGAGTCGAGCCCCGAGTTGGGCTCTGTGCTATAGCATGGAGACTGCTTGGGATTCTCTTTCTCCCTCATTCTGTTCCCCTCCCCTGCTTGTGTGTTCTCTCTCTCTCAAAAATAAATGAACATTAAAAAAAGAAAACCAAAGCATATTGTCTCTGAGAATTCATATTTCTCTGTAGGAGATGTGTGTGTATGTCTGTATGTGAGTGTATGAATGACCTAATAGTTTTCTGCTACATAATTGAAAGAACAATGTGACATTTTTGTAACTCACACTAGAGGGAAAAGTTAAAAAGGATCATACTCTAGTGGCTATGCCCTCCAGCTGTTCTATGGGCCCTGGAGCATGCTAAGGAACATAAAAAACTATCTTGTTGGAATCTCCAGGACATTATTCTTGACTGAACAACTCCAATATTGGATATGTATTATGTTGGAAAGGTTGTAGGTCATGGGGTGAGACCATCTCTTTCATGTACAGAAGGGGTTTCAGCATTTTGGTGTAGCATTGCATATTGGAAATAAGATGAAGGTTGTGTTCTTACCGTAAAACATAAACCTCAGGACAGAGTTAAGAACTGAAACTGACCATAAGATAACCTGCTATGACTTCTTGCCTGTGTTTCCTTTGAACCGTGGAAATTATTATTGTTAACATAGTGTTAAAATTTTTTTTTGCCAACACATATAATTCTTTTTGTTTATCCCACCAGTTCAGTTAAAGTCTGATCTAACAATATATTGACCAGATGTCTGTATTAGTCAGGGGCCTGGCAGGAAACAGATGGCAAATTCAGAATTTAACCAAAGAGAGTTTAAAAGGGGGGGACTATTGACATAAGTGTGGGCAGGGTTAAGGGCACTGACAAGGGATATTGAAATAAACATGGATGAGAAAGGGAGAGAGCTTCCACGTCAGACCTGAAGGAACAAGGGGAAATGTGGTATTATTATTAGAATGAGCTGAGAGCTAGAGCCATGGAAGGAAAGCTGTCTAGAAGAAGCTGTGGCCTTAGATAAAGGCAGCCACCTCCGGGACCACAGCCAGATAGGAGAAAGGCAGTACCTTGGCTTCTCTTTTTTCCTGTACTGTCTTTTGCTGGAGCTTCCTACTGCCAAACCTGATGAGAAGCCAGAGGCAAGGAACCCAGATGGTACAGTTTAAAAGGGTCAGTCTTGGGGTGCCTGGATGGCTCAGCCGGTTAAGCATCCGGCTTTGGTTCAGGTCATCTTAACGGTTCCAGAATTCAAGCCCCACATCAGGCTGTATGCTGTCAGCACAGAGCCTGCTTCAGATCTTCTGTCTCCCCCTCTCTCTCTCTGCCCCTCCTCTGCTCATGCTCTCCCTCTGTCTCTCCCAAAAGTGATAAACGTTAAAAAAAAATAAAATAAAAAATAAAAGGGTCAGTCTTTAAGGGCACACCTAGCAGGGTGGACAAAAGTGAAGAATAAATGTGGTTGGTGGCAAATGGAGTATAACCAGGACAGTATTCTGTTAAAATAGGAAATTGCCAGGAATTTACCAGACTATAGCAAGGAGAAAAAAAAAATCTGTTAAGAAAAATAAGCAGACAACGAAATATTTTTGTAGCAGGTGGATTTATGCCAATGTGATAAAAACAGTTTTGTAAAACTAAGTAATGTCTTTCTAATCTACTAAATTATTTGAAAGAGGTAACAAATGACAAAGGAGGGCTAGCCAGTGAATATAACTTATTTAGATTTTGCAGTGAATTGTGATAATGCCTTCTTGAAGACTATGAAAAATATGTAATTCTCATGGAATAAGGGATAAGGCAAATAGTCATAGGTTACTTGGTAAGATTTAGCAAATTAGTAAAAACAAAACAAAATAAAACAAAAGAACAAAGAAAAAAAGACAAACAAAACACTAGACTCTTAACTGTAGAGAATTATAGAGGGGAGTGGGTGCGGGTGGGGATGGGTAAAATAGGTAAAGAGGATTAAAAGTACATTTATCATGAGTAATGTGTAGAATTGTTGAATCACTATACTGTATACCTGAAACTAATATAACACTGTCACTGTGTGTTAACTATACTGGATTAAAATAATAAAAAAATTTTAGCAAATTAGATGAGGATTTCATATTACAGTGGACTCTTGACAACACAGGTTTAAAATGCATGGTTTCACTTATACACAATTATTTTTGATAAATACAGTATTGTATTAAAATGTATTTTTTGTATTTTCTCTTCCATATGATTTTCTTAATGACATTTTCTTTTCTCTAGCTTACTTTATTGTAACATAGCATATCATACATATAACTACAAAAAAGGTGTTAAATGACTACTATGTTATCCATAAGGCTTCCAGTCAACAGTAGGCTGTTAGTAGTTAAGTTTTGGGGTGCCTGGGTGGCTCAGTTGATTGGGGCTCCGACTTCGGCTTAGGTCATGATCTCACAGTTTGTGAGTTCAGGGCCCACATTGGGCTCTGTGCTGACAGTTCAGAGCCTGGAGCCTGGTTCAGATTCTGTGTCTCCCTCTCTCTCTGACCCTCCCTCCCTCATGCTGTCTCTCTCTGTCTCTCAAAAATAAATAAACATTAAAAAATAGTTAAGTTTTTGGGAAGTCAAGAGTTATTCATGGATTTTTGACTCTACAGCAGGTTGGCACTTTAACCCCCATATTGGTCAAGGGTCAACTGTAATTCAACTAATAGTAAGTTGAGATTTAGGATACAGTGTGCCATATTACAATGTGTAACCTGGAATTAGGTATTTTATAAAAAGTTTCAAGGAAAAAAGCCTGCTAAAATCTAGGGCAATCAAACATTGGATGAGACGTAACCAGCTTCATAATTGGGCAACATTCTTGTAAAAAATAATAATAGTTGCTTGTGTTTTCCACACCAGGGGTCAACTAGAACCTTAGGACCCCGCTAATAATGATTGGCTTTATACTTTACCCTCCACTACTCCCAAACTCTGCATGGATGTACTGGTTGCTGCAAGAGAGTGTTGCATTGAGTGTTCCCAAACACGTTTGCTACTGCATTGTGTCGGTCCTTTTTGTCCTCTCCTGATGCTTTTGGTTACTTTCCGTCTGTAAGAAAGGTACCAAAGACATCAAAGTTATCACTGTCCCAAGTGAGCCACAGACTACAGCATGCTGCATTCAAAGATTTCTCTCAAGTCCTCTTTGTTACCTGGTTCCCCTAAACAACAAGACCTGTGCTCACGGGTCCCTAAGTGGTTTCAGTGAAATGTCTCTTTTACATGTTTTTCTTTTGCCTCCATGCCCAGGTTCCAACACTGATGCTTGGAAGGCACTGGGCAGAGCAGGGCACTGAGGAACATGCTCAGAATTGCCTTCTCTTCCACACTGGTACTGAGCCCTTCAAATGCTCTCACCTCCCTTAGAATGAACAGCTCCTCAGGGCCAAGCAAAGACAACTGGCAGCTCTTCTGTCTGTCCAACAGGTATTTGAACATCTAGATGCACACATGTCTAGAGGCACACAGCTTAAGTGGAGCCCTCCTATTACATAGCAGCTACTTCCTGGATCTGTCTGTGTGCTGTGGAAGTGGTGAGTTGTGGTAACACTGTAAAAACCCCCACTCACTGTCAACCGCAGAAGGCTTCCTCGAGCCTCTTCCTCTAGTGGGACAATGGGTACAAGAGCATCTTACTCTCTAAATTTCTGTAGCCTCCTTCTAGAGAGAGTTCAGAAAAGCAATGCATTCTTGTGTTTTCTTGAAGAATTACATGTTTTATATAAGTTTTGATGGTACAAACTAAGGAAAGATCATTATCAGTACCTATTTTAGAACCTAGATTATTATAGTTGAAAATAGATTCTAGCCTTATTTCTATTCCCAGCCATTATTATTTTCCTTTGACCTTTGGAGAATTTATTAAATTTTCTAAATACAATCTATTTTTCCTGATGGATAAGGATGCTCATTACTCTCTTGGGCCTTGTATATCCTTTTAATCTGCATTTGTTTTGTTTTGTTTGGTAGGGTTAGAGCTCTGTCATCTCTCCCAGAGAAACCAGAAAATCATCTTTTATTTCACCTTTAAAAATTAACCTTTAACAATTATTCATAGTTATGTAGCACAAATTAACAAGATATCACTGAAGCTGAGGAAGTACAGTGGAGAATCATGTGCCATAAAAATGTTGTCATCCCTACTTTCAGATGGAAAATCTAAGGCACTGAGTGGAGACATAACTTGGTGGGGTTGGCCATGCCAGGAAAGCCTGACCTGAACCTCTGGCTTCTTGATTGTTAAAGGCTCCTCTACTCTGATCTCCTTTCTCCCCACCCTCTCCCACCATTCCCTTCAACACCACTACTATTCTTCCTCTACCACCTGAAGAGGGAAGAAGACAAATGTTAACCCAGTTGCAACAACAGAAACTTTGTTCAACAGAATAAGATAATTTAGACAAAGCTGAGATGCTACTGTTCATGGGTGAATATTGGAGTATTTAGACCGAATATTTTTCAGATAAAATGACTAAGAAATAATTTCTAAGATTCCCTAAAAACCTTGAGCTTATTTCCTGAAGCAGTAAAAACGAGATGTCTAGAGATAGAGAAAGAGCTTCTTAACCTTAAACTAACATTGGGGCTTGGACTCAGCTTCAGTTTGACCTTGCCTAAAAGAAAGACAGGACCTGAAAAAAGTGCAACAACAAAATGTCAAGTTCACTTCTAAGTCTACAAAACACAACAAAATGTCAAGTTCACTTCTAAGTCTACAAAACAATAAAGCCACACAGCACAAAAGGGAGGAAGAGAGTCACATCCTTTCAGTTACTTACAGCCTCCTCTTGTGGGTTGGGCACACTCTTCTATGAAAACAAAACATTTCCCGGACAATTGCTGTTTTGGTACTGTTACTTTTCTCAGACCTATAAAATGTTTAAAAAATGCATTTCCAGGGGCACCTGGCTGGCTAAGTTGGTAGAGCATGTGACTCTTGATCTTTGATCATGGGTTCCAGCTCCACATTGGGTGTAGAGATCACTAAAAATAAATAAATAAATACACTTTAAACAAAAATAATTTAAAAAATTGAGTGAGAGGCTCTTTGTAAAAAATATTTATTTATTTATTTATTTATTTATGAGAGGCAGAGAGAGAGAGAGAGAGAGAGAGAGCTGGGGAGGGGCAGAGAGAGGGAGAGAGAGAATCCCAAGCTGACAGCACAGAGCCCAACATGAGGCTCAGTCCCACGAACTGTGAGATCATGACCTGAGCCGAGATCAAGAGTGGGACACTTAACCAACTGAGCTACCCAGACACCTCAGGTATTAAGAGAGGATCTTAAAAAAATAAATGAAAGCATAAACATACATTTCCATATTTAGATAAATATTTCAAGCAAGTTTTACCTCTGCATGCATTGAAGATAAAAAAATTAACTCTAATTAGTGTTTTGTCGGTGCTTGTGATTTACATGCTTGGCTTTGAAGATCAAAAAATAATACATATGTGCTTGTGTGTTATTTACTTTCTCCCACAGACTCTGATATTATCTGGTCATTTCCTAATTTAAAACATCAGCATCAAGAATATTGAGTCATGGGTGTATGCATGCTTAAATACCAAATTTCAAAAAAGTGAAGCAGGCAGAGGGTGCAGTGGTCAGATATACTGAGCTATTATTAGGCTCTAACACTATCTGTGTGGACTTTGGCAAGTCACTAACTTTTTGGAGCCTTGGTTTCTTCATCTATAAAATGAGAATTAAGCAAGATACTATATGTATGGTGCTTGGCACAGTGTCCAGCCATGAAGTATGCATGTGATACACATGTAATTGTGGTTAAGAATATAGTCTCTGGAGCCAGGCATCTTGGGTTGAAATCTCAACTCAACTGCTTTATTAACTGGGCAAGTTACTTAACCCCTCAGTGCCTCTGTTCCTTCATCTGAAAATTAGAATAATTATAGTGCCTATCTTATAGAGTTATGGTGAAGATTTAAACAGTTAAAATATGTAAACACTTTAGAAAAGTGCCTTGCACACAGTGAGTGTTCAATAAGTGGTAGCTATTCTTCTTCTTCTAAAATTGTGCTAATATAGTAGCCAGATGTGGCTATTGAGCATCTAAAATGGACTTAGTCTTAATTGTGATACACTGTAAGTGTAAAATATATAGAGAACTTCAAAGACAGTATTAAAGAATGTAAAATATCTCAATATTTTAATATTACATGTTGAACTGGTATTATGGACATATTGAGGTAAATTATTAAAATTAATTTACACAAAAATTAATTTTGTGTAGATTTTGTGTTACTTTTTTAACATAGCTACTAGAAAACTTAAAAGTACATATGTGACTTGCACTATATTTGTATCAAACAGAGGTATTCTAAAATATAGAAATCTTTAAGCAAGAAGTTCATCAGAGGAAACTTACCTTTTGGTTTAGTTCAAATCTGGGGTACTTGTGGTATGCCTTTAGTCATAAAGAGGTACTGAGGAAAAGGAAAGGAATTACAATGTACTATAAGCCATTAGAAGTTGCTACAGGGGCGCCTGGGTGGCTCAGTTGGTTAAGTGGCTGACTTCACCTCAGGTCATGATCTCACAGTTTGTGGGTTTGAGGCCGGTGTCAGGCTCTGTGCTGACAGCTCAGAGCCTGGAGCCTGTTTCAATTCTGTGTCTCCCTCTCTCTCTCTGACCCTCCCCTGCTCACACTCTGTGTCTCTCTCTCAAAAATAAATAAACGAACAAAAAAAAGAAGTTGCTACAATCTTAGATTGCATTAATTTTTCCAAGGAGCTATGCCCCTTTCTCCTCTGGAGTGTTTTATTCAATTTGTGGATTATTTAAAAAAATTTTTTTAAATGTTTATTTATTTTTGAGAGAGAGAGAGAGAGAGAGAGACAGAGACAGAGGGTGAGTGGGGGAGGGGCAGAGAGAGAGAGGGAGACACAGAATCCAAAGCAGGCCCTAGGCTGTGAGCTGTCAGCACAGGGCCCAACGTGGGGCTTAAACCCATGGACCACGAGATCTGACCTGAGCTGAAGTTGGACGCTTAACAGACTGAGCCACCCAGGAGCTCAAATTTGTGGATTACTTTTTAAGAGAGACACAGGCAATCTCAAATATATCCAGTATATCCTTGGTAAGGCTCCTGGGAAAATGAGAAGTTTTCACCACCATGCCATGGAGGAGAAGGCTGGGGGTGGGGTGGGGTGGTAAGGACACGAACATCCTCAGCTAAGTGAGGAGAAGATGTAAGAGGCATGACAGCTGTTACCCAATACCAGGAATGTGGATTTGCCATGTGGAAATGGAATTGACCCAAAAGGTTCAATAGGGTCCAAGTTAGAGGGAAGATTATTTCAGCTTTAATATAGGGAGCAGCTTTAACAATTAGAGTTGTCCAAAAATGGAATGAACTACCTTGTGGAAAATTCAAGACTTTGGCACTGTAAATTTAAGCAGAGAATTATAGACAGGGTTTATACTTCAGTAGATAGAAGACTTCTGAAAGCTTTTCAAACTCTGAGATTCCGTGATTAAGGCTTTACTACTATTTCTGGTAGAGAGCTGCCAATTCATGCATCATGACCAGAATAGCTAGAGATCCACAATTTTAATTAGGTTTTTTTGCTTGTTCGTTTGTGTAGAAGATACAGAAATTCACTTGTACTCGTCAAGAAAACAGGGGTTATTGTGGGGATATATATGGTAGATAGGGATCTCACAAGAATGCAGGGAGAGGGATAGTGATACAGCAGACTTGACGGAAACTGTAACAGGAACTGTGGCTACATCTGCTATCTTCCTCTCAAGGACTGGTTGATCTCTTCCTCATGATATCTCTGCTTTTCTCGGCATCCTCTTTGTATTCTATTCCTGAAAGTGACTAGCTTCATGTAACTCTGTTCACACACCATTTCTGCTCACTAATAACTTCAGCTTCTCTTTCAAAGCTTCTCTTCCCTTGAATCTACTCATGACCTTATAGCTTGAATTCTCCCACCTAAATGTTTTAGCTTTTCATTCCCCAATTCCAGTTTTAGGAGAAAAAGGATTAGCCTAGGTTTTTTCAAGCCAGATCACTGGTTACAGTATGGGTGGACTTTCCTTGGGTCAAATGGCTTCAAGTGGTCCTGATAGCTGGGCCTGGGGAATTTTATTTATGTGGGAGGAGGAAGTTTCCACCAGAAACAGATGTGGGTGGGGCAGGGAGTTACTGATATTTCTGGTATCACAACTGAAAGATGGAGGTCATGGAGTTTATACCCAGAAATTTGGGCATTTACTTCAGTTTATATTCTACGTATTAAGAAAAGAGAGCCTATTCAAAAGGCTTTGGTTTGAGACTAATAATGGAAATATGAATTTTATTTTAGGATGTGTTCTAGAAGTTTGTTACTCAAAGTGTGGTTCATGAACCAGTAGCATCAGCATCACTTGGGAGCTTGCTAGAAATGAGAAACTCAGGCTCCACCACAGACCTACTAAATTAGAATCTACATCTTATTTATTTACTTGTTTATTTAAATGTTTTTTTATTTTGACAGAGAGAGTGTGTGTGCATGTGCACGAGCATCAGGGATGGGCAGAGAGAGAGGGAGAGAGAGGATCCCAAGCAGGCTCCACACTGTCAGTGCAAAGCCCAATGTGGGACTTCATCCCATGAACCATGAGATCATGACCTGAGCTAAAATCAAGAGTTGGATGCTTAACCCACTGAACTACCCAGGTGCCCCTAGAATCTACATTTTATTAAGATTCCCAAGTGATTTGTATTCACATTGAGGTTTGAGAAGTGTGGCTCTAGGATGAATTGGTTTGGTTTAGGTCTTTTAAAAGGTATCAAGGGCTTTTACGAGGCAAATTCTAGTAATATGCGATAGCCATGTAAAAACCAAGTGCTAAGTTGTCAGAATTTTGTGAATTGGTTGATTTTATGTTTCAGAGCTTTAAACCAGTTACTGTACGAATATTTATACCAAAGAGATTGGTAAATACTACAAATTTCTTTTGTACTGGAGAGCCAGTTAAACATTTACCAGCATTCCACTAAACAGGTCTAAATCTCCTTCAATCTGGCATTAATGTAGTCAGCTAGGGATGTGGGACACAGAAGCTCCCATATTGGAGGAGGGGTGTGAAGCAAGATGAAATGAGTTCAAATTCCTCAAAATTTCCACTTTTTCACTAAGAAATCATTCCAAGTAGACATTTCTTTATGAAAAAGTAATCTGAGTCTTTAGTAAGCACAAAGAAGGGAGTCTAGGAGTTGGTGATACTTAAAATCCAGATAGGCAGGCAGGCAAGGACCAGAAACTCTCCCATCTGGGAACTGAGCAGTTTTGGAGCCAAAACCAGGTATGGAATAGCAGTTTCTGTATAGAGGAGAAGATAAGAGTGGGTAGGTTCTAGTCCTAGAGACATACCACACATGGGAATGAATACTTTTATTGCCTGTATTATATTAAGTACAAAAATTATTAAACGAAACAACTCCTCCCTAAGTTAATGATAGGTATGGATGCAAATCTTTCATGGTATTACATAGGGAGTGGTTTTTAAAGTGTGGTCTCTGGAGCAGTATACCAGTTCTCAGTTCACCTGAGAACCTATTATAAATACAAATTCATGGGCCACGCCCATGGATCAGAAACTTACTGGATCAGGAACTCTGGGGGGTAGAGACCAGTAATCTGTTTTAATAAGCCTTTTGGGTGATTCTGATGCATACTATTGAAGTAGGAAATGTCATGGAGTTCTTTGTTTTTATCCAATAAGAAAATTCATTTTCAACTTGAACGCAAAATGGGAAGTGACTCTTCTCGTAGAGGAATTTCCAGCACAACTGAAAGATGGTTGAAGAAGCTACAGGACTAGGCAAATATTTAGAAGCTTTTCCCAGGGAAGTTAGCCAAGCAGGCAGACAGCTGGCATGTTGCCAAGACTCCTGGAGAGAATAAACCTTCCTAGAGATCAACTGGGAAAAGTTGCATTTAGAGTGAACTTTGAGGAAATGCATAAACCCAGCCTAAAGACTTTCTGCAAATACTAATAAAAGCTCTGAAACAGAGAACACGACATCCTATCCATGGAGGGACACAAACAGCATGTATCATATTAGAAATAACTAGATAATGGAGGAAAAGGTACTAGGATAGCTTATTCATTTTGCCTTTCTGGCTAAGAGCTCTCACTGGTTCCTTGCTAATGACGAGTTGTAACATTTAATGAGTGTTTACTTTGTGCCAGGTACTATAGTAAGTATCTCAATAAACTATCTCATCAGCCCTGTATCCCAGGAAACTGAGACCCAAAGAGGTAGAGCAACATGCTCCAGGTCACAAAGCTGGTAAGTGTTGACACTGAGATTCAAATCCAGAAAGTTTGGCTCCAGAGCACCATTGCTTAACCAAAGCTCTACTGCCCCTCTTCAGTGAGAACCTCATTACATACTGAATAATTTAGACGCTTGGAATTCCCATTTCAGAGTGTTGATTTTTGTAGTTTTTAGGAAGTCTCAAGCTAAATAACCTCTTTATATATTGTTATAATATAGACAACTGGACTTTAGATTGCATCTGACTAATCATCAAGGTCTGGCGGTCAAAGTGGGCAGTTAGATAAGTTGCACTTCTATAGGACACTGCTTTAATAAGGCTACTACTACAAGCATACTACATGTTACTCCGAGTCCCAATACTGGGTGTTTAAATTATCTTGTTATAACAGGAGACATAAAGATGGCATAGATGGAGGCCAACTGATCCTAGTTATGGAAAAGGGGAGTTGAAGAGGCTAAGGAAAAGCATTTTTAATCTAGGTGTTTTGTCTGGAAATGGATTTGATGAGCTTGCCACAACTCTTGAATTTATCCTCAAATGAAATTAATTTTGGGGGAGCCCGGGTGGCTCAGACAGTTGAGCATCCGACTTCAGGTCAGGTCATGATCTCACAGTTGGTGGGGTTGAGCCCTGCATCTGGCTCACTGATGTCAGTGCAGAACCCGCTTTGGAGCCTCTGTCCCCTTCTCAATCTGCCCCTCTCCTGTTCATGCTCTCTCTCAAAAATAAACATTAAAAACTTAAGTTTTAAGGATCATGAGATCAACGGCTGTGTTGGTTTTGTTTGCCACATCTGTGCATAGCCAAGCACACTGCTTGACACATGGCAAACAGTAACACAATTGTGAAAAGAAAGGAGAAAAGAAAAGAAGGAGGGAGAAATGGAAGGAAGTTATAAAAGTAGATTCAAGTTCTTGGAATTTTTTTCAAAGAGAGACAGCACAAGCAAGGCTCTGCCAGTGCAGATCCCGATGCAGGGCTCGAACCCATGATCTCACGATGAGATCATGACCTGAGCCAAATCAAGAGTTGGACACATAACCAACTGAGCCACTCAGGAGCCTCTGAATTTTGTGTGTGTGTGTGTGTGTGTGTGTGTGTGTGTGTAACAGTCATAAATAGGTGTAGAACCTTTGAAGTAACTGCATAGGCATTAATAAGTCAGGGAAATAAATTAGAAATCTTATCCTTCATGTAGGTCGGTACAATACATAAATATGAAATAAAGCATCTGGAAAATTCCTACTTTGATTCAGTCCAACTTCTTGTAGGCAGCTTCATGGAAGCAAGTTAATTTTGCAGTCTTGGACTTCTAATGGAGTCATTAATCTATGTAGGTATATACTCATTTACTATCAAACATTTATGGATGGCTTCTTATGTGCCAGGTACTTGTGAGAAATAAGCCCACTGACCCAATCAAAGGAGGGATGCGAAGACTCAGAGCACAGTGAAGTGAGGTTTTAATCAACATTCTTGCAAGAGTGGGTGTTTGATGGACAGGCACGCTTTGGGCAGTTACAGCATACAATTTATCTCCTAGTGTGCAAGTCCCTCTCCTGATTCCTCATTGGCTGAGTACTCCAGAGGTTACAGCCTTACCCAGAAGTCACCTATGCCCATGTAAAGGCAACAAGTAGTCTGATTGGAACACATGTACATACCTTGAGGTGATGCAAACTTCAGTTCTTTGGTGCATTCACATTGCAAAGCCCAAAAAAAGGAGAGAAAGTGATGTGTCTAAGGCTTTGCCACTCCATTGTTGGGGGAGGGGGTTGTACATATTTCCAATAGGTTGTAAACCTAGGGTTAACTAGACAGCACAGCTTTTAGTTCATATTTCTGGAAACGAATCATCTCACTTGTCACAGTACTGTAATGCTTTGAAGTTATAAAAATGAATAAGATATGATTTCTGCTCACAAAAAGCACAGATTGGTGGGAAAAGATCTATTGTATTAATGGTTACTGAAAACCATTTAATTGTACAATTTAGATTGGTGAATTTTATGGTATATGAAATATATATCAATAAAACTTTATTTTTTAATGTTTATTTTTGAGAGAGAGAGAGAGAGAGAGTGAGACAGAGATTCCAAAACAGGCTCTGTGCTGTCAGCACGAAGCCCAGTGTGGGGCTTGAACCCAGGAACCGTGAAATCATGACCTGAGCCAAAGTCCGGCACTCAACTGATTGAGACACCCAGGCACCCCTCAATAAAACTGTTTAAACAAACAAAAGCAGATATCCCTGGGTAATGTTCAAAACCAGGAAGAGGTGGCCATAACTCAGGGAAGAGGGAGGCTTCATCAGTGAGTAAAGCTTGAGCCAGAATGTTTAAAAAAACTTATCTAGGGAGTTGGTGCAAAATATTCATTCTAAAGAGAGGGGGAATGAAGTGTGTGTGTGTGTGTGTGTGTGTGTGTGTGTGTGTGAGTGTATGTGTGTTCGGGGTGGAAGAAGGATGTTGGCAGCTGTTTGAGGCTGGGGAGATAAGCAGAGACCAGAGGGGAGCTCTAGTGTGTGTGTGTGTGTGTGTGTGTGGTTTTAAATTAAACTGGGAAGTGATATAATCTGATCAGATTCATTTTAGATTAAACGGTGCCGCCAACAGCTGTGACGTAATGGAAAGGATACTGATTTTTTTTTTCAGTCGTAATAACCTTTGCATAGGTCCCAGACCTGCCATTTTAAAACTAGAAGTGTTATATAAAATTTTCAAGTATTATTCAATTGATCCTAATGTCCCAGCTTGCCAGCAGAAGGCAAATGTAGAGCTGATTAATGTTAAGATTAACTTAAAACCACGTTGATCTTAAGTTGAGATAAAAAGAAAGTTAGTGAGTGGACACCTGCCTTGGGTTGTTGTGGAAAGCCTGGCGAATTTTAAAGTTTTTACAGGCTGGAAAATGGGACGATGGAAGCTGGTGAGATCCTTCAGATTTTGTTTTTCATGCTTTCCTGGGTACTCTCACAATATATTAAAATTATCATTCTGAGTTCATTTGCAGAATCAAAGAGGAAAAAAAGGAATAAAATAGGGCAACGTCAACATGACCGTATTTTTGACGAGGGGGAGATTTCTCTGAAGATGGTTAAAGCTGCTGTTCCGGAACCACGAAACACAGGGTCCCAGCACGGAAGACTAGCACGGGAGACTGAGTGTAACACCGCCACGGGGCACTTGCGTTGTTCGCCCTTCCCTGCAGCTTTGAGAACCTGTTTTGGTGTCCGCCCCTTTTCCTCTTGCTCTTTCTAATCCTTCCCCCTCTGCCAATTCTGGAGAGGAACCCTTTTTAAATTTCTTCCAAGTTGAAGCGTGGGACCCACTTCGTCGACACAATCCGGAATCGTCGACATGGCGGCGACTGTAAGATGCCTCGGTAGAGGTAAAGCAAGGAGTTGTCTGCGCTTGGGGGGGGAAATAGCTCTGGCATGGAGTCTCCAGTTGTAAGCTGGACTCTCCTAGGTACGGGTCTGCACTGGGGCTCGAGAAGCTTCCTGGTGTTTTTGGGTTCTAAGTCCTCCGGAGGGTTATTACTACTTAAAAGCGACCTTATCAGAGGTTTCACTCCTTTCTCGAGCCGTCCACAAGGGTGGAGTGGGTGGGGGGATGTACCCTGCCCCTCCACCCCCAAGTCACCTGTACGGATGGAGGCCAAGACACGGTTCTGTCTGCTTTACTGGGGGTGTGCGCTGCGCGGGAAAGGAGTTTGATAAGTGAATTCTGGTACGGAAGAGGTGATTTATGTGAGTGACCTACAGCTGTAAACTTGAACACTTTACAGAATACTAATTGGTGCTTTTGGGAGTACATTGTTCCAGGCGAGTCTTTAACGTCCAGACCTTGCCTAATCTGCATCAACATTTATCATTCAGAGACGAATTGTGTAGTACTTCTTGGTAGCAAATCTTTTCAGTACTTAGTAAGCTCCAGTTTATTGCCTAGGCGGACAGCTCTTTTTTGGTACAATGCCTTTTTTTTTTGTATAGTGCTTTTTAATTTTTGTTTTGTATTTTTGAGGCACTGATACGTTATTTAAAGTAGCTCTTTAGGTGGAGGCAGCCAGCATCATTCTTATTTTACAAAGGAAGAAACATCCTGTTAAAGTATGTGGCAGTTCATATAACTAGTCAGTGGCAGGGGAAGAATTGAAGCTTCACTCATAGGCCAGTGATTTTTTTTTTAAATTGCATCCTAGGTTTTTCTTTGAGCTTCTTACAGGAACGTTTAGTGTCAAGACCAGCATTCTCTATTTGGGATAGTTGTTGCTTAAAAGAGTGGTAGCAAGAGATCACGATAGCTCCTGATAACTACTAAGTGAGCAGAAGAGACTAACAGCATTATCTTCATTGTATGGCAGAAATAACATTACATTAGACAAGCCAAAAGGAGAACTAAATGTTATTTTCTGCCACATTTTCTTCTTTTGGCTTCTAGGATTCCTCACTCTCGTAATTTTTTCTTTCTCACCTGTCATTTCTCACATTACTGTGCTTGCTGGTTCCTCCTCCTCTTACCTTGGAATGTCTCAGGGGCCAGGATCCCATCTTTCATCTTCATGTCTTCTGTATATAAGTTACTCACTCCTTAGGTGATCTCATGTAAGTCTCCTGGCTTTGACTATTGCCTATATCTTAATGGCTCTCAAATTTATATTTGTTGTCTATATCTAATGGTTCGCAAATTTATATCTACAGTTGGGGCATCTTCTGAACTTTAGATTCTTAAACTCATCTGCTGTTTCTAGATCTCCACTTGTGTATCTCATTAGCATTTAACACTTGTCTAAAATCAAACTCCTCATAGCCTTGAGGTCTTTCCCATCTCATTTGATGATAACTTCACTGTTTCAGTTGTCTGGGCCAAAACCTGAAAATATCCTCAATTCCCCCCGTTCCCCGTACGTCACATCAAATAGTTGAAAAATCTTGTTGGTTTTACCCTCAAAATAAAGTCCAAAATCTAACTTGTCACTACGCTATTGCCAACTACCTTGCATGCTGTTACCATTCCTCACCTGGAATTTCTCTATATTTTCAACAAGTAGTGAAATTGGTCGTATAAGAACTTAAATCATATTTCTCCTACGCTCGAAATTCTGCAAAGCCTCCCCATTTTTCTAAATCTAAAGTCCTTAGGATGGCCTACAGTTCTGTCCATGTTGTTACCCACTAGTGAGCACTTCAGACATGGTTAATCTGAGTTGAGTGTGTTAAATACACATTATATTTTGAGGACTTAGTACCAAAAAAAGTAAAATACCTGGAGTTTTATATTGATAACATGTTGAAATAACATTTTGTGGTATTAGCTGTAATAAAATATGTTAATTTTTAATAATTTCACTGGTTTCTTTTTGCCTTTTTTATTGTGGCTATTGGAAAATTTAAAATTATACACGTAGTTTACATTATTCTTCCTTTGGATAGCACTGGCTGAGGGTCTTCCACATCATCTTGTGCCTGCCTAGTCCCACCCCACTTACCCAGCTTACCTATCTGACCTCTTCAATAGCTACTCTCCACCCTCACTCAGTGTGCTCTAGCCACACTAGCTTCCTTCCTTGTTCCCTCATCAACCAAGAACATTTCTGCCTTGGGAGGACTTTTTCTTCTAGCTGGGGTGAGTCTTGAATACTTTTTCTAGATATTTATGTGAGTAATTTTCTCATTTCTTTCAAGTCTTTGCTCACATGTCACCTTTTCGATGAGGTCTACCTTAACTTAAAATGACAACCCACTGTCTCCTTGACTCCATCCCTTTTACCCACTGGGGTCCCCCCCCACTACCATTTTGTGTTTATTAGTATTATCTCCCCCAACTAGGATATAAGCTCCATGAGGACAGGAGCTCTGTCTGTTTTGATCAGTAATGCTTAAAGCAGTGCTAGCACGTTTTGTTGGCATATTCATTGTTGAATAAATAAAAAAAAAAAAATCAATGGATCTTCAACAAAATGCCACTCCTCTTCCATGTGTTGTAATGAATAATATTTAAAGTAATTTAAACCCACTTTATGCTTTCATTTGTTCAAATTTACTTCCTTTACTCAACAGATGTTTCGTGTGTGAGTGTGTGTGTATGTATGAATGTGTGTGTGTGTGTGTGTGTGTGTTTAACCAAACGCTGTGCTATGTGATAGGGACAGAATGGTGGATAAGCTATACACATTCCCTCTCCATGATGCTTATCATTTATGAGGAGCAGACATTAATTGGTTAATTATTTTCTTTAATTACAATTGTCCTAAGTGATGTGAGGGGAAAAACACAAGGTGCTGTAAGAGTATATGTGAGAGACCTAGTGTATTCTGAGTCTTCAGGGAAGATTTTTCTGAAGAAGTAGTTTAAGAGAGTCCCTGAAAGATCCCTGAAAGATCATGGGATATTTAGGAATTAGCTATGGAAAGGGGAATGGAGGGTGGTGGGGAAGAATGTTACAGATGGAGGGCAGATTAATTTTATATTTGAAAATACTAAAGTGCTTAAAAAACAGGGTATGTTTGAGAAACAAAGGAGTGGGGCACCTGGGTGGCTCACTTGGTTAAGCATCTGACTTCAGCTCAGGTCATGATCTCCCGGATCGTGAGTTCGAGCCCCATGTTGGGCTCTGTACTGACAGCTCACAGCCTGGAGCCTGCTTTGAAATCTGTGGTTCCTCTCTCTGCCCCTTCCTGCTCACTCTCTGTCTCTCTAATGTTTATTAATGTTTTAATACACATTAAAAAAATTAAAAAAAAAGAGAAACTGAAAGGAGGCCAGTGTATCTGAAGTATGGCAAGTACTGTCACACAAAACCCTCTCCCCCTCGCCATGTAACTCAATAATGGAACTGCTAATAGCATAATGTTGACTGGAAGCCTTACTGATAACAGTTGATCAATACGTATTTTGTACGTTATATGTATTGTATATTATATTCAATAAAGTAAGCTAGAAAAAAATGTTACTAGGAAAATCATGAGGAAGAGAAAATACGTTTAGAGTACTGTACCGTATTTACTGAAAATCTATGTATAAGTGGATGCACGTAGTTTAAACTCGTGTTGTTCCAGGGTCAACTGTAGTGGTATTTTTGCAATTTGGTTTCTATTAGGCGGTATAGTTTCATAGATTTCTGTTGAAAAATTTAATCTCTGGTTGTCATGACTTGGGATTCCAAATAGTGGTAGATTGTTTTATAGTAGGTTGCAGTTGATGTATTCAAGAGGATTATTATTTAGCGGATCTTGCCAAGGTTATTGGGTTCTTGTTTAGCACAATTAGAATTATTGTTTGGAAGTGTTTGCCAAACCTTGAACGGATGATTGCTGTTCCTTCATTTACCAATGTGTGATATTTTTAAAATTTATTTTTGAGAGAGAGAGAGAGAGTGAGCGAGAGCGCGCACACGCAGCTTTGGACAGATGATCCAAAGCAGCTTCCACACTGACAGCAGTGAGCCTGATGTGGGGCTCAAATTCACGAACTGCGAGATCCTCACCTGAGCTGAAGTCAGACACTCAACTGACTGAGCCATCCAGGCACCCCATCATGTGTGATTTAAAAAAATATATATTTTTTTAATGTTTACTTATTTTTGAGAGAGAGACACACACACACAGTGTGAGCAGGCAAGGAGCAGAGAGAGGAGACACAGAATCTGAAGCAGGCTTCAGACTCCAAGCTATCAGCACAGAGCTCCACACTGGGCTCGAACTCAGAAAGTGAGAGATCATGACCTGAGCTGAAGTGAGATGCTCAACGGACTGAGCCACCCAGGTGCCCCTGCCATTTACTTTTCTTGCTCAAAATTATGTTTGTGAAATTCATCCATATAACATATAGTCATTTTTATACTTCTCTAGCTTTCCATTATAGGAATATACCACAATTTATTTACCCATTCTACTGTAGATAAATGTTTGGGTTCTTTTCTGCAGTTTTGCCATTATAAAAAAGTTAGGATGATGATGATGATGATGATCTATTTTAATTCCAGTATAGTTGACATACAGTGTTATATTAGTTTCAGGTGTACGATACAGTGAATCAGCAATTCTATGCATTGCTCAGTGCTCATCATGATAAGTGTGTTCTTAATCCCTCCCCTTCACCTATATCACCCATCCCCCCACCCACCTCCCCTCTGGTAATCATCAGTTTCTTCTCTGTAGTTAAGAGTCTGTTTTTTAGGTTTATCTCTTCTTCGTTTGCTTTGTGTCTTAAATTTCACATACGGGTGAAATCGTATGGTATTGGTCTTTCTCTGACTGACTGACTTCACATGCCATTATAATTTCTCTTTTTTTAAATCTTTTTTAAAAGTTTATTTATTTATTTTTAGAGAAAGCAAGCATGAGCAGGGGAGGGGCAGAGAGAAAGGGAGGGAGAGAATCAGAAGCAGGCTCCACGCACTAGCAGTGTGGAGCCCCATGTGGGGCTTGATCTCACAAACTGAGATCATGACCTGAGCTGAAATCAAGAGTCTGCTGCCTAACTGACTGAGCCACTCAGGTGCCCCACCATTATAATTTCTAGATCCATCCATGTTGTTGCAAATGGCAAGATTTCATTCTTCATGGCTGAGTAATTTTTCTTTTCTTTTCTTTTCTTTTTTTAAATTTTATTTGAGTGGGGCAGAGAGGGGCAAAGGGACAGAGGGGGAGAGAGAGAATTCCAAGCAGGCTCCATGCTCAGTGCAGAGTCCAATGTGGGGCTCGATCCCATGACCCTAGAATCATGACCTGAACTGAAATCAAGAGTTGGATGCTCAACTGACTGAGCCACCCAGATGCCCCTTTATTATTTTTTAAGTCTTCCATGCCCAACGTGAGGCTTGAACTCATGAACCCGCAATCAAGATTCAATACTCCAGTACCATAGTGTTTTGATTATTGCAGATTTGTAGTATAATTTGAAATTTTGGAGTGTGATACCTCCAGTTTTGTTTTTCTTTTTCAAGATTGCTTTGGCTATTCAGGGTCTTTTGTGGTTCCATACAAATTTTAGGATTATTTGTTCTAGTTCTGTGAAAAATGCTTTCGGTATTTTGATAGGGATTGTGTTAAGTCTGTAGGTTGCTTTTCGTAGTATGGACATTTTAACAACATTTGTTCTTCCAATCCATGAGCATGAAATATGTTTCCATTTGTTTGTGTCCTCTTTAGTTTCTTTCATCAATGTTTTATAGTTTTTAGACTATAGGTCTTTTACCTCTTTGGTTAAATTTATTCGTAGGTATTTTATTATTTTTTTGTTGCCGTTGTAAATGGGACTGTTTTCTTAATTTCACTTTCTGCTACTTTGTTATTAATGTATAGACATACAGTGGATTTCTGTATATTGACTTTGTGTCCTGTGACCTTACTGAATTCATTATCAGTTATAGTAGTTTTTTAGTGGAGTCTTTTGGGTTTTCTGTATAAAGTGTCCCATCATCTGCAAATAGTGAAGTTTGACTTCTTCCTTACTGATTTGGATCCTTTTATTTCTTATTGTTGTCTTATTGCTGTGACCAGGACTTCTAGTACTATGTCAAATAAAAGTGGTGAGAGTGGACATCCTTGTCTTGTTCCTGACCTTAGGGGGAAAGCTCTCAGTTTTTCTCCATTGAGGGAGATGTTAGCTATGGGTTTTTCATATATGACATTTATTATGTTGAGGTATGTTTCCTCTAAACCTACTTTGTGGAGGGTTTTTATCTTGACAGGATGTTGTACTTTGTCAAATGCTTTTTCTGCATTTGTTGAAATGATACTATGTTTTTTATCCCTTCTCTTATTGATGTGCTATATCATGTTGATTGATTTGAGAACACTGAACTACCCTTGCATCACAGGAATAAATCCCACTTGAACATGGTAAATGAGTTATTTGATGTATTGTTGGATTCATTTTACTAATGTTTTATTGAAGATTTTTGCATCTGTGTTCATCAGGGATATTAGCCTTTAGTTCTCTCTTTTTTGTAGTGTCTTTATCTCATTTCAACATCAGGGTGATGCTAGCCTCATAGAATTAATTTGGAAGCTTTCCTTCCTTTTCAATTTTTTGGAATAGTTTGAGAAGAATAGGTAAATCTTCTTTAAGTGTTTGGTAGAATTTATCTGTGAAGCCATCGGATCCTGGACTTTCGTTTGTTTGTTGGTTGGAATTTTGATTACTGATTCAATTTCATTGCTGGTAATCTGTTTATTTTCTGTTTCTTTCTACTTCAGTTTTGGTAGATTATATGTTTCTAGGAATTTACCCATTTTTCTAGGTAGTCCAATTTGTTGACATATGGTTTTTCATTACACTCTCATAATCCTTTGTATTTCTGTGGTGTCAGTTGTCATTTCTTCTCTTTCATTTCTGATTTTGTTTATTTGAGTTCTCTATCTCTCTGATGAGTCTGGCTCCAGGTTTATCAATTTTGTTGATTTTTCAGAAAACCACCTCCTGGTTTCATTGATCTATTGTTTTTTTTCCATTTATTTCTGCTTTAATCTTTATTATTTTATTTCTTTTGCTGTTTTTGGGTTTTGTCTGTTCTTTCTCTAGCTCCTTTAGGTATATGGTTAGGTTGTTTATTTGAGATTTTTCTTGCTTCTTGAGATAGACTTGTATTGCTATAAACTTTCCTCTTAGAACAGCTTTTGCTGCCTCCCAGAGATTTTAGACCATCATTTCCATTTGTGTGCATGTATTCTTTGATTTCTTGGTGGACCCATTCATTGTTTAGCAGCGTGTTATTTAACCTTCATGTATTTGTGTTTTTTCCAGATTTTTTCTTGTGGTTGATTCCTAGTTTCATAGTGTTGTGGTTAGAAAAGATGCATGGTATGACTTCAATCTTTTTGAATTTGTTGAGACTTGATTTTGTGGCCTAATATGTGACTTATTCTGTAGAATGTTGCATGTTCTGAATATATCTGTTAGATCCATCTTATCCAATGTGTCATTTAAAACCACGGTTTCGGGGCACCTGGGTGGCTCAGTCAGTTAAGCATCCGACTTCGGCTCAGGTCATGATCTCGCAGTCAGTGAGTTCAAGCCCCGTGTCAGGCTCTATGCTGACAGCTCAGAGCCTGGAGCCTGCTTCAGATTCTGTGTCTCCCTCTCCCGCTTACACTCTGTGTCTCTCTCCCGAAAATAAATAAACATTGAAAAAAATTTTTTTAACAAAAAAGCAAAACAAAAACCATGGTTTCCTTGTTGATGTGCTGTTTGGATGATCTATCCATTGATATAAGTGAGGTGTTAAAGTCCCTACTATTATTATTACTGTTGATTACTCCTTTTGTGTTTGTTATTATCTGTTTTATGTATTGGGTGCTTGTTGCATAAATATTTACAATTGTTATATCTTCTTGTTCTGTTTTCCCCTTTATGATTATACAGGGTCTTTCTTTCTTTCTTGTTACAGTCCTTGTTTTAAAGTCAATTTTGTCCAATATAAGTATTGCTACCCTGGCTTTCTTTTTACTTCCATTTGCATGATAAATGCTTTTCCATCCTTTCACTTTCAATCTGCATGTACCTTTTTTTTTTTTTTTAAGTAAACCTACCCCAATGTGGGGTGCCAACTCATGACCCTGAGATCAAGAGTCTCATGTACTGATTAAGCCAGATATGGCACCCCAATCTACACATCTTTAGGTCTGAAATGAGTCTCTCGTAGCTGCATATTTATGGATGTTGCTTTTTTATCCATTTTGTTGCTCTGTCTTTTGACTAGAGTGTGTATTCCATTTATTCAAAGTAATTGTTGATAGGTATGTACTTATTGCCATTTTGTTACCTGTTTTATGGTTCTTTTTGGAGTTGTTCTTTGCTTCTTCTCTTCTCTCATGTTTTGTTGGCTTTCTTTAGTGATATACTTGGATTCCTTTCTCTTTATTTTTGCATATTTATTACTGGTTTTTGATTTGTGGTTTCCATTAGGTTTATATACAACATCTTATGCATACAGCAGTCTAAATTAATTTGATTATTGCTTAAGTTAGAACCCATTCTTTATTCCTCTCCTCACACTTTATAGACATATGGTGCCATTCTTTACATGCTTTTATTTTGTGAATCCCTTGACTGATTTTTATAGGTGAACTTATTTTTACTGCTTTTGTGTTTCCTACTTTTATTACTCCGATTTATGCTCTTTCCCTTCCACTCAAAGAGTCCCCTTTAACATTCTTATAAGGCTGATTTACTGGTCATGACTTCCTTTAATTTTTGTTTGGGAAACTGTCTCCCTCTATTTTGAAAGATAACTTTGCTGGATACAGTATTCTTGGCTGCAGTTTTTTTTTTCCTTCCCCCCACCTCCCCCACAGCACTTTGAATATATCTAGCACTCCCATCTGACTTGCAAAGTTTGTGCTGAAAAATGTGCTGATTGCCTTATGGAGTTTCCCTTGGGTGTAACTTTTCTGTTGTTGTTTTTAAAATTTTTTCTTAATAACTATTCTTTGCCATTTTAGTTGGTCTTGATGTGAACCTCTTTGGTTTGATTTTGTTTGGGGATCTCTGTACCTCTTGGATCTGGACTTTTGTTTTTTTCCCCCAGATTTACAATTTTTCAGCTATTATTTCTTCAAGTAAATTTCTATACCCTTTCCTTTCTCTTCTTCTGGGATTCCTATAATGTGACTGTTATTATACTTGATACTGTTGCTAAGTTCCCTAAGTCTATTTTCATATTTATTATTATTATTTTTTCTTGTTTAGCTTTATTGCTTTCCATTACTCTGTCCTCCAGGTCACTAATGTTTTCCATCTAGTGTATTTTTAATTTCAGTTATTGAGTTTTTCATCTTTTTTTTTTTTCCTATCTCTTTGTTAAAGATCTCTTTACTCTTTTCTCAAGTCTAATGAATTATCTTTGTGACCATTACTTTAAATTCTTGGGGCACCTGGGTGGCTCGGTTAAGCATCAGACTTTGTTTCAGGTCATGATCTCATGGTCTGTGGGTTTGAGCCACACATTGGGCTCTGTGCTAACAGCTCAAAGCCTGGAGCCTGCTTTGGATTCTGTGTCTCCCTCTCTCTCTGTCCCACCCCCACTTATGCTCTGTCTCTCTCAAAAATAAACATTAAACATTTTTTTAAAATTCTCTACCAGGCATATTACTTATCTCCATTTTGCTTAGGTCCCTTGTTGTGATTTTGTCCTGTTCTTTCATTTGGGATGTACTCATCTCTCTCCTCATTTAATCTAACTCTCTGTGTCTGTTTTTGCATGTGAGAAAAGCTAGCTATGTCTCCTGCTCTTGAAAGTAGAGCCTTATGAGGAATAGGTTCTGTAGTGTCCTGCAGTTGCAGTCAGTGTCCCCTATTCACCAGACCTGGCACTTCAGGTGTGTCTCCTGTGAGTGTTGAATGTGCCCTGCTGTTGTGGCTGAGCCATGTTTGCCTTCAGTCCAGTCATCTGCAGTGACTCTCTTTGTCTTTTATGAGCAGGGTCTGATTCCTGCGGTGTTAGTGGGCCAGTCTG
This sequence comes from Cryptoprocta ferox, assembly GCA_028646485.1. NCBI lineage: Eukaryota > Metazoa > Chordata > Mammalia > Carnivora > Eupleridae > Cryptoprocta > Cryptoprocta ferox. Next base: position 132,122,273 of record CM053567.1, on the reverse strand, counting down.
GGGCCACCTCGGGCTTAAATTGAATCAGGTTATGTGTTTGCCAGAGATCCAGGAGCATCTAACTGCAAGTGAAAATGGGGGCAGGGTGCTTGGTGCCAGCATGGTCTGAGTTGGCAGGTCAGGACCTCCAGAACCAGGGCCTGAGTCAGGTTGTGTTGGAGGGAGCAGATCCACAGAAGTGCTCGGGGTAGGGATGCATGGTTTTAGCAACATTTGTGTGAATCTGCCATAAGAGGAGACCTGTATTGGAGGCGTGCTGTAAGGGGCATGTCAGCAGGAGAACTGGGGGCGGGGTGCACCATTAGCAAGTGTTGGCATTTTGCTGGTTCCCAAAGGTGTTGGTATGTTTATGCGGCAGCGCGGGAGTGTGGGGTGAGGCATGGAAATTGCTTATCAGCAATTTTGTTCCTGGAGAAGTCTCTAAATATCCCTGGCTCTCCAGCACACACTGAGATTTGTATAAACATATCTCCTTCTCATATATCCAAGGTATTGTTCAAACTGCTGTTTCTGTGCTCTGTCTCCATGGGGCTGTTTGTTGTGCTGTCTCTGTAGGGGCAGAGACTCAGTTTCCTTTTGCCCTCCTGGCTCTGCCATCTGTCTGTCCCTTGAGCTTGCAGATTTCTTTTAAAGTTCCAAATGTTAAGCCTCGCTGATTGTAAGAACTCTGGAAATTCATCCCCTTTGATTTTCAAAGCCAAATGTTATGGGGATTGATCTTCCTCCTGTGGGCTCCTTTGGTGTGAGGGTCTGTTTCTCTGCTTTCTCTGTGCCCATGGTGTTCCTTCCTCTTGTGGACAGTCTTGCAGTTCCATTTAGCTCCCAACCACATCTCTGTCCTTCCTACCCTCTTCAAAGTGGCCTCTTCTCTACCTTTAGCTGTGGAGAGTCTGTTCTGCCAATCTTTGGGTCATTTTCTGGGTTATTTACACTGAAGCAGCTGTTACCTAATTGTATCCCTGGGACAAGATGAGCTTATGGTCCTCTCAGTTTGCCATCTTCCCCAGAAGTCTCCTGATGTTATGATGATTTTATTTTTGTGCATGTCTCTTAGTATACATGGGCAGGAGTTCCTCTAGAGCATATTCCTAGAAGTGGAATTACTGTATCGCTGATATGTGTATGCCTAGCCTCATTGAGTTATGCCATATTATTTTCCATAATATATTCCAATTCATATTCTTATCTGCTATGTATAAAATTTATCCTTAACATTTTCAGCAACCCCAGACTTTTTAAAAAAAGTTTGGCCAGTCTGATGTATAGAAAACATTGCTACTTAAATTATCTCATCTAGAAACTGTTACCTGTCCACAATTAAATCAAAGCACTGTTTTCTTTATTGAAGAAGTTTTGTAAAAAAAATATTGTCAGCTGCAATAAAATCCTTAGGGATGTGATTGATTTACATGCTGGTGTAATTTTAATTTACAGGCCCACTGACCACTCTTTAACTAGCAATGTCAAATGATATTTTATTGTGGTTTAAATTAATATTTACGTGATTACAAATGAGACTGTGCATTTTTCCATGCATTCATGCATCATTTATGTTGCCTTTTCAGTTAGAAGCCTGTTAGTCTCTTTTGTTTATTTTTTAATTGGGTTGATATTACATATTCTGGATATTAATTCTTTGTTATATATGTTGCTATTCTCTCAATTTTTGGCTTGTCTTTCACTTTTTAATAAAGAGATATTCTTAACACTAGTAAGTCACTGTTTGGCTAGTGCTTTTGTGTCTTGTTTGTGAAATTGATCCCTCCCAAATGATCAAAAAATACTTTCCTGTATTCTGAAAGCTTTTAGTTTTGCCATTCAAATGTAAATCCTTAGTCCATCCAGATTTGATTGGGGTGTGTGTGTGTGTGTGTGTATGTATGTGTGTGTTATGAGACAGAGTCTAAATCTGTTCTTTTCCCTATGAATAATCTCTTTTCTTAACACCACTTAATTGAATTCTTTGCACAGTGACCTACAATAACATTTGTCATATTTCAGATATCCACATGTGTATGGGTCTGTTGCTGGGCTGTTTTCATTTTATTAATTTGTCTTTGTATACCTGTGCCAATAGCAAAGTATCTTAATTACCATAGCTTCAGAACACATTGATCTCTGGTAAGGTGATTCTCTCCACTTAACTGTTACTCTTCAGAAGTACATTGGGCAATTCTGTGAATGTGTTATATATATAAAAGGAAAACAATTTAAATTATTATGAAGAAATTCAGGGTATATATTCCATAATAACAGAGCTAACATTGAACCTGAACTGCATTAAGTTAAAAATAAATGAAGACAAGGGGCACCTGGCTGGCTCAGTCAGTAGTGCATATGATTGTAGATTTCAGGGTTGTACGTTTGAGCGGCACATTGGGTGTGGAGGTTACTTAAAAATAAAATCTTTAAAAAAAATGAAGACAGAATTGTTCAATTAGATGTTTACTTGGCTTTAGTTTCAAATATTGCAGTTTCTATTATTACACTTAAAAATTTTTTTAAAATGTTTGTTTATTTTTGATAGAGAGAGAGACAGAGTGCAAGCAGGGGAGGGGCAGAGAGAGAGGGAGACATAGAACCCGAAGCAGGCTCCAGGCTCCAGCTGTCAGCACAGAGCCCGACGTGGGGCCCAAACTCACAAACCTGGAGATCATGACCTCAGCTGAAGTCAGATGCTTAACCAACTGAGCTACTGAGGCGCCCCACTATTACATTTTTAAAGAATGGTTGAGACTCATAAAATATTGAATTTTTTTGTTTTGGAAAACTTTGATTAAGAATGTAAAAATTATGGATGTAATGATTAACGTATGTTTTTTTCTTTCAAGTCTTGATACATCATCAAAAGCATAGTCTTTCCAAGATGGCTTATCAGACACCTCTTTATCCTTGTTCTGTAAATGTTTGGGTGCCCAGCAGATATTTTGCTGCTGCTACAAAGTAAGTATATATTTTTTGATTCATTTTGTTTGCTTTCATTTAAAATTTTGATTAAAAAACATTATGCTTTGTCCCATAAATATGTACAGGGACATATAGTTGTGAAAGTTTATCATCTCTGCTTCTTTGACCTTTTATAGTCCTAAAGGAAAAATATGATTTATTATAGTAATACTTAATATTATATTGAACACTGACATTCAATAATTAATTTATTTTCCACAGCTACTTTAGTGCAAGCTGTTGTTATAATGTTCTGTTTTTGAGTTGAAAAGCAAGGCACTGATAGATTAGGTAACTTGCCTAGGGTCACAGAGCTAGTAAGTGTTGGAGCTAGGGTTTTGTGACATGATAAGTAATATTTATATTGGACTCTGCTCCCAGTGCCTGAAACAGAGCTCCTAAAAACCCTTCTAATTTTCTGGGTGATAGGAGCATCATTTGTTCTAATAAGGCAAATCTTGGTGGACTCTTAAATGGGTGCTGGTCACCAGAAAGACCAAGCCATGATTAGAATCTTTCAGCCCCACCTGTCATCCAGGGAAGGGAGAGACACTAGAGATTGAATTCATAATTGATTGTGCCTCCATAAAAATCCCAGTACTCTGGGGTTCTAAGAGTTTCTGGTTTCTAAGAGTTCTGGATATATATGTGTGCCAGAAGGGTGACCCACCCAGACCCAATGGGGGGAGAAACGCTTGCACTCCAGACTCTTCTGGACCTTCTCCTAAGTCCCTGTTTGACTGTATCCTTTATCATATCTTTTATTGTATAATAAACTGGTAAATGTTAGGTGTTTCTTTGAGTTCTGTGAACTATTCTAGTAAATTATGAAATTTGTGGAGGGGGGTCACAGGGCCCCTTGATTTCTAGCCATTTGGCCAGAAATACCAGAGGCCCTCAACTGCAATTGGCATCTGAAGTGGGGACAGTCTTGTGGGACTGAGTCCTTAACTTGTGGGATCTGATGCAAAATCCAGGTAGATAGTAACAGAATTGTCTTCAATTGTTGGATAGTTGGCTGATGTCAGATAATTGGTTGGTGTAGGAAAAAAAACATACATTTAATGTCAGAATTGTTTCTTATTTAACTGTATTCCTTGTTATGCATCTTGTTTGCTTGCTTTTAACTTAACAATGTATTTTAGGAGTGCCTGGGTGACTTGGTTAAGTATCTGACTCCTGATTTCAGCTCAGGTCATGATCTCACTGTTTTTGGTTTCGAGACCCACATCGGGCTCCTCCACACTAAATAGTACGGAGCCTGTTTGAGAGCCCCTCTCTCTGCCCTTCCTCTGCACCTGCTCTCTCTTCCTCTCTCAAAATAAAGAAATAAACTTAAAAAAAAGCAAACGATATATCTTGGAGATAGTTTCAGATGGAGCTATCTAGTTTTTTTTTTTTAATTGAGATATAATTGACACATAACATATTAGTGTCAGGTGGACAACATAATGATTCAATATTTGTATATTTTGGGAAATCCCCACATCAGTAAGCCCAGTTAAATCCATCACTATACAGAGAAGCACTTTCTTTTCTTGTGATGAGAGCTTCTGAAGATTTATCCTCTTAGCAATTTTCAGACAGACAATACAGTATTATTAACTATAGTCACCATGCTGTATATTTCATCTCCATGAGTATTTATTTTATAACAGGAAGTTTGTACCTTTGACCACCTTGGCCCATTTCACCCACCCCCACCCCTGCCTTTGGTAACCATCAATCAGTTCTCTGCATCTGTGAGTTCATTTTTTTTTTTTAAGATTTCATGTATAAGTGGGATGATATGGTGTTTGTTGTTCTCTGTCTGACTTATTTCACTTAGCATAATGCCCTGAAAGTCCATCTGTGTTGTCTCAAATGGCAAGATTTCATTCTTATTGCTGAATAATATTTCATTGTATATATGTGCCATATTTTCTTTATCCATTCATCTGGACACTTAGGTTGTTTCCATGTTTTGGCTGTTGTAAAATAGTGCTATAATGAATATGCATATAATATTTCATCATGTGAATATACCATAATTTATTTAAACATTTCCCTATTTCCCCTTATGATATATGTTTATCTTTTTAATCTTTTGCTATTATAAATTATCCTGCAGTGAATAATCATGTACATAGATCTTGTCAAAGATTATGAATACATTTGTAGTATAAACTCTGAGAAATAGAATTTTTGAATCAAAAGATATGTGCATTTATAATTTTGATAGGTAATACCAAATTGCCTTCATAGAGATTATTGCCAGTTTATGTCCTTGCCAGTAAATAGTATTAAATGCCTGTTTTTCCATATACAGTATAGTTAAAATTTTTGAACTCTGATAATTTGCTGGGTAATGAATGATATCATCAGGTTTTAATTTTTATTTCTTTTATAATTATTGGGATTGTGTATCTTTTCATGTGTTAAAGAGCCATTTATACTGTTTACTGTGGATTTTTGTTCATGTCCTATTCCAATTCTTTGTTGATTAGTAGGAGCTCTTTATATAAAATAAATTAGTACATATCTACACTATATATAACCTTTTATTTTTAACTGCTATGGGAAAGAAATGGATCAAGTTCTGTGGGATCACAGATGAAAGGTAAATTAATTCTACCTGGAAGAGGGTATGGCAAGAAGTATTTGAGCTGGGTCCTGAAAGAATTTTGCAGGGGGGTTGAGAGAAAAGTATTTCAGTGGTGCAGAAGCATGAAAGTGAATGATATGGACGAATACAGCCTGCTATGGCTTGAATATAGGATGAAGAGGGAGGTGGCAGAAATGTAACTAGAAAGGAGCCTTCCTTTTGAGTGTGCATACTACCTGGATTTCTTTTTTGTTGTTGAGAAGTTGGAGGGGTATTAGGTCTTACCTGTTTACATCCCTAGCCCTCCAGCAGTGGATGAGTGCCTGTATTCCTAACAACTCTGGATATCATCATCAGTCTTTATTTGTGTTTCTTCATTGTAGTCTAATTTATATCTTTTGCTTATTTTTCTCTGGGGTTGTCTTTTTTTCTGCTTTTTGAAAATATTTATTAGGGATATTAATTACTGTTAGAATATTTTATCTCTAAATGTTTGCTTTTATCCTATAGGAATTTTTCATTTTATGTCTTCCCCACATTCTAGTCCAGTGCAACTTTAAAAGTAATTTTAGCTCATTTAAAAACTATAGCATGAGAAATGTGCAACTTAAAACTGATAAATTATTAGCAGATGATTTTTTTCATGTCAGACAAATGAGAGTTATTCAGTAGCTTGATGAGAATCGTAGTATTTATAATTTTAGTCATGGTTTTAATTTTTTAAGGTACTGATTTTATAGTATACTAAGAAATAGATTTTGTATGGCAATTTTTTTTTTTTTAATCAGGGTCTGCAACAGGGTGGAGAGGCTTGTGCTTGCTTCCCTCTTCTCTTGTCATCTTGAATCTCTTCACTCCATGTATGTGCATAGACCCATGGTTTGCCAGTGGCAGATCCTGATAAAGAAAGGCTACTTGATCATCTCTGACTCTGGTTCTGTTTCTCTGTTGATAATAGGTTCTTTTTTCATGTATCTCAAAATTTTTTGACTGTTGAACATCTTGTGTAGAACAGTTGAAACCGAAGTACCTAGTATTTATGCCTGGGAATGCACATGCCTCTTCTTGTCACAGTGTTGAATCAGTCCAGTCAGAAGTTGAGCTAGGGTTTGGTTTTGTCGTTGCTATGGTTGCCACCAGCTTCAAATTTCTGTACTTTACCTTGTGCTTAAGGTGGGGGCTGGGTTGCTGGAAGGTTTTTCTCACCGTTCTTGTTTTATGCTCTGTTTTCTGCCTTGCCTGTGCAGCTGTGCCTCGGGGGGGTCTCTCTTCATACTCTTGCCCCTCCCCTAATGTAGATTGCTGTTGCTTATTAGTGCCTGCTAGGCTGGTGATGGGTACAGGAGGGATTTTCTGTTTTCCAAATCCAGCCTTTTTCTTAAGTAGACCTAGTGTGGCTGGACCTTGGCAACGGGGTTTTCTCAGTATTTCTGTCCCTTCTCCCCTTGATATTTATTTACTGCGGGTCTTGTGCCAGTGTCCAGGCCCTTCCCCAGGATTATTGTACTAGTGAGGATACTTCGTTCAGGACTATTTCCTGACCTTCCCCTAAGGGTAAAAGTTTTGGTGTTTTTTTCTTCTTTCTTCTCCCTAGACACCTGTGCCCTACATGTTTTCAGGGTTACATGCCTGTCTGGCAGCAGTGCCTAACTCTGTGCCTGGGGAAGGCTTTCTAGTGTCTTGGCCTGCTCCAGTCTTTCCTAGGAACATCTGGTGGAGATCTGTGGAAAGGGCCTATAAATTGAGTGTGAACTCCCCTTGTGTGTAGATTTCCCAGGGAGTTTCTAGTAGTTCTAAAATGGTAGCTGATTTTTTTTTTCTTACCTGCTTTCCTTCTTCTATACTCTGCCATGGATGAGAGTGTCCTGAGTATGCATAAGGAGTGGGCATGGGGAATGTGGGCTGATTCTCCTTGGATTTAAGGCTACTTGGTTACCCTGTGATCTCAGCTTTGTGATGCATTCAAGAAAAGCCATGATTTTATCCAACTTTCTTATTGTTAATACTCTTTCTAGTTTTTATTTTTATTTTTATTAAAAATTTTTTAATGTTTATTTATTCTTGAGAGAGAGAGACAGAGCATGAGCAGGGGAGGGGCAGAGAGAAAGGGGGAGATACAGAATTCGAAGCAGGCTCCAGGCTCTGAGCTGTCAGCTCAGATGTGGGCCTCGAACTCACAAACTATGAGATCATGACCTGAGCTGAAGTTTGATGCCCAACCAAGTAAGTTACCCAGGTGCCCCTCCAGTTTTTATTTTTTAATTTTCATTGGTTTATATTACTATTGACTGGGTTTTGTTCTTTTGGCTTTCATATTGTAAGTAAGCATAAGCAGAACTTCTGCATTTAGTTTCATGAATAAACCAGTGTCAGAGATATCGTGAATTTATTTACAGGATTACACTGAGAAATAAGATGGCCAGATGTTTGCATTCCATTCATTAATAATTACACGCCCTGGGCATTTTGTCGTTAGTTTTGTTTAGTTCAATATAGTTTGACAGAAGTTGTGTATCACCATACCCTCAAATCTCATCCCCCAGTTCCTCAGTGTAAAGGTTTTTTTAGCCTTGAAGGGACTTGGATCTCTGGGGTCACAGATCTTCAGATCTGTGAAGTGAGCTTTATTACAGCACTGATTTTTTCTCATTTGAGTATGACCATGGAACTATTTTTTCTTTTATGCTCTTGGAGTTAAGGGACAGATGAGGCAGGGGGAGAATTATTACCTGAGTAGTGTGTTATTACTCATTTAATGTATGTGGTTGAGGTACCAAGGTAACTGCAGCTAAATTCTCTTTGATTCAGACTGCCAGGTATTTCTCCCTCACCTTGACAAAACCTTTTTAGTACGATTTATTTTTATTCCCCAAGAATCATAATATTTAAGCTCTCTTGATAGGGCCTTACATTTGCATGAACAGCAGAGTTCTTCTGTGTGTGATTCTAATGAATAAAGATAGCCATTTTTTGAAGGGTCATGGAAAACTGGCAGCTAGTCTATAAAAATTAATTATTGACAGATTTTATTCAGTTGTGTGTTTTAATTTTGGAAGAAAGTGTTTTTTATAGTATTATTTGATAACGTATAAGGGCACGTTATAATGTATTATGCTTTTTTTTTTTTTCCATTTAATTGAAACAGTGTTTTGGGGTGCCTGGCTCAGAGCATCCAACTCTTGATTTCAGTTCAGGTCATGATCCCAGGGTTGTGGGATTGAACCCTGTGTCCGGCTCCATGCTCAGAATGTGATTCTCTCTCTCTCTCCCTCTGCCCCTCTCATCTGCTTGTGTGCTCTCTCTAAAATAAAATAAATCTTAAAAAAAAAATAGGGGTGTCTGGGTGGCTCAGTTGATTAATCATCTGGCTCTTGATTTTGGCTCAGGTCAAGATCTCACAGTTTGTGAATTTGAGCCCCACATCGGGCTCTGCGATGTCAGTGTGGAGCCTACTTGAGTTTCTCTCCTTTCCTCTCTGTCCCTCTCCAGCTCACACACGTGCTCGCTCGCTCTTTCTCTCTCTCTCTCTCTCTCTCAAAAATAAATGAACATTAAAAAACAAAACAAAACTGTGTTCCTGTTTGTAACTTAAAAATATTTTTCCTGAACCACCTCAAATATTTTGTGAAACAGGGATCAAGGTAGAAGTAAGTCGGGGTGCCTGGGTGCCTTAGTTGATTAAACATCTGACTTTGGCTCAGGTCATGATCTCACAGTTCATGATTTGAGCCCTGTTTAGGGTTCTGTGTTGATAAATTGGAGTGTGCTTTGGATTCTGTGTCTCCCTCTGTCTCTGCCTCTCTCCCGCTCTCACTCTCTAACTCTCTTTCTCAAAAATAAACATTAAAAAAAAAGTTTAAAAAAAGTATAAGTAAATTGCTGTATACTCTAAATTCAGTCTCTTTATGTTTCAGACCTCTCTTGAGTTTTGCAAATATTTATTAATTTAAAAATCACATTTTAGTCCTTGGGAATTTGATTTTAATTGCAATTTGAATGGACACGTTCAGCCATGATTACAAATTTATTGGTGAAATCAGCATTTATGTAAAGTAAATCTATAGGTGACAGCTAGGGCATTTATTTGTTTTGTTTATTTTAGATGGAGATTTTATTACCAAAACAGGCGCTCTCAGGGCACCGGGGTGGCTCAGTTGGTTAAACATCCAACGTTTGATCTTGGCTCAGGTTGTCATCACACGGTTTGTGGGATTGGGCCCCAGTGCGCTGGCAGCATAGAGCCTGCTTGGGATTCCCTCTCTCCCTCTCTCCCTGCTTTTCTCTCTCTCTCTCAAAATAAATAAATAAACTTAAAAAAAAAAAAAACATGCTCTCCAGGCTCCTTCTTTTATTGGCATCCATGTTCTTTTATTAAATGTAAAAAGAATGTGATTTCTCTAGTTTAGAAGGCTCAGAATTTTGTGGACTACTTCCAAAGTAGCTGTTTAGGTGTATTGGATCCATCCACTCGGGCACCTGCTTAGAATTGTTGTCATCAGTCTAGAAGGACACCTGTGTCCCATTAAAAATGAGTATTATCGTTATCTGCTATTCTGTTGAATTGCTTGTTAGCTGGGAGGATGCTGTTAATTGTGGTAATAAGGATTCATTGAGTGCTAAAAGTGAGAATGGAATTATACATTGAATTAGATTTTTAGTTCCTTTTTTCTTTTTTTTTTAATGCTTATTTTTGAGAGAGAGAGACAGAGACAGACTGAGCAAGGGAGGGGCAGAGAGAGGGGGAGAGAGAGAATCCCAAGCAGGCTCTGCACTGATAGGTGGAGACTGATGCAGGGCTCAAATTCACAAACTGTGAGATCATGACCTGAATCAAAATCAAGAGTCGGAGGCTTAACTGACTGAGCCACTCAGGCACCCCCAGTTTCTTTAAAAAAAAAAAAAAATTATTTTACCATAATCTATTTCTTTCACATAAATTTTATAGGACCCCATATTAGTTTTCTGTTGCTGCCATAACAAATGACCACAAACTTTGTGGTTTAAAACATCCCAAATTTATTATCTTGCAGTTCTGTGGGTCAAGTCAGCCACAGATCTCACTGGGCTAAAATCAAAAGTGCCAGCAGGATTTCTTTCCTCTGTAGAGGCTCTCAGGAAAATCTCTATTCTCTGTCCATTTCCACTTTTGAGAAGCTACCCACATTCCCCGGATTGAGGGTCCCTCCCTCCATCTTCAAAGCTAGGAATGGCAGATTCCCTTTCATGCTCAAATTTCTTTTGTCACTTCCCACCTCTGTCAGATGCAGGTGGGAAAGGGGAAAGTTTCTCTGCTTTCAGGGACTTGTGTCATTAGATTGGACTCCCTGGATTATCCAGATAATCTCCTCATCTCAAAGTCTTTAGCCCTAAACACATCTGCAAAGTCTTTTTTGCCATGTAGATATAACATCTTTGGAAAACCATTATTCTGCCTACCACAGAACCCAAACCTTTTTCTAGAATATTATTTAACTAAAACTTTATGGTTAAAAGATTACACGTGTGATTTGAATTAATGCTGAGAAATACATTATCTCTAACTGTGTCTTTTTTTCCCCTGTCTTTTTCTTAGCTCTAAACTCTTACCTGCAATTACCTGTTGAACATATTTTCCTAGATATTTTGTAAACACCTTCTTAGCTTTTGTTATATATCAAACCACTCAAGAGTTATTTATCATTGCCCATCATGGCTCAGCTGATTAAAGCTTTGGATGGGTGTCTCTCATGACCTTGGCTGGACTTGCTGCACATCTGAGAGTCTGCAGATCAGCTGAGAATTGTCCAATCTAGCCTGGGGCTTTATGGGGGCGGCTCTGTTTCATGTTACCTCTCCTTCTCCTGCCTTTGGGCTAGCCCAGGCATGTTCTATGACAATGGCAGAAATACAAACATACAAGTAGAAACATATGAATCCTCTTTTTGGCCTAAGCTTAGAAGAGAAAAACGGTCACTTTTGCTTATTATATTGGCCACATTAGTCGTATGGCCAATTGAAATGCTGGGAAATATGCTGTACCCCATTAAGTGGGAGGAATTGCAAAGTTACGCAGCAAAGGGACTTGAATGGAGAGAGGGGATAAAGAATTGAAGTCAATGATTCAACCAACTCCACACCCAAACTGTCTGTTGCTCCAAACTGAACTGATTTCTGTGACTACAAGAAACCTGTTTTGCTTTCATCTCTGGTCTTAATGATACTGCTCTATGACTAGTCACACAAGCCAGAAACCTAAGAAGTATTCTAGAGTCTTCTTGCTCCCCTTTCTTTTTCTGGGGTATTTTCTTTGTGAATATCTAATCTCTTATCTTCTTCAGCCTATTACCATCACTGCTCTGAAAGCTGTCATATCTTCTTGGGAAGAAAGGGAAGGAATAGTCTTTATATTGTTTCCAATCCAGCTTCCTTCAAATCCATCTCTTCTATCCTAGCAGGAATACTTTATACTGGAAATACAGATGTCGCTCCTGTTCCGTGGCTTCTTGTTGTCTCTAGCAGAGGTCCTCTATCATGTAGATTCTCCAGCCTCATCTTTTGATGTTTTGTGCCTTCTGTTTTACCCTTTACTTCAGGAGCCACTAAAATATGGCCAGTGGGCCAAAAAAATCTGGTCTGCCATCTATTTTAGTATGGTTCATAAACTAGGAATGGTTCTTACATTTTTTAGTGACACATGAAAATTATGAAATTTAAGCCATTATTCATAAATAAAGCTTTATTGCAATACATCTACACTCATTCATTCTTCAGTGTCTGTGACTGCTTTCACATTACAGTGGCAGAATTGCGCCATTGAGATAAGTGACCATAAAATATTTGCTGTCTAGTCCCTTACAGAAAAATTGTTCCCACTTTTGCTATAGTCAGTTAGAATTTATAATAGTTTTCTGTATGTATTGATATTCTATTTTATGACTCAATACTTTTAGTATGTTGTTTCTTTGCCTGGCTAACTATTTTTTAATTTTTAAAAATTTTCTCTTGCTACTTCTAATGTTCTTTTTTTTTTAAGTTTATTTATTTATTTTGACAGAGAGAGAGAGTGCGCGTGCATGAGCACGCATGCATAAGAGGGGCAGGGAGAGAGAATCCCAAGCAGGCTCTACACTGTCAGCACAGAGCCAGATGCAGGGCTTGAACTCATGAACCAGGAGATGATGACCTGAATGGAAATCCAGAATTGGACGCTTAACTGACTGAGCCACCTAGGTGCCCCACTCTACTTTTTAAAATAAATAGCTTTATTGAGATATAATTTACATACCATACAATTCGCCTATTTAAAATGTACAGTCAGTGGTCTTTAGTATATTCACACTTTTGCTGCCATCAACAGTGTCATTTTTAGAACATTTTTGTTAATTTACCCCAAAACCCCATGCCCATTGTCAGTTATACCCCATTTCTCCAATCCCCTCCCCCAGCATCGGACAAACACTAAATCTACTTTCGGTCTCTATGGATTTGCCCATTCTTGATGTTTTGTGTGAATGGAACTGTACAATATATGTTCTTTTATGACTGGTTTCTTTCGCTGGCTTAGTGTTTTTATTTTACTTTATTATTTTTTTTTAGAAAGTGTTTTTTTTAATGTTGTATTATTTTTGATACAGAGAGACAGAGCACGAGAGGGGGAGGGGAAGAGAGAGAGGGAGACAGAATCTGAAGCAGGCTCAGGCTCTGAGCTGTCAGCACAGAGCCTGACGTGGGGCTCGAACCCACGAATGTGAGATCATGACCTGAGCCGATGTCGGAGACTTAACCAACTGAGCCACCCAGGTGCCCCAAGGCTTAGTGTTTTTAAAGTTTGTGCTTATTGTAGCTTGTATCAGTACTTCATTCCTTTTTACTGCTGATTGATATTTTATTGTATGGATATACCACATTTATGTATCCATTCATCTGGGTTATTGGACATCTGAGTTGTTTTTATGTTTTGGCTGTTAGTAATGCTGCTATGAACATTTGTGTACACTTTTTTGTGTGGTCATATGTTTTTGTCTTTCTTGGGAATATACTCGGGCTGATTCTTTCTTATCCTTCAAGAATTGATGTTAGGGTCATGTCTTCTAGCACTCTTCCCTCATTTACTAGGCTGGCTTAAATGTATTCCTTATGGCTCCAGCTCTGGCTCTGATAACACTGTTAGAGTACTTACCCATTGTATTGAAATTATCTGTTTGCACATCTGTCTCCTTTACTCCTCTAAATTCCTGGAGAGCAGCATCAATGCCTTTTCTAACTTTGTATCATCTGCAGACAGTACAAAAGTTCACTTAATATTTGTTGAATTAGGAAAACTGTAAAGCAGTCTATGCTTTTGAATTAAACTTTAAGAAAATTAAACTTTACATTTTGTTATTTTTTTCTGTCTTACATTCATTGGCTTTTTAAAAAAAAAAAATTGTTTTTGGGGCACCTGGGTAGCTCAGTCGGTTGAGCATCCAGCTTCTGCTCAGGTCATGATCTCATGGTTTGTGGGTTCAAGCCCCACATTGGGCTCTGTACTGTCAGTGGGGAACCCGCTTCCGATCTTCTGTCCCCCTTCCTGCCCCTCCCTCACCCATGCTCTGTCTCAAAAATAATAAATAAATATTTAAAAAGTTTCTTGGACTATGTATTAATTGATCTTGAATTTATCTTTTTTTAAGGCCTGTAAAGAACACAAAAAAAGGTGTTAAAGACAAAGCATCAGATGAGAAAACAGATGAGATAGAAAAAATAAAGTCCTACTCCTTTATGGAAGATGAACCTGAGGATGATGTCTACTTAAAGCGCTTATATCCAAGGCAGATACACGAGGTGGAGAAGGCTATTCAGTTACTTAAGAAATTTCAAATTCTAGACTTTACTAATCCAAAGCAAGGTGTTTATCTTGACTTGACACTGGATATGGCACTGGGGAAGAAGGTATGTAGACTCAATTAAAAAAATTTGTGAACAGCGGCTGTATGAATTGCTGTTTCTTAATTTTTAAAGTTCCTTGTTACATGCAATAATTTTTAGAAAATCTTATGCTGTTTCTGTACTTCAGGATGAAAAATGTTTGTTTTTATTTTCAAAGTATAAAATATAATGTTGAACATAACTCTACAGAGTTAATGAACATGTATCTCCTATTCACCTGAAAAATCACTGGGACAAATGTAAGCAAATTTGTGTTAAAATTAATTGAGGTATTACTGTAACTTTGAAAAATGACTTAAGCTGACTGAGTATCCTATTCCTTCTCTGCAAATGAGAGTTTTGGATTAGCTCAGTTGCCTCAGGTGTGTTCCTTAGAGTCCTGCGTTGAGACTAAGTTTGCATGGATGGGGTGCCAAGCCCCTCACTCTTGGTCAAGCCAAAACTTTCTGTGCTGTTTATATGCAGTTCCATGGAAGACTTTTGTCCATAAAACTCTAAAAGTAATAAAATTACTGAATTGGAGTTGCGGTCCATTACAGCTCTAAATTTTTTAAGTGTTTCCTTTAAGAAATCTAATTTTCTTGGAAGCAATATTTTAATTTTTATTTCAAGGATGTCTTTGTTTTTGGTCAAACTGGAAGGTACAGGTGTTTGAATGCAACTGAACAACCTCAACAACAACAATAGTTGAGAACACTTTGGAGGAGTACAGTGTAGTGCTTAAGAGAATGGGCTCTGGAGTCAGATTACAGTACAGGTCAGAAGCCTGGGATCATCACTTACTTGCTTTTTGACTTTGGGCTTCTGGTTTAACCTCTTCAGATCTATTTTTCTATCTCTTTATAAAGGGAGATAAAATGCTTAGTTCATGTAGTTTTTAAGAGATTTAAATTAAATAATGCATGTAAAGGACTTGGTAAGTGTTTAATAATCACAGTCAACATTTATGGAAACTTCCTGTGAACCAGCCACAATGCTAAGTGCTTTGCATGCATTTTCTCACTTAATCCTATAATAATCTCAAAAGAGGAAGCTGAGACATAGAAACTGAAGTAACTTCTTCTAGGTCACAGAGTAGAGGGTAGAGTTAGGATTTGAATCAAGGTCTGTCTCATTTCTTAGTTCTTATTTATTAGAAACAGTGTATACTAGCCATGCTGTAATTTTGTTTTGTACCATAGGTTACTGTGCTTTTATTTTAATAAAGTTGTAGTATCCAAGATGATCATTTTCTCCGTCAACCATTAATGTATAGTTGACCGTTGAACAGCATAAGTTTGAACTGTGAGGATCCACTTATATGCAGAGTTTTTTTTGATAAATACAGTACAGTACTGTAAATATATTTTCTATTCCTTATTTTCCTAATACATTTTCTTTTCTCTAGTTTTCTTTGCTGTAAGAATGCAGTATATAATACATATAACATACCAAATATGTGTTAGTTGACTGTTTATATTATTGGTAAGGCTTTTGGTCATAGGCTATTAGTAGTTAACTTTTGGAGAGTCAAGTTATATGCAGACTTTCAGTTGTGTTGGAGGTCAGTGCCCTGAACCCCTGAGTTCTTCAAAGGTCAACTGTAGTTCATGATGAAGACTCGTAGGACCACAAGCTTCATTTCATAAGTGAAAGCCACTTATAAATTAATAACATTGAAAGGGTACTGTTGTCTTCCTAAGACAGTTTTTGTTTTTGATAGAGTGCTTGTATAACAAGCCAATAATCCCCCAGGGGATGCTTTTATTGTGATTACTTGCCATTAAAAAATTTACTGAAACCGGGTTGTGACATGTTAATGGCAAAGGAATGCTAGTTAATAAAACTGAGTCTGATAATAAAATATGTTTAAGAGTTTGTTCCCTCTTGTCTGAAAATAAAAAAAGAAAATCCCCCCCACACAAATCCTCAGGTGGTTATCTCAACTCAAAGTTTTGCTAAAAAGATAATCTTTCAATCAGTTTTAATTAGGAAACAACACCTTTTCTCTTTCTTCTAGACCTTAAAACTATACCAAAACTGTCGGCCTACAACTTGTTTCCATTTGAATTCCTCTGAGTGATATGAGCCACAGGGCTAGAGAGGTCCTTGGCTAGGTAACTGAAGAAATTAGTTCTGAGGCCCTGTAGAATCTCCACCCATATTTGGGTGCCTCATTACATGCCATTATATATTTTGGATTTTCCAACTGACTTCCCAAATATGTCTGAAAGTGGGGGGCAGTACATGTTGTTTCAAAATCATCCCACCCAGAAGAATCTTTCAGGCTTGGCAGTCTGTCTTAGATTTAAGGTTAATACTATGTAATTATTTGGAGCCAATGGTGGAGATTAAGGATCTCCTACTGAGCAGATTAGCTGGATATTTTCTGTTGTCTAGT
Source organism: Cryptoprocta ferox (assembly GCA_028646485.1). Lineage (NCBI taxonomy): Eukaryota > Metazoa > Chordata > Mammalia > Carnivora > Eupleridae > Cryptoprocta > Cryptoprocta ferox. The sequence continues at coordinate 132,105,456 of CM053567.1, read as the reverse complement.
ATGCATAGCTATACTCCTGTCCTCCTTGATAGTGACGAAAAATTACATGTTCTTTTGAATTTAATTCAAGGTAGTAAACATTTATTGATATCCGTCATGTAGGAAGCATTGTAGTAGGTGCTCAGGAAGATATGGATATGCACACACATCTCTTAATACATGAGCCACTGTGATGAATGATGTAGAGATAGAAGCCAAGTGCTGTTACAGCATGGAGGTGGAGAGAGAGATTTCGATTTTCATTATGGTTTCTTACAAAAGAAATATAGTCTCTTATTTTATTTTTTTACATGTTTACTTATTTTGAGGGGCAGAGAGAGAGGGAGAGAGAATCCCAAGCAGGCACTGCACTGTCAGCACAGAATCTGATGCGGAGCTTGAACTCATGAACCATGAGATCATGACCTGAGCTAAAATCAACAAACACTCAATTAACTGAGTCACCCAGGTGTCCTGAAATATAGTCTCTATGCTTTAAATTATAATTTGTGAATGGTTCTGGATTAATTAAAGGACATATGGTAAAATTAAAATGTTGAAAATAAAACATCAGTTTTGTTTTTTATAGATGTGGGAGATAGAAAACATAAATGAATTTTTCATAATTATTTTTCCATTGTTGTGTATTTAGAAAAAAGTGGAGCCATTTGCCAGTGTTCTTAGTTTTCCATACCCGTTCGTTTCAGAAATCAATAAAGTTGCTGTATTTACAGCGGTGAGTAATCCTTGTCAACTTTTTATATCCCTTAATATTTTTTATATATAACATTAATCAGTGCTTAGATCAACTGAATGAGTAGACTATTCACATAGTCTTAGTTTTTCCATTTGAGGTTATGTCATTAGTTTCAGAAAGAGCTAAACTAGAACATTAATTTCATCATTATGAATTTATCACATTATGTTTCTCACAAGAAACTGAAGAGAAATAGAGAATTTGTCCATCCTACTAGCTCCTGCTACCTACTCTAAGTCCTCTCCTCAAACAAAAACAATAAAATCATTATTATTATTTTTTTAAATAAAATTATTTTAAAGCACTGGGTCGTCTTAGTCCTGTGTGGACAAAGAAACCACAGTTTTTCTTTCCTTTTAAAAAAAATTTTTTTTAACGTTTATTCATTTTTGAGAGACAGAGTGCAAGTGGGGGAGGGGCAGAGAGACAGGGTGACACATAATCCAAAGCAGGCTCCGAGCTCTAAGCTGTCAGCACAGAGCCTGATGCAGGGCTCGAACTCAGGAGCTGTTAGATCATGACCTGAGCCGAAGTCGGACGCTCAACCAACTGAGCCACCCAGGTGCCCCAGGCGCCCCAAACACTTTTTCTTTTTTAATGTTTATTTATTTTTGAGAGAGAGACAGAGCAAAGCAGGGGAGGGGCAGGGAGAGAGGGAGTCACAGAATCCGAAACAGGCTCTAGGCTCCAAGCTGTTAGCACAGAGCCCGATGAGGGGCTCGAACCCACAAACTGTGAGATCATGACCTGAGCCAAAGTCAGATGCTTAATTGACTGAGCCACCCAGGCGCCCCAAGAAACCACACATTTAGAAATATCTAGTCTGGAAAGCCAGGAAAGTCAAGCTTGTAACAAATAGTCATATGGCTCTTTGTCAATCTTCTTGTATTATAAACATTTCCTTGTAATATATTTATGAATTTGTTTTGTAGAGTGTTTTGATTATTCTGTATCTGCCTCACTGTCAAGGAAGAGATTCTTTACTTTCTTTCCAGAAAAGTGTAGCCAAGAGCTGTTGGAATGTTACAAAACTTGAATAACTTAAGGGACTGATACATTTTCACAGTAAAACCAAATGGCATAAACAGAACATATAGAAAGAAAATAACTAATACTGTGTATTTTTCTTTTGGATTTTCAGACAACTGGCTAAATTTTTTTAAGTGTTTATTTTAATTCCAGTTAGTTAACATACAGTGTTATATTAGTTTTAGGTGTACAATATAGTTTTAATTCTATCATTTCTTAAGTAATTTTTCATCTTCTATATTGGTTTGATAAGATGTCACCATTTAAATTAGAAAAACTAAATATATTTTAATCTTTTACTTTTGGAAGATGATGTATTGAAGGCATTGGAGAGTTAGATTGGACCACTTGGTAGGTTCCTAATGTGTCATTTCAATGTATTTCCTCATGTGTTAGTCAAGAAACACCTTAATCACCTACAAAGTAAACTTGTTTCAGATATAATATCTCTGATGCATCTGGTCAACAGTTGATGCATTTTCAATTAAGAGTAAAAACTACAATTTTTACTTTGAAATGTGATATTATTTCTGATAAAATACTTGAGAGCAGACTGAATTTATTTAAAGATTGATGTTCAAACTACTGTATTTTGGTAGAATGCATCAGAGATTAAAATAGCAGAAGAAAATGGAGCTGCGTTTGCTGGAGGAACTAATCTGATTCAGAAGGTACAGTGTTGTTTCATGTTCATTAGTTATAGAAATTGTTCTGTTATCTTTGCCATCCATTGATATATTACATGTGGAACATAACCACTATGCTTACATCTTTTGATAAATGGTTAGTAAAGCCTTGTAGGGCAGGGAAAAATTTTCCTACTCTTTTGAGTCTCCTAATCAAGCCAAGATAAAACTATCCAGACAGTCTGATGTTAATTATGCTTGATTTATATTGTGATTTTTCCCCCTTGCTTCCTGTATGTTTGTGAGAGTTTTGTGGGTAGACTGGAAAGGGTAATATGACTCTTTGTGGTTTTGAATGTGAGATTTAAAATGAAATTTAAATGGTAGCACCCATGAATATCACTATTCACGATTTGTAGATCAAATATTTGTTTTGCCTTCTTAGAGTGAAAAGTGTGATTTAATTTACAGATCACAAAAGATAGTATGTGACCTCTGTAGTAATATGATACTTCCGATTACTCTTAACTTTTACTCCCCAAGTGCTTCAGAGTGGCGTAGGCTCAGCACGAGACCAGACGCAAGTGGCTCTGTAGCCTGCCTGGAGAAAGTAAAGAATTTGTGGAGCCAGTTTGCAACCAGAACAACTTTTTTTTTTTTTTAAGAGGTGGGAAGAAGAGGCACATCTGTTGAAATTTGGGAGTTATTTCTGAAAATACAAGATATTTTCCTTAACATTTTCTAAAATCTTCTCTTCTAAACTTAATTATTTAATATCTTTTGGTTTTAGAATAGGAGAAACTAATTTGAAAATTTATCTTTGTTCCATATCCAGAGTTTGATTTCGGGAAAGTTTGAACTGGGTAGGGATTCTGGATTTTTTCATTTTTTATTTTTTTTTACTTTCAATGTTTATTTATTTTTGAGAGAGAGAGAGAGAGAGAGAGAGAGAGAGAGAGATGCAAGCAAGGGAGGGGCAGAGAGAGAGACTGAGACACAGAATTTGAAGCAGGCTCTAGGCTTTGAGCTGTCAGCCCAGAGCCTGACGCGAGGCTCAAACCCACGAACTGTGAGATCATGACCTGAGCTGAAGTCTGATGCTCAACTGACTAAGCCACCCAGGCGCCCTTGGGATTCTTGGTTTTTAAGGAGAGTCTCCAGAGTGATTTTTGGGAGTAGCACTCATGGAAAATACAAAGGGATTATACTTTCACACAGATTCTGAGTCAAAGTCAGAGGGTAGTATACAGTCCTTTCTGATGGGTCATAAACCTTAATAAAATTACTAAAATTCTTTTAATTTTTAAAAAATAATATCACAGATTCTTTGGAATTAGAGAATAGAGCTTAATTTCCAATACAGAAGGTCTTAGAGTAGAGATTTCACATGCAGCTCTTTGGCATTTCAAAATTGCTTTCGTATTTCTATGAATGAGAGTCCTGGGTTCTGGACCCATATTACATGTGTTTAAAATCTGGGTCTGCTCTTTATAACTGCATAGACTGACCAGTCCTCCCTAAGCCCTCTGTTTCCTGATCTGGGGTGTGTGGTCAATATCAGTACTTAGTACTGACCTTTTAGGGTTATTGTAAAGACTGGCTGAACTAAATCATGTGACCTATTTAGCAGAATGCTTGGCACATGTGCTAAGTGCTCCTTTAATGCAAGTTATTATTGTTAAGGGGACCCACAGGAAGTTATTTAGGGAGTAATTTGTAAAAATAAGAATAGTAACAAGATAAAATTCCAGAATCTGCTTAATTTTGCCATGGATCAAGATTTTAGGGTTTACTGTGTAACTCCAAACCAAGACTTTGAATGACATATTGTGGTAAATATTATATGCAAAAAATATCATTGGTAAAATATTTACTGTCTAGGCAGTATTATTCTAAAAAGTGGCTTCATTTTGTAATCGACTAAATGTTTAAAGGGAGTATATTGTAGTAGTCTACTAATTAATTTGGATGTTTGTCTGAAGTAATTAAAACCGTCTTTTAAAAATTAAATATTCTTTTTGCTATTAAAATGAATTACACTATGGATAAATAAATTATAAGTGAATTTGTCTTCAACCATCCTACTCCTCTTTTATTTTTAGTTATTGGAGGCAAATAGAATTTTAGTTTCAGTTCTTTGTGAAAATAATTATAGATTAGTTTTTTTGATGCTCTAAATTTAGGAAAGCCGTGTGGTTGCTAGTGATTTGGTTGCTAGTGATTATTTCAGTGGTTATTAATTTTGCATGTGATATATTGCAAAATTTTCAACATTGTTTCTTCAGTTTTAATGGACATATGAATTCAACTTTGTAGGATTATATGAGCCATGTATACATCAGTCCTATCTTCTAGTTTTATTACACATTTGCCTAACTAACCCCATGGAAGAATTAAACCCAGTAAATGCTTTTTTCTTTTCCTTTCTATTCTTTCTTTTCTTTCTTTTTTTTTTTTTTAAAGGATGTGGCTATTTTTAAAAGAGAACATCAGAAAATGTTTTGGTTCTAATGTTTTTCATAATTGGTAAATGTGTCTGTAGGATCTTTGTGTTTGAAGAAAAGAAGTTTGCTTAATGTCTGCTTTCTAAAGTATAAGGGGAATTACTACATTATACTTTATTTTTAGAAGGATAAAGCTTTTCATATAATCTAAGGTTATCTTTTTCCCCTGAATTTCAGATTTTGGATGATGAAATTCAATCAGACTTTTATGTAGCTGTTCCAGAAATAATGCCTGAGCTTAATCCATTAAAGAAGAAACTGAAAAAAAGATTTCCAAAACTAACTAGAAGTAAGGGAGAATTCTTTTTATTATTTTATGCTGTCAACAACTTTCTAATATGTATGTTTAGTTATAAAACAAAATTGCTAATATATACATAGAGTAAATAATATGTTTTGGTATTTGAATTTCATGTTATGTAAGAACACATGGATTGGTTTTTTTTTTCCTTTGGCATTAATATTGGTAATCTGATAATTTGAAAACCTAGTTACTTTGTAATACCAGTTCTTTAAATTTGGGCTATATTCAAGTTTGAAGTTATTGGCACATACTACCCCCTGGGTATGTTATCATTATACTAGTTTATACTTCTTTATCAATATAGTATGTGTGCTCATTTATGGCAGCATGCTCTCTCTCTCTCTCCATTTATATTTATATATATATGTATATATGTGTATATATATATATGTGTGTATACGTATGTATAAATGCTTACTGTGTGCATGGCTCTGCTGATGTTTCCCTTAAAGAACTTTCCCCTTATGGATATTTCCCCCTTATGAAATCTAGTGAGAGGTAACGTTGCTCCATATATAGCCATATGTGCTGTATGTATGATAAATTCACAGGTGCCAAAGGTGTTCAGTCCAGGAGGAATTTACACAGAAGTGGGGGAAATCAGGAAAGACATGCTGAGGGAGGTAACATTTAAACTGTAACTTGAGGGGCACCTGGGTGGCTCAGTCAGTTAAGTGTCTGACTCTTGATCTCAGCTCAGGTCATGATCTCATCCTGAGTTCAGGCCCTGTGTTGGGCTCTGCTCTGACAATGTGGAGCCTGCTTGGAGTTCTATCTCCCTCTCTGTCTGTCCCTACCTCACTTGTGCTCTCTCTCTCTCTCTCTCTCTCTCTCAATATAAATAAATTAATTTAAAAAACAAACAAACTCTGAGACTTGAGAGGCACCTTGTTGGCACCTGGCTGTGCGCGACTCTTAATCTCGGGGTTGTGAATTCCGGCCCCATGTTGGGTGTAAATATTACTTAAAAATAAAAATAAAGTCTTAAGAAAAGAAACTATAACTTCAAAGGAGTGCCTGGCTGAATCAGTCGGTAAAGCATGTGACTCTTGATCTCAGGGTTGTGAATTAGCCTTGGACATGGTGCCTACTTAAAAAAAAACAAACAAAAACTGTACCTTGAATAATTGGATGAATAGATTAAGGGGAATATTATTTTAAATAAAAAGAATCTATTAGTCATATACATTGAAATAAGTCAGATATTATTTAGGCCACGTACATGAAAAATCAGTTAATTCTCTTTGGCTTATAGTGAATAGTACCTGTACATTGAAACAAAAGAGAATAATGGGAAATTATATTGTATTATATTGGAAAGGAAGACTGATATCATATTGAGAAGGATCTTTTTTTATTTTAGAGTTTTATTTGAGTAATCACTACACCGAACATGGGGCTCAAACTCACGACCCCAGGAGCAAGAGTCGCATGCTGTTTTGACTGAACCAGCCAGGAGCCCTGAGAAGGATCTTAAATAAGATCCTAATAAACTTGGACTTTTATTCTGTATTTAGCAAGAATCCCTTAGAAGTTTTCAACATGGGGAGTTCCTTAGAGCTTTAATAATCTAATGCGAGTTTGTAAGATGTATTGGCATGAATCAAAACTAGAAGTTGGGAGACCAGTTTAGGCACAGTTGCCAGAGACTAATAAAGGTAATGTTTAAAGTCTTCATAATGAGACTGGAGTAAGGAGACAAATGTCAAAGACACTAGGTCTTTGTGCTAATAGTTAGGAATGAACAATTTGAAGGGGAGAAATGGAGGAGTCAAATGATGGTGAAATGTTGAAGCCTTGGGATCTTCTAATAAGTTGATATTAATGTAAACAGGGAATAGATTTGGGAAGAAAATTGAGTTCATTTTCTGACATGGTTCTTTTTAGGTGTGCTGGAGTTTGGATAGAATTTTATAGTGTAAACAGAACAAATATTTTAACATTGTTTTAGTAGACTATTCAAATTTCAATTCAAGTTGAACTAAAAAATTCTTCTAAAAGTCATCTTAAGTGAACCACTAACACTTACCTGAACCACTAACATTTACCTGAATTATAGATCATGTTTAGTACTTTAAGCAAATTCAAATGGACTCTCCAATTATTTTCTTGTCCTAGAGTTTTGTTTGTTTATGTTTGGTAACTTGCATTGAATAACACATCCTTATTAGATATTGGACTGAGTTTGGTGGTTTTTATTAGGAATATCCATTACAGTAGTGTTTGTTGTCATGGAATCAGACTTCTTTCCTAAGACTTGAAACTGAACATTATTTTAAAATTTAAACCAGAATTATAGTTGAATTTGATGAAAATATTTCTCATATTTTTTGTAGTTTCTAATTAAATTCAAGCTCACTAAACCAAACATACTAAATATAGTCAATTAAAACTGAAACTGGATACCAAATATATCAGTATCCAGCCATCTCCTTGCTTTGCACAGTGAACTCATTTTTCATAGAAATTAATTTTGTCACCTTTGCTACTTTATCCATTTTCTGAATAATCCTTTTGGCCCCTATTTTCTTTATTCTTTAGCCTTGAGTTTTTTTTTTTTTTTATTACCATTTGCTTCATAAAACTTGAGGCTATTGTTTTGTAGCCTGGAAGGTTTTCAAATACCTTATTTATTTCAAATAAGAAAAGTGTCCCTAATGTTTATTTTGGGGCACCTTGGTGGGCTCAGTTGGTTAAGTGTCTCACTTTGGCTCAGGTCATGATCTTGTAGTTTGTGGGTTCGAGCCCCATGTTGGGCTCTGTGCTGATAGCTCAGATCCTGGATCCTGCTTCAGATTCTGCGTCTCCTTCTTTCTCTGCTCCTCCCCCACTCATGCTCTCTCTCTCTCTCTCTCTCTCTCTCTCTCTCTCTTTCTCTCTCTCTCTCTCTCTCTCTCAAAAATAAGTAAGAGCATTATAAAATGTTTATTTTTATTAATCGACTTTATTTCTACTTTCATAATGAGTCATATCTTCTGTATACCATGGTCAAGTTTTCTAGATATGTAGCCGCCACTTCCCTTTGCTTAAACAAAGCATCTTGAAAAAATAGACCTCCTTCTCTAACATTTTCTTTTCATCCCCCTGACCCCCCACTCCAGGATCTGTTTAACAGTACTGGCAAAACATTTGTGTTCTTTAAACATGAAGACAAACGATTAACCTGTCAAAAATGTTAAAATGGAATACACCAGATGTGCATTAGAACAAATGAGGCTTGTATTATGCATTTTCAGAGCTTATTCCTATTCTTGTTTAGGAACATTTGCTTCCCCTTATATCCAACAAAAGACTTTAGGGTAAAATAGAACTACGTTTTGAGCAAATGGATGAAATTAAAAAACAAACAAACAAGCCCCTGCAGCTGAGCTCATTAGTTTCCCATTTTGTCTTACATTTTGTTTTACTAATGGGAGTGGGTCCAACTGTCTTGGCTGGATTGAGTGTGCACATTTTGCAGCATGTTTAATGCTGCATTTTTATTCATTTTATTTTAATTGCTTACGTAACTGTAGGCAAGTTCTCTATTTTTCAAATGCACATTTGGCTTCTTTTCCTAGTATTATTTCTTTTTTATTTAAAAAAAACATTTAAGATTGCTTTTTAAATTTCTTGAAGAAATTGGGCTTCATTTTGCTTATCAACTAGCTTCCCCGCCCAATGTAAGTGTCCTCTGAAATTCTTTCATCTCTAATATAGATCTGTTTTATTGATATTTTAGATTTTTTATTGGTAACCAATTTTTTAGCACTTACTAAATAAAAATATGAGTATTAAAAATATCTTGACTTAATGGAATTAGTTTTCTATTATGCATATTAATGCATGGTGACTATTATGGCATATGTGGAAACAGTTCTTTTTTTTTAATTTTTTAAAAATTATTTTTGAGAGAGTGAGCGTGTATGACTGGAAGAGGGGCAGAAAGAGGGGGAGAAGAGGATAGGAAATAGTTGAATTCTTTTAAACCATGTTAATGGCAGGTAGATGGAAAAGGGACATGATTAGGAAATTGGACTCACAAGGGGCGCCTGGATGGCTCAGTTGGTTGAGCGTCCGACTTCGGCTCAGGTCATGATCTCACGGTCCATGGGTTCGGGCCCCGTGTCGGCTCTGTGCTGACAGCTCAGAGCCTGGAGCCTGCTTCAGATTCTGTGTATCCCTCTTCTCTGCCCCTCCCCTGTTCACTCTCTGTCTCTCTCAAAATAAAATAAAGACATAAAAAAAATTAAAAAAAAAAGGAAATTGGACTCACTAATGTGTATTCCTCTTAACACATTGCTCTTAGAATTGAACATCAGTGATCCAGTTGGAGTCTTGACAAAAGAATATTGCAGCAGACTTGTCCAAAGAGTATTCACATATACTGAGTAGGACACTGTTTTCTGTATGGAAGTTGGTGTTGTATCATATTTGAGAATAGTGGATGTAAACTTATTGAAACCTAATGGGACATATTTTTAACTCAAAGAGTGACATGCTGTACTTAAGAGTATTGCTTGCATTATCAAAACACTTAGAACTCTTTGGTTATAGTGAAGAAAAATGCTAAGATAGAATTTTTGCACAGTAATGAATTAAAATTTTTCAGAAATTACCCCCTCATGTATTAGTTTAAAAACTGTGTGAAAGACTCCAATGATGATTAAGAATAATTATAATTATTATAGATTAATTCTTGATATATTACACCTGGTTCTATTACTCTCATTTACTCTAGCCTCCTTGCCCTTCCTGACACACACTGAATGTTCTTCCTTCTCTGGTCTTTGGACTTCCTGGCCGATATGTCTATAATGCTCTTTGCTTATTTGCCTGGCTCACCTTCTCATTCAAATATCACCTAAATAGAGAGGTCCTCCATGACTATCCTATAGAAACTATTATCCCCCACTTCCCATTATCACTGTATTTTTCATTATTGCAGGTTTTTATATTTTTTAGGACATCACTCTTAGTAGCATTTTTATTTTGTTTTTGCTATTACGATATCATTGACTGTATTCTCTATGCTGTACTTTTCATCCTTATGACTTACTCATTCCATACCTGGAAGCATGTACCTCCCACTCCCCCTTTACCCATCACCCTCCTCCCCTCTGGCAACCACCATATTGTTCTCTGTATTTATAGGTTGTTTCTGCCTTTTTGTTTGTTTTGTTTTTTTAGATTATGCATACAAATGAAATCATACAGTATTTGCCTTTCTTTATCTGTCTTATTTCACTCATCATAATACCCCCTTAGTCCATCCATGTTGTCACAAATGGCAAGATCTCATAATATTTTATGGCTGAGTAACATTCCATTGAATCTATATACCACATCTTCTTTATCCATTCATCTATTGATGGACATTTGGGTTGCTTCTATATCTTAGCTATTGTAAATAATGCTGCAATAAATATAGGGGTACATATGTATTTTTTTAATTAGTGTTTTCATTTTCTTTGGGTAAATACCCAGCAGTAGAATTATTGGATTGTATGGTATGGAAAACCCCCATACTGTTTTCCACAGGGGCTGCACCAATTCACTTTCTTACCAACAGTGTACAAGGGTTCTTTTTTCACCAGTACTTGTTATTTCCTGTGTTTTTGGTTCTAGCCATTCTTACAGTTTAAGGTGATAGCTCATTGTGGTTTTGATTTGCATTTCCCTATGATTAGTGATATTGAGTATCTTTTCATGTATCTTTTGGCCCTCTGTATGTCTTCTTTGGAAAAATGTCTACTCAGCTCCTCTGCCCATTTTTTATTTTTATTTATTTTTATTTTTATTTATTTATTTTAAATTAAAAAATATTTTTAATGTTTGTTTATTTTTCTGAGAGAGAGAGCGAGAATGCGAGCAGGGGGGAGACAGAGAGGGAGAGAGTCACAGAATCCGAAGCAGGCTCCAGGCTTTGAGCTGTCAGTACAGAGCCTGATGCGGGGCTCGAACTCACAAACCGTGAGATCATGACCTGAGCTGAAGTCGGATGCTGAACCCACTGAGCTACCCAGGCTCCCCTGCCTGTTTTTTTAAAATTTATTTTTATTCTTATTTATTTTTTTATGTTTATTACTTATTTTGAGAGAGTGACAGAGAGAGTGAGAGGGGGAGGGACAGAGGGAGAAAGTGAGAGAGAATCCCAGGCAGGCTCTGCATTGTCAGTGCAGAACCCAATGTGGGGCTTGAACCCATGAACTATGAGATCATGACCTGAGCCGAAATCAAGAGTCTGGTGCTCAACACTCTGAGCCACCCAGGCATCCCTCTCTGCCCAGTTTTTAATTGGATTGTTTTTCTGCTGTTCAGTTATATAAGATCTTTATACATTTTGTATATTAACCCACTATCAGATATATCATTTGCAAATATCTTCTCGTATTCAATAGGTTGCCTTTTTGTTTTGTTGATGATTTTCTTCACTGTGCAAAAGGTTTTTATTTTTTGGTGTGATCCCATTAGATTATTTTTGCTTTGTTTCCCTTGCCTCAGGTGAAATGTCTAGAAAAATGTTGCTCAGGTTGATGTCAAAGAGATTACTATCTATGTTTTCTTCTGGGAGTTTAATGGTTTTAGGTCTCACACTTACTTATTTATTATTATATAAATTTTAGTTAACATATAGTGCAATATTGGTTTCAGTGATTTAGCTAAAATGTTGCTCCCAGTGATAATCATCATTCTGTTTTTAGTTTTTTTCTTTTTTTGCTTCTTGAAACTTTCTTTTACACTGTACAATCTTAACTCACCTCCTTTCTCACTAACTATTCCTTATTTGTCCTCCCTGTCTTCTTTTATTCTACTTGCTTCTTCCTTATAATGTTCTTGGGTAAAGAAGAAAAGAGAATATTAGGGTGAAATACCTGATCATATAGTTTAGTTCTGATTATGTTATTATGGAAATTGATAGAATTAGAGGAAGAGAAAGGGAAAAGAAGAAAGGAAAAAAGAGAGAAGTAGAAGAACATAAAAGTACAAAGAGAAAATGAAGAAAGAAGAGAGCAGTTGCATAGCAATAAGGGATAGCGGAGCCCTAGAAACAGCAGTGAAGATTTAACATTGGGCTGTACTGAAAAGCAGAATAGAATAGTAGTTAACACAAACCTCTCTCAGTCTTAGGTTTATCACTTGCTGTGACCTGGAACCAGTTTAATTAACATTTTTGTGCCTCTGTTTATTCATCTACAAAATGGGTTTCATGATAACATCTCTCTGTAGTGTTGTTTAATGTATGCAAGAGTTTAGCACAGACCTGGTGAGAAGTACATAATACAAGTGAACCTCAATTATTATTGGCTCCCTGCAGTTCCTAAGGTAGCTGTTTGTTCTCTGCAATTACTTTAGGGATATTCATTATTTTTCATGCTTCATAAATCATTTCTACCTTCATAGCTCATTTATTGAATAAGCACATGATAATTGAGTACTACTATGTGCCAGGCAGTGCACTTAGTACTGGGGGTTGAAAGAAAAAAGATAGTTCCCATGTTTAAGGAGATAAAAATTGAGAGGTGAGAGAGAATGAGAACAAACTGCTGCACTAAAATGCAGAAAGTGTACAGTCTCCAAAGTGCTGAGAGGAGCGAGGGACTGCTTTGTAGAATTAGATTATATAAAGAAGATAGCAGTTAAATTGAGAGGTTAAGCATGAATAAGTATTTTCTTTCCTGATATGCATGGGGAGAACATTCCGGGTAGAGAAAATGGTCTGTACTAATGCACAAAAGTATGAGAAATTCAGTTGTGTTCAGGAAATTATAAATACCTTTCTGTCATTTGGTACATAATGTTTTATCAGATAGCAGTGGTCAGTGGGGTTAGACAGTGATAGGCAGGGGGCCAGATCATGGAAGGCTTTGTGTGACGTACTGTGGAGATGAGAATTTATCGTTTTTGCAGTTAGGAGTCATTGAAAAATGTTGCTCAGAAGAATAATTTAAGATTTGCATATTAGAATGACTATATGTAGAAGCTGTGTAAGTGATAATGTGGGAATGGGAAAATGATGAAACTCCAAGGACAGAGACCAGTAGGAGTCTAATGCAGTAGGCTAAGTAAAAGCTGAATAAGGACAGAATCTGAATAGTGGCAATGAAGATGGAGAGGAGGAAGGCTGTTGTGGGGTATTGAGGAGGTAGAATCAACAGGAATTACTGATTAGATGTAGGGGGTAAGGGAAAGGGAGGAATCTAGAATGATTCCCTAATTTCTGTCTTGACTAACACAGTGTATATTATGAAATACACAGGAGGTGAAACAGGTGTGAGCATGATCATAATATCAGGTGACAGAGGGAAGATAGAGATAGGTTGGCACAAATTTATTCTGTTTTCCTGAAAGTCCCTATTAAAATGAAGTAGTTTGTGGTAAATAATGTGCCCATTGTAATATCTACAGCAAGTAAAAAACATACATTAAGAGAGGAAGATTAAAACTAAGAGGAATAAAAAATTAAAAACTTACACTAAAATATTTTTGCTTAAAAGAAAGGAAGGCAGTAAAGCAAGAACAGAGGAACATATGAAATGAGACAAATAGAAAACACATCAAAATAAAGACCCATATCTAGCCATATCTATAGTTTTGTTAACTGGAAATAGAATGAATGAACACTCCAACCAAAAGGCAGAGATTATAAAAACAAAGAAGAAACAATTCAATTATATGGTGTGTACAGGAGACACACTATATTCAAACATACAAATAGACTGAAAGTAAAATGATAGGTAAAAATATACCATGAAACAGTTGAGCATTAGTGACTTAGATTGAATATATTAATACCAGACAAAATAGACTTTAAGACAAGGATTGTTAGGAACAACCTTATGCCAATAAAATGGGCAAATTCTTTGTAAGACCTAGAATACTAAAGTGTTGAGAAGATAATAGAAAATCTACATAGATCTATGTCAACTAAAAAATTTAATTTAGTAATTTACAGCTCCCCACAGTGAAAAGTTCAGGGCCACATGACTTCTTACTGGTGAATTCTATCCAACATTTAAGGCAAAAATAACCTTATCCTTCACCACCTTTTTAAGAAAATAGTGGAGAAGGAACACTTACCAACTCATTTTATGAGCTCAGCCTTACCCTGATATCAAAAGTAGACAAGCACATCACAAGAAAAGAAAACTACTGACCAATATCTCTCATGAGCATAGAAGCACAAATTCTTTTTTTTTTTTTAATGCTTATTTATTTATTTATTTATTTATTTAGAGAGAAAGAGAGAGAGGGAGGGAGAGAGTCTAAGCAGGCTCCACATTCAGCATGGAGGCCAGTGCAGGGCTTGATCCCATGATGAGATCATGACCTGAGCTGAAATAAAGAGTTGGATGCTTAACTGACTGAGCAATCCAGGTGCCTCAGAAGCACAAATTCTTAACAAAATATTAGAAAATTGAGCCCAGTATTATGTATGTATATATGTATGTATGAATGTATATAAGGGTTAGTGAACATTAAGAAGGTTTATTCTAGGATTACAAAGTTGGTTTAGCATCTAAACATCAATATATATCATGTTAATAAAGGATATAGACCTTAAGATCATTGCAGTAGATGCAAGGAAAACATTTGAACAAAATCAAACAGCCATTCATACTAAGGACTCAGAATATTAGGAATAGATGTGAACTTCCTCAACTTGACAAAGCGCATCTATGAAAAATCAAAAGCTCGTATCATTCTTGGTGATGAGATCATTTAAGACTGAATGCTTTCTACCTAAAATCAGGACCAGTAAAGATTTCTATTCTCATTACTTACGTTCAGAATTGTACTCAAGATCAGTGAAATAAAGGGCATACATATGGGAAAGGAAGAAATAAAACTGTCTGTATGCCCAGAAGTTATGATCTGAAGTGTGTGAATACTAATAAGTGAGTTTAGTTGAGGTTACAATATATAAGATGAATACACAAAGTCAACTGTATTTCTATATTAGCAATAGCCAATCAAAATGAAATTTATAAGAGTTCCTTTCATAAGAGCATTAAAAAGTCCAATAAAATACTTAGGAATAAATTTAGCAAAAGATGTACAAGCCCTACTCACAGAAAACTGCTAAATGTTGCTGAAAGTATCAGGAAAAGGACATGGCATTGCCATGGATTTGGAGGATGATACTGTTATGAGGGAATTTTTCCTAGATTTTCTATAGATTTAGTGCAGTCCCAATCAAACTCCCAGAAAGCTTAAAAAACTTTTATTTTTGGAAATTGACAAACTTATTCTAATATGTAAGTGGAAATACAAGGGATTAAAAAATGATTTTAAAAAGGAAGAGTAAAAAATGATTTTAAAAAGGAAGAACAGAATTACAGGACTTGCATTACTTGCATTGCCTATAGTGCTACAGTAATCAGGACAGTGTGGTATGGCATAAGGATAGATCAGATACTGAGAGTTAAGAAAATAGACCCAAGCCTAAGGGACCACCGATTTTTGGTAAAGGTACCAAGGTTATATGGCGAAAGAATAGTTTTCAATGAATGTTTCTGAAATACAGGATATCCCTTTCCTCACATCAAACACAAAAATTAATTAAAAATGGATCACAGATCTAATTGTAAGGGCTAAAGCCATGAAATTCTAGAAAACAATTTCTAGAAGAAAGTTTTTATGCCCTTGGATTAGGCAAAGATTTCTTAGGACACAAAAAAGATAAGCCATAGAAGAAGAAATTGCTAAATTGGACTATAAAAAGTAAAAACTTTGCTCATGGAAAGACACCACTACGGAAACAAAAAGTCACAGGTTAGGGTAAAATATTTGCCACACATATATCTGGCAGAGGACTTATATCCAGAGTATATAGAGAATTCTTATAACTCAGTAAGAAGACTATCTACCCACCCTTTAAAAAAGGGGCAAAAAAATGAACAGGCAGCTTATAAAATAAGATCTACAGTTGGCCATTCACTTGAGATGATGCTCAACATCTTGGTCATTGGGTAAATGCAAATTAACATTAACGAGCTTTGGTTAGAAGACAAAGAGATAGAAAAAGGAATATGTAAGGTCAAAGGAAGATTTTATTTGTTTTGGGATGAAATTGGCCTAAAAGCTCAAATCTACATCATTAACCCCAATCTATCACTTTTGTTCTGGTTTCTTTTTCTAACTGTATACACACTATATATATTTTTTCAATATTCAGTCAGAACCTTCATGTCAGTATGTTTTAATGCAGAACTATTTCTATTTTCTCTTATGCTGTATTCTTTCACATTCATCATTATAACATCACTATGATATCAGATTCAAAATTATGAAGTCATTAATTTCATTCTTTTTGTTTAATTTTTTTTAATTATTTACTTTTGAGAGACAGAGACAGAGCATGAGTGAGGGAGGGACAGAGAGAGAGGGAGAATCTAGAGCAGGCCCCAGGCTCTGAGCTATCAGCACAGACACGAGCTTGAACCCACAAGCCGTGAGATCATGCCTGAGCCTAAGTCAGACGCTTAACTGAGTGAGCCACCCAGGAGCCCCTTTGTTCATCCTTTCAGCAAACATCTGTCCTTTTGTATTCCGTACATTTAGATAGAGATATCAAGTAGGTGATTGGAGATCATGAGAAAAGTTGTGTCTGGATATATAGATTTGGCAGTTATCGGTGGATGAATGGTGTTTAAAAGTCAGTGTCATTGAACAGAATGAGAGGTCAAATGACTGAGCCCTGAGGTGATTTAATCTTTGTATATCACCTAGGTGAGGGTGGCTCAGCCAACAAAATTGAGTGGAATAGCCAGTGAGAGTAGTGTTTCAGACTGTAAGTCAGGGTATTTTAGGAAAAGTAGAGATATACTCTAAACTGCTCTTGATAGGTCAAGTCAGAGGAGCACTGAGAAATGATTATTGGATTTGTCATTGTGAAGGTCATTGGTGACCTTGACAGCATTATTTTCAGTGGATAATAATCTGATTGAAGTAGGTTTAAGAGAAAATAGAAGAGGAGGTAGATAAAGGAGAGACAGCTGTTTTGAAAACTTATATGCCTTTTTTAAAAAAATTTACATCCAAGTAAGTTAACATATAGTGGAATAATAATTTCAGGAGTAGAATCCAGTGATTCATCCCCTACATACAACAACCAGTGCTCATCCTAACAGGTATCTTCTTTAATGCCCCTTGCCATTTAGCCCATCCCTCCACCCACAACCCTTCCAGTGCTCTGTTTGTTCTCTGTATTTAAGTCTCTTATGTTTTGCCCCTTCCCTGTTTTATTTATTTTTGCTTTCCTTCCCTTATGTTTATCTGTTTTGTATCTTAAATTCCACATATGAATGAAGTCATATGATATTTGTCTTTCTCCAATTTCACTTAGCATAATACACTCAAGTTCCATCCACATTGTTGCAAATGGCAAGATTTAATTCTTTTTGATTGCCAAGTACTACTTCATTGTGTATATATATACCACATCTTCTTTATCCATTCATCTGTTGATGAGTATTTCATCTCTTTCCATTCTTTGGCTACTGTCGATAGCACTGTTAAAAACATTGGGTTGCATGTGCCCCTTTGAAACAGCACAACTACAGCCTTTGGATAAGTACCTAGTAGTGCAATTGCTGGGTCATAGGGTAGTTCTATTTTTAGTTTTTTGAGGAATCTCCATACTGTTTTCCAGAGTGGCTGCACCAGTTTGTATTCCCATCAGCAGTGCAAAAGGGTTCCTCTTTCTCTGCATCCTCACCATCATCTGTGGTTGCCTGAGTTGTTAATTTTAGCCAGTCTGACTAGTGTGAGGTGGTGTCTCATTGTGGTTTTGATTTGTATTTCCCCAATGATGAGTGATGTTGGGCATTTTTTCTTGTGTCTGTTAGCCATCTGGATGTCTTTTTGGAAAAGTATCTATTCATATCTTTTGCCCATTTCTTCACTGGATTATTTGGAAAAATTGTACTCTTAAGGGAAGTATTGGATGGTTGCTGGAAGGTAATATGAAGTTGTAGACTTGTTTTATTTTAAGATGGGAGATCTTAGGGGCGCCTGGATGGCTCAGTCGGTTAAGCATCTGACTTTGGCTCAGGTCATGATCTCACAGTTCATGAATTCTAGCCCCACGTTGAGCTCTCTGCTGACAGTGCAGAGCCTGGAGTCTGCTTCAGATTCTGTGTCTCCCTCTTTCTCTGCCCCTCCCTGCCTTGTGCTCACTCTCTTTCTCTCAAGAATAAATAAATAAATAAACTTAATAAAAAAGAACTTTTATCTACTTTCTATTCTTTTTTTAATATAATTTATTGTCAGATTGGCTAACATACAATGTAAAGTGTGCTCTTGGTTTTTGGGGTAGATTCCCGTTGTATATTACTTACATACAACCCCCAGTGCTCATCCCAACAAGTGCCTTCCTCAATGCCCTTTACCCATTTTCCCCTCTCCCTCCCCACCAACAATCCTCATATTGTTCTCTGTATTTAAGAGTCTCTTATGGTTTGCCTTCTCCCTCTCTGTTTGTAACTGTTATTTTTTTTTCACCTTCAGTTCTCCTATGGTCTTCTTTTAAGTTTCTCAAGATCCACATATGAATGAAAACATATGATATCTGTCTTCCTCTGACTGACTTATTTCACTTAGCATAATACCTTCCAGTTCCACATCTTTATCCATTCATCCAAGTTGATGGACATTTAGGCTCTTTCCATAATTTGGCTATTGTTGAAAGCACTGCTATAAACATTGGGGTACATGTGCCCCTATGAATCAGCACTCCTGTATCCTTTAGATAAATTCCTACTAGTGCTATTGCTGAGTCATAGGATAGTTCTATTTTTAATTTCTTGAGGAACCTCCACACTGTTTTCCAGAGTGGCTGCACCAGTTTGCATTTCCACCAGCAGGGCAAGAGGGTTCCCAGCATCTTTTGTTTTCTGAGCTAATTTTAGTCACTCTGACCAGTGTGAGGTAGTATCTCAGTGTGGTTTTGATTTGTATTTCCCTCATGATGAGTGATGTTGAACATCTTGGTCTGTTGGCCACCTGGATGTCTTCTTTGGAAAAGTGTCTATTCATGTCTTCTGCCCATTTCTTCAGTGGATTATTTGTTTTTCAGGTGTTGAGTTTGGGAAGTTCTTGATAGATTTTGAACACTAGCCCTTTATTTGATATGTCATTTGCAAATATCTTTTCCCATTCCGTCAGTTACCTTTTAGTTTGGTTGATTGTTTCCTTCACAGTGCAGAAACTTTTTATCTTAATGAGGTCCCAATAGTTCATTTTTGCTTATAATTCCCTTGCCTTTGGAGATGTGTTGAGCAAGAAATTGCTGTGGCTGAGGTTAAAGAGATTGTTGCCTGCTTTCTCCTCTAGGATTCATCCATTTTGAGCTTATTTTTGTATCTGGTCTAGTTTCATTCTTCTGCATGTTGCTGTCCAGTTCTCCCAGCACCATTTGCTAAAGAGACTATCTATTTTCCATTGGATACTCTTTCCTGCTTTGTCAAAGATAGCTGGCCATACATTTGTGGGTTTAATTCTGGGTTCTCTATTCTATTCCATTGATCTAGGTGTCTCTTTTTGTGCCAATACCATGCTGTCTTGATGATTACAGCTTTGTAGTAGAGGCTAAAGTCTGGTATTGTGATGCTTTCTGCTTTGGTTTTCTTTTTCAATATTACTTTGGCTCTTTGGGGTCTTTTGTGGTTCCATACAAATTTTAGGATTGTTTGTTCTAGCTTTGAGAAGAATGCTGGTGCAGTTTTGATTGGGATTGCACTGAATATGTAGATTGCTTTGGGTAGTATTGACATTTTAACAATATTTGTTCTTCTAATCCATGAACATGGAATGTTTTTCCATTTCTTTGTGTCTCCTTCAATTTCCTCCATAAGTTTTCTATAGTTTTCAGCATACAGATCTTTTATATCTTTTGTTAGGTTTATTCCTAGGCATTTTATGGTTCTTGGTGCAATTGTAAATGGGATCAACTTCTTGATTTCTCTTTCCTTTGCTTCATTATTGGTGTACAGAAATGCAACTGATTTCTGTACATTGATTTTATACACTGCAACTTTGCTGAATTCATGTATCAGTTCTAGAAATCTTTTGGTGGAGTCTTTTGGGTTTTCCACGTAGAGTGTTGTGTTGTCCCTGTGGAAAGGGAAAGTTTGACTTCTTCTTTGCCAATTTTGATGCCTTTAATTTCATTTTGTTGTCTGATTGCTGATGCTAGGACTTCCAACACTATGTTAAACAACATTGGTGAGAGTGGACATCCCTGTTGTGTTCCTGATCTCAGGGGGAAAGCTCTCAGTTTTTCCCCATTGAGGATGATATTAGCTGTGGGCTTTTCATACATGGCTTTTATGATGTTTAGATATGTTCCTTCTATCCCAACTTTTTGAGGGATTTTATTAAGGAAGCTTGCTGTATTGTGTCAAATGCTTTTCCTACATCTATTGACAGGATCATATGGTTCTTATCCCCTTAGGATCTCTTGTAGGGCTGGTTTAGTTGTGATGAATTCCTTCAGTTTTTGTTTGGGAAAACCTTTCTCTCTCCTTCTATTCTGAATGACAGCCTTGCCAAATAAAGGATTCTTGGCTGCATAATTTTCTTATTCAGCACATTGAAAATTTCTTGCCACTCCTTTCTGGCCTGCCAGGTTTGTCCCTAGCTGCTTTCAGAATTCTCTCTGTTTTTGTATTTTGCCAGTTTCACTATGATATGTCATGCAGAAGATTGATTCAAGTTACAACTAAAGTGAGTTCTCTGTGCCTCTTGGATTTCAGTGTTGTTTCCTTCCCCAGATTGGGGAAGTTCTCAGCTATGATTTGTTCAAGTACACCTTCGGCCCCTTTCTCTCTCTCTTCTTCTTCAGGAAGTCCTATGATATGGATATTTTTCCATTTCATTGAATGACTTAGTTATTTAATTCTCCCCTTGTGGTCCAGAATTTTTTCTCTTTTTCTCAGCTTCATCTTTTCCCATAATTTTATCTTCTATTTCACCTTTTCTCCCCTCTGCCTCTTCATTCTGCACTGTCACCACATCTAGTTTATTTTGCACCTCATTTACAGCATTTTTAAATTCATCATGACTATTTTTCTGTTCCTTGATCTCTGTAGCAATAGATTCTCTGTCTTCCATGGTTTTTTTTTAAGCCCAGCGATTGATCTTATGACTATTATTCTAAATTCTTGTTCAGTTATACTGTTTATGTCTGTTTTGATAAATTCTTTAGTTGTCATTTCTTCCTGGAATTTCTTTTGAGGAGAATTCTTCTATTTCATTATTTTGGCTA
This sequence comes from Cryptoprocta ferox, assembly GCA_028646485.1. NCBI lineage: Eukaryota > Metazoa > Chordata > Mammalia > Carnivora > Eupleridae > Cryptoprocta > Cryptoprocta ferox. Next base: position 132,084,008 of record CM053567.1, on the reverse strand, counting down.
GTTTTCTGTCCCTTATATGTTTTAAAAGCTTGTTATGTGGCCTGCACCTGCGAGCACTACTCTATTAAAGACGGGTCATACACTTTCCAGGGCCTGGCCCTTCAGGAGGTGTTTTTTGGAGAGTGTTACTTGCTCTCTGTTGTTGTGACTTTGGTTACTTTATCTCCCTACTTGTAGTGATGTTTTGGACCCTCCACCAGGTATGCTTTGATTTGTTCACCAAAGTAGCCCTGGAAAAGAAAACAAAGAAACAAACAAACAAAAATCCAACAAACCCTCCAAAACACCAGCTACAGCAAAACAATGAGGTAGGGGCTGTGGTTGATGGAAGAGTCATTATCCCATACAAAGAGTGATATGACAGTGGGGGGTGGGGGTGGGGGTGGGGATGGGGAAAGAAAAGAAACTTGACCAGGCAGAGAAACTCTATGGCTTAATCCAGATGGGGGGGAGGGGGCGGATAACAAAGGAGGTATAGAACAGGTATAAAGAGAATAGATTAATATGCCTGCTTAAACCAATACCAGAAAAACCAGACTAGAGGAGGGAAGAAAAAGGAGAAAAGGAAGAGGAAAAAAAATATATATATATAATAAGAATTGTCCAAGAATTAAATCAGAAAATGCAAAACCTCTGGGTGCTTTGGAACTCGTGGTCTTGCTGGTCTGGAGGAGGGGCTGTCTGGTCCATCAGGGTCAATCCTGCTCTTGTAGATACACAGTTACCAGGCCTGGAGGGTACATGGTTTGGTGTAGGCGGTCCCGCCTCCACTGAGGGCCTGCTGACCGTTCCCTGAAGCCCCACCTTGTTGGTGATGGGGAAAAAAATGGCGACACCCCAGTCCCTCCTCCATGGACCCAGTGTCCCAATCCACTCTGTTCAGGCTGTCCTCGCAGTGCCACGGGTGTGACCTAGGTGGTTTGTCCCGCTCCCCCAAGTCCTCCTTGGGGGACCTCCTTGGCGCTCGGTTGGGATTTAAACCCCGAGGTCTTAAAAGATCCTGCTCTGTGTCCAGTTCCCAGGCAAGAGCTTTTCCGTGCCATCTCACAGTGCTGTGCTCATGGTTTGTCCCACTCGGCCGACTCTCATGCCTTCCTGGTGCTCAGCGGGGATTTAAACTTGCTGTCTTAAAGGGCCCTGCTCCGTGTACCCCAGTTCTGAGGAAGTGCTGCTCCACACCCTGATACATGGCCTCTGACTGGCCATTGCAGGCAGTCTTTGGCCTTTTAAAGGTCATATACCTTCTTCCCACAGCACTCCAGGGAGGGGATCACTTTCTCCCACTGCGGACTGTGCCTCTGAACTAGTTACTGAGCCAGGGTAGTTACTGAGCCAGGGCTGGCTCCCCTCCTCCCCGGACAGCAAACAGAGCAGCTGGCCCCAGTCCAGAGAAAGACCCGCAGTTAGAGATTGGCTCTTTCTCTGTACCAGTCTGTGATTTTTCACTTGTCCAGATACAGTACTACACTTCCTCAGCCTGTCTTTCTCATCCTTTTGTCTTGCCACAGAAGGGGATCCCTCTCACCCGTGCTTTTTTACATGCCCCTTTTTATCTCTCCTAGTTTGCAATCACACACCTATGGCCTGCCAGTTGTCCCCGTGGGTCCTTGAAGACGTCTTTGTCACTCTGCAGCCCGGACTTTTGGAATTCAAAGTCCTTTGGCCTCAACACTGCTGTGTTTGAGGGACTAGGGAACATTGGGTACCCCTACTTCTCCGCCATGTTGAATCCTCTCCCAAATAAGGTTTTACTCTAGCCCCAGAGAACCAAGGTAGACTCACCCAGGACTCCACTTTTTAGCTACTTTCATGTGAATCCACTTAACCTGCTTGACCATAAAAAAGGGAAAGGAACTAGGAAAATCACAAGATTTAGCAGTAGAAATAATAATCACAGTGACTGATACAGTCTAGAGGCAGCTCATTATTACTCAAATGGCTACAGAAGCTGGCATGAAAAAAGAGTGAAGAATTGAAACTCAATTTACTGGATTCTAATGTCACTTTGTCCTCCATTATGGTAGAAAAAGAAATGCAACTGAATATAGAAAGGAGAAAAATGAAATCAAGGTAAAAATTAAGAATTTTCAAAGGATCACACTGAAGACTTCAAAAATAAACTGCACCTTCCTATTCTTTTGTCATTAACATTTAGTTCAAATTTAATACATAAAAATACATGTTTTTAATGTTTCCTAACACGATAACTTGAAAGTTTTTCAATTTTGTACATAGAAGATATGAATTATTTTAAGAATAATAAATATAATGAGAAATGTGTGACTACAAAAAAAATACACCATCATATGTCTCCAATAATTCTTCCCATGATAAGTCAACATGAAGATCTTATTGTATAGAGAGCACAGTATATCTTCAGCATACATAACTTCCAAGATCATCTGGGGAGTTGTTCAGGAACATTTTACTGTAAATGAAAGCAGTTATCCATGAGGAACTTTAAATCTGATTGTAATTGATGGGGAGAAAAGGGATGTGCAGATGGAAAAACTACTTTTTTAATATAACATTCTGATGTAACTAGTACTAAACAGTATGACCTATAGTGAAATATAAACAGCAAGATGCTAATAGCGGCATACAAAAAACAGGCACCCAATTAAATCATCTGTATCTCTACTTAAGCTTCTTTCTTAAGAGTAGTGCCTGACACATAGTGAGAACTCAAGAATTATGTTGACTAACCTGAGTCTATGACCACAACACCTTGCTTCCTGTCACTATGAATGAGGAGTCTATGATTATACCCAAGGCAACCCTCTTGATTTGTGCACTGGATCCCAGCCCTCCCAACTCTCTACTACATGTCAGTTTTCTTAGACATGCTTTCCTAAATTATTGTTGCCAGCTTATGAACCTGCTATAAAATCTCCCATCTTTTTTTTTTTAAGTTAATTTATGTATTTCGAGAGAGAGAGAAAGCACAAGTTGGGGAGAGGGGGAGAGAATGGAGAGAGAGAAAGGGGAGAGGAGCCACTTAGTTGCCCCAGTAGGTAAAAAGTTCTTAAAAGATTTCAAGAGTGTGCTGTTAGTTTTTATCATAGAAAATCTTATAGATTTTATTTTAATTTGTCCTTAATGTTTTTAAAGTATGATAAGCATCATCCTTGCATATACCTATTGGTTACTTATTACTGTGCAACAATATTGTCACAAATTTAATGGCTTAAAACCACACACCTTTACTATCTCATGGTTTCTGTATGTTAGAAATGTGTATACAGCTAAGCTGGGTCCTCTCCTTCAGTGTCTCATATAGCTTCAGTCAAAGTATCAGGGGTGTGGTTTCATCTGACACTTGACTGGGGAAGGATCTGCTTTTGGACTCATATGGCTTTTTGGCAGGATTCAGTTCCTGGCAGGCTGCTAGATTAAGGGCCTCATTTTCTTGACTTGTGGCCCTTTTCATACGTCAGCTTACAACATTGCAGCTTGTTTCTTCAAAGCTAGTAAAGAAGAGAGTCTCCTTCAAGATGGTCATTACAGTTTAAACAGTCTGTTTCTTGGTTAGAAGCAAGTTGCAGCTCCCGTCTACACTCAGGGTGGAGGTCATGAAAGGGCATGAACACTGGGAAATGGGCATCATGGGGGCCACTCTAAAGTCTGTCTGCCACAACTTGTTTGCTCTATCTTAATATTTGATGAATGTTTCTCTTATTCAGTAATTTTTGTTACTTGTTTATTATGTAGTGATAACTTTGGATTTTTAATTTTCCTAACCAGAGTCCATTGGCCGTGACATCCCCAAAATGCTTGAATTATTTAAAACTGGACATGAAATTAAGGTAGATGAAGAAAGGGAGAACTTTCTCAAGACCAAAATAGCAACAGTAAGTTACAATGGAAATTACTAAATTACCATATTTTTATTGTTTAAGTGACTGGTAATTTATAATATACAAGTCCTTCAAACTTGTTCTTGGCACCAGCATCAGGAATAGCACTAAATATACAGATAGATAATTTTTTATTCTGTAGATTGAACTCATAAATTTTAATAATACTTGAGAATTCTTTCATGTGCCACTCAATGATAATTATTTGTACTTTGTCTCATTTGATTATTCTATGTATGTATATTTTGCTTTGAAACATTCTAAGCTTATTGAGAGTAAGGTTAGATCTTGTATATCCCATGTGGGACATTGCATAATGCTGAGCCCATTGTAGGTATTTAACACTACTTTAATGGAATTGAGTAATTTGCTTTATTTTTATGAATTGTTTTCATTATCCCTGCTTGTGTTTTAAAAACTGCCTACTTATAGCAGATGCTGGAACTCAATTTCCAAAGCTGTTTTTAGGACACTTTTTTTTTTTTAAAGGGAACACTCCGTAAGATTTCTTTTATTTTAAAAAATTAAAGATTCATATGAAGTTTATTTATTTAAAAAAATTTTTTTGACATTTATTTATTTTTGAGAGAGTGGGACAGAGCGCCAGTGGGAGAGGAGCAGAGAGAGAGAGTGGAGACACAGAATCCGAAGCAGGCTCCAGGCTCCTAGCTGTTAGCACAGAGCCTGATGCGGGGCTCAAACTCAGGGACTGAGAGATCATAACCTGAGCCAAAGTTGTACACTTAACCGACTGAGCCACCCAGGCGCCCCTAGGACACTGTTATAGATAATATCCAGGTAATAGGACTGTGTTTTTAGATATATAGTTATTTGTTCATATCTTCTTTTTTTTAAAATGTATTTATTTATTTTGAGAGAGAGAGAGAGTGTGTGTGTATGTGTGTTGGGGAGGGGCAGAGAGAGAGGGGAAGAGAAAATCCTAGGCAGGCTCCACACTGATAGCATGGAGCCCGATGCAGGGCTTGAACTAATGAAACCATGAGATCATGATGTGAGCCAAAACCAAGAGTTGGACTCTCCAACTGACTGAGCCACCCAGGTGCCCTGCTAATATCTTCTTTTATGCTAAAGAATCTCAGAATGTTTTTTTCCTTCTCAGAAACCATAGGAATAATAGTGGTATTGATAGTAAAATTTAAAATGTGCCTAGCAAGTGCCAGGCACTATTTTATTTTTTTTAAAAATTTTTAATGTTTTATTTATTTTTGAGACAGAGAGAGACAGAGCATGAGAGGGGGAGGGACAGAGAGACAGGGAGACACAGAATCCAAAGCAGGCTCTAGGCTCTGAGCTGTCAGCACAGAGCCTGATGTGGGGCTGGAACCCCCAAATGTGAGATCGTGACCTGAGCTGAAGTCAGAGCTTAACCGACTGAACCACCCAGGCGCCCCCAGGCTCTATTCTAAACACGCTTCATATATTCTTTCTTTTAATCTTCAACACTATGAGAGGAAAAATTATCATCCCCATTTTATAGATGAAAGCCTGGAAGCCCTAAGAAGTCAAATAAGTTTTCCAAGGTCTCACAGCTAGGATAAGGCAGAATAGGTATTTGAACACTTGAACACTGGCAGTCTTTTCAAGAGTCCAGGCTTTTTATCCAGAACTATCTTGCCTCATGCCTGGAATTATTTGAATAGCTGTTATTCCTCTTCCCATGCTGCTCTTAAGAGGAATTCTGCATTAAGGGGTGCTTGGGTGGCTCAATTGGTTAAATGTTGGACTCTTAATTTTGGCTTAGGTGATGATTTCACAGTTCATGAGATCGAGTCTAGCACTGGACTCTGCACTGGCAGTGTGGAGCTTGCTTGGGATTCTCTCTCTCCCCCTTTCTCTTCCTCTTTCTCTTTCTCTGCCCCTCCCCTGCTTGCTTGCTCTCTCATTTTCTCTCTCAAAATAAATAAGTAAACTAAAAAAAAGAGGAATTCCACATTATAGCTAGTAGTCTAAGCTAGTAGTCTAAGCTAATTGAACTATGTCCACTATAGATCATCAGAAGTAGAGAAAAGGCACTCAGCTTGTTTATGGAAGGAAAACTTGCTTTAGAAAGAGGGCAAAGCAGGTTTAATCTCATCAGAGATTGGGAAACCCCTTATTGCCATCATTACCATCAAAGCTTAGCACCAATTTGTGTGGCATTGTGCTCTGCTAGAATATGATGTTGCACTTTCCTTATTTCCAAAAGGCCCTTGTCAATGCTTCTTGTTTGTTTGGGATGACAACATTGTAATGTAAACAACAAAAAATGCCAATTTTACGAAGATATTCTAGAGCTGTAGAGACTTAGGTTTGAATACATGTCTTACTACTTACAGGATGACAGACTTTAAACAAGTTTCTTAATGTTGTTGTGTCTAGATTTCCTGACCTATAGAATTTATATAGCAATATTTATTTCACAATATGGTTTTGAAGATTAAATAAAAATTTGAAATGGTAGCAGCAATTATTTTTCCTGTTTTGGTTGGACTTTTGGAGACTATAAGACATCTACAAGTTTATTTCTTTCCATCTGGATTCTTTCTTTTTCTTAAGTAAGGTTTTCAGTATATTCAGTGGTGAATAGTTTATATGGATCCTGACTCAGTGTATAAGAAACCTTGGCATTCATTCTTCTTAACAAATACCATAGTGATTAAGTGATTATATGAGCTCCAGGTCAGGCTACTTGTATCATTTAGAGATAGACTGCTTTTTCTTAATGAAAAAGAAATTAATTTCTGTGTTTAAAAAGAATCTTTTTGAATACTACCTAAATGTTATAGTATAGTAGGAGATTAAGAGAATGGGTTTTAAAAAAATTTTTTTATATGTTTATTTATTTATTTATCTATTTTTGAGAGAGAGAGAGGCAGTGAGAGCAGGGGAGGGACAGAGAGAGAGGGAGAGACAGAATCTAAAGACAGGCTCCAGGCTCTGAGCTAGCTGTCAGCACAGAGCCTGACGCGGGGCTCAGATCTACAAACTGCAAGATCATGACCTGAGCTGAACTTCAACTGACAGCTAGCAAAAAGGAGTACACACTGTATGATTCTATTTGTATAAAATCCTGGCAAACGTGAATTTGTGTAGTGACAGAAAGCCGACAAGTAGTTTATCTGGGCATAGGTGAATGGGGAGGGATGGGAAGGAGGGATTACAGAGGAGCACAGTGAATTTGGGGGATGATTGACATGTTTGTTATCCTGACTGGTGATGTTTTCTTGAGTATATACATATATCAAAACTTAATTGACACTTTTAAGAACGTGCAGCATATTGTGTGGAATACTGTTTAGCAATAAAAGAATGAACTATGGATATGTGCTCTGATGTGGATGAATCATAAAAGCATTATGCTTGGTGAAAGAACTCAGACATAGAAACCACATACTATGTGATACCGTTTATATGAAAAAGATGAAAAGTAAATGAGTGGGCAGAGGCAGGAGCAGTAAGTATAGGCCTTAACAGTAATGTGCATGAGGGTGATATTGGGGTGATAAAGATGTTTTAAAACTGATTTATGGTGATTGTTGCACAACTTGATGAGCTTACTAAAAAATCATTGGAAATGTAAATTTAAAAATGGTGAATAATATGATATGCAAAATATAACTCAATCAGGTTAATAAAAATGTGCAGTATGTCAGATATACCTCATATAGTTACTTAAAAAGGAATAAAAATGTGTTTATAGTTGTATCTAATATAACTATTACATGAATTTTATTATAATTATCAGAGATAAAAAAATTTTAAGCAAAGTAATATATCTTTCTTAAAAGTTTGAGATTTCCATGAGTGATGTTGGAAATACGGTTGGAAATATTGAAGATGTGAGAGTTTTTGTTCACTTTTGCCCCCTTGTGTGATATGAGGAGTAGATTTAGAGGGAGTATGCACTGACAGCATCACATGCCTATTAGAGTTCCTCATTCTGGTATCTAGAAGAAAGGAATGTGTCTAGAGCAGGGGTCATCAACAAGCTATAGCCCATGGGACAAATCCAGTTATGGGCTGTTTTGGTACAGCCTGTGACTAAGAATGCTCTTCACAACTTCAAGGGCAAATTGTAAAAAATAAAACAAAGAATTTGCTAGAGATTGTTATGTGCCCCACAAAGTCTGAAATATTTAAATTCTGTATCTTTAGAGAAAAAGGTTTGCTGACCCTTGATCTAGAAAGATGTTTTTTGGAAGAGTGAAATGTATTAATTTTGTGTTTCTATTTGCCTGTAGAGGAGAGATTATTTTACTTTAGTTAAATCATTTTGATATCCCTTGTTACAATTCTCAAAGGGTCTATACTGCCACATTGCTTCAAGATCCAGTTCTAGTACTGATGGAATATGAAATTGATATTGATTAGTTTAAGCTGGTTTCCCTTCTGTATTAAAGTGATAAGTATAATCTTTCTTAGTTATCTGACTTGAAGATTAGTATCTTGGGTATTAGAAATCAACTACTAATGCCTTTGCATATCAAAACTGTACAAATGCTCTTATAGCCAGCCAATACCTAACATTTGTCAGCAATGTTACTACAGATAAATTAGTTTCTTTCCTAATCTTTCCTACCATTTGTACCTATAATTTACATATTCATGAAACTGGTTATGACTGCATGCTCTCAGATCAAATGCTCATATCAGTAAAATTGCCTTTTAAATGATGTGTTGAACATCATGCAAGAACAACAGGTTATCATTGAAATATCTTATTTTTCAGTCAGTATTATTACTATCATGTAGTCACCTTTTCTTATAGTGTGAAGAATATGTTGGTTGGGATAAAAGTAAGCTGCTAAATGAACACATTTAAGGGAAAGATTTTAAAGCATAAAACTAAAAATACAGGGGAGAAAAAACACATCTCTTTAACTGAGCCCTTTTTTAAAATTTTGGTTCTTTCCATGAAAAAGAAATGAAACTAAGGTGGATTCTTTAAAATGTTGAGACATAATATATACCTGGCTAGTGTATATATTCTAAATAGTAGTGGTTTGATTTCAGATTAATTAGTTTAATTAATCAGTTTAATTAGTTTAATTTCTAAAATTAGATAATTTAAAAAAATTTATATGAACTTATAGAAAACAATATAATAGTCATAATTCTATTGCCTAGACTCTGTCAACTCTGTTGGCATTTAAAGATTTTCAAATTAATATATACACTTGGTTAAATTTAATCAGTTTACAAAAAGGAAACACCAAAGCCCCTCTCCCTGCAATGTTTTCTTCTAGAACTTTTATTAATAGTTTTTTGTTGGGGCACCTGTCTGGCTCAATTGGAAGACCATGCAATTCTTGATCTCGGAGTCATGAGTTTGAGCCCTATGTTGGGTGTAGAGATTAACAAAAAAAAAACTTTAAAAAATAGCTTTTTGTCTTTCTAGAAATGTTAAGGCTTAGCATAAACACCCTTAGAAAAATTTACTTACATACAAGATATTATGTCACACACACTGTTCCATATCTTTCTTTTCCACTTAAAATTAGCATGGATATCTTCAAAGATGCAAAGAGATCTGCTATGTTTTTTTAATGGTTGCATAGAGTTGTATTCCCTTGCATGCATGGACAATAATGAGTTCCCTATCAATAGACCTTTATATCATGTCCATTTTTTTTGTTATTACAAATTAATACTTTACTAACACTCCTACAAATATATATTTCTGTTTTTTTCCAAGTATACAAAGAAAGTATACATTTCTATTCAAAATAGAATGTATATTCAAAAATTTATTGTAAGTATTGCTAAATTACCCTCCCTCTAACATGTATACACTAATCTGTAATTCATCCAGTGGTGTGTTATGGTGCCTCACACACTCACCAGCAGTAGATATTAACAAACGTAATCATTTTATCAGTTTGTTAGGTGATATATTACTGGCGTGTGTGTGTGTGTGTGTGTGTGTGTGTGTGTGTATACTTTTAACAGCTTAAAAATTCCAAGGTAAAAATTACCATTGTTTTCTTCTTTGGTTACAGTCTTCTGTTCTACTTCTTAAAGATTCTGAGTTTCCTCATGTACCCTCCCCTCCCCATTCTTGCTTTTTTCTCACTTTTCTAGGCCTGCTCTGATTCTCGACCATTCTCTTTTTTTCTGTGTGGGCTCTTATGACTCCCTTTGCTGTGGACCTTGTCTGACTCACCTCTACCATGACTTGCTCTGTCTACTAGTACCTACTAAATGAAATTGACAAGACCTATGGTCATTGAATGTTGACTGCTTGTAAAATTGAAGTGTTTACAAACACTGAGATTGCCAGGCATTTGCTAATTACTGAAAATAAGGTCTTTTTTTATCCAGTGTTTGGGACTAATTTTTCTGACCCTTAAGGAGCTAGAGATTTTCACTGTTTCCTGTATAAAAAATATCCTCATTTATTGATTTTTCTTAGAGAAACAGAGAACTCTATTTTCTGAATAGGAAAAATTAGTAGTTCATTTTTAACCTAACTGAAAAAATAAAAAATAAAAACAACCAATTTAATGTATGTTTTCTTTAACAAATATTAAGTACTGACTTTGTGCCAGACACAATGTGATACAGAAAAAGAATAAGACAGGGGCGCCTGGGTGGCTCAGTTGGTTAAGTGTCTGACTTCGGCTCAGGTCATGATCTCACGGTTCATGGGTTCGAGCCCCGCGTCAGGTTCTGTGCTAACAGCTCGGAGCCTGGAGCCTGTTTCAGATTCTGTGTCTCCCTCTCTCTTTGCCCCTCCCCAACTCGTGCTCTGTCTCTCTGTGTCTCAAAAATAAATAAACTATAAAAAAATTAAAAAAAAAAAGAAAAAGAATAAGACATTTTTTCTTAAGAAAGATACCTAGTAGTGAGATGAATATGGAAATAAATTATAGGAAATTGTGGTAAGTATAATAATAGAAATATAAATAAAATATGAAGTTGCATTTAAAAGAAAAAGCAGTGATTTATGTAATCATGCAACAGAGTAGGTCAGGAATGGCTTCTATGAGGAGTTTGAAAATATACACCAGGTAAATAAAGGATTGTTTTTTATATTTTAAAATAATACACAAAATGACAAGGGGACTCCTATACATCCTCTTGGTTCAGCTGTTTTAAGGGACCAAGTAACAGTGACTTAACCACTATAGAAACTTACTTTTCTCCCAAGTTTGAGCTAGTTAGTGGGCAGCTTAGGGTTGTTCTGCCCCAGAGTCATCCAGGGATCAAGGTTCTTTCCCTTCCCATCCACTAGCCCCCGCCTTTTTTTTTTTTTACCCCATCTCCTAGCATTTTTTATTCTGTGTGGTTGAATCTTGCCAATACCATGGGTAGCCTGTGTGAAGGATGCAAGAAGGATGTGGAGAGCAAGCATCTTTCTTTCAAGCATATGAACCACTGACCTCATCAGTTCTGTTCAGATACCATGCTTCAGAGCTTATTCACATGGCTTTAGCCGAAGGTTTGTGCTGGCTGAGTAGCCATGTACCCAGAAAAACCTTTATTTAAAAAAAGACTGGCTAGATTTGGGAAACAATTAAGGTTTTGGCACAGCCGAGGAGGAGTCAAGAAACCTAAAAGAATAAGAAAATGAAAGGAATTTTTGTTCATTTTGTTTATTGCTGTATCCCCAGTTCTTAGAGTAGTACCTGGCAAATCATAGGTGCTCAATACCTAATTGTTGAATGAATGAATGTACGAATGTATGAGTGACAAAAGCTACTACCAACTGAAGATCAGTTGGAAATAAAAGCCATTTTAAATGTATATAGTGTGAATCAGTGTATTCTTTTATAAAAATTTGACTGATTTCAGACTCAACTTTTCAAACAATCTTAATGGAGTAATATTGAAAGTAAAAATTTTAATTCCTCGAATTTCTCAGAATGAGAGTCAGTTAAGAATCCTGTCCTCTATTTATATGAATGCTTGGTCTAGTGTATATTTTGACATTACACAACAAAATTAAACTGTGTCCAGATATTAAAGCATAAACTTTCCAGAATAAAGACTTTGAAGTAATTTTCAAAGGGTGCCTATTAGTATTTTATAATGTACCACAAATCCATTTTATGTTAGCCGTGAGACTTTCAGAACATGCCTTGTTCTTTTTCTCACTGATAGGTTTCTTGTGTGATTTAACATACTTGGCCTCTAGCCTACTTTTTCAGAACACTTCTAAATGTAATTATAGGACAGCTGCCTTGTTGATTGGCTTTCTTATTATTTTTCTCTATTTCTTATTGTTTTCCCTTATTTTAAGGTAAAAATTCTTTCTAATTTTCTGTTAATATTGGATTTTCCATTTTACAAAGATACACAGAATACTTTTATATTTATCAAATACTAAAATGTTCTCTGTCTCCTTTCACTTTGGTTAATGTTGACTGCGTCACATATTTCAAAAACAAGTGTGATAATGTTGTAGTTGCTGAGAACGGTGCAGATCAAGGGACAGAACTTTTTATTAGGAAGAAATTACTAGAGCTATAAAATACGGCACACTAAAGTCTTGTAGTAGGAAGCATTTATCCAGAAGAGAGGACATGCACTATAGTTTAAAGGAAAATTTACAGTTGCTTACCTGGTGTATTTAACCTATCATACTATTTAATATCGTAATGAATTATATGCCTCTCATGGCCTATTATATATACTCCTAAGAGCCTATAAAATCAGACCCATGTTTCTGTACATATGTTTTCAAGTAGCAACTTAGCTAACTTTTATGTCTGAATCCAGTTTATTAGTATCTTACATATGTAAAAGTACTCAATATAGTTTTCATAGGTTTTAGGCTTTGATTTTCAAATCAATTCTAGTTGACAAATCTTTTTTGATTAACAAAGTTGGATAAAGTTTAAGGATAAAGACATCGATTTGCATTATAATGAGCATTGGACCTTTTAAAGGGTGCAATGTGCTATGACTCTGATTAGTTTCAGATAATTTGTTTTTGTAGTTTTGCCTTCTTTATTGTTTTGCTGTCAGCACAGCAACTTGTCAGAATTTTCCATACTTTATAAAATGTGTTTGGCCTTAAAGAACGGTTAGTGAGGACCTGCTATATATTTTCAGTTAACTTTTTCTGTTTTAACTTTTCAAAGGAATTATTTTCAAGCATACAGGTACATAAAGTGAGGATTTAAAAAAATTTTTACCAAGAAAAAAATTTTAATTTTAGAGAGAGGAAGCATGCTAGTGAGGAAGAGGGGCAGAGGAGAGAGAGAGAAAGAGTGAAAGAGAGAATCCCACGCAGGCTTCATGCTCAGTGTGGAGCCTGATGTAGGGCTCGATCCTATGACCGAGGGATTGTGACCTGAGCTCAAATCAAGAGTCAGATGCTCAACTGACTGAGCCACCCAGGCACCCCTAAAGTGAGGATTTTTTTTTTAAATGTTTATTTACTTGAGAGAGAGAGCATGAGCTGGGGAGGGGCAGAGACAGAGAGGGAGAGAGAGAATCTCAAGCAAGCTCTGTGCTGTCAGTCCAGAGCCCAGCATAGGGCTTGATCTCCTGAACCGTGAGAATATGACCTGGGCTGAAATCAAGAGTTGGATGCCTAACTGGCTGAGCCACCCAGGCACCCTTAAAGTGAGGATTTTTAAAGTGAATTTTCAGGGGCGCCTACCTGGGTGGCTCAGTTGGTTGAGCATCTGACTTTGGCTCAGGTCATGATCTCGTTCTTCCTGAGTTCGAGCCCCACTTCAGGCTCTGTGCTGACAGCTCAGAGCCTGGAGCCTGCTTTGGATTTTGTGTCTCTCTCTGCCCCTGCTCTGCTCACGCTCTGTCCCTCTCTGTCTCTCAGAAATAAATGAATGTTAAAAATAAAATGATTTTTCATTATAATAGTTTCTGAAAAACCATAATATCAGGAATCTTGATGTTTTATCTTCATTTTATCTTAGGACACTGCGGGCTCTTTGGGTTCATAGAACTTTAGAAAAGAAAATCTGAAAGGCAGTCAAACCATATTCATTACATTTCTGGTAAGAAAGTAAAGAAATTAAATACCACACATTTTCTTGGTATTTATTGCTTTATAAATTCTTACTTCTAGTTATGCTCTGATTTGGAAGTGTCCCCAATGTCTGCATATTTTTTTTCAGTTTTTTATTTTGAAAAATTTTAAATGAATGGAAAAGCTGAAAGAATAGTACGATGAACACCTATATACTATATTCTCATCACCTAAATTCACTAGTTTTGCTGCATTTGCTTAGAAAAAGTAATAAAAGTAGTTTGCTTAGAGAAAGTAGTAGGTATCTTTTTTATTTTCTGAAACACATAAAATTAAGTTGCAGACATCATAACACTTCACCCCTAAATATTTTCTCATGCAGAACCTAACTATAGAACATTCTTCTATGTGTATATGCTTTCCAAAGTGGTGTTTTTTTAATTAATTTTATTTTAATGTTTATTTAGTTTTGAGAGAGAGGGAAACAGAGTGTAAGCAGGGGAGGGGCAGAGAAAGAGGGAGACAGAATCTGAAGCAGGCTCCACACTCTGAGCTGTCAACACAGAGCCTGATGGGGCTCGAACCCACAAACAGTGAGGTCATGACCTGAGCTGAGGTCAGATGCTTAACTGACTAAGCCACCCAGGTACCCCCAAAGTAGTTTTATTTTTTAATATGGCTTTTAGAATTTATTTATTCATACTTTTTCTATTTACAATTTGTTGATTTGTTGTTTTTCTTTATCCTTTTATCTTGAGATTTTTGCTTTTGTTGGTTTTTCAGTTTTCTAAGTTTTGTATGAGATTTGAGTTTTTATTTTTTTAATAATGAAAGAGTTTAAATCTGAATTTGCCTCTAATTATATGTTTTGATATTTAGGTTTTTTGGGTCATTTTAAAAATAATGTGTCATGGTACTTTTTAATCTTATTTGGCAGAGTATTTTAAAATTTAGAAATTTTTTTGGCGTAACTTTTTGTTATATTCTAGTTTGACTGCCTTATTGTTAAAGAATACATCCTTTGTAGTTTCTACTTTAAAAATAATTTTTTAAATGTTTATTTATTTTTGAAGGAGAGAGGGAGACAGAGCGTGGGAGGAGGAGAGGTAGAGAGAGAGACACACACAGAATCTGAAGCAGGCTCTAGGCTCTGAGCTGTCAGCACAGAGCCCGATGCAGGGCTTGAACTCATGAGCCATGAGATCATGACCTGAGCTGAAGTTGGATGCCCAACCGACTGAGCCACCCATGCGCCCCTATAGTTTCTACTTTTTAAAAAGTTCTTGAGTCTTTCATTGTGGCCTGTGGTATAACATTAATATTATTTTTTCAAGTATACCAATGACACTTGAAAATAACACATATTGTGAGCCTTCTAGGTAAAGATAGTGGATTGAACACCACAATGATAACTGATTAGAAGATGCCAAATCTAAGTCAGCAATGGAGAAAGCCAAAATATTAGTACAGTCTAAATTTCAGGATCTTTAAAAAGGCTTAAAATCTGGCTCTAGATACTTCTGGAACTAGGTGTTAGTGGTATGTCTGGAAATGGGGCAAGAGACCTGAAATAAGGAGGATTCATCAAAAACTATTGAAGATTCTTACCTACTTCATGACACAGAGTAACTGCCCTTTCCCATGGTGGCAGATGGTTGGAAAGATTAAAAGAGAGAGTTTTTAACCTGGGGGAGATCAGGAGTTAAAATTGAAAATGGAGATTAAGTGAATCTATGTATACTGAACCCTGAGAAATTCTTCCGCATCCCCTGCCCCACTCCCTTGACTTGGCTTTCAGAACTCTGGCAGATTAGATGAGTCTTGGTTCAATAATAATAGTAATAATAATAATAATAATAATAATAATAATAGCAGTATTGGTTCCCCTTTCCCTTCTTTCTTTATACCCTCTCTTTACTTTTTTTTCTTTTAATAGCTCTTTGAAGTTTTTCTTTTCTATTTTCTTCCTCCCTCTCTTTCTTTCTGCTTTTCTTTTCTTAACCTCATTTCCACTCTTCCCTCCCTCTTTGGCTGTCCACCTACATGTTGGGAAGATGAAAATATAATTAAATTTGTGGGAAAATTAGTATGAATTAGTGGGAAATGAATACCACAGAATAGTTTTTCAGTGACATCCAAGTTAATTAACTTTGATTACATAAGGTATCTAATTTAAAAATGTCTGGTAGATGCTGCCTGAGTTAATATCTTTAACAAATTATTTATATAAAAATATTTTTAATATAAAAGTTTGTTCTCTAAAGATGTTTAAGTGTTTTCCTGTAATCTTATATTACTAATTTGTTACATTATAAACTTTATAAAAACATATTTGATGGTCTCTGAATTATTACTAATTTCAATTTAGTGGCATCAGCAAGTTTATTATGAAACACTGATTCTTCCTTTGAGTGAATAGAGTCCTACATTTCCTATTTGTATTTTTATATCACAGAACAAGATCCCACTAGTATCAAGTAAAAAAAATCAAGTGAAAAAAAAAAGAGAGTATTCTAAAGCTACCATGTACTTTAAAAATATGTACATCATTTTTTTCTCTTTCTATTTAGAAACTGTTACTATTTCTATTCTTTTAATTAACATGTAATTAGAACATAAAACCTTGAATAATTTGGAATGAGGAAGACTTCTAAAAACTTCACTAAATATGATTGAAATTTTGAAGAATATCTTTAAAATATACATTAGACTGACTTTGACATGCACAGTTGTCATCGCATTAAAGACAAACAGCTGTAGGGGCACCTGGTTGGCTCAGTCAGTTAAGTGTCCATCTTCGGCTCAGGTTATGATCTCACAGCGTTCATGAATTCAAGCCCCACATCAGGCTCTGTGCTGATAGCTCAGAGCCGGGAACCTGCTTTAGATTCTGTGTCTCTCTCACTCTCTGTCCCTCCCCAGCTCACACTCTGTCTTTCTCTGTCTCTCAAAAATAAACATTAAAAAGAAATTTAACAAATATTGAAAAAAACAGCTGTAGCCCTTTTACAATCATATAAATAACCAGATTTTGAAGACTTGTAAATGATAATGGTATCAGCAGATAAAACCTATGCTCATTTTCTAAGAGGGAAAAAAAAAAAAACAGGGCAAAACAGCTCAGATTTATATTTATACCAAATCATGCCAAGACCTGATTTAACTGGTGTGTCTTATTCAGATTTCAAAAATACTTGGATCTTTGACACACTTAATACAAAGGCAATGACTTTGATGTGCTTTTCACTCCTTTTTAAGGTTGTGGACATGGTTCATTCATAGGCATGTATCACTGTGCTTTGCTTATATAATGGTGAATTGTTTTGTGGCAAAAATATTGTTAACCTGGCAGCTGATAAAAGCTGAAGTATATTATAACAAAAATAAACAAGTTTAGGGCAAGGGAATGTAAACAGTAAAATCTTGTGATGAAATCAGAGCCTACAGCTTTAGCAAACATGTTACAACAGGAAAAGTGAATATGCTGAAGTTCAGTTAAACAGCAAGATGTGGATAACATAGTACGTGGGAACTGAAGGGTTGCTTTTATAGCAGTGAGGTCCATAGGTTGAGAAAGTGGCAAGCTAAGAATATTGCTTAAATAGGTTAGAAACAAGCAATAGTTGGATAAAAGGTGGTAAAAATAGCTCAATGCCACTTCCCCTCCTCCTTTTTCTCCATTCCTTCCAGTTGATAATTAACTTCTCTTTTGTTACATTATTTTCAGTATACTACAGTGTGCTGTGTCATAGATAAGGGAATTAAAAAGAGAAGAAAATAAAGTATAGAATGTAAAAGTCAAATTCTTTGCTCGTTAGTTCTCATTAAAAGTGAAGGAAGTAGATTGGCAATAGATCTTAGATCTCCAAGTGTATGGGGCTAAGAAAGAGGAAAGAAACTATTTATCCGGAAACCAGTATGTGCCAGCATTCTGTTTGATCCTTTATTGTGAGAGATGCATATTTAACTGGGATGAATAATCCTTGTAGTATTTTACATTACATCCTTTGGAAGGATATTTATCAGTGTACTTACCAGTAGGAGTATTAAATCAAAACTTGCTTATTATCATTTCCAATTTTCTTACCTATACTGTCATGAAATTAGATGATAATTTCCTAGAACTTTTGGGAATTGAAAGTGTGAGCTTCACCTTCTGCCAGATATAAATTGTAGCATAAGAAAAACCATACCATTTGAGAGAAAGAGCTAACTTTTCTCTTTAATTCATTGCATTAACGCGATAATGTAGTGATCACTGACTAAAAGAATAACATGCTGAAAAATATGTGTGTTTTACATGTAAAAGGAGAGTAAACCAACTTGATTTTCTTTGTTAATCCATTTGTTAATAAGTAGTTGTCAGTATATTGCACACACAGCTTTCTTTTGTTAACTATATTTCATTAAAAAAATTTTTAGTGTTTATTTATTTTTGAGAGAGAGAGAGACAGAGCATGATCAGGGGAGGGACATAGAGAGAGAGAGGGAGACACAGAATCTGAAGCAGGCTCCAGGTTCTGAGCTGTCAGTACAGAGCCTGATGCGGGGCTTGAACTCACAAACGGCGAGATCATGACCTGAGCCGGAATAGGACACTTAACTGACTGAGCCACCCAGGTGGCTCTGTTAACTTTATTTCAAAAGCCAGTGATAACTTTGATAGCTTTTACTGAATTCTGTCTTTATCCAAATGTTGGGAGAAGAAATTGAATGGATCTGAAAGATAATTCCTTGTGAGTTTCATTAGTGTTACTTTCAAACAAATAACATTCACTGCTATAGTATTTGCAGTAAATAATAAAACACCAATAAGACCCTATTGTGAATTATTAAATATATTAAATAGGAGCACAAAAGGGGCATCTGACTGGCTCAGTTGGTAGAGCATCTGACTCTTGATTTCAGGGTCGTGAATTCAAGCCCCACATTGGGTGTGGAGCCTCGTTTAAAAAAACAAAGGACAAAATTAAGTATTTTCCAAGTAACTTTATTATAAGCAATGATGAAAGTCGCTTTTGCCTGAGAGCACCCTCCTTCTCCCATTTAGATTTTGCCAAAGATAGGAATTTGTTAAAGTGATGTGAAGCATAACTCATATCACAACTTGTCTTTGCATGAATTTGTATATATTTGGAGATGAATGTATTCTAATACAGGAGTTGGCAAACAGTGGCTCTTTGGTCTGTTTTTGTACTACTTGAGAGCTTAGAATGGTCTTTTAAAAAAGGGGTGTAAAAAAAAAGGAATATGCAGCAAAAATCATATATAGCCTTAAAAGCCTAAAATATTTACCATCTGGTTCTTTGCAGAAAAAGTTTGCCAACCCTAAAATACAAATACATAATACATAAGTCTGAAGTTCTGGTTCCAGGTGAGATGATGCAATCACATAACAACCTGTCTCTCGCACTGAATGCAACTATTATAAAACCTGGACAGAATGCATGGAGTAGCTATTTGAAGACTCTGAAAAGTAAATAGTAGCAGGTGTATTAGGGAAGACCAGAATTTGAAGTACCACCACTCACTACTGCTGTGAGTTTGCCATGTTTCCTTTGTGTTTTCACATGACCTGTTCTCAACATAGTCTGAACCTGGGAAGTGGACATTGGTGCAGGCAGAGAGAGCTTCAGGAGAAGCCTTTTACCTTAGTCTTGAGAAATAGGGATAATGCATCCTCATAGGGACAGTTGGTGAAGAGGATACAGGTATTTAAAATTTGAGAAAGGGGAACCTTCCTTTCTGACCAGAGGATCCTCGGTCACAAGAGGATTGGGCACGCTGTCTTTGCTTTTTTTTTCTCTTTCTGTCCTGTCAGTTGGACCCCAATGCAGGAACAGTTACAGAGTAAGTAGCAAAATGGGGTAAATAAAGCCCCAGCTTTCTGGGCAGGGTTCCAAAAGGAGAGTCTCAGGGAATCAGAAAGTATTGGGAAGATCAACCTGGGAAAGGGATCTCATAAAAATTGTTTATGCACTACTGGAGATGAAACTAATGGAAATGACAGAGGAAAGAACTTGAAAGTAGATCATAGGAATTATCCAATCTGAGAAACAAAGACAAAAGATTGGGAAAAAAGAGAAAGACCTTAGAGTCCTAGAGGCCAGTAACAAAGATCTAGCTTTCACAGTATTGGTGTCCCAAAAGGAAGAAGTGTCGTGCAGAAAATTACTTAAATAATGACAGAATTACAGACAAATTCTCACACTTTGCTGGTAGAAGCACAAAGTGGTATAGCCACTCTATAAAACAGTTTGGTAGTGTCTTATAAAGCTAAATATATATTGTACAGCCCAGCAGTTTTCTGGGGTTTTACCCCCATAGAGTTGAAACATTTAAAGTAAAATCAAAACTTATGTTCACACAAATATCTGAACACATGTTTATAGGAACTGTATTGATAATCATCAAAAGCTGGGAAAAACTCAGTTGTCCTTCTATATGTGAATGGATTAACAAAAACCTATCTGGTACATCATACAATGGAGTACTACTCAGTCATAAAAAGGGTGTGAACTGTTGATGGAACAACCTAAATGAATCTCGGAAGGTTACAGTCTATAACCCAAGTGAAAGTAGTCTCAAAAGATTATATACTGACACCAAAAGTACAGGGAACAAAAGAGATAAATTGGACTTCATCAAAATTTAAAAGCTTTGTACATCTAAGGACAATATCAGCGGAGTGAAAAGGCAGCCAACTGAATGGCAGAAGATACCTGCAAATCATATATAAATGGTAAGAGACTTGTATCTAGAATACATGAAGAACTCTTTTAAAAAAATTTTTTTTTAATGTTTTATTTATTTTTGAGAGAGAGAGAGAGAGAGAGCGTGAGCAGGGGAGGGTCAGAGAGAGAGGGAGACACAGAATCTGAAGACACCCTCCAGGCTCTGAGCTAGCTGTCAGCACAGAGCCTGATGCGGGGCTCGAACCCACTAACTGCGAGATCATGACCTGAGCTGAAGCCGGACGCTCAACTGACTGAGCCACCCAGGCACCCTGAAGAACTCTTATACAGTAGTCCCCCCTTATCTGTGGTTTATCTTTCCACAGTTTCAGTTCCCCACGGTCAACTGTGGTCTGGAGGTAGATGGTCCTCCTGATGCACTGTCAGGAGGTCAGTGACAGCCTAACACCACATCACAGTGCCTATGTCACCCCCCTCACTTCACCTTATTATGTAGGCATCTTATCATCACCTATGATCACAAGAGTGAGCATAGTACAATAAGATATTTTGAGAGGGACCACATTCACATAACTTTTATTACAGAATATTGTTATAATTCTTTTTTATTATGTTCATCTCTCACTGCACTTAATTTATAAGTTAAACTTTATCACAGATATGCATGTATAGGAAAAAACATAGTATAGAGGTTTGGTACTATCTGCCGTTTGAGGCATCCACTGGGGGGTCTTGGTTCCAATGGATAAGGGGAGGACCACTGTAACTCAATAATAAAATGATAAATAATTTTAAAAATGAGCAAACAGTCTGAATATACATTTCTCCAAATAAGATATACAAGTGACCAATAAAGACATGAAAAGATGCTTAGCATCATTAGCCAACAGGAGAATGCAAATTAAAACCAAAGTGAGGTACTGCTTCACACCGATTGGGATAGCTGCTATAAAAAAAAACAAACCAGAAATAAATGTTGGCAAGGATACAGAGAATTTGGGACCCTTGTGCATTGCTGGTGGGGATATAAAATGGTGTAGTTGCTGTGGAAAATGACATGACAATTCCTAAAAAAATTAAACATAGAATTACCATAGATCCATAGATTCTACTTACATATACCCAAAAAAATTGAAAGCAGGGGCTCAGGTGTATGTACAGCCATGTTCATAGGAGCGTTATTCAAATAGCCAAAAAGTGGAAGCAACCCAAGTGTCCATGACAGATGAATGGCTACACAAAATGTATATTCAGGCACACTTTAGAGATATTGCAGGTTCAGTTCCAGAACCACCACAATAAAGTGGGATATTGCACTCAAGTGAATCAAATGAATTTTTTGGTTTCTCACGGCGTATGAAAGTTATATTTATACTATACTGTGGTCTGTTAAAGTGTGAAAGAGCATTATGTCTCAAAGAACAATTAAAAAATACTTGATTGCTAAAAAATCCTAACCATCATCTGAGCTTTCAGCGAGTTGTAATCTTTTTGTTGATATCAAGACATCCTGCCTTGATGCTGATGGCTGCTGACCGATCAGGGCAGTGATTCCAAAGGTTGAGGTGACTGTGGCAGTTTCTTAAAACAAGTCAACAATGCAGTTTCCTGCATCGATTGACTCCATAACAAATATAGTAATGAAAAAGTTTGAAATACTGTGAGAATTAAACAAAATATGACAGAGGCATGAATTGAACAAATGCTGTTGGAAAAATGGTGCCAATAAACTTGTTCGACATAGTGTTGCCACAAACTTTCAAAATGTAGTATCTGTAAAGTACAAGAAAGTGAAGCTTAAGAAAATGAGGTATGTCTGTATGCACAGTGGAATATTATTCAGTCTTAAAAAGGAAGGAAATTCTGACACATGCTATGTGTAACATGTATGAAGTTGAAGACAGTATGCTAAATGAAGTAAACCAGTTGACAAAGGATACTCTATGATCCCACTTATTTGAGGTACCAAGAGCCATCCTATTCATAGAGACAGACTGTAGAACAGTGGTTGCCAGCGGCTGGGGAAGGGGAGAATGGGAAAGTAGTATTTAATGGGTGCATACTTTTAATTTTTTGAGAGAAAGAGACCGTGAGTGGGAGAGGGTCAGAGGGAGAGAGAGAATCTCAAGCAGGCTGCATGCCCAATGCAGAGCCCGCTACGGGACTTGATCTCACGACTGTGAGATCATCATTTGAGCTAAAGTCAAGAGTTAGATGCTCAACTGACTGAGCCACACAGGCACCCCATTTTTAGACAAGGAAGATAGAAAAAGTTCTAGAGGTAGATGGTGGTGAGAGTTGCACAAAAATGAGAATGTACTTAATACCACTGAACTGTATACTTCGAAATAGTTACAGTGGTAAATTTTATGTATTTTTAGCACAGTTTTAAAAATTTACAGAGGAAAGAAGGCAAAGGTTACATACTGTTATTCCATTTGAAAAACTTTTTTTTTTTATTTACATTTATTTATTTTTGAGAGAAGAGGCAGAGCACAAGTCGGGGAGGGGCAGAGAGAGAATGAGGCACAGAATCCGAAGCAGGCTCCAGGCTCCGAGCTGTCAGCACAGAGCCCAAAGCAGGGCTCAAACTTGCAAACTGCAAGATCATGACCTGAGCCGAAGTCGGATGCTTAACCTACTGAGTCACCCGGGTGCCCCACTGTTATTCCATTTGTATGACATTTTTGAGAAGACAAAACTATAGTGACATATGGGGGGTTGTGAGAGGACTGGCTAAGAGATCACATGAGGAAGTGTTTTTTGGTTCTGTATGCTGTATTGTGATGATTACTTAAATGTATGTGTGAGCTACAATGCATGCAACTGTACACCTAAAAAAGGCCAATTTAACTGCCTTTTAATCTTGACATGTTTTTCATGTGTACAGAAATAGTCTATGTATAAATTTATAACTCTTTATTGAAAAATCTGAATTTAGTGGGATACAAACATGGAATAGTTTTCTCTGTTCTCTCGCTGTGCCATGTGCACGATTTCCTTTCTCTGTCCCCTTCCCTGGCACATTGGATAGATCTTGTTATTTCCAGTGACTGTCAGTAATTAAAAGTGCAGTCTGATCCAGTTCAGAACTCTACTCTCCTATGCAAAGATTCCTCTTGTTCCATTTGGAACCAGGCTTTTATTGCTCATGTGATCTGATGTGAGGAGGGCTTATGAAGTTTTCCCTGACACATCCTCCCACTCTAGACCTTAGAGCTCTACAATGACTTGATTCACTTCTGAGATACTTTGCGCCAGGCTCTTTCTCAGCCCTAACTCCCCCCGGGTAGTAAGGGAGGAAAGGCACATTCCTCTGCTTACCCGCCTGGATTTGTTGCCCCCACTCGATCATTGCTGCTTCTCTGGCCGGCCCTTATTGGTTTGATATCCTTAATACCACATGTTCAGCCCGCTAGTCTCCCCTTCTGGCAGGTGCCCCTGCCTCCACAGGGTAGCTTCTTGGAGCCTTGCCTCCTCACTTGGCCTGCTTCTACTTAGGTAGGTGTTGATTATAATAGCACCTTTATGGCGGCCTTAATTGTTGGCATCTTTCTTTAAAATATAGGGTATTAGATGCCTTTTTTTGCTTTCATATTTAGGACCTGATCATCAGTCCTGAAGAAACTTCCAGAAAAGCCCCATACAACATCTTCTTCCGAACACATATCTAGGCTTACAGCAGCTGTTAAAACAGTTGCTAAGCATTTTTCCTACTGTTACTTTAAATGGCAATGCAATTCTTAGCCTGACAAAACATTTTTTTTTGCTTCATCTGCATAGTAGATGGATACATAGTAGGATACCAAAAGTGTCTCAGCACCCAACAAAGCTTCCTGTTAACCAAACAAAACAAAAATCTTTTTTGATCACGCAAAAATTAATGGCTATTTTTGCCCATTCACTTCCTCAAACATTCTTCAGTTTGTCTTCCACACCAGGGGTTCGCAAACTGGCCTGGGGACCATTTCTAGCTCTCCATGCTATTTTGTAAGTAGAGTTTTGTTGGAACACAGTTGCACATATTCATTTGTGTATTGTCTATGGCTTCTTTCTTGCTAAAATAGCAGAAGTGAGTAGTTGCAACACAGGCTCTTTGGCCTGCAAAGCCCCAGATATTTACCATTTGACCATTTATAGAGAAAGTTTGCCAACTCCTGTTTTACACACACCCTGCATCCAGAATTCTTTCTAAGACATTGATCAGATAGATATACCATTCGTCTGCTGAGAAACATTGAATAGCTTCTCACTGCTCGCAGTTCTAAATAAAATCTTTATCTTTACATTCAAATCTCTTTGTAGTCTCAAATCACTATGTCAATTTCAAATTCAGCATTTTTCTTGCTATTTTCTGTGAGGCAGGTTGAAGTCTGGAGTTACAAATTGGCAGCTTACAGGCTGAATTTGGTCCCCAGAATTATTTTATTGGGCCCAGATAGTGGTGTGTTTTTGTTTTTCTTGAATCAGCATTTAAAAACTAGATGATATCACAAAGAACTTCAGATTTCTGGTTCTTGACAAGTCAGGGATTCTGTTAACAGTGGCCCCACAGCCCTTGGTGTAACAGTCTATTAGTGCTGAGTAGCTTACTATCTCCTCCATTTGGAGTGTTACTATCCAGCTCTGCACAGCCTGTGTCCCACAGGTGTGGTAGGCATATGCACTCAAACATAGGCCTCTTCAGTCCTGCACATTACCTGGTCTGGCCACTGGGCATTTGAGTTTGAGTTTGCAACCTTAGGCCTAGATATAGTGAGCCACCTAATGGTCACCTGTTCCACCTTGTTATCACGTTAGCTCATGCTGCTCCTTCTGCCTGGAAGATCCTCATTGTTCCTCAGAACTCTTCATCCTTTAAGACTAACTTAAAGACCCACATATCATCTTCTTTGGGTAGCCTTCTCTGTCAAAGTCCATCACTTCTTCCCTCTGTGCCCTTGTAGTACGTTGTTCATTTAGAGTGGCACCTGTGATGTATTTTATCGACCACATTGTAAGCTCCCTGAGGGCAAGTTTTGTATCTTACTCATCTTTCTGTTTCTAGCTCCCAGGATGATGATGGACAGAGTGGGAGCCAAGAAAGAAAGGGTTGCTGAACGATATGGTGTAACCATCTAAAAGCTTGGAAGGTAGTAAAGGATTCATTTGGTAGAGAGAAATTTTCATATTTTTCCCACTTAAACGCATACTCTTTTCCATTAAGTATTTCACTTAGTTTCCTCTTTTTCAGCCCTTAGTTTATAAAAAACTCATTTTGTGTTTTCCCAAAACTGATAATTCATCTTTTGTGAGGACTACTAACACTTAAAAACTGTGTCCAGGGTCACAAAGTAGAGGAAATGGGGTTCAGATTACATTTCTCTGCCTTTAGAGCTCATCACATAGCTGCTGAGCCACTCCTTACCAGGTGTGTGTACACTTGGATAAGTTAACAAAGTTTTCCAAGTCTCAGTTTCTTTTTTTTCTTCCTTTTTTTTAAGTTTTTATTTATTATTTTGAGAGAGAGAGGGGGAGAGAGAGAGAGAGAGAGAGAGAGAAAGAATCCCAAGCAGGCTGATAGCACAGGCCTGACATGGGACTCAATCCCACGAACTGAGATCATGACCTGAGCTGCTCAGAATCTCAACTAACTGAGCCCTCCGGGAGCCCCCCAGATCCCAGTTTCTAATGGTAAAAGAGGAATTGCAATAGGTTCTATTTCAAAGGATTCTTGGGAGAAATGAATGAAAATGTTTATGTAATGCTTAGAATAGATCTTGGCTCAGAGTATTTACTCAATAAATAGAGCTGCTCTATCAATCAATCATTATTATTACTTTCCTTAATGTTGTATAGAGGACACACAGATTATCTTCCTTTTCTTGGTTTGGACTGTAAGGAGTCATGGTGATTAAGAGTGTTGGCCCATCTGCAGAAACTATAAGGCCGGCCATTCTTTATTTAATCTTAGAACGTTGCATTTGAAAGAGATTTTGGAGTCCAGATGTTCTAACAAGTGCTTTCCAAAGGAGCAGTCCTCTCTACAGTTTTCACTTAGAGATGATCATACATCTAGAGGCTGTCAGAACATTTATAGTGACAGCAATTGGCCACTTAAGGAGGATCATGTGATTGTTTAAAAATCATGTATATGTATTTTGCTTATGTATTTTTTTATCCTCTGTAAAAGGTAAAGACTTAAGTCAAATTCTTTTCCTACACTGTAGTCCTTAGTCTTCCAAAATATTTTAAGACTTACCTTTTGACTACCAGTTCTCAAAAGTGTGACTAGTGATCCCTTTTGGCTGATACACTTTTCTCAGAAGCCTTTCTTCTCTCTTCCCCTTTTTTTAAATCGGAGAATTCATGAAGTCCGTGAAAGCATAGGATAATTTTTTTGTGTGCCTTTGTGCAGTTTTCTGGAGTGAGGCTTGATAACTCCAAAAAGTTTAAGAATCATTGCTGTAAAGGGTGGATCTAAGATGGCGGCATAGTAGGAGGACCCTAGGCTTGCCTTGTCCTGCTTGAACACAGCTAGGTAACTCTGAAATCATTCTGAATACTCAAGAAATCAACCTGAAGACTGACAGAACAAACCCCACAACTAGAGGGAGAGAAGAGGCTGTTTGGAGGAAGGTAGAAAGTGTGGAGAGCTGGCTTAGGGGAGAAATGGATCCGATCAAGGGTGCTGTAGAGGGGAGGGAGTCCTTGTTGCAGAGAAAGGCGAGGGGGGTGTGTGTGGGGAGGTGCACAGGGATAAATACAAGAACACCTCCCCAAAGCTATTGGCTGGGAACAGGAGAGGGACTGAATTTTGAGTTTTTGCAGCCACTGGGGCTCCAAGACTGGAGTTTCAGAGGTCCCCAGTCTTGGCTGTGATAGAGACCTGAGGATGCTGTCCTACTGCTGGAGTGAAGGCAGACAAACAACCCGGGACAAACTGTGCAAACTGAGGATGACCTAAGGAGTGGGAAGGGACTGTTAGTACATTTTGGAGCTCATCTGTAAGAGGTGGCATTGCCTCTCCAGAGACAAAAGAACTGGTGGGCACCATTTCCCTCCCCTATCCCTCAGGATAAACCAACTTCAGTAAACAGCACAATGCCAACATTGGCTGCCTAATCTGCTTAACACCAAGTCCCGCCCACCCTGCGCCCTGCCGGTACTGCTTTTCTGGGGTAAGTTTGCCTAATGACCAGTGCCAGCAAGACCCCTCGCTCAGAACACCAGCACAAACCCCCACACCCACAATGTCTGTTGACCATAGAGTTCTGCAGAGCTTCAATTCTAGTAGAAATGGCATCAGGTCTCTTTTAGTAAGCTTACTAGAGCACTCCTGGTTAAAACTTGCCACACTTCTGGCTAAGGTCCAAATGCTCCCCACTGTCAGCAAGGAGAAACTCTGCAGAAAGAGAGAACTGACCTAAGGGATAGAGCAACCATAACACAGCAAAGGAAAAAACAAGAAAAGGTCATAGCCAGGGCTCTCATATGTCTCCTGAGGCAAGTAAAACAAAAGCAAAAATAGTCTTTTGGGACTTACATCAAGATAAAAAGCTTCTGCATAGCGAGGAAACTGAACAAAACCAAAAGGCGACCTTTGGAATGGGAGAAGATATTTTCAAATTACATACCTGATAAAGGGTTAGTATCCAAGATCTATAAAGAACTTCTCAAACTCAACACCCAAAAAACAATGCAATTAAAAAAGTGGGCAGAAGATGGGGTGCCTGGGTGGCTCAGTCAGTTAAACGTCTGACTTCGGTCAGGTCATGATCTCGCAGTTTGTGAGTTTGAGGCCTGCATTGGGCTCTCTGCTGTCATCAGGAAGCCCGCTTTGGTTACTCTGTCTCCCTCTCTCTCTGCCTCTCCCCTGCTTGCTCTCTCTCTCTCTCTTTCTCTCTCTCTCAAAAATAAATACTTTTTAAAAAATGAGCAGAAGGCATGAATAGACCTTTTTCCAGAGAGGACATACAGATGACTAACAGATAGATGAAAAGATGCTCAACATCACTCATCATTGGGGAAATGCAAATCAATACCACAGTGAGATGTCACCTCACACCTGTCAGAATGGCTAAAATTAACAACACAGGAAACAGATGTTGATGAGGCTGCTGAGAAAGGGGAACCCTCTTGCACGGTTGGTGGGAATGCAAAATGGTGCAGCTACTCTGGAAAACACATGGAGATTCCTCAGAAAGTTAAAAATGGAACTACCCTTTGATGCAGCAATTGCACTAGTAGGATTTACCCAAAGGATACAGAAATACTGATTCGAAGGGATACATGCACCTGGATATTTACAGCAGCATATCAACAATAGCCAAGTTATGGAAAGACCCCAAATGTCTATTGGCTGATGAATGGAGATATATATACATATACATTTATAAAATGAGATATTAGCCATCAAAAAGAATGGAATCTTGCCATTTGTAACAACAAGGATGGAGCTAGAGAATATTATGCCAATTGAAATAAGTCAGTCAGAGAAAGATAAATACCATGTGATTTCATTCATGTGGAACTTAAGAAACAAAACAGATGGGGGCATCTGTGTGTCTCAGTAGGTTGAGCGTCTGACTTCAGCTCAGGTCATGATCTCATGGTTCATGGGTTTGAGCCCCACATTGGGCTCTGTGGAGACAGCTCAGAGCCTGGAGCCTGCTTCGGATCCTGTGTCTCCCCTTCTCTCTGCCCCTCCCCTGCTCATGCCCTGTCTTTCAAAAATAAATGTTAAAAAAAAAACACAGATGAACATAGGGGAAAGAAAAAGGCAAGGCAGAAAAACAGACTGTTAACTATAGAGAACAAACTGAGGGGTGCTGAGGGGATATGGGGTGATGGGCTAAATGAGTGATGGCATTAAGGAGGGCACTTGTTGAGATGAGCACTGGGTGTTATGTAAGTGATGAATCACTAAATTCTACACCTGAAACTAGTATTACACTGATATTAACAACTGGAATTTAAATAAAAACTTGAAAAAAAATCATTCCCTTAGACACTTTCATGACTACAATTTGCCTTGCATATATCTGCATCTCAAAGGGATGAAAAAATGTTCAGGAACCACAGATTTTTAGTTTCTCATAATTGTAGGAACTCATGAAGACAAAGGTTAGGAATTGCATGGAAAGAGGAAAATCTGATAAAGCAAAGACAGACATAGAGTTCACCTGTATCCACTGAGCCTCCACCCAAACAGCTTTGGTAAATCTTCCATCTAGTCTGCTTAGGGAATTATTTCTGATATAATAAGGGATGTTAAGCAGAAGTAGGATTCACAGTTTTCATTTCTTGATGCCATGTGTGCTACAGAATGAGGAATAACTGTCTTGCCCTGTAGTGAATAGTCTAGCTAAACATAGATAATATTGTGACTGTTAGGTATTCAAATACATACATAATCACATATACAAATGGATATAGTCAAGGTCTACCAGTCCCATTTTTTTTCTTTCCTGCTGTACCAACTCTTGTGCTCTGATATTGAGAATCTAACAGATAATACCATCTCCTCAAAATGGCTCATCCTTGCCTTTTTTCATGAGAATGTATTGCATGAGAGCACCAGGAAGTACAGAGTAACAGATATTGGTAGAGAAGCTTGCAAATGTTGCTTTCCTGAGTTATCTCTAGATTATTGTCAGCCCAAGTACATTTCCTGTGCAAGTTTTGATAAAATTCATGCATGCATACATTTTTTTGGCCCATTATTATTTTAGCATCAGTAGCCAATTAAGTAATCATAGTTAGGGGCATCTGGGTGGGTCAGTCAGTTAAGCCTCTGACTTCAGTTCAGGTCATGATCTCTTGGTTCATGGGTTCCAGCCCTGCGTCGGACTCTGTGCTGACAGCTCAAAGCCAGATCCCTGGTTTGGATTCTGTCTCCCTGTCTCTCTGCCCCTCCCCACTCATGCTCTGTCTCTCTCTCAAGAATAAATAAACATTAAAAAAATAATAATAACATTATGTAAACCATAAAATATATATATTTTTCATAATTTTTCATAATATGTAAAAGAAAAGGTAAAATGAAGTGTTATGGCTGTAAATATATTTTAAAATTCAACAGAGGACACAGTACAAAAGATTAGAGGTGCTGAAATTTGGACAAAAATGTGAACTATGTTTGAAAACATTTTTATATATTTTAGAACTTAATGAAATCATTGAAGGCATCCTAATGATGAAAGTTGCTGAGGTAGTCTTTGTTTTATATTTCTAAAGCACATATTGCATTTGTGTAACATTTTATTTTAGCCTACTATAGGCAGTATAAGTCCACAGAAAGTATAGTTGAGTTCAGTGTATTATAGATAGTATAACAATGTAGAGCATAAGTTAGTAGTAAATATTAAAAAAAATATATGTTGGACATCTTGTTTTTTCTTGTATCTATTACTTTCCCAAATTTAAGGTAGCTGTAGGTGTTTAACAAAGAGTGAAGGGTGAAAGAACCTACTAGAGCTATAACTTACTTCAGTTGATAATAGGAAGAAGGACAATTTGATTAATGTGGAGAATTACTTTTTTGTTTTGATTTAAAAATGTTTTTTAATGTTTATTTTTGAGAGAGAGAGAGTACAAGTGAGGTTGAGGCAGAGAGTGAGGGAGATACAGAATCTGAAGCAGGCTCCAGGCCCTGAGCTGTCAGCACAGAGCCAGATGTGGGCCTCAAACTCACACATGGCAAAATCATGACCTGAGTCAAAATAGGATGCTTAACTGACTGACCCAGCCAGGTGCTCCATTTCTTTAAAATGTTTTTTAATGATTGTTTTGATTTTTAACATAGCAAATGTATGGTGCTTTTTCTGCCTGTGAACTACTTGATTCACTGCAAATTAAAATCTGTAAGTTCTGTGGACTTCAGAAGGTGAATTAAGCATTGCTTGATTCTTTTTTCCCTCTCAGAACTCCCACTTAAGGATTGGCATAAAGTGAAATTCCTCCAGTAATGTCCAAATCTTCTCATTTAGGGTTTGGTATTACATCATGTCCAAGTGAGTGTCAAATAAATGTTGTCTGGTGGTAATGAGAATATTTTTTTTTCATGAGGAATTCTCTTTATGCTTATTACCCAGCACATTTCTTGCAATGGTCTCAGAGTCATTGGAAAACAGAAGCCTTGCTTGAACTTGAACTGTTACCATGTAATTTTTGCCAGTTATGCTATTATGAGTTTTACATGAATTTTAAAAAATTGATTCATTTGGCAAAGCTTAAAATCCTTTATATATGGAATATAACTAATTAAGGTAGTGTATTTTAGAAGAGTAACATGCATTGAATTTGAATGATAAACACAGGGACTATCCAAACTTATGAGCTAGGTTTTGGAGTTTTATGAATAGGGCTTTTTCAGTATATATTTACTTACTATAATTTTTGTTGAGTAGCGGGATAATTGTTATCACATTGAGTGTTATCATAGCATACTGAAAATGTCTCTGTATCAGATATGTGTTGTGTGATTGTGTGTGTTAAGTAGTTTTATTTTGTACTCCCGAAAACATGAACTTCTAAACATTTTCTTAGTTTTCTTTAAAAGTAAATTAATAAAAAACTTCAAGGGAAATATCACTAATTCCTTGGGGGGAGGGATCAGGGGATGGGATATTCTGCCTCAGGGTGTGCTTTGGGGAAATTACTTGAAAATTAAGGAATCTCAAGTAGAACAACTTCCAAATATTTTACTACGGCATATTCCATAAGGTAATTACGTCTTGACATGTTGAGGACATGTGAATGTAGCATTCTAAATGAAGAGTTATAGAAACTTTTTTTTTCCACAGTAAGATCTCTTAATAGATAGTTTGCATTAGTTGAATATTTGAAAAACACTGCCTAAAATAAATACTGATGCAGTTACTAAAAGTTGTATTGTCTTTTCACTTTCACATTGTTAATGTTATATATCCTTCTCTTTCAGCTGGATATGCCAAGTGACCAGATAGCGGCAAATCTGCAAGCAGTTATCAGTGAAGTTTGTAAGCACAGACCGCTCAGTTTGGGTGAGTGGTTTGCTGGAGTAGACTTCCCTATAGTTCTGTGTTTCTTTAGAAATGGAAACTATTGGGGTGCCTGGGTGGCTCAGTTGGTTAAGCATCTGACTCTTAGATTTTGGCATAACTCATGATCTCACGATTCATGGGATTGAGCCTTGTGTCAGGCTCTGCCCTGACAGCATGGAGCCTGCTTGGCATTCTCTCCCCCAACTCCCTGCCTTTCTCTCTCTCTCAAAATAAATAAATAAACTTTAAAAAAGTATAAAATATTAAAAAAACAAGTTATTATGCAAGTACAATATACAACAGTAGCAGTATTTTCTAGGATTAAATAAATAAAATTTAATTCTCCAAAGGATTCCTAATTACCTTATTAACATGTTGCAGTTGTTTGGATAAGACACCTCTTTTACATGAGTAAGAAACACATCCTGAAATCTTTGTAAATTCCCACATTATTTGTATCATTAAATGTAATAAACTTCCCAAGAAAACTGTAACTGATCACCTTAAACTTACAGTAGTGTTAAATAGAAACTAAAATCATTTATGAAATATTTTGAGGCCAGACCATTCACTTTGTCACTGGCATTGGCAATGGTCTTTCTTAATCTTACTTATTTTAGAAAAGAACAAAGTTTTTAATCATGTCCTGAGAGTCATATCTTATAAAACAGTGATTCGTGGAGAGTGATGAAACTTGATTGAGATATGGAAGCTGTTTAATAGGCTAGGAACACCTACAGTGTCCTTATTATTGCATTATGTGCTGTACATATTCTGTGCATATTTTATTCCTGGCTGGTTGAAGCCAGAAAAGGCTCATTACACTCAATAGACTCTTCATTTATAGACTTAGCATTATAGGACTCTATCAGGTTTAGTTTTATAACCAAGTGTATAATTAAAACACAATCTTAAACTATTTTTTATCTTCTTTGGGAATTAACCACCCTGGTGAATAAATACCTCATTTGTTAATTCTGCTGTCGTAGGTATGGCCATAGTACTTGGTAATTGTATGTGTACGCATTCTTATATTCCATGCAGCACTTTGAAATCAGTATAGAATCTTCTGAGGCTGTCACAGGATTGGAACAATGGACAGTAAATTGTGAAAAGCAATGAATTTTCTTTTGCCATTTTTTTAATTGAAGTATAATTGATATACAATATTATTTTAGTTTCTTGTGTACAACATAGTAATTCAACATTTGTATGTGTTGCAAATTGATCACCACAATAAGCCTAGTTACCATCTGTACCATAGAAAGTTAATACAATATTATTGACTATATTCCTCGTGCTGTATATTACATGCCCACGACTTATTTATTTCATAACTGAATGTTTGTACCTCTTGATCCCCTTCACCCACTTTGCCCCTCCCTTCAGATGCTTCCCCTGCTGACAACCGCCACTCTGTTCTCTCTATCTATGAGACTGGGTTTCATTTGGTATTGTCAGTTTGTTTTGGTTTTTAGAGTTTACTTGTAAGTGAAATCATTGATATTTGTCTTTCTGACTCATTTCACTTAGCATAATACCCTCAAATCCATTAATGTCACAAATAATAAGATTTCATTCTTTAATATGCCTGAGTAGTATTCCATTGTGTGTGTGTGTGTGTGTGTGTGTGTGTGTGTCTATCTGTGTACACCATGTCTTCATTCATGTATAGATGATCACTTAGGTTGTTTCCATATCTTAGCTACTGGAAATAATGCCACAGGGAACATAGAGGTGCATATATCTTTTGAAATTAGTGTGTTCTTTTTCTTCAGACTGATAATTAAAAATGAAATTGCTGAATCATATGATTGTCTGTTACTAATTTTTTGAGGAATCCGCATACTGTTTTCCAGTGTCTGTACAAATTTACATTCCCACCAACGGGAATGTAAATTTCCCACCAACGTTCATGAGAGTTCCCTTTTTCTCCACATCGTTGCCAACACTTGTTATTTTTGATAATAGCCATTCTGACAGGTATGAGGTGATAACTCATTGTGGTTTTAATTTGCATTTCCCTGGTGATTAAAGATGTTGGACATCTTTTCATGTGCCTGTTGGCCATGAAATGGGAAAATGTCTATTTAGATTCTCTGCCCAATTTTATATTGGATTTTTTTATTACTGAGTTATATGAGTTCTTTATGAAATGTTGGCTATTAACCCCTTATCATATATTTGCAAAGATATATGATTTGCAAATACCATCTTCCATTCAGTGGGTTGCCTTTTCATTTTGAGTGATTTCCTTTGCTGTGCAGAGCTTTTTAATTTGATATAGTCCCATTTGTTTATTTTTGTTGTTGTTGTTACCCTTTGGAATCATCCAGAAAACCTGCCAAGACCAGTATTGAGGAGCTTACCACTTGTGTTTTCGTGTAGGAGTTTTATGGTTTTAGGTTTTACCTTCAAGTCTTTAATCTATTTGAGTTAATTTTTGTATGTGGTAGGAGGTATTGGTTTCCTTCTTCTGCATGTAGCTCTTCAGTTTTCCCATCACCATTCATTAAAGAGAATGCCCTTCCTCCATTGTGTATCCTTGCCTCTTTTGTTGTAAATTAATTGGCCATATATGTGTGTCTTTATTTCTGGGTTCTCTATTCTGTTCCATGAATCCATATGTCTTTTATGTTAGTACTTTATGGTTTGAATTACTATAGCTTTGTAGTGTAGTTTGAAATCAGGAGGCTTGATATCTCTGGTTTTGTTCTTTCTCAAGATAGCTTTGGCTTTTAGGGTCTTTTGTGGTTCTATACAAATTTTAGCATTATTCATTCTCTTTCTGTGAACGATACCACTGGAATTTTGATAGGGATTGCTCTGAATTTGTAGACTGTTTCGGGTAATATATACATTCTAACTATTAATTCTTCTAATCGATGAGCATGGAATATCTATTTCTTTGTATCATCTTCAGTTCCTTTCATCACCATCTTATGGTGTTCCATGAACTATTCTTTCACCTCCTTTATTAAATTTATTCCTAAGGGGGTGCCTAGGTGGCTCAGTTGGTTAAGCTTCCAACTTTGGCTCATGATCTTGTGGTCCATGAGTTCAAGCCGCGCGTCAGACTCTGTGCTGACAGCTCGGAGCCTGGAGCCTGCTTCAGATTCTATGTCTCCCTCTCTCTGCCTGTCTCCTGCTCGCACTCTGTCTCTCTCTCTCTCTCTCTCTCAAATAAACATTAAAAAAATTTTTAAATGTATTCCAGGTATTTTATTCTTTTTGATGCAATTATTTATGGGATTGCTTTCTTAATTTCTCTTTCTGATAGTTTGTTGTTAGTGTATAGAAACAACTGATTTTTGTTTATTGATTTTATACCCTGCCACTTTACTGAATTTGTTTATTGGTTCTAACAGTCTTTTGGTGTAGTCCTTATGGCTTTTTCTATATATGATATATCTTCTGCACGTAGTGACTATTTTGCATCTTCCTTTTCTATTTGGATGCCTTTTTTGGTTTTGCCTAAATGCTCTGACTAGAACTTCCAATACTATGTTGAATAATAGTGGGGAGATTGGGCATCCTTGTCTTGTTCCTGATCTTAGAGGAAAAGCTCTCAACTTTTCACCATTGATTATGATATTACTTGTGGGTTTGTATATGGCCTTTATTATGTTGAGGTATGTATGTTCTCTCTTTAACCACTATGTTGAAAGTTTTTATTGTAAATGGATGTGACTTTTGTTGGATGCTTTTTCTGCATCTATTGAGGTGATCATATGATTTTTATTTTTCATTTTGTTAATCTGTATTACATTGATGTGCACATGTTGAACCATCCTTTCATTCTTGGAATAAATCCCACTTGATCATGGTGTGTCATTCTTTTCATGTATTTTAGAATTTGACTTGCTAATATTTTGTTGAAGATTTTCACATATGTGTACATCAGGATTATTGGCCTGCAGTTTTCTTCTTTTTTTGTGGTGTCCTCGTCTAATTTTGGTATCAGGGTAATACTGGCCTCAAAAAATGAGTTTGGAAGCATTGTCTCATCTTCAGTTTTTTGGGAGATTTTGAGAAGGCTAGATACTAAATCTTTGAATGTCTGTTAGAATTCACCAGCTAAGCTAGCTAATCTTAGATTTTTGTTTGTTGGGAGGTTTTTGATTACTGATTCAATCTGTTTGCTATTATAAGTCTATTCAGATTTTTCTCTTGTTCCCAATTGAATCTTGGAAGTTTGTTTGTTTTCAGGTATTTATTATTTTTTCTAGGTTGTCCAGTTTGTTGACATGTAATTGTTCATAGTAGTCTGTTATGATCCTTTGTTTTTCTGTGGTATCGATTGTAATTCTCTTTCATTTCTGATTTATTTATGAGCCCGCCCTCTCTTTTTCTTGGAGTCTAATTAATGTTTGTCAATTATCTTTTCAAAGACAAGCTCTTAGTTTCATTGATCTTTTCTATTGTCATTTTAGTCTCTATTTCTTTATTTCCCCTCTGATATTACTTCTTTCCTTCTAATAACTTTGCATTTCATTTGTTGTTCTTTTTGTAGTTATTTTTGTTTAAAGTTAGATTGTTTATTTAAGATTTTTCTTATTTCTTGAGGTAGGCCTGTATTGCTATGAACTTCTCTCATAACTGCTTCTGATTCATCCCATGGATTTTTGTATGTTGTATATCTGTTTTCATATATCTCTAGGTATTTTTGATTTTTCCTTTTTATTTCTTTGATTACTCATTGGTTGATCAGTAGCATGTTATTTAATCTCCACGTTTTTGTGGTTTTTTTCCAGTCTTCTTATAATTGATTTCTGTTTTCATAACATTGTGTTTAGAAAAGATGCTTAATATTATTTCTGTACTCTGAGAGTGGTTTTGTGGCTTAATCTGTGGTCTATCCTGGGGAATGTTACATGTGCACTTGACAAGAAAGTGTGTTTCGTTTTTGGATGGAATGTTCTGTATAAATGTATTAAGTCCATCTGGTCTAATATGTTGTTTAAGGATGATGTTTCCTTATTGATTATCTGTTAAGAGCATCTATCCATTGATGTAAGTGGAGTGTTAAAATCCCCTACTATTTCTGTCTGTCTCTCCTTTTAGGTTTGTTATTCTGTCTGTCTCTCCTTTTAGGTTTGTTAATATTTGCTTTATATATTTTGGTGCTCTTGTGTTGGGTACATGGATATTTATACATGCTATATCTTCTTGACAGGTGGACCCTTTTATCATTATGTAATGCCCTTTTTGTCTTTTATTACAGTCTGTTTTAAAGTCTTTTTTGTTGGATAAGTTTAGCTACATCAGCTTTTTGTTAGTTTGTTTCCATTTGCACAGATTATCTTTTTCCATCCTTTTACTTTCAGTCCTTACTTCTGAGCTGAGTCTCTTATAGGCAGTATATAGATGAGTCTTGTTTTTGTTTGTTTGGTTGGTTTTTTTAAATCCATTCAGCCACTCTATGTCTTTTGATTGAAAGATTTAGACCATTTTTAAATTGGACCATTACCATGTTTAAAGTAATTATTGATAGGTATGTACTTATTGCCATTTTGTTAATTGTTTTCTGGCTGTTTTTGTTGTTCCTCTCTTCTTTTCTTTCTTTCTTTTTTCTTTCTTTCTTTCTTTCTTTCTTTCTAACATTTATTTATTTATTTACTTATTTAGAGAGTGAGCGCAAGTGAGGGGGAGGGGCAGAGAGAGAGGGAGAGAGAGAATCCCAAGCAAGCTCCATGCTGTCAGCTCAGACCCTGATGCGGGGCTGGAACTCACAAACCATGAGATTATGACCTGAGCCGAAATTAAGGGTCGGATGCTCAACCAGTTGAGCCACCCAGGTGCCCCTCTGTTCTTTTCTTTCTGTCTTTCCTTCTGGTCTTAATAATTTTCTTTAGCATGGTGTTTAGATTCTTTTCTCATTTTCTTTTTGTATCACTGTAAGTTTTTTTCTTTGTGGTTACCCTGAGATTCACATATATACCATTCTGTGTATTATAACAATCTGTTTTCAGTTGGTAGCAACTTAATTGAAACTCATTCCAGTACTCTACATTTTTATTCCACTCCCTGTGTTTTATAGTTTTGATGTCACATTTTAACACTTTTTCATTTTATTAACTAACTTATTAATATAGTTTTAGTTAATTTTGTCTTTTGACTTTTATGCTGGTTTTAAAAGTGAGTAAATGCACTTTTACAATATATTTAACATTTTCCAGTGACATTTTTACTAAGTATGTTTTTTGTCATTAATTAGTACTATTTCTTTTCAGTTTAAAGAAGTCTCTTTGACATTTCTTGTAGGGTTGATTTAATGATCATGAATTCCTTTAGCTTTTACTTATCTGAAAAACTGTCTTCCTATTTTGAAATGATAACCTTGCTGGGTACAGTATTCTTGGTTGTAGATATTTTCCTTTAAACACCTTGAATATGTTCTACCAGTGACTTTTGCCTGCAAAGTTTCTTCTGAAAAATTTGCTGATAGCCTTATAGGGCTTTCTTTTTATGTATCAAGTTGTTTTTCTCCTGCTGCTTTTAAGATTCTCTCTTTAGCTTTAACTTTTGATGTTTTAATTATGTGTCTTAGTGTGAATATCTTCAATTTCATCTTATTTAGAACTTTCTAACCTTGGATCTGGATGTGGATTTCCTTTTTTCAAGTCAGGGTTTTCTGTGATTTTTTTATTTTTTATGTTTTCTGCCCCTTTCTTCTCTTTCTGGAACCCCTTTAATGAGAATGTTACTCTGCTTGAAGTTGCCCTATGTGTTCCTTAAGCTATTTTAACTATTTAAATTCTTTTTTCTTTTTGTTTCCTTCTCTGAGTGAGTCCATTGCTTTGTCTTCTAGGTTGCTGATCTGTTTTTCATCCAGTCTGCTGTTGAACTTCTCCAATGTATTTTTTCAGTTCACTTATTTTATTCTTCAGCTCTGTGATTTTTATTTGGTACTTTCATATATTTTCTGTCTCTTTGTTGAAGTCCTCCTGTGTTCATCCCTTCTTCCCCCAAGTGAGCATCTTTATGACCGTTACTTTGGTATCTTTATCAGGCAGATTACTTATCTTCATTTCATTAAGGTCTTTTTCTCAGTTTCTGCCTTGTTCTTTCATTTGGAACATATTTCTCTATCTATTTTGGCCTGATTCTGTGTGTGTCTATGTATTGAAACAGCTACCTCTGCCAATCTTGAAGGAGTGGTCTTATATACAAGATTTCCTGTGGGGTTTAGAAGTGTAATCCCCCAGCCACCAGAGCCAAGTCCTCAAGTGTGTCCCCCGTGTGGGCTTCACGCACCTGCCAGCTGTGTGTGGGGTGGGGTGGGGATGGGTATGGGGTACTTTTCTCTCTGTGGCACAGGTATGGTAGGAATGAGGGGATGGGCCGGGGTCTCAACTGGCTGGCCAACAGGCTTCATTACCAGGTGGGGCTGCTCATCTGGTTGGTTGCAGTTTGGCCGCAGCACAACAGGGTAGTAGTGCATGGGGCTCTTGCCCACCAGCTGTGCTCTGGATGTGGCACAGGAGGAGGGCAGAGCATGCCTGGTGGCACTGGCAGATTAGAGTAGGATTGCCAACATGGCTCCTGCCAGCACTGGCATTAGCAAGGTTGAATGAGATTACAAAAATGTCATCCACCTGCACTTTGATCTCC
This sequence comes from Cryptoprocta ferox, assembly GCA_028646485.1. Classification (NCBI taxonomy): domain Eukaryota; kingdom Metazoa; phylum Chordata; class Mammalia; order Carnivora; family Eupleridae; genus Cryptoprocta; species Cryptoprocta ferox. Next base: position 132,043,897 of record CM053567.1, on the reverse strand, counting down.
AAAGAGAGTCTCAACAGGTTTCTTATTTCCAGCAGTTTCTTTAAGATTAATAAGTGGGTTTTCTTCACATATGGTCTAGTGCTTTTCACACTACTTCTTTTGCACCAGGTTGTGGGGTGTTGTGTATGAGCCCTTTCACATGGAGTTCCCTATTCTTTCCAGTTCTGTGGTTCTCCTGGATGCACTCTGCTGGTTTTCAAAGCCATATGTTTTGGGAGCTCGTCTGTCTGGTACAGAACACAGTAGTCAGGGTGCCTGGTTTGGGGGACAAAGCCCTGTCCTCAGGGAAAAGTTATGTATTTTTGAGATCCCTCCCCATTGTCAGTCGCCTTGCCTGGAGTGGGGTTTTTGCCAACAGTGTTGTTTCTGCCATTCCTACCTGTCTTGATGCAGCCCTTTTACCCTTTGTTGTGGAGGTGCTGCTCATCTGGTTTTCAGGACTTTTTCAAGGGAATTATTCCATATGTAGCTGTAGATATGCTGTGTCTGTGGGAAGAGGTGAGTTATTCCTATGCTGCCATCTTGAACTGTCTCTGTCTTTCTTTTCCATTTTAAATGAAGTCTCTTAATTGTTCTTATGAAAAGCTTTTTCATTTTTAGGGAATTTTACTAAATGTTCAGTAACACAGAGATAGCATCTGTGCTATTTCAAATAAATATTTAGAGTATTGCCATCACATGTAAATGTCACCACCTGCTCCCTTCACTTTCGACTTTGCAGTAAAATAAATTCTAGGTGATCATCTTCTGGAAGAGAGAAATGTAGTTTCAAGGATAAATCTCTAGTATGCTAGCGTTTCTTTAGTTTGTCTTCTACTCTAGAAAGCAAATGATCTTCTGTTCCTTATAATTCAAAAATCTTAGTTCAGTAATATCAGTACTTTTCAAGTAGAAAATATAACATGAGTTATATCAAGTTTGTTGTTGTATGCTTGTATCTGCTTATTACGTATCTGTGGAATAAAATAAAAGTTGATTCTTGTCTTTGTTTCCAGGACCTTTTGTGGTACGAGCTTTCCTTCGTACTTCAACAAGCGAAGGTTTGTTACTAAAGATCGAGCCATTGTTGCCTAAAGAAGTAGAAACCAAAGAAAGTAACAAAGAAGATGCCTAAAAATGTTATATTATGAAATTATTTTCAGTGGATTAACAAGCAATGGAGAAAATTATAAAACTGTATACTTTCTACATTTGGTGT